>CM060662.1:20454662-21184037 GCA_030686955.1 Odontamblyopus rebecca | reverse complement strand
AGAACTTACAAAAGGCTTTTCATTTTGTATTTTGTTTAAGTTTGGATGTGCATAAACAAACTTTTTTCACAAATAAGTTCAAAAGTAAACGCAATATGAAGTGATAAGACATTTACTGCAGTCATTGTCCATCTGCGCATTTCCAAAAGGCACATTCACTCAAGCACGTACCTTTATCGCCCCCTAGTGGAGATACTACATTCACTTTCTATTTTAATTGGATTAAATAATGAATAAATAATGTCCATGCCCATGGTATGTGGTCAGTTATGGGAGGTCATATGTCTAGAAAGGTGATGTCGTTCCCGAAAGTACTCGTGGCAGATGGGGCAGGTAAGTTTCTCCTCTCGCCTCCTTCTCACTTGAGATTCGGCGGCAAATTCCTTCTTATGGTGTGAGCGCATGTGAAACACAAGGTCAGAGGTCATACGGAAGGATAAGTTGCATTTGGCACACCAATTTTGTACCGAGACGCCGAAAGAAGTGAAAGTGGGAGGAAGGGTGGTGAGAGAAGACGATGGGGAAGACTTGGAGTGGAGGTGTGCGCCTATGCTTCGGGACCAGTGCTCAGGTGCGTAATGAAACGCACTGTTTAGTGTTGCCGCATGGGGTAAAGAGGAGTGCATTTCCGTATTCAAGACACTGGATGCCATCAAGTTGTATCCCATCAGGGCTCTCGAGGATGCCACGACATCCGCTATCTCCTCGACACAACTAGAGGGCGCCGTTGGTGCAATATTGAGAGGTGAAGTCCTTTTATGAGGTTTGCAAAAAGCACTTTTAAATTCTTGGGTATTGGACGAAATCAATGAAAATGCGCTGCTGTTGGAGCTCTCCCCTGTTTCCAATTGTGCGCTCATCTTTATACTGTGTCCGTTGCCTTTTTTACATCCAGTTTTATCAACCTCCTCCAAGTCTGTGCTTGAACCTCCCATTTCCAGATGCTCATACGTTGTGATGTGAACATCATTAGAGATATTTGTTTTCTCCAACAAAACTGCTTTTCTGCTTTTATGATAAAGTGTATCCTCATACTTTCTTTTATTAGATGAACCGTCCACGGCCGCCTCCGATTTGTTTTTCTGCTCCAAATCCCTAGCGATGTTGTGAAAGTCAGTCACTTTGTGTTGCCTTTTACTGATGCTGTACGCTTCTTTGTGTTTAGTGTATTCTTGGCCCCAGGTGTCAGCCTTCATTTGGGTGCACAGGAAACGACAGTGGGCCAGGAAGGGATATTCGTGTTTGAACACCTGGCTGCATCTGGCACACTTGAAATCTGCAAGAAAAAAGGGGTGAAACAACAGCTGACACCAACAACGCTTCCACACAAAGCATTTACCTTGAGAAAACTCTCTCCTCAACTCTGTGAATCCCAGTAGGTGACATAGTTCCTCGTCGTACCACATCAGAAGCTCCTCTTCGGACCGGACCTCCCGCTTGGTACGTACATGCAGCTGGCCTGCTTTTAGAAAGGCCTCTGTGTTTTGCTCCTCAGCATTACGCGCGGCTTGGATGAGGCGCATCCAAGAGAGGAGCAGTGTAGAGTTACTTAAAGCCTCGGGGTCCACCTGTTAACCAAGACAAAATGTTGAATTATACCCTTAATTAAGTATGCATTAGCCCGAAGTTTACAGCTTTTGACAAATAGCCTATATCTGGTATAAAAATTACAGCTACATTGAGTGAGAAGGATTACACCCTCTCACTACAATGAGTTGTAAATGTTATATCCAGCTTTATAAATATTCATACTCTGAATACATAAGCCTTGTTCCGGTTATCGCTGGACTTATGCGCTATGAAAGCGATGCTGTCGAAAGTACTCTGAAGCACGCAAGGACCGAAGCAGGTGCCAGATGGGATGCTGCGCGTAACGACCACACTGGTGTTCACGTCTGGAGGATGCTGCATGGATTTACTTTCACCAGACCACGCACATCGAGAAATCAAAGTGGGCTCCATAGATAAACTGTAACAAAACATACACATGTTCATTTAGTTATAAGGAAGAAAACACACCAGCTAAATTTAAAAGTTCTTTCCCTCTAGTGGTCAGACTGACCCCTCAATTTTGGGATGGTATTTTATCATTTCTAGGCCTATGATATTTTGTTTCGTTTGACTTCCCCCTTTGTCTTCCCATGTGATGCAAATCCCTAGTCTGGCCCAGACAACTTGATCATTATAAAATTTAAACATTACTGACAGGCTGCAACAGCTAATAAATCCACATTCTAACGTTTCCACTTACATCCGTATCTTTAAGTCTAAATGGATAACGATTTAAAACTTATCAGCTACCGCTGTCTTACCTCGTGAAGAGGCTGCTTCGTGCAGAAGCCGTTGTGCTTTCAATCTGAGCAAAGCAGCGAAGGTTTATCCAAGTGACCACTGCGTACTGACGTCCTTTTTCTCTCTCACTCCCTCTTATCTCCTCCACACGGCGCACTGAAGCGTGGCGCGCTAACTTGAATGCGCGCGCATACGCCCGCTCAACAAGCGCGTAATCAATCTACCTTCTTGTCAGTGCTTTTCGCCTGACTTACGATTCTTTCAGTTTGTTCAGTGGAAGGGAGATAGAACTTATTATGAGCATCTCTCGCACAAGGTGCTGGCGAGTCTTTTATCTGTTATTGATACTAGCCTATTACACTATGCACGTGGATAATTTATTTCATATTTCTTATCTTCACATTACACGCTTGTTCCTTTATCCAAGGGCAGTGTTTCATCACATTTTACGCTGTACAGGTATAGATATGTAATGCAAATGAGCCTGAAGTTTTATGGAGAGAACTGGTCTTGGCCTTATGACATGAATCAGGGTGTCTGTGCCATCGGGCAAATACATTATTCATTACTTAACTAATGAGCGTTTATTGCATTATTCTGCACAAAAGCTTCCTTATAGGCTAAATGAGTAGGGCACTGTGCACGTGTGTGATGGAACACATGAAATCTTTCTCTGGAGGAGGAATATAAAAAATAATAATTTGCAGGTTTTTACAAAACAACTATGTGGAAATTTGCCAAAATATAATCATAGTATGCGCTTTTGGGCACGCCAAAAGTTTTAAAAATAACCCAATACGTATGAACCTTTTCCTCAAGTGCATTTTTGTATATTTGGAGTGGCCTGGCTGTTAAAGTGGAGTTTTGCCTGTCTCCTCGGGTGTCACTCCTCTCCTCTTCTGCCCCAGTTCTTTTTTACTCCACTGAAAGCGCAGAGAAGATTTGAGGAGCCGGCATAACTCAGAACAACAACAGACAACTTCAAACGTTTACTCTTTTCAAAACGTTTATAAACTAATCAACACTGACGCAAAGTTGTGTTGGAAGCCAAATGAAGGCAAAATGTGAGGATTTTAATGCTGCCACGGCGGTGGAGAAGTAAGCAGAAACCGGGAAAGATGGCGAGGAGGCAGATTGGCGTGTTGCTCGCTGTGGCTGCGCTCGGACTTCTCATTGTTGAGAGCGCAGTGAATGGAGATCTTCAGGAGGAGGAGAGGTCCTGTCAAGGCGCTTTCGACCTCTACTTTGTTCTGGACAAGTGAGTGTCCCGTTTTATTTATGGCGTTGTTCATTTCTTGCCGCTGCGCATTGCCATGCAACCACCCAGTTTGGAGACACGAAGCGCATCAGTCAAGTATCAGTTCTTCCTTTATTGGAAAACTATAACCAAACTGTGCATGGTTGTGCAATCTGACCGAAAACATGTACCTGTTTATGTCTTACTAAATACTTAAAATCACTTGAAAATAAAGGACAGTTATGGTTGACTTAGGGTGATCCAAGTAAGCACTCATGCTTTCAGAACTGGTTATCTTAAAGAAAATCATTTGTAGCTTTTCATAAAGTGTTGTAGCGTAGATGCAAAATGTAAGTATTATTGAATTTTCCTCTAGTCCGCTACTCAGTGTCTGGTGAGACAAACAGGCACTCGGGATGTGGGCAGGGCGTGCAGATGGATAGGGTTTCAGGCTGATGACGCTTGCGGACACAGCTGCCCATAGCAGCTCAGAGCACCTCAGACAGTGAGCTCACCGCATCCTGCAGAACAATGAGTCAGTCCAGACCTACTGAGTTAACATTTCAATATTCAAAAATATACATATATATAAATATACATACTGTGTGTGTTATTAGCTGACCCCATATTAACTAAGGTAGCTCTGACCAAGGCTAGCTCAACATCTGGAGATGGTCCCTTGCGCTGTACTGTGGCTTCCCACTCACAGGTTGCCTCGGTGGCATTGAAGGACAAGTCGCCTAGAGTAAGACTTTCCATTACAGGGACACACTCAAAATCAGGTAGTCTTTTCACATAATAGTCTTGTGCCACTCTTGGTTGTCTCTTGGTTGTCTAAACTTTCCTCTGTTGTACTTGTAGGCGTATTGCTATTCAACACAGAACATGGCAGGCCATACAGTGTTCATGCTGACTTGTACAATATAATGAACATTTTTGCAATATCTAGCACAATGCATGAAAGGCACTTGCTCTTGGACACTAAACCTGTCAAAACATGCCAAGTGGGAGCTTCCCCATTCAGCACCAAACTTGACTTTTAAAGTGATTAAAAACAGTATGTAAGCCAAGGGGTGGAAACTTTAAAAATAACTCCATGGAGATTATATGGCATCTTCCATAGATTTATTCAGTTACAGGTCAAAATACTGTGAAAAACATTCTTATGTGAGCGGGGTCGACTCTACACTGAGCTGACCTGTACCTTGCCTGCCTGGTGCGTGATCTGTTAATCTCCGTGGAGCTAGATAACTTAAATGCCATACTGTGGATCACTCCAGGCAAACCACCTTTTCAAAACTAAGTAAGTGTTCATTTACTGATATTCCTATAAGGGTCTTTGTTATTCCAGTATAAAATTTGAGTATTTTTCTGGAGACTGGCTGCACATTGCCCCTGTCTGAATGGACCTGCTGCGTAACAAGCCTTCAGGAAACCTCTGCTCTTTCTCCTCACAACAGCACACATCACTGATTATTATTCACTTCCTAAATGCATGCACTGCCTATGACCATAATCAAGTCCTACATTATGCAAAACTGACTCTTGTGAGCTTTAAGCCAAGTTATAATATTGTTACCTTCTCAAAACCGTACCTGGAGTGGTGTTTTGTTTCATACATGTTTGAGTAACCCTTCATTATTAGTTTGTCTACATCTCCAAAGTTCAAAATGCTCTGTTCCACCTTGTGTTGTCATGAAGCAGTAGTTTTTAAGTTAACAGCTGCCTTTACCTGAAGTAAAAAAGTAGACTGTATTACCACATGACATCACAATGTGGAACAGAGTGTTCTCTTTTTGAGAGAAATCCTCAGTCTAAATATGCAGGGTTTGTGTGTTAAGCATGCATGAACGAAACATAACACTACTCAAGGTATGTTTTTGATGAGGAAATAACATTATAATGTAGTGTAATATGAGCCCTTTAATGTGGTTTATCCCATCACTACAGATTCCCAGTTATGTTTGGCTGTCTATGTTCAGATATGAGATCTGCAGAAATGTACTACTTTGAATTAAACTAGAGCAGCTCAGTCTCATGCATTCCTCTTCCATGTCTGACACCACTCTAAATACCAGGCTGCATTCTTCTCTATTTGGTGTCCCACAAAAAGAGGTGTAATGTTAATGGAGTGAATAGACACATTATTTTCTCTTAGCACAGTCTGTGAATGCTTCAGTATTAGACCATCACAGTGTTCGTACATCACAAGGTCCATAGATAGGTATTCTACATTGTATTTGTCTGCCTGTATGCAGTGAAAATCACCATGACTGTTGTTTTATTTTTGTGTGCATTTTATTTCTTGGGTTACCACAGTTTCATGGTGATTTGGCAGATTTTTCTCTGACTGGAGTCTGCAACGTTTGTGACAACAATAGTGTTCAGTTGAGGGCTGATTGCTAGCAACAGCTTCATTGTTTCATTTCTTGTGCACTTACTGAAAATTAAAATACAGAAAATCAGTACCGGTATGTCTTCTTTTGTAATTCCAGAGATAGTGACAAATGATATAACATTATTAAAGTACACAAGAAAAAAAGATGATTTATTTATATTGCATTTATGAGATGCTAAATAACTAATCTATAATCAACAAATTATAAATGGAAATGCTGCTAATGTTTACAATAATTGAGTGGATTGAATTAGGTTTTTAGTTTGTAATTCTGCCATTTTAAACAGATCAGTAGGGCAGGAAGATTTCCACTCAGCACTGGTCTAAAGAGCATTACTGCGGTCATGAATGTGAGTGGTTTTCTCCTTTTACAACTTTGCTTTAGTTTGGGTAAGGGTAACTGGGCCGTTTGATGTGTCCTTCAATAGACCCTCACACTGACAATGCCCTTGTCTTTGGGTCACTCCTGTGCCCCTCTGTTGTCTGTGCTGCAGTCTTTTTACTGCTCGGACCCCCACTCCTGTTGTTAGACTGGTCGCCCTCCTTGGGACATCTGTTGGTCCTCATGGTCCTACATAAGGCAAAGGGACACGGTAAAACATGGCACAGCTGCCTGCAACTCTGTCCCTGCTAGAGGCACAGACCTACATCTGTCACTGTCTGACTCTAACCCCCTGGCCTGCCACCAATTAGCCACCATTAGCTTTCCCCAGATATAGCTCTTCATTTGGACAGTCATACTCAGCAGCTTAACTGTCAGACCTCAATTTGACAGGTGACTGGCTGGTATGTGGGAATGATGCTGTATTTATCTAATTGTACTGTGGCCACAATACATGCATGCACTATCACTCTTTATTACTATATCAACATCAGCAAATAGACCTGTCATGATAACACATTTTGAAGCATGATGTATTGTTACAAAGATATACTTTTCAGAAGCAAAGAGCAGTTAAACAGCAATTTAAAATTTGAATTACAATAATTTAGTTAGATAGCAGATAGATAAATACATTCGTCTAACTGACTTTGTTACATTGCAGATCGGGCAGTGTGAAACATCACTGGACAGAGATTTATTCTTTTGTTGAGCAACTTGCAGAAAAGTTTATCAGGTACACACTTGACTTGTGCATTGAGTTGGTCGTCAACCTCTGTATTTCTTTGGTCTGTACATTATTTGTGTTTGCAGCCCCATGCTCAGGATGTCTTTCATTGTCTTCTCCACTCAAGGAAGGGTCATCATGAAGCTCACAGAGAACAGGTGCCAAAACATATTTTATCCACGTTGCTGTTTAAATATACAAGTCAGATGCACTTTCTATATGCAGAATTATGTGCCCTGTGTTATAGATCCAGTTATTTGTTTTGTTTTTAGGGAAGCTATCACTGGAGGTTTAATGGCTCTGAGGAAAGTGGTCCCTGGTGGAGACACATACATGAACCTAGGACTGGAGATGGTAAAGCTTTTTATACTCACTATCAGCATTTTTTAAGTATTTATGTTTATTTTATAGAAAGGAATTTATGTTTTGCCTGTCTCTTTTAGATGTATGTGTCACTATAATGTATATTGATGATATTCAATTTTACAGGCTAATGCACAAATTTATCAAGAAAAGCAAGGTATTCCATCTGTAATTGAAAAAACAGCAAATTATAAGAAGCAGAGAAACATTTGTTAGAATGGTTTTGTATTCACAGGAACGGCCAGTGTAATAATTGCTCTGACAGATGGAGAGTTGAACGAGTGGCAGTTTGATACTGCACAGAGAGAGGTAAAAAAGAAAGAAAGTTTTAATTTTTATCTTTAGGGACAAAAATAGACATTTTTGTATTTGTAGGCTCAGAGGGCCAGAAAAATGGGAGCCATAGTTTACTGTGTTGGTGTGAAAGACTTCAACCAGACCCAGGTAAGATACTTATTTTCTTTTTTTTTTTTTTTTTTTTTTTTTGGAAAGCTAAGATGTTTATATGTTTGCAGCTTGCAACTATAGCAGATACCATGGAACATGTGTTTCCTGTGTGGGGGGGCTTCCAGGCCCTTAGGGGAATCATAGACTCGGTATGAAGTTTTATGACTTTGGTCAAAATAAAACAATTTCTAAGATTTTTATCTTCTTTCCAGATCATAAAGAAATCCTGCATTGAAATCCTAGCTGCAGATCCATCCAGCGTGTGTGCAGGAGGTAAGAGTCCCCCTGTAACCCAGACAGGGGCTGGTCCAGTGTGCGATTGTGTCAGATGACAGTCATCCAGAGCCTCTGGACTATAATAATTGCATGGACGCTTATGAGCGCACAGTGACACAGACCGTATTGTCATTCACAGCCAGGGGAAATTAGCATAGCTGCTCTAGCTCAGCATGTGGGCAACAAAGTAAAGGAGGGGAAGGAGACAGGATTAGGGGTGGTCAGAAAAATTTGCAATGAATCTTTAAGCGTGACTGCTCCTCTGGCCTAGTTTGCCATATTCTATATGCTAAACAGCCTTGCGGACAGGGCCGGCCCCCCCATTAGGCAACATAGGCAAATGCTAAGGGCGCCGCTCCACTAGGGGGCGCCGAACGCAAAAATTGGGGGGCCACATACAGCCCGTTAACCTTTTTAATCCGGCCGCCAAACATGAATGAACTGCAATAAAATTTATTAGTTTTATTTTCCCTGCAATTCTGGCGTTTCCCAATAGATGGCGCACTCTAGATACAGTGATACATAAAACCAAATTATCCACATGGGCCAGGTGTACAGTGCCCGGGGTAGAACTATATCTTGAACACGACTTCCTCACTCATGGTCCGAAAACCTTCCCATAAAGCACTGCGGCCAAGTATATATCTAGTGTGCCGCACACTGCACCTGCTCCCGCACGGCGCGTGCCACATTTCCTCTTGTTCGGTGTGGACACCGCGCGTAGACTGTGTCTTGTTGCATACGCTGCGTGGACCTCGCATTCTCCTGTGCACCTCTAAACCAGAACTAACACCAGGACTAAGACAGGTCTAAAGCAGGTCTACACCATGTGTAAACAAGCATTAAATCAGGACTAAAACCAGGTCTAAACCAGGATTAACACCAGGTCTAAACCAGGACTAAAACCAGATCTAAACCAGGTCTAATCAAGGTCTAAAACCAGGTCTAAACCAGGACTAAAACCAGGTCTAAAACCAAACAAGAATTTGCAGGAGGTGGTTGCTACATTCATGTAGTTTAAAAAAAAAACATGACAATATCAAGTAATCCAGTTACTTATTTAAGTAATTTAATGGATTACATTACAAACTACATTTTGGGGTATGTAATCTGTAATCTGTAGGGAATACAGTTTAAAGTAACCTTCCCAACACTGACAACAGAATTATCAAATGTGTCACAATCAAACGGAAGTCAAAACTTCTGAAACGAAAAATGTTAATTTTGAAGTGGAAAGTCATCGGCCCTATATATGGTGCACATGTTGAATTGAGATATTTGAATATGTCACATGTAAATTGTTGGATCCTGCAAGTTATTTTCGTTTTATTTGCTGGGCTGATGTAGTCAGACCAGAACACTCCATCCATCTGCTCCTGGTCCGGCCCTTCCATCAAATTTTAGAACCCTTTGTGGCCCTCGAGCCAAAAAGTTTGCCCACCCCTGGTCTAAAACATCGTCACTATGAACTGTTTGATTTCTTGTGAGTATCTGTACTCTGGCAGTATTTTTTTTTTTTTTTTTGCAATCCAAGGGGCGCCACCTGAAATCTTGCCTAGGGTGTCAAAATGGTTAGGGCCAGGCCTACTTGCGGATGTATCACCCTATAACCTCTGCTCCAGTGTGTACTGTTGTGCTTTTGCACATCAATTTATTAGAGTGGGAGATGTGGTACGAGCAACCAGACTCTGCAGCAGGCTCTTTATCTGCAGACTCCAGGATGAATGAGCTTTGACATGACCTTATTAAGACTCACTTAAGAGAGTGCATTTGTGCTGCCCAGACAACCACTAGAGATCAGCATCCATTATGAAATACAGGGAAAAAACAAAACTGTGTGCTGAGAAGCCCATGAAGCACACATAAAAAAGCAACATTAGTGATGGTGATGATTACATGCTGTTGTGAACAGCCAAAAGCCAGTGTGTCAGATGGCATGTGCCCACTGCCCCACACAGCTTAATTTATTATTCGATTGATGAGTGGTGTAATGGTCAGTGAACTAAGAGACACAGAAGATGTTTCTGGCCTAATTAATGAAGGGCAACAGTTAGTGTGTTATTTTAAAAGCGCCCGTTTAATCAGAAACACAAAAATAAGGGCTTTTAACTGGTTGAAAATAAATGCAGGGTGAAAGACCTGTCCAGTGTAGTCTTCTTTGCTGCACTTGAATTTAATACAGATATTAGGAAGCATCTCCTCCGATCTGTGCGCTGAAGTATTCACACAGAATGACATTACACATAGGTATTGTGACAGGGTGTTTCTGTCTCCTCTACATTTCCTTGTTTTGATTGTATCTTCTGTGCATATGTGTATGAAGGGCACATAGAAGCCCCTTACACTAATGAGAAGTGACCAGTCCGGGCTGCCGCAAACAGGCCATCAGACTGGACAGTGAACATTAGGCCACACTATTGGAGCTGACAACACACACATGATGGGTTTCCATGCTTTTAGGGGACATTACATTGGCTTACCTTAAGTACCGTATATTACTTGCTTAACTTTAACCATAAACCCTAACCTAACTTATTTTAACTTGTATATTAAATTTTAATCATGTTGATAATAAAGAATTTACATCATGTGGCCGACGCCCACGTTATGAATACACATTTTAGTCCCCACAATATGATAAATACCCTCTAAATACACACCCCTGCAGACACACACACACTCGCATAGCGGCGCTTTAGATGTGACATGACAGCGAAGATTGCTGCTTTCATTGACGTCTGACCCTGTCCTCCGTGCTGTCCCTTTCTCCCTGGCCCCTCCCTGTCCTTCAGTGTCTCACTGCACTAACATGATTGAGGAGCCAAGGTTCGGACGTATTCCAATTCCTCATACAAGCACGCTGCTCTCTACATGTTTAATGTCAAACACATTTATTCGAGCAGAGACCTTGTCAAACGTTCAGGTGTAGATGCAGATGGACATGTGGCAGAGGCCTGCACCAGCAGCAGTACTGACCTTTTAGCCCGTCAAACCATGTGTGTGTCAGGGAGAGTGGACAGACTGAGAGCTCTTCACTTATGTTACATATAAATAACAATGAAACATTATAACTGAGGAGCACCAACTAGCTGTAATCAGTGCTATACAAGCAAGTTTTTTTGTCTCCTCTGACCTTTAGATAGAAATAATGCCCACCCTGATGCTTTTATCCAGTGATCTTCACGCCGCAGATGAAATGTTAAAGTTGTCTCAAGCTAGATGAAGCCTTTCACTCAGTGTAAATACAAGGACATAAGGTATTAAAACATGCTGTTGTAGAGGCACCCACTGACAACATTTTATCACAATTTCTTGAGGGTTCATTCCTCTGGGTGCTGCATCCCATAGTGATGCCTAATAAACCTCTACTGATGGTTAATAAAACTCTCAAAACAATAAACAATTTATTCTACAACACATGCAACTAGAAATTTTATTTTCAGTTACATTTGAAAAGACAAACAGTTCACATGTGCTTTAAGTCAGGACAACTTTGAGAGTGCAGTTCTACTGTAGACCGCCCTGCAGCCATGTTTTTAAGCAATAGTGTTTTCTGCTCTCTAGCATATGCTGCCGAGCATCCACACAGACACAGGGGCATATGCTGGCAAGTCACTTTCAGGAGCTTTAACAGTGCTCCAGGGAAGCTAAAGGTCAACACTGCACACAAAAACATGCACAGGCTGCAGCACAGAATAGCAGCACTTTAGCACTAGCACCATTGGAGCATATTATGGCCTTTCCACACACACAGCCAATGCACACTGATATAAACAAGCAGCAATGAAGCATGCAGTGTTTTCACTGTTTAGACTTCAACTTTACACCCATATCTGCCCTCTTTTAGACCAGAAGAAGTTATGTCGTTTCAGTGGAGACACCATGTCATGTACAGACAAGATTTGCAAGATTAAGATTTAAATTGAAAATAATTCCCTGCATTTTGGACCTGTTTCAGTGCATTTCCAGGTTGTGGTGCGAGGAAATGGGTTTCTCCATGCCAGAAACACTGACCAAGTCCTCTGCAGCTTTAAACTTAATGAGACACATACAGTGGGTAGGTCTGATTAAATGTCCTCAAATCACTGGCATATTTACACTTGGTAAAAACATTATGAGAATTTGTCTTGCCACAGATGAAAGACCAGCTGAAATAGAAGACACATTCCTTCTTTGTCCTGCTCCTGTGGTAGAGGAGGTTGGAAAGTAAGTAGATTGACTGCCTTTTACTCTGTATCTGACATGAAGCATTTTCACTAGACATTTGCACATGTGTTAAGCCCTGATTTATTCCACTTCATGTCTAATTGTCATATCATGCATAGTTTGGTTGGCTTCAAAGTCAGCTGCCCTTCAACAAATTAGTGTCAAAGTCATTGAGTCTCTGTGATCAATCAGAGTTTGTCACTACTAACGAAGGTAGACACCAATCACACAGGGACAACAGAGCTCAGAAACACAACTTAATGAGAACCTCTTGGAGAGGACCTTTGCACATCACTGAATGTGGCTCTTCATAGACAGACTGTTGTGATTCCAATTAAAAATAAAAGGCAGTTTTCAGCAGACACAGGGGTGCTTTGGATGACCTTCATTCTTGCTCAGACCCCAGACTGCCTAGAGCCCAGTGCATAAATATACACTGGGAGCCCAGAGCTCAGGACACCTCCTAGACATCGTCTGCCTTGTTGCTGTCACTCAGATTTGTGCTCTAATTTGATCATATCATGTCTACAAGCAATGTTTACAAAGCAACCAACAAATACACACAGGGTGACTAAGTAAAATTAATAATTAATTAAAACAATTGGATACGGTTTAATAATAAACATAACAAAATGTATAATATTTATCAGAATGAATGATAAGTGTTGTTTTTTCCAAGCTATTTAAATAGATGCAATGCCAGAGAGGCAAAACATTATAAGAAAATGCACCAATGAAATAGAATTAATTAGAATTATCAGACATGTGTTTGTGTATTTAAGAAAAAAAACATATTTTTCTACCAGAAATAAAACCACCTAAATATGCATGAACTCCTCACAGAGTGATTTTTGGCCTGAATCTCTTCATATATGTTTTTCTCAGGCTTTGTCTAATACAATGAAGTTATTGATGCTGCCATCAGCCAAATGTATTTTGACTGGGAACCTCCCGGACCCTGCTTTTCCTTCCTGTTCACATGCACAGGCACAGACATATGTAGAGAGCAGACTGTTGATTGATATGGGCTGAGATCTGACACTGCCTGCAATGTGGGTTGTCCATATTGTGGTGAAGAGGGGATAAAGGAGGGGATAAAAACACTTGCATGTCTTTGTGTATGTCAACACATGTTATAAACCGAGCCAGTGTCAGCATTGAGGAAATGAGGGGAACACTGACGGGTGGTCGGAGGGGGTCTCAGGGGGCGGGACGATCTGATGAGATGTAAAACAGGAAGACCTCACCATCCCCCCTTGTCACCCCAACTCAGCGCTAAATACTCAAGTGAAAGCCCCCCTTGTCTTTGCCCCCCTCAAAACCAAAATAGGAAAGCAGTTGTTTTCAAGTGAAAACGTGCATGCCTGGACCATATACTGTATAATCAGACAGACAACACAAGAAATAATTTAATTCATTTAATGTTCTAAAATAATGAAAACAGATACAAAGTGTTAAAATAGCCATGTCATCCTTTAAACCTAAGACTTTATTTTGTTTATCTCTGTTTTTGGATAAATTAAGGTACTCATGTTTATTTATTATGTTTTTTTTTTTTTTTTGCCTCAGATGTCTAGGGATTAGATCCAAAAAATGAAGAAATTCCTCTTGTGGGTGGGGAATGGCTTGACCTCTTAATGCTCTGGTTCTTAGTCAGCATATTTTTGTTCATGCAAAGGTTACAGCAGTTAGCTATATCTACCTCATTACTTGCACATGTCTCTGCATGTCATAATAGTGTGGGGTTCAAGACTGGCAACTTCACCTACATCAGACCAAACCCAGTATAAGATTTTTTGGGTTCAAACCAGGACAAGACAATGTCCAGTCCATAACCAGTTGTTAATACATAATTATGTGTGTTTTTCAGGGTTATTTACTTACAGGTGAGCATGAATGAAGGCCTCTCCTACATCACCAGCTCTGTACATATCACTACCACAGAATGTGTAAGTGAACATCTCTTCATTTATACTACTATAAATGCTATTATTCTGAGCGCTGTGTTATGGCATGCTATTTTTTCAAAATAAACTTTCCTTTCTATCTTGTTTGTTTGTTTTTCTTTTGTCTTTCTGCTTTGTTCTTCCTCTCGTAGCACTCCTCTGTTGTGTCTCATCAGAGGAGGCTGTGAGTACTTTCACTTTACATTAACCCTATCAAAACCATTTACCACTACAAGCTGGTTTGCTCTGTGTTTAAACATATTTGCATTATTCTTAGTTTGACGGGACAATTGTGCTGATCTCACTACTGGTGGTGTTTTTACTGTTGGCACTGCTGCTGATGTGGTGGTTCTGGCCCCTGTGTTGCACTGTGGTGAGTTGTAATGCTGAGATACAACTGTTTTATCTACATCATTATCAACATAATTTTACTCATGAAGTTGTTTTTTAAACACTCAGGTCATCAAAGAACCTCCACCGCCGCCTCCCCCAGAACCAGTCAGATATTCTTCTTCTATTATTACCTCTTCATAATGCACAATTTAGCACACCCTTTTATATTTCCCATTAAAATGTTGCCAATCACATCAAAGACCTTTCAAATGTATAGTCTTAGTAATAAAATCCAGAGACTCTCAGTAAACATAAAATACCTTTAGCTAAATCATGGGATAATTGGATCCAATTGACTTGGAACTACAGTAATAATAATTTAGTCTAATAATTATGTACAAAACTCAATGGGTGTATAAAAATGTTCACATAACTCTACAGAATGCATTATCTAGATAATAAATGTAACTTGCTGTTTTTTTAAAAAAAAGGAATCAGATGAGGACGATGGAATGCCTAAGAAGAAGTGGCCCACAGTGGATGCGTCTTACTACGGAGGAAGAGGTGTAGGAGGGATAAAGAGGATGGAGGTAATAAGAAAACAAAAGAGTTGTACTGCCCCCATTGTGATTTGTAAGTTGTTTATGTTTCATTATTTACAAGGTGCGGTGGGGTGAGAAGGGGTCCACAGAAGAAGGCGCCAAACTGGACAAACCCAAAAATGCTGTTGTAAAGATGCCAGAGCAAGAATTTGAACCATATGAGCCCAAACCAAGGAAGCCCTCCCGCCCTCCTCCGCAGCAGAGGAGATGGTACACACCCATTAAGGTCTGTCTACCAAAAAATGCTAATGATCTAATATAATAAAAATGTGACGTGTCCTCAAAAATTACCTTATATCTTTTTCTTTCTCTCCAGGGGAAGCTGGATGCTCTCTTAGCTCTGTTCAGAAGAGGATATGACCAAGTTTCACTGATGAGACCCCTGCCTGGAGATGAGGTGAGGCTGCATACACACATAATATGTTTATTTATCAGTCAGTCAAACTTAATTTTTGGAAACTTTTACAACACTCAAGATGACCAAAGTGCTTTACATTAAAATCATCACAATATAAAACATGCAAAAACATTAAACAATGAAATGAAATAAAACAAGTTGTGCACTGCATCACTGAGTGTTAAAAAACAGTCTGAATAGATCCATTTTTTATATATATAACATAAAAAAACTTTTTGTCAGTTCCAAGCCTGGTGAAATGATGTGGATTACAGCCTTTACACTCTAACTCACAAAAATAACTTTATGTTGTCATTGTGCAACAGGCTACTGGAGAAATCCAACTAGATTAAGAGCAGTTACAAAAAATGTCTTGTGGTAGATCCTTAAACTGTGTCAGTGAGCTATGTGTCTCCACACTGATTTCTCAAACAGTCACTCTGCACAGATTAAGTGAAGAGACAGCTGTGACTGCATCAAGACCTCCTTTGTGCATATACATAGTGAACTGTACTTTGTTAGACCAGACCAAAAATGAATAGCATGCTGTAATTGTAAATAATGCACATTAACAGATATGTACAGTTTCTGAGGCCCCCTCTCATTAACCCAAATATAAAATTAAAGGTCTCTCATGTCAGAAGAATCTGTTATTAATAAGGCTGCACAGTATATCACAATCAAATAAAATCAAATCGCGATTTGAGTTGCTGCAAAGGCTGCAGTTACATAATAAAATGTTCTCTGCAAAGAAAATGTATATAAAAATCTTGTACCTGTAGCACCCCTACAAACATGAAATGCTTGGGATAACTGGAGTTGTTTATATTGTGCTCTCTGAAAAGAATCCTACTATTTAAACATATATAGCAAATCTAACCACAATCATAATACTTCAAAATTACAATTTTTTTCAACATTTGTGAAGCTTATTAATGTGCAGAACTTTTTTCCAGAGGCATGTGTTGTTTTTGCAATATAATTCAAATTTGGAGCTCCACTATACAATATTATGTGTAAATTGGTCATTTCATTCCAGCTTTCTTGAATTTTGGTATGAAATAACAACAAGAACAACAAGACAGCCATAGTAGTTACCCTTGACCCTGTTCATCATGCTCCCAAAACTATACGCATGTTTTTGTCACTGCTTTGGTTGCCATGGTGAAGCATCTGGCCCAGTGTCAATGTCGCCTTTCATGAGTAGGCCCGTATCTCGACCCATTTGTTCACTATAAGACACAAGTCGTCTGTACAGCATAACACTATGAGCATTTACTGTATCTGGAGTCTATAAAAGTTACTGTTTCATTCATTATTTCCATCTTGGCATCGTTTCTGAACTGGAAATTCATCTTTCTTTTGTCTTTCTTTTTTGCATGACCGCTGTCCTTAACTCTATGCAACAATGACCCACAGAAATAGCTTCACGCGCCATTAATCGAGAAAAATAAAATGCCATTGCACACATGAAAAGATACAAGGAGAAAAAACTTGCAAAGAGATTTCAGGGGGTCAAATACAGACACACCACAAAAGATTTACAAGCCTCGAAATTATAATAACTACACACAATTACTGAAATGTTGAATTGTTTAAACATCAAGCATCCCAAACACCCACATTCAAAACAGATTTAAAAAACATAAACTTTTGGCTTTTTCTTGTGAACAATCTGCTTCCAAGCACGTTGGCATTATGTTAGTATGTTAGCATATTCTTTTAGGACATGCCCCATATTAGGGGTGGGCGATATCTCGATATTTAAAATATATCGAGATATTTTTGAAACTCGATATGAATTCTGACATATCGATATATCGCTATAATGCTTACGTTTACTTCTGGTTTCGCAGCTTCGCTTGTTTTGCTTTCTCTGTGCCGCGCTCGCCTCCGCCTCCTCGCGTCTGTCCCCCTGTGCTCATCCGCGGAGCCCGGAGCTGGCCTCGGACTAAACCAGGACTAGGACTAAACCAGGACTAAACGCGGCCGCAGAGCCCGGGGCTCGGTCGCGGACTAAACCAAGACTGGGACCAGGGCTCTACAGTGCGCCCATTTCACTCGCATTTGCGAGTAAATATTTCGTTGTGTGAACGGGGAAAACAAACAGCATCTGTGCGAGTGCTTCTGCAGCCACAATAAGGAGAACTGCGCACAGACGCAACGTGACGAGTTAAATTTTCTAAATGCACCTGCCCAGCGCGAGCGCAACCAAACTGTGCCCGGCCACGACACCTCCGACCGCGCATGACTCCAGCATACAAGCTCCACGTGTGGCCGATATCACTCATACGAACAAACTCCGCTTCAAAACACACCCACGCCCCCTTAAACAAGGAGCACCCCGCAGCAGGACCCACACCTGTCCCACTCATTAGACAGCCCCACACCGCTGGACCTTCTCTAAAGCGAGCGCATTTGGACTCGGTCTTGTCACGGACTCAAGGTCTGAATACTGAGTGTGATCATATTTGTCACAATGTGCGTTTGATTTGGTAAATGTGCAGAGACTAAACATCACTTTAAAACAAGAGAATGTAACTCCAGTTAGGAATGTCAAAATACAGGTTTAAAGATCCTAGCCACTTTTTTCACTTTGAAGTAGTTTTCTTTAAAGTACCAGTGGAAGTTCTCTTAAAGAAGAGGGTTTTAAACTGTGGGTGAGGGTCCAAAAAGGGGCACAGAGTGTTTAAGTGCAGTACTAAATGAATATTAATCAGATAAAATGTGTTTGTTGTTTTTGCAGTAGTGTAGGAGGGGGTTATTTTTCCTGTAAAGATATCGAGATATATATCGTATATCGAGATATAGCAAAATATATTGAGATATATTTTTTGGTCCATATCGCCCAGCCCTACCCCATATTGGGATAAATGCTGGAAAGCCATATTCAAATTCAGGCATGTGGCAGAGGGCTGGACGATTGCAATCACTAGTCTAACATATGCACATTCCTGTAAAGTATAGGCTACTGTAATCTGTTATTATGATATAATACATATCATAAACAATCAAGTTACATATACAGTATGCATTAGTATTTGCAAACCATAGCATGTTATGTTTGCATTTGCAAATATTTTTTGAGCTTTTAATAATCGTGACTCAAAAAGCACATCTGTAAGTCACATAGAGTTGTTAAACATCAGCTGTCCATTCACCCTTTATTATCGTCACTTCTCTGGAACTACGACGTGTCATCATTGTGTTGCCAGTTTCTGCTACTCCCTCTGTCCCTGTGTCTTACATTACATTCACTTACTGTACTGCTGTGTGTCACTCTGACTGTGTGTGTCAGCTCCACACAAACAGATGGGCCATGTAAATGCCACAAGCCAAACTGTGACACAAGAGATTCTCTTCTTTTGTCTCTCAGCAGTGATACTAGCACAAAGCGGGAGACATTTTACAAAACCACCATAGTCTAGAGATGCTCCTCATCTAAGTAATTAGTCTGTCTGCACAAATCTCATAACTACCAGTAACACCCTCAAAATGCACCATCATTTCTACTTCCGGTACTTGAAACTGACAGGCGCTTTCAAACTTATAACACAATATTATAACACTATTTTTAAATACATACCGGTATATGTATTATAAAGACAAAATAATTCACATTTAGGGCTTAATATTTTACATTCTGTCAAATATTTTTTCTCAGAAGAGTATATAATGTATATTCCTATTTCCTCCATTTTGTGTGTGTGTGTGTGTGTGCTTTTTTGCCTCTCAAGACATAAGCAATTGGATGGATAGATGGACAGACAGATTTTATTGATCCCGAAGGAAATACAAAGTTTGGTAGTTGCAACAATGAAACAAATATAGCAACATAGCACCAGTCTCTCCTCTCTCCTCTTGAATTCTTCTGCTAATTGGGATATTATAATGTATTTTCTCAACTTGCATTTTGTGTGCATTTTTTGCCTCTCAAGACATATACAGTTTGGATATTTTATAATGTCTGTCAGTTTGTATATTTTCTGCTGAGATAAGCACAGCATGACCAAGGTGACCTCTGCCTGAGTCTCTGCATGTTGTTGTCTGGTACCCAGGGAGTTTAACTGTAGCCTCGCCTGTGTTATTCTCATGTGGATTTCTGTAATGTCATGTAAGATAACATGATGATGGGTAATATCCAATGTGGCCATTTAACCATCTTGCACTTATACTGTATATATGTAGTTATATTCGACTGAAAAGGTGTGCATACATTGTAACTTCAGATGTGTTTGTATTTTTGCTTGAGAAGGGTAAAGTCTTAAGGCAAAGGCAACAAATTAGAGCGTGTGGTCAAAGGAGTGTAGCTTGGAGGTTTTTAAGGTTCTGTTTTTCTCTCAAAAGAATCCAGACCTCGTAGCCAAAGGTGAAGTCAGGAGAAAAACATATCTGACTTACATTAAAATGACACATGGGCTAACTGACATCTAAAAATAATGTAGGGCTGCATATATTTAAAATCATCAGATACACAAATGCTTCAGAATACTAACTAAATACTGTAAAACTGTTATGTTTAGACATGAAGCATTTTAAAACTGTCTCAAATAATATTTGAGAAAATAAAAACATATTTTACATATACATACATAAGCTTTAACAGTGTGACAGTTTAGATTTATCTGGTGAATCACAAGTAAAAATTCCTCTGGGTTAAACTTATTACGTATATATACTTCCTTCCTGTTATCCATGTAGCTTCATTCAGGCCATATGTTCTGGTGGAGGCATGCTTACAGTCACCTCACACAAACACACCCAGTATTCATGAGCTTGTCTTCTCATTGTGTCCATATGCTGTCTGTGGTGTTGTTCTGCTGCTCACAAACTGGCTCTTTCACTACAAGATCGAAACAGGCGGCCCCTCCAACTGTGCATACCCCTAATCAATTACCCCACTCTCATATACCCTCGCTAACAATAGACCCTCAGTCACAAAGCTAGCTGCTGCGGAGGCCCTCCTTAATGACCCTGAGGTGACTTTAGGGCCTCTCTGTTTAATAAGGTGTTATAATCAGACCACCAAGGGCTCCGACACAGGGGTCTATACCAGCTTCCATCCCACATTCTCTCAAAAGCAAGAGCCAGTGTGTTGTGCCAGTGATGTTGTGGTGAGGATAGCCATCAATGAGAACAATAAGAGAAGATTCCTATTCTTCCCGACTTGTAAATTATGTTAAACGTCAAAGGGCCCTGTGTTAACCATTGTAATCCCATTGAAAAGTTCCCAAGCAAAACATTCCTACAAGCCACACGAGACATAAGCCACTTTCTGTTCTTTTACTAAAAGATAGAAAAAAGCCACACATGTGTTAGGACTAGAGAAACACCCTCTTAAAGTCAGAGGAGGCCTTTGCTCCCATCACTGTGATTGTAGTGCAGGTGTGGAGGCAGATAGAGCCTGCTCTGTTTGTGTAAAGAGGATGCAACACATACTGCCTCTGTCAGGCGCAGGAGGCAACGTTTCACACAACACACTTTGCTGAGGGATCTGAGGCACTCATTGACGCTGCAAAGAGCATTTGGATATGAATACAATTGTACTCATGTGAACGAGGATCATTGCAAATAGCCTTTACTTGGTACAAGCATGCTAGGACTGTTTTTTCTGTTTAAAAAGGCCCATATTACCCTATTTTCTGATCTGTTAAAATGTTGTTTCCTCATCACAAACGTACCTGGAGTTGTGTTTTTCTTTTTTTTTCATTCATACATGTTTAACACACATACCCTACAAATAATACAGGGTGTGCTCCACTGTGTTTTTTAAATTCCATACACCTTCACTAGTATCATTTAGATGATCTCAGTCTTGGAATTGCCCATCTCTATTGAACTGAAGAAAGTAAAAAGTAATAAAAAGTAGCTGTTAACTTGGAAACTACCACTTTATGACATCACAAGGTAGAACAGAGCATTTTGAGTTTTGGAGATGTCGAGAGCTTAATAATTCAGGGTTTCTCAAACATGTGTAAATGAAATAAAACACAATTTGTGTATGTTTTTGGGGAAGTAGTAACAACCTAATTTTGCTTAAAGCTCACAAGAGTCAATTTTGTGTAATGGGGCTTTAAACAGTGAATAGATTATGATTTTTTTAAACACAGAAGTGTGTCTTTGCATGCATACCTGGTTAATCTCATCATTGTTAATGTTTTTGACAGGGTCGCTGCATAAGTTTTCAGCGTGTGAAACATCAAGACCCTAATTTGAACCAGCTGACGCCCTCCAGTCCTCCTCACTCTCTCCCTTCGCCTGCTCCTTCCACAGAAGAGCGGCCTTTGGTCTCAAACTCAGTGCCTCGTACAAAGCCTCCATCCAGGGGTCCTCGCACCACTCCCCCCTCCCACACCACAGCCCCACCTCGCTCCACTCCCCCATCCCGTGTGCCCCCTCCTGTGTCCAGAGCCCCCCCAGGCCCGCCGCCAGCACGAGCTCCCCCGGGACCCCCAGGACCACCGCCATCCCGGCCCCCACCTCGACTCTGATCAGACGTGGAGCCTCCTTAAATTTTTGAATGTGCTCCTTGCTTTGTTGCTGGACAGCAAATATCTATCCCTTGGCAGTTTTTAGTTGGAATTAGTATAATCGTGGAAGGCATAATGAATTCACTTTAGTCACTTGAGGACTTATTTCCTGCCAAAAATGTCATGCGCTTTTTTTGTAACTTGGCATGTTTTTGTGGTTAAGCCATTATGGGGTGTGAATGCTCAGTTTTTGTTAAATTTTAATTGAAAATTTAAGGCACTCATCTTTACTTTACCGTAGTCTTTGGTGACTAAGCCACCAAAGGTTTTGTTGCTTGGATCTAATGGCATATTTTCAACCAATAATCAACTTTTTGTATCAAATTAATGTTTTATACAACTGCATCTTTCCTCTAATTGCAACTGCAGGGCAGTTATCCCCACATTTTATTTATTTCCAAGTTTGAAAACAAGTCCTCTTCCATCAGGGGATTTTCATTTTCATTACTTGTGAATTGTGATATTCTGGCATGTAAGGCAACACTGCATCAAACGTATAATTTACTAACAGTAAAGTGAAAGACTGCACCATGATTGTATCTCTGTGGTATTAATATTGTTTTTTGTTTTCATTTTTTAGACTGAAATGGTCATTTGCATCGTTTCTGTACTAACAGCTTTTTTTAAATAAAAAGGTTTCTAATGCTTTACAGCGAACATCCTTTTTTCTGACTCATTATGTACATTTTCCAGTATATAAATCTTGTGTAATATATATGCACATTGCATCACCTCATAACATCCTAACACTTAATAAAGATCCAGGGGGCTGAGATAATAAGGAAATTAAATTTAATGTGTTCATGTAAGCGTAAATCAATACACTTATATTTCAGGCTAGATTTAGCATAATCTTGGGTAAAATAGTTACCATCAGTTATTTTCATTTAATAATATTAGGACATTTCTTGGATAAGTTTTGACCACCAAATATTGTTTTTGTTGTCACTGAATATCCCAGGCACATCTTCAGTTATTTGGTTTTACACCAAATACAATTAAATATAATAGTCTTTTATGAACAGAGCAAACCCTGTTCTGTTCACATAATACTCCTCAGGCTTTCCGCTTTTTCTTCTGCATTTTCTTTCCGGATAGTGCCCCCTTCTGGGCTCCTCGCACCATACCCTTAAATTGGCCTTGAAGCTTAGCACGCTTCCTAAAATAAAAACATAGCATAGTTTATCCACATAAACGATGAAATAAATAAATAAAAAAAAGTTTTGATATTCCAAATAAGCTGTAATACCTGCGATTGAGCTGGGCCTTTTTGAGCGGGATATAAGCATAGGGATCAAGCTTTCCTTTCTGTTTTATGTCTCCTTTACCTTTCTGTAAAAGGAAAGACACAAGCAAATTAGTATTTTTTTATTTTTGTAATTTATAGATACTATACAATTTTATACTCTACCTTTGACTTGTACTCGGCACCAATGTCTTTAGATAATGGTCTGTGAATACCAGAACCACCAGCTAAGGGAAAAAAAAACTTAGTTTTAAATAAATCTTTTGAACGGCAAAACCTAGCGCCTTGGTTATTTTTATTTTACCTTTATATTTTAAATCTGGCTCAATGTCCATTTCCTCATCAAAGTCATCATCTTTAAACCTTTTTTTCTGGGCCTTTTTCTGAAACCAAGACACAGCAATTGTGACAAGGTAAAATGGTTAAACCCACAGACAAACAGTTCGGGCTTCTTACACTTTTAACTCCTGCCTCTTCAAGAATATCATCCATTTCACCATCTGAAACATGTATGAAGGAGACTTGATGAAAATAGTATTAAATCATCACATACACTCTAGAAAAATAAACACACCTTTCTCTTTAATATTGTCCTCATCTTCCTCTCTGATGATAAGGCGCCCATCTGAAGTCACCTTGAAGCCATGTTCTTTCTTGGCGCTCTTTTTCAGCTCCGGATTCGTGGCTACAACATTGGAAACAAGTATGAGACAAATATTGTAGTAGTGTAGCAATGATTTTAAAGAGACATTGGTTGGTTTATTCACCTAGGACTCTCTGAGAAACCTTTGGATCCAGGAAGTTAAGTGGATCATCTTCCTCCCCTTCTTTGAGCCAGGCTTTAGCTTTGCCTGTTTTTTTCTGTGTTTTTTTAGGTTTCGCGTCATCCTCAGACATGTCACTGTCAGACTCTGCCAGGATGTCCTCAATACTAATAAAAAAAGTATTATTATAATCTCAATCTTGTTTTTCATCAAACAAAACACTGATTACTGAAAAAATGCAGCCCTGTACCTTTCACCCTTGTTTTTAGGCGTTTCTTCTTCCTCATCAGAGTCATCCTGCTGTTCTGCTGCCTGCTTTTTGCGTTTATTGCGAGCTTCGGCTTTTCGGATATTAGCAAGAACTTTGTGGTGCTCTGCAGGCAGCATGCTCTTTACTAAATCAAACCTAAAAACAGAAGAAAAAAAACAAACTTAAATGCCACTGTCAAAAGTGCAGAAAGATAATACAAAAAAGACACAATCACTCACCCAAACTTTCTAATGAATCTGGTAAAAATGTTCTTTAATTTGGTCCTAAAATGCCTCCTTACATCATCTTTAATGTTCCCAATGCCCTCCATCTAATCGTGTAATGCACAAAAGTTAGTTATATGACAGAAAAGCAAACTCTGCAAAACACAAAATGCTGTGTACCATGACAGTGATGTGGGAGGCTAGTGTTTTGGGATCCATGACGAAAAGAATTACTTTTACGAAACCAAGAGCAGCTTTAACAATCTCTCTTGTTCGAGAAGTCAGCAGCAGACAGATGTTGTGCAGGAGTCCCTCCATAGTACAAACCTCTATGGAGTCTGAACATAAAAACATTTTTAAAAATCAGGTCAATTCAGTTACAAAATGAAACTTGTTGAGATGTCATTATTGTAGATTTTCTTATTACCTTTGTACTCAAAGACCAGTCGGGTCAATGCTAAAACTGTACAAGTGATCATAGTGACTGAGCCAGTGAGGCCAGCATAGACTAACACCAAGTATTGGTCCATGGCATCTGAAGTAAAAGCACAAGAACTGTTACTACTTCAATCTTCTATAACAAAATGACTGCTTTTACAGAATATTTATTTTATTACCTTTTGGGTTGCCAAAGAA
This sequence comes from Odontamblyopus rebecca, assembly GCA_030686955.1. NCBI lineage: Eukaryota > Metazoa > Chordata > Actinopteri > Gobiiformes > Gobiidae > Odontamblyopus > Odontamblyopus rebecca. The sequence continues at coordinate 21,158,781 of CM060662.1, read as the reverse complement.
ACGCACAAATGCATTTCCTATCTGAACCAGAAGGTTATAGGCATTTTTACGAGCTCCAACAGACACCTCTTTTGTACAGATGATAACCTGAAAGAAATATATTCTGTGATGATAACAATCTCTCTGTGCTTCTGCCTTTTATTCTGATGTAAAAATGTACCTCCGGCAACAGAGCAGTGATAAAGTCCTTGTGCTCTTCTCCAAGCCTTTTTACAATGTGAAGCAGGCACTTCAGTCTTGGCTGAAAAAAGCAACAAAAAAATACATAAACCATAATAAAATCATAGCAAGGATTATTTTATTTTCGTGTGTTAAGTGGCCTAACCCGTTTCGCTGGTGAAGATGCGTTTTTCAAAGTCTCAAGCAGGCTGACTTTAAGCATTTCCAAATTTTTTATTACAAATGATTTACACTCTTCACTCTCTCCTCCACACAACTCCTCTAGTACACGGTAGGCCTTCTTCTGCATCCCTGGCTCCTTGATCTGTGAATGCACACATTAGATGAAAAATTTTAAACCAACAACAAGGTGGTAACAAGTAACAAGTAGAGCAACATTTACCTCTAAAAATGGCTTTATAAATTCAAATGTTTTTGTCATTGTGGTCTCATCTACTAAGGGTGCCATGGCAACAATTAGGTCCATCATTGCAAGCCTGTGGAGAAAATGGAAGTGAATACCAAAGCATATACACATGTAAAGATACGACGACAAACACAAAATGCATATTTTGCAAAGGTACTTACCGAGTGAACTCTGTGTTGTCTGTGCCACTTAATCTCTCTGTGGCTTTGGTCAAGAATGTACAGATCATCTGTAGAGAGAAAAAAAAAATGTACTGAATGTGCATTTGGAAAAAATAAGGAAAAAGAGTGATGGGTATTCAAAAGTACAGAATATTTTTGCTTTAAGCTAAAAACCCTAAATCACATTACAGAAAGTAATTAACTAAAGTTGAAAATGGTATTGTTCAGCTTTGCATTTGAAAAAATTAAAGGTTGATGAGCGCTAAAACAGTGGTCTACATCCAGCAGCACTCACCATCTGCAACCCTTTCAACTCACCTGTTTTTCTGTTACAGTTAAATACACTTTGACTGTATCGAGCACAGCCATCCTATAGGTGCCAGACTCCCCTGCAGGCGGCTGCTGGCTGTACACATTGAAAAGAATTGGAAGAAAGTTTTTAGAGAACTTCCCCACTTCTGCTTTTTCCTCATCTGCAAAAGATACCACCACCAATTAGTTAGTGTGAGAATAATGACGGGACATTACTTCACAGATGTGTTGCAGTGCGTCTTTACCTGTTGTGCAGCTCTTGTTGATAACTGTACGGAGAACCTGGCACACAATCAGTCTCAGGTCTGGTTGCTCATTAATAGCTATGCCGAGAGTGCGGGCAATGCCTTTAAACGATGCCACAAGGTCTACACAACCAGTGCAGAAACCAGGAAGCATGGTCCAAATCTGTGACAGATTTTCACACACCAAAATTGTAAACAACTTCTTTTGCACTTGAAACATTGTGAAGCGTCTTTGTGTTACCGTGAAAAGCGCTATATAAAACCGATGTATTATTATTATTATTATTAACAGTTACACCACTCTACCTGAAGCTGCAGTGTCTGGTAGACTTTAGCCTCAAGTTTCTGTCCAGCTTGTTCCAACTCCTCAGCTACAATGTGACAGAAACAAATCAACATTTAACATTTGCACTCACAAAGACATAATTACATGGTAAATGCAAGCAAGTTAAACAAAAACAGTTGGAATTATTTTGGGGATGTTTTGCCATCAACCTGATAGCTTCTTCAGTGTTTGTGTAGGTGACTACTACTCCCACTAGATGTAGAGGTGGATGATGACCTTTCAGTGACATCACAAAAAATGTCCTTGGGCATCCTTTATACGGCTCTGTTCTGGTCCAGTTGATTTTTTTAAAAACTTGCTTACAGTATCATTTGCTGGATGTCATTTGCATCAATTAATTATATAGTTATAATCAAAGTCAGAAAATTACCTCTCTTTTTGAGTGTTGATGCCAAAGGGAGGAAATATGAATTAAAGAATCCTAGTTGGGTATTCTTCACATGATCACGTATAACAGGAATCAACCAGCTGCGTGGAAACTCCAAATCATCACTGGCAAAAAGAAAAAAAAACTAAAGTCTACATGTACAAAAAATATCATACTGTGTGTGTGTGTATATATATATATATAAAATATATTATATATATATATAAAATATATTATTTATATATATATATATATATATATATATATATATATATATATATATATATATATATATATATATATATATATATGTGTGTGTGTGTGTGTGTGTGTGTGTGTGTGTGTGTGTGTGTGTGTATGTGTGTGTGTGTGTGTGTGTGTGTGTGTGTGTGTGTGTGTGTGTGTGTGGGCTTACTCATGGCCAGTAATGTTCAGTGGCACAGCTCCCAACACGACTTGAGGGCCCATTGCTTCGACAGCAGCTCCCACAGCCAAATCCAACTCTCCAGTGAAAGAAAAGTGAGGAGTGGAGCGTAAATCTGCCAGTGACTGAAGTGACTGCACAACACATTTATACGAGGTCAGACAAATGAATAGTAAACAAAATATGGATTGTATTATCTGGCTTACTTTACCTTGGTCATAATGGGGTGGGCCTTTTTTCCCGCAACTTTGTAGAAACAGCCGAGTACTTGAAGAATGAAGGGCCAGGAGGCATGGAAGCGGTAAGAGAGACCTTCTTCTGCTATTCTAAACATTAAAATATGCAAGTGAAGACATGATTTTTAAGTATTATGATAAATAAAAACTGTCAAATCTGTAAATGGAGTAGGAAGCATCAGATGAACATACTTGAACATTTTGCAGATGTACGAGGAGTTTCCTGCTGAAGCTGTAGTTGTGATCAAGCTCATCTCTTCCATGTGAGGAGCAACACACTCAGTCAGCAGGGTCTGAAAAATATAAAAAAGTCATAATTAGACAGAGAAAAATAATAAATATACAACCAATTTTGAAGGTGTAAACATTAGAAGACATTTACCTTGAGTGTGTTAGTGGCTGCAGAAACCACTTGTGCATGTGGGGACAACAAGCAGGAAATAGCAGCAGAAAAGAGTCGAGGGAGATGTCCTAAACTTAATGAGCTCTGCAAACTACACAAAGAATAATAAGCTGTGCACGCTGTTCACAAAGTGTCACAATATATGGTGTAATAGCAAAATGTTATTAATACCTTGCTAGGTGAACATGGGCTTTTTCCATAACTGCTAACCAGGCCAGCAGTGGCTGCAGATCATTCTCACTGGGCAAGTAATCATAAAGAGCCTGGGAAAATAATACATTTTATATCCAAAACTCATGTTGAAATTAGGACCATAATGATTTGAGAATACATACTGTGATAATCTGTGCATTCAGTTCGGGGGACAGGGTAGAAGCCTTTGGTTTGCTACTAAAAAGTTTATGAAAGGCTTGCATGGCACTTGCAGTTACCAGCTGTTGAAGACATAGAAATTGGGTTAATTAAATTCAGTGTGTGGATGAACAACATTATCTGCACTTCTGTGTATTCCCTCACCACATGACTCAGTGTCATTACTCGCAGCAGAGTCTCACAACAAGATTTGACTGCCCCAAGAGGAAATGTCCCTATCAACTCTTTCAAAAGGCCTAGTACATGAAGAGTAGTGGTGTCTTCTTTGCTTCCTGCGTCAGGAAAAAAAAAATTACTACTGTACCCAAACCCGCAGAATATTACAGTCAGCAATAACAACTGTAATCAAAGTAGTTACCTCCAGCCTGCTCCATTTCCTTAATGCAGAATTTAGCTGTAGTCATGGCAACAGGATGATGAGTAGGTGCATCATCTTTAAACAGGAAATCACTCCCTCTGAGGATCGAACACACGCCCTGCTGCGCTGCCTTACGCACCTGAAATAGAAGAATCCAAGATGAGAACAAGTTAGCAGTCTGGGAGGCTAATCAAAAACAAAACCACCTTTACCTTTGGCTTGCTGTGTACAGTAAAACTAAGTAGGCCATGGTAAATCTGGAGAGTGGATGGGTATGTCCATACTGATGCCTCCTGCTTCCTCAACAGGGTGGCCAGACATGACAGTATCTAGGAATGTACAAAGATTAATTTCAAAAAAGGCAGTGTAATAATAATAATAACAATAATACATTATATAGCACTTTTCATGATACTCAAAGACTCTTCGCATAGATGAGGACAGACAAACACATATGAAATAAATAGATAAACAGGAGATACAGTTATTTAAAGGCAGTTTTGAACAGGTGAGATTTCAGGGCTTTTTAAACATGGGCAGTGTGAAGGACTCATGTATTTGGGCAGGGAGTTCCAGAGGGTGGGGGCAGCAGTGGAGAAAGCCCTGTTGCCCCAGGTCTTATGTTTAGTCCTGGAGGGGGGAGACAGGAGGTTGGCATCAGCTGTACGAAGGAGACGGATGGGGGTGTGGTGGTGGAGGAGCTCAGAGAGGTAAGTGGGGGCCAGGTTATGGAGGGGCTTGTACACAATGGTAAGGAGCTGTGATGTGGACTGGGCATTGGTCAAAGGGGTGGAGGAAAGTAGTTCAGTCAGAAGGGATGCAAGTGTGGAGGGGAGATTAGGTCCTAGTTTGCAGAAATGTAGGATGTATTTTTATTTTAGGGCAGGGCTGGGGATGTTAGTAGTAAAGGTTATGGCAAGGTGGTCAGAAAAGGAGAGTTTTTTTGTGTTAGTTATCAATACTGATATTATTCCTACCCATCGAAGTGCTGATGCAGAGTCACTGGTGGCTTGTTTAGACATTACATCCATCAGAGCTTTGCTGGTGTCGGAGAACTTGGAAATAAGAACAGGAGCGGGAACTCTGAAATAAAACAAAAAGCAATACGGGTGTCACAATACAATTTATCACAAAGCAAAATGTTATTTATCAGCATACCTTTTCATGACAAGGTTAAGGAGATATGCGACTGCTGCTTGTGACTCCCCTGTTTCAACAACTTCTAAAGTAGTCATCTAAAAACAAAATAAAGCTGGTAACACTTTCTGTTACTGCTTAATGTATATGCAAAAAACAGTACTCACCAAAGCAGCAAAATACTCAGTTTCTGTCTCTTTACCTCCCTGAGAACGAATCACCTCTGTAACAGCAGCCAATACTGCACAAATCTAGAACAAGTAATATACAAGTTGAAGGGAAGAAATTATAAAGAAATATATGGCAAGCCTGATGCACCTCTTTGTGGGCAGCGGAGTTGGATTCCCAGTAGCGCTGAACTTTCCTGAAGGTGAGGTTGGAGCAGTCAGACAAACCACTGAGAAAGGTGCCAGAGGTCCGGTCTGACAGTGCCTCTTCTGGCTCCTCCTCCATACTGCAGGCATCTTTGCGCTCCCTGACCTCCAATGGACCAGTCTGCAGCTCATTATGCAGCTTCAGAGCATCAACAGTCAGATCACTCTTCCCTACAAGAGGTGAAATGCAGTTAGAAGTTTAAAAAGTCATAAAAATCTCTTTCATTTGTATAATACTTTTACAATAGCAGGCAAAGCTGTAACACATATTGAGTGAGGATAAAGGCCCATTTATACATTAGTGTGTTATTGTATGCCCCATGTTCTTTTACTGGTCAAGGTTTTCTGCTGATTGCATGAGTGGTGAGAGGGAGGGAGTGTCCTATTTTGAGGACTGACATGATTAGATGGAAAGAAGGTCTCAGGGCGTATTTTTAAGCAGGCAACCATAATATTATAAGGCTGCACAGAACATTTAACATTAAAAGGGGAAAGCTTATTCACTAGGTGCCAAGTAGCCTGTACTATGGTGGCAAGAAACACTTTTCAGACGTTGCGGTTAGTCCTAATGTAAACTGGACCACAATGTTTACTGCTTTGTTAGATTGTAATTACATAGAGATAAGCATTTTAGAAAGGCCGATTGTCAGTTGTCAGTTCTGCTGCTCAAGTATCTTAAAAAATCATAAAAACAGTGTATTTTAAAGCATTGTTTTGATCGTTAAGGAGGTGAGCAGTAAGCTAATGGCATAGCCCTGACCCACGTGTATAAGCTTACCAGTGGGTCGGCTGAAGAAGCGACTTTTTGCGGCCTGCCTAAACCTGCTCGACTCCGGGTTGGAGTCACTACTGTGCCCTTTCTTCCATCGTTTAAGTTTCGATCCCGTCCCGGACCGAAGTTTCCCCGATTTCACCATTTTCGGTGTTAAAAATGTTCACATTTGCTCTACGGTCTTCTACCAACTCCAGATGACTCTGTCGCTCTAAAAATGACGTGAAAATCCACTCACGTGACTCACGCGTGGTTCAGCTGTTTTTCCACTTGAGGGCGCTGTTTACATTTTACATTTTTATTCGTGTATTGTGTTTTACACAGGATGATCATGATCTATGGTGATGCACTAATAGTACGGTACCTGTCAGGGATGTATAATAAGATTTTATTATAGTTCTATGGTATCTGTGGATGGCTAAAGAATTCACATTTACTTTTGAGAGAATCACTCTTAGGGCAATTTTTCCCTTTTAAAAACAAAGATCATCCAAATTTAACATAAACGCAATTTATTGGTGAGTTTTTAAATACAGTGACATTGGCTTTTAAAAACTAGTTTTAAAACGGCCTTTTCAAGAATAAAGCCCACAGCCGTGTGAAATGTATAGTGCACTGTGCACATGAGTACATATATTCTATATGGAAAGAATATTTATTAATAATGTATTGATTTGTCAGCCATCACAAATACATGAATTATGACAAGAACGTCACTATAAAAGGAATGGAAGTGGGTTTGAGTCCAGGCAAACACAGAACTTACATTACAGATGGGGCATGTAAACAATAGAGGAAAGATTTGATTCAAGTCCACAAAAAGTTACTGAGGGTTAAACAGGCAGACAATGGTATGTGCATCCTAGTTTTCTAATATAATCTAAAGTGATTCAGTGCTTATTCATCAAATTATTATTGGTAGGAGGTAAAATACAAAAAGGAGCAGTAAAAAACATTATTTTTGTTTATAAAAATACACAAAAGTCCACTTCAGTTCCAACTGACAATAAATTCAAGCTTTCCATACTTTTAACCCAGTATTTCCTTTGTCTTTCCTTCCCTGGGATTGTCACTTAGGGATAACAGGAGGTGGTGGGTTTGTATTGATGATCACTTGGACAACAAAGTCCTTTTGGATCTTGGCATCTTGCAGTCGAGTCTTATCCGTCAGTAGTTTCCCCGAGAAGAACCACCTCTGACAAGAAACATCTATGTCTTCATGCTCCTGAAGCTGCTTCTTTAATTCTGCGATAGTGTCAACCAAACTGGCTGTCAGGCGCACATCTTTCCCTGTAAGAAAGTAAAAGTTGTATAAATACAGTTCAGCTTGGACAGGATCAGAAATGCCATACTTGCAGATTTTAAAACATACCTGATGACAGGCGCACTCGTAGTTGAAATTCCTGTCTGGACACAGGAGGTTGAGCCTGTTTTTGAGTGTTGTCTGGGACTTTGCTGTCAGTAGATATGTCAGAGATGAGGTTGACAGGCGGACCAAGAGTGTAGGCCGGGAGCTGATAGCGGTTTCCCAATTCATCATAGCTCTCAGTCAGTGAGCCTGTGAATGGAGGAATAATCAATCTTTCAGTCAGCAACATGGAAATAAATAAATATAATATTACACTTCAGTTTTCCACTGTCTATGCCCCCTGGGGCCAATAAACCCCTTAATGTAATGCAATGCAAATTAGTGTAACTTTAAACAAACAACCCGGATTCCTCTGTGCTGTGCCATGTTACTTTCTGATTCACATTGGTCACACAGCATTGCTCCTCTTATGTAACTATTACAGCAGTAATCCCTGTAGCATGGAATTTGGCAGACTGTCCACTGGCACTGTCAGAATGATGCACTTGTCCTTGGACTTGCTTTGGCTTTAGTGCTTTGCCTTTAGTGCGACTGCATTAAATGCAACCACATAACTGGTGTCACTGTTCATGACTACATACCGTGAGGCAGAGTGATGCAGGCTCCATCAACTATTGCTTGTGCTAGCTCTAGGTCATTGCACTCAGCCGCTAACGCTGCCGCTCTCAGTGCATCCCAGATCTCTTTACGTCCATCAAAGGCTGGAGCTGTGTCCCAAAACTCGTCTCTTTTACTCCTGAGCTGCCCCTCGGTCATTGGGTAGTCACTCTTCCATTTCGGCCGCTCCTTTTTCAGGGGCTCATTGCGTCCTGCAACAAGAACAGAGCTATGCTAACTCAATATGTTCATTATCTTAATCAGCAGTGTCTATGTCAATGTTAACACTTGGAGAGTTCAGACAAGGGCAGACAATCATCTTATTTTACCATACAGGTATAGAGCAAGAATTTCCATGTCCAAGTGTACAGTACCATTGGCATGTACTAAGAGTCTATGTTTGCTTTGATGAGAAATCCGAGATTATTTATATTTCAGTGGATTACAGCTAAAGACAGTCCCAGCTACATGTGGTGGTGTGCACATTCAAAGGCACACACTGGTGGATTATAGGCACTAATCAGGCTCCACATAACAGGATTTATTTGTCTCTATCCCACATGGCACTAGTTGCAGAGATGACCAATTTTTGGCCAATGAAATAAGCAGAAAAATGACCCTTGGTGCAAATGCATGAATAAAACCAATAATATACAATATAATGCTTCTTGCAATTGTTGTATATGAGAACAACCAATATAATACAATTCAGTTATTATGTTGAAGAGATGGTTAATCATTGTATAGTGACAGTCATATACTATATAAATATTGGTCTAAGAATTTTTGTTTTAAAGCTGGTGCAAATACCATGTTTTTTTGGTTTGTTTAGTTTTTTATTGTTTATGTCCTCATGACCGACTGGTCCAGAGAAAAGATATAATTACCCATGTGTCATAACAAACCTAAAAGAAAGTAGTGTAATTGTGTGCATTACCCTCATCCTGCGAGGTTTTTTTTAAGAAAGCTTAATTTATTTCTTTTAGTCAGACATTATCAGCCTGTGCTGGAGCTTTAATGTCTATTCTCTAAAAAGTGCAAATATGGTTTAACACTATTATTCTTATACTGTGTTGTGCTACCCCTCCTTGAACCGCTCAACACCCATAATGTCATTGTGTTATAATATGCATTGTACACTGTGTCCATTTAAAATGATAACATAACAAATCTTGTTTTACAAGTCTGTAACACAGACAACAAGTCAGTTCTTAAAAAAATCAGTTATACCAGACAAGTAAACTAAAACAAGTTAAGTTACTTACGTTTTAGAAAAATCTTAATTGGTGAATGTGGAGAATGGTAGTAATTGTATTCCCGGGAATTGGGCACTCCCATTGTAGCTAAATGTTATAGGTAAAATAAGAGTCAAATTACATCAACAATATTAAATCCGGCTGCACTTGAACTGGTGCCCTGAAGCTCACACCACTGTGACAATTCCTCCAGTGGGTTAAAGATGGCAGTGACTCCACTTATATCCTTTAAACGGCCATAAATATCTCAAGAACAATTCATGGAAATAAACTCTTCAATAAATGCAGGTATGTGCAGGTTACCTCAGCATCGCACACAGGAGCTAGGCTGCAGGCCTGTAATCCAATGATCCCTATTTAGGGACTGGACACAAATACCCTGAAACAACATGCTAAATCAATTAGCCTACAGCCTGTTTGGATGTTTTCAAGGGGCAGGTGCAGCATGACCTTAATAAATGAGAGATTTTTCACCATATCTGTTAAATTGTGATTGGCTTTATATGTTTTATAAAAGATATCAATCTTTCAAATGAATGTTTGTGTGACCCTATGTGAATTGCAAATCAGTAAGTAGGTCAGAATTTGCATTCAAAGTGCTTATATAGGTTAGTTGTGCAGCTCAGTACATAATGTATGGGATGCCAACATTACATTACAGAAGTGGCTTGTAGCTGTTATCAGTGATCTTCCCTGGTATCTAGTACATAATAATTCATTTTCAATCACAATCTTCTGTATATAACCTACTATTAGGTTAACTGACAGAAGATTTAGGTTCGTTGATGCATTATAAAACTTGATTTGTTCTTTAAAATGTGTTTTTTTTTCTTATGAAATTATTATGTTTTATGGATCTCTCTTACCCAAAAGATACAAAAATAGTACAACCAACACTTGCACAGAAATACTTACCTCCACGTTTTTTGCTTCGAGTGGAGGTGCGGACGCTCCCATGTGCATCCGTCCCGCTCCTCCCCACGCAGCCTCCCATGACTGTCCCTGAACATCAACGAAAACATTTTGTTAATTTGGCACCCTGTTGTTTTAACCACAAAACATGACGGTGATGGGTTTTTTTTTTTTTTTACTGTCCACAGCCTATTTGTACGGTAAATAGCATCAGGCGTACAGGGGAGGATGAAGATGACAGCTCAGCAGCTCGAGGTCACACGAGCCCATGTTTATGTCACGTGTACTGCCAGCTGACTCAGACACGCGCCTAAACCCCATCCCACATTATGTATCGAAATTAAGATAAATATTTAGGCCTACTGGCAAAATACAATGAAATATACATTTGAGACAAGCTGGAAAATATTCTCATAAGTCAAGTGGGCACATTGGGAGGACATTTAAGGATGGGAATTTGGAATAGTAAGCTGCAGATAACACCTTACCAGAAATCCAGTCTGCTAAATTGTGCATCCGTCTGCAGTTTGCTTGCCACATCCGAACTAAAGTGAGGTTTCGCTTAATATCCAAGTGTCAGTCCAGAAATGCAAGTCAGCAAAACAAACTGATATAAAGACGCAAGCAGCGACGGTTCAATTAGAAAATCGTATCCAACTAATTTTAGAAGTGGACGAAGTGTTATCAGAGTTTGAGTCCCCCAAAACCACGATGAAAGAGGGTCTCCCCCTCATACGATCCTTACATCTCACTGCTCCCGAAATAAAGCCTTAAGGATGACTGTGCGCATGCTCAGTCCACATGGGCTATGAACACGTTATACCATACTGTATAGTCTATGGGCAAGACCGACTTCACCACAAAACTCCAGTCCAAATCCACAACAATTTACAATCGAACTAGAAAAATTACAGACACAGTCTATAATTTTAAGTACAATATTGCGGAACGACAGTCGTATATATATATTGGTATTTTCAAATGACCATGCACAAGGTATATATATAATAATAAATCAGCAATTTTATTATGCATTAATATCACTTCAAAGTTCACTGTACCGTTTTCTTACTGTACAAAATCCTGGAGAATATATTATATATACCCTTTACATAATATCCATTATGATTTTGGAATTACAAGGAATCATATGGGATCCACGCATCTGCTATAATAATTTATCACATTTTGACAGATGTTTAGTCAAGGCTGTTTAATAAAATGTGCAGGTACATTTTGGAAAAATATACCTCTTGAATAGTTTATTTTGTTTTTATATCTCAAACTAAAGGGAGATTTGGTATACCAATTATGATGTAATGCAAATGTGAATGCATCAGTTAATCCTCTTCTGAATCTGTGACGCAATATGATCTGGTGACTGAATAATAATATACAGTGAGGAAAATAAGTATTTGAATACCCTGCGATTTTGCAAGTTCTCTCACATAGAAATCAAGGACGGGTCTAAAATTTTCATCATATGTGCATCTCCACTCTGAGAGACAGAATCTAAAAAAAAAAAAAATCCGGAAATCATCATTTTTAGGCCCGAGCGCCAGAGGCTGGCGAAGGGCCTATTAGTATTAGGGCCTATTAGCGATGCTCATAGGGGGCGGGAACTAAAATGACACGACGTGACTCGCCCGTAGTGACCAGGGACCCTCGCCATGACGTAGCAATGCATGAGAGGTTTCCGAAAATGTATAGTTTGTCGGCTAAAAAGAAGCGGAACATTGTTCTCCTATCAGAATATTCTTCTTCTCCTAATGCACTCATCCATTTTTCACTGGGTGAAAAATGGATAAGTTCTTCTTCTTCTTCTTCTTCTTCTTCTTCTAACGCACTCATCCATTTTTCACCCAGTGAACAATGACGAAAACTCACGAAATTTGGCCACGTGTTAAAGACTCCGCTTCTCTAACTTTTGGCTATTTCCATTTTCAATAAATAAATAAAAATGGCTCGTCAGCGACCCCTAACGAGACAAAAATACACTAGGGAATACGAATGACACAAAAAAATTTGCACGTAGAATCATGAAATTTAACACAGAAGTCCATCATGACAAGATGAGTAAAAAATATTATGGCCACGCCCCCTGACACACCAGAAGACAGTCATCTTGGATTAAAGTTTGGGAAGCTGAAACGCACTCCTCTGTGGGCGCTCACCCAAACGGCCTCAGATTTGGTCCATATTATCTCCAAGGGCGGAACGTCAAAAAATATCCACATATCCCAAATCCGTGTGATGGTCTCTGAGCAGTGAAGCGACAAATAATGAACACAATTTTTGGATATTTACAAATTGCTCCTATTTGCTCAAAGAAAATCATTTCAATGAAATGTGACACATTTCTTAAACTCCCTGCCCTAAAGCTTCTGAATGTGAAAAAATTTAATTTTGTGCATTAGTGCCCCCTACAGATTGAAATAAAATGTGACCCCGCAAACACGTTCAAAAACGTTCAAAAACTCACCAAACTTTGCAAAAAGTTCAGAAATGATGAGACATGCAAGAAAATATCGGTTTCATGTGTGGGAATCAAAAAATGGAGATAATACACCACCTTGAATATTAGGCTCCGCCCACTCCTATGGGAGCCGTCCCAGCTCAACTTTGTCGTACAGTCACAAAATTTGATACACGCATTCGTCACGTGAAGACAAACAAAAAATATTATTATGGCCACGCCCCCTCACAAAGCAGAAGGGGGCCATCTTGGATAGAAATCTTCAAAATGCAGAGAAGGCCTTTTCACTCATGTTGCGTTTGAAAGCACTCCTCTGAAGGCGCTCCACCCACAGGGCTGAAAATCACCGTACATCATCTACAGAAGTGCGGCTTCAAACTTTTTTTGAAAACTGTCACGGTTTACGTGCAGCAAAGCCGCAAAGTTCAATCAAAATTTACACAAGATTCAATGTCAAGATTTGCTCCCGTTGGCACAGACTTAGTCCGATCGTGCTGAAATTTTAATCACTGATGCTGATCTCGGCCTGAATATAATACACTATAAAGCATATGGAAAATTACACTATAGCGCCCCCTAGTATAATGAAATGCCAACATTATCGGATTTGTACCAAATTTGGGAATTAAATTCTATGTATGACTATGAGCAAAAAATTACATTACGGACATGGTGAATTTTTCACTGTTGGCCACCAGGGGCACAAAGAGGGTGCACTATGTAATTTTTCTGATAGAGGATGTGTTGGCCTGGTAAATTTGAATCACTAATACGTGATCTCGGTCTGAATATAACACACTGTAAAGCATATGAAAAGTGTGGTTGGGGTTTACGGCGCCCAGCAACCACCATGCCCATATATATATACATATACATATATATATATATATATATATATATATATATATATATATATATATATGTATGTATATATATATTCCAACAGAGCCTGGTTCTCGCATCTCGCCCATTTCCGTCTTGTTCCAGACGGAACAACTAGTATAACAACTAGTAGCTCAGAACAACTAGTAGCTCAGTGTTCCAACATCCACAAACGGCAACTGCTATCACAACTAGAGATTGACGAGGTACAACACAAATGCTACGGCAAGGGGGAGCCAGGAAGCCAGGTCAGAGGGGAGTTAACACTAACTCCCCAACCAGAGATTGGGAAGGAAGCCCCAATAAGTATCACGCTGAGCGAGGCAGCGACTGACCTGAAAGATAAGATCATGGCCCGGATGAACACAAGGCAACCCCGATGCCAGTTACAAAGGCTAAGTGAAGTACCATCTGAAAGTCTGCTAGAGGATGTGAATGCAGCACTCAGAGCGATCCCTACCACAACCATCACTGAAACCAATGAGCTGATCTACACTTCAGCAGCAGTGATCCTAGAGGTGTTGGGCTATAAGAGCAACCATGGGAGCCATGAGATACGATACCCACCATGGAAAAGACGGTTAGAGGCTAAAATCAAGGAAGTGCAGCGAGAAGTGAGCCAACTGTCAGAGGCCCAGAAAGGTGCGATGAAAAAGCGAGTACCCAAGAGGTACAGCCAGATGCCCATACCTGAAGCACTCGAAACTGCCAAACAAAGGCTCCAAGACTTGGCCAGCCACCTAAAGAGGTACACGAGAGAGAATGAAGCCAGACGAATAAACCGCCTGTTCGCAACACAACCTGCGAAAGTGTACGCTCAATGGCAGGGTAATAACAGGAGAGCAGACCCACCAAGGCTGGAGACTGAGAGGTACTGGAGAGACATATGGGAAAGAGAAACATCACATAACACTGATGCACAGTGGCTGGTGGCTCTGAGGGCAGACCACAGCAACCTCCCTGAACAGAATCCAGTTACCTTCTCAGTGGCAGACATCCAGGAAAGAGTCTCAGGCATGAAAAGTTGGACAGCACCAGGCCCTGACATGATCCACGCATACTGGCTAAAGAAGCTCACTGCTCTCCACGAGCGCCTAGCAGCACAAATGAACCAACTGCTAAGGGATGGGACTCACCCTGAATGGCTAACCCAAGGGCGTACGATCCTGATCCTGAAGGATCCCGCAAAGGGTACAGTCCCATCCAATAACCTGTCTCTCCACAACATGGAAGCTCATGTCAGGCATCATCGCAGCTAAGACAAGAGGGCACATGGATCAATACATGAGCGCAGCACAGAAGGGCATTGGCAAAAACACCAGAGGAGCCAAACACCAACTCCTGGTTGACCGAACAGTCGCTCGTGACTGCAGAACCCGTCAGACCAACCTGTGCACTGCCTGGATTGATTACAAGAAAGCCTATGACTCAATGCCACACACATGGATCACTGAGTGCCTGGAGCTGTACAATATCAACAGGACTCTAAGGGCGTTCATTGCAAACTCGATGCGGTTGTGGAAAACCACCCTTGAAGCCAATGGCAAGCCACTTGCACAAGTGACCATCAAATGTGGCATATACCAAGGAGACGCACTGTCCCCACTGCTGTTCTGCATAGGTCTGAACCCCCTCAGCCAAATAATCGACCGCACTGGCTATGGATACCGACTCAGAAACGGGGCCACCATCAGTCACCTCCTCTACATGGATGACATCAAGCTGTACGCTAAGAGCGAGCGAGACATCGACTCACTGATCCACACCACCAGGATCTACAGCACAGACATTGGAATGTCATTCGGGCTTGAGAAATGTAGTAGGATGGTGACAAAGAGAGGGAAGGTAGTCCACACAGAGGGGGTCTCACTCCCAGAGGGAACAATAACAGACATTGAGGACAGCTACAAGTACCTTGGTATCCCACAGGCAAATGGCAACCTTGATGAGGCAACAAGGAAAGCGGCGACTGTCAAATACCTGCAAAGAGTACGGCAGGTCCTAAGAAGCCAGCTCAATGGCAAGAACAAGGCGCAGGCAATAAACAGCTACGCCCTGCCAGTGATCAGATACCCAGCAGGAATCATAAGTTGGCCAAAGGAGGAGATACAGACCACGGATGTTAAGACACGAAAGCTCCTGACCATGCATGGAGGGTTCCATCCCAAGTCCAGCACCCTGAGACTGTACACGAGCCGGAAGGAAGGAGGCCGAGGACTAGTGAGTGTGGGAACCACTGTCCAGGATGAAACATCCAAGCTCCACAAGTAGATCTGTGACAAGGCCAAGACTGATGACATGCTCAGAGAATGTCTCAGACAGTGGGGCACAGAGGAAGAGGTGCTGGAGGGACCATCATGGCAGGACAAACCCCTACATGGGGCATACCACCGGAACATAACTGAAGTGGCTGATATCAAGAAATCCTACCAATGGCTGGAGAGGGCTGGTCTGAAGGACAGCACGGAGGCACTCATCCTGGCTGCACAGGAGCAGGCCTTGAGCACCCGAGCAATAGAGGCCCAGATCTACCACACCAGACAAGACCCAAAGTGTAGGTTGTGCAAAGAAGTGCCTGAGACAGTCCAGCACATAACTGCAGGGTGTAAGATGCTGGCAGGGAAAGCGTACATGGAGCGACATAACCAAGTAGCGGGCATAGTGTACAGAAACATCTGTGCAGAGCACGGGCTGGAAACCCCAGGATCAAGGTGGGAAACAACGCCTCCAAAGGTGGTGGAGAATGAGCGGGCCAAGATCCTGTGGGACTTCCAAATACAGACTGACAGAATGGTGATGGCGAACCAACCAGACATCGTGGTTCTGGATAAGCGAGAGAACAAAGCCGTGGTGGTGGACATTGCAATACCGAGCGATGGCAATGTCAGGAAAAAGGAACACGAGAAACTAGAGAAATACCAGGGGCTCAAGGAAGAGCTGGAGAGGGCCTGGAAGGTGAAAGCATCGGTGGTGCCTGTGGTGATCGGAGCACTCGGGGCCGTGACCCCCAAACTGGATGAGTGGTTGCAGCAGATCCCAGGAAGGACAACAGACATCTCAGTCCAGAAAAGTGCAGTACTGGGAACAGCAAAGACACTGCGCAGAACTCTCAAGCTCCCAGGCCTCTGGTAGGGAACCCGAGCTGATGAGGGTGAGAGACCAACCACTGTGGAAGGTGAGAAATGCGTTTATATATATATATATGGAAATATAATAAGAAATTTTATTATTAAATTGCATGAAATATTTTACCCTTTTTTTTGCGATAGCTGGTCTGTGCTGCCCGTTCAAACTTTTTGCTGACTCGCTGTCACCCATTGTGCTCATGGATCTCTCATATGACTGCTGTGTTTTGAAGGGGGACAAAACACTTCCTGCCCCATCTGAATTTCGCGCGCCACCGGGGTCACGTGAGTGAAACCCACCAATAGCTTTAGGACACTTGGTCTGTGATTAGTGCCAGGTGAGCGTGATCAAGTGAGCACAGGTGCGTATAATTTGGCGCGCCCCGGTACTCACATGGATATGTGTACTCAGGAGAGCTGCCACCGCGAGCCAGTGGATACGGTATTTCTATGCGACAGCATCAATTCGGTTTTTGGCTCATCTAACGCGCATTTAGCCACAGCGACATGGACATGTGAAAGTTTATCTTTGCAGCTCCAGAACACACTAAACTCTGAAAAAGGCGCATATTTGGCCACAGCACGTGCAGCTCCATGCTACGGGACTACGGAGAAGGTGCAGCGGCAGGACTATGGAGAAGATGCAACAGCGGGACTACGGAGAAGATTCAGCGGCGGGACTACAGAGAAGGCGCAGCGGCGGGACTACGGAGAAGGTGCAGCGGCTTCCAGATCACCACGTCAGCATGTTGAACCAGGCGAAAAAGCCAACACCAGATAAGATTTACCAATATGGTTTTACCTGTTGCCTGACCAGCCAAGACCCAACCGTACATACTTTTACAACTTTACTACTTTATAAAGCCTATTACAGTCGAACCGGATGTTTATGAAATCCCCGAGTTGTACTAGTAGGATCCATAACAAAGGAGAAATATCAATTGGGCTTTTGCCAACTGGATAAACTGAATTGAATTTCTTTGCAGTGCAGTAATCCATTTGGTGAGATTTACCGTAGACTTATGTCTGGTCACACAACTTTATTATCGCAATGTTTGGGTTTTTGTAGCAGTGTTGGTGAATAATGTCTGTGCTGCTGCTGTTTCTCGCTCTGCTTGTTTTTTTTATGCAGGGTGGTTTGAATCATGCTTTGCTGGGCTTTTATATGACATTTGTAGCAATGCTTTTATTGAAAGGAAACGCTGTGTTTTATTTCAGTCTAGATGTGTCTGAAACTATTCACTAAAGAAATGGAATAAAAAAGGGAAAACAGGTCAGACATGTCCTTGAATTTTCTGGTAAAAAGTAGGGCACACTCAAGGAGACATCTTTGAATAGACAAAAGGAAAAAAAAATAGTTACACTCAGTACACTGAAATGAAATAGAACCCTATACTCAGGAAAAGGTAAGTCTGCTTCTTCAGTTCTTGTCTTTTTGACTAATTGAACTCTACCCTTTGCGATTTTTACATGATGATTATACCGTAAATGGTGAGGTAGGCGTACTTGACGAATTTCTTAGTGACGAATTTTGTACTTGACGAATTTCTTATGATTAAACACATTCTTCAACTATTGCCAGTGCTCCAGGACCCATCTCCGGATCCAGACCATCAGTACGACCACAGGTGAATAACCCATTATGCTGAAATATATTAGCCTTTAAGAAAGAGCTAAGCTAAAATAGACTCTTTGCCCAATACAGCTAAACCATGCTAAGATAACTATACCAGTCTGAGTGCTGCTAAGCTAACTCAAGAGATCATGTCTGTCTCATAGACCGTATATATAAGTGGACATAACTAACCCCATTAGCCACCAGGTGCCAAACAGGAAGTGCTCCAGGAGGCTCTTCTGGCTTCTTCTCTCCCTTTTCCCCATTAATTCACATTGGGAGCTTATTGGCTCTCTCTCTCTCCAAGCTGCACTGAGCCTTGTCATTTTGTTCTTAAAATGTTCATATGAACCCGCTCTACATGATCCTAATTTTTTTTTTCTTCGCTATTTTGTCCGTCAAAAACAATCCTATTCTGTAACCGTTAGCATCGCGAGCCTCATTTGAGCAGTGCTAAATGCTATGGGTGACGTCACACTCACTTAGACCACTCATATATACGGTCTATGGTCTGTCATAATATGTTACTGACTGAATTTTAACATCCATCTATCTTCCTCTGCTTTATCTGACAGGGTCGCGGGGGCAGCTGTTTGCCACCCAGTCCTCTATGCACCTGACCCCTCCATGAACCCCTCTGAGTAGTGAGCCCACAGGAGGGTGGACGTCATGGTCCTTGATGTTGGTTCATAGGGGTGCTGCATGGTTTGAGCTGATGGGGGAAATTGGGAGTGCCTGGAGGAAACCCATCCAGACACATTATTAATCGATAATTAATCATTAAGAATTTCATCGATCACATTCATTTTAATTGACAAACCGAACGTAGGTTGCTGTGCGTAACATAGCGTAAGGAGTTGAAGCTGCGTCTCACAGCGCAAACACCGGAGCTGCGGCCCCTCAGTCCCACATCTCTGCTCTGGCTCTTTGGAGATCACTGTATCCCTAAGAGTGTGTTTACCTGCACATCAGTGTCCCGGTTATGATAGTTTTTTGATGGTTTATATGTTGTAAAGTTGAGTTTATTTATGCAGATTAGTAATAGTAATAATAGTGATGATAATTTTAATATAAAATGTTAATGATTTATTGACTCGATCGTTAATTTTCCCGACGATCGATTAAGAAAATTTAATCGAATGCCCATCCCTATTAGCTACTGAATTAGCTGAATAGCTGCTGAATTTTTAACCTGCTAACTAGTAGTGTACTGCTAAACGCTACTGTTTTACTAACCCTTTAGTTTTCAGGTTTTGGATGGAGTCTAACCTTTTTTTTTTTTTTTTACAGGGAGCAGTTTTATTATTCACATGTAGTTTTAAGCATTTATTGTTCATAACATAAGATAAAGCTAAATCTACTTGGATTTATTTGTAGTTTATTTAAATACAGCTAAAGTTAAAACATGATGTCTGTCAAATATCACTATCAAATGTCACTAACATACATTTCCTGGTTTTAGGATGGCGTCTAACCTTATTTCTTTTACAGACAGCCGTTTTTTGTCATGTTTTAAACATTTATTGTCCATAACTAAAGCTAAATCTCCTTTAATTCATTTCTAGTTTATCATGTTTTAGCTTTAGCTGTGTTTACATTAAATCATGTCTTGCAACTGTGAGGCATAAAGATCATCTGTGGCAACTGCAGCAGATGATCTGTTAATTATTAGTTTATTATTTGAACACAGCTAAGGCTAAATGTGTCATAATTCTGACTAGCCCTTAAATTTTAACATTGCTAAGATAAACTATGCTAGCTCTAATTGTGTACTGCTAAGCTAAATGCTACTGTGACATATAATTTACATGTGATGGTGGGGTGGTGTCTAACCTTTTTTACAGGGAGTTTTATTATTGCAATGTTGATTTCAAACTGAAAATGGAGCACTGAGGAGCTATCTATAAAAGTGCAAAAGATGAACATTGACTAAACAATTATATTTTTGAAAAATGGATTGCATTGTGGACAACCTACAAACAAAACATGTCCTGGGACTAATCTGGAGGAAAGGAGTCTTACCTGGCACAAAAAGTTTGAATGTTGATCATGGGATCCCAAAGGAAGGAAAGACAAAGGTTCGAGGCTGAGAATGGCACAAGATGGAACCATATGGAGAAATGTTCAAACCTGATCATTTTAAATCAAGATGATGTTGACTTTATTAATACCTTGTGAGGGAAATTCACTCTTTGTATTTAACCCATTTATCACCTTGACTTTTGGGCCACACATGGGCTGTAATGGATCAAACCTAAATGCTTGAATGTTTGGTTTGTGACTGAAAAAATCTTAGTGATTATTTCTCCCTGCTGCTGATTTCACAGGTTTTATTGGTCTGTCCATGCAGACTTAAGACTCGGTAGGTATTTGAGGTCTGTCCATGCAGACTTAAGACTCGGTAGTTATTTGAGGTTCTCTGTGAACCTTGTATCATCTCAAAACAAGGTCTGAATATGCCAAGGATGCTTGTTACTGTAAGACCTACTGTTTTGGGCCTAAACTGGTGTGTGCCAGATTCTAAACATTGGGATACTTTTGGGAGACTGCGTGGTCTCCTTGGTCTGATCTAAATGTGAACCAGATTTAAGCATTTATGTGTGATGGTCACATGAGTCAGATTAAACCCCCCGATTCCAAATTAACACTTCCACAGGTTGAACTGTTTTTGTTTTTTACTTTGCTTAGTCAGTTCCAGGCCGAGAGCCTGACTTGCTGAATTTGATGCGTTTTGTATTTGATTTTCTCAACTGGTCTAACTGGGCCAGATTTGGACTAGTTTATTGAGTGTAATAACTGGTCCTAACCCTTACACTGGACTGAGATACTAGTTATTCTAAACTAACACTTCCACAGGTTTAACTGATTTTTGTTTGTGTTCATTTAGTGTGAAAACCAGGTCTAAACTAACAAGCTTGGGTTTTTGAATGTGTTTTTTATTTGGTTTGGTATGAACTGGTCTAAATGTAAACCAGATTTGGACTGGTTTATTGAGTGTAATAACTCTGGTCTTAACCTTTACACTAGACTGAAAAACTAGTTATTCTAAACTAACACTTCCACTGGTTTAACTGATTTTTGTTTCTGTTTAGTGTGAAAACCAGGTCTGAAGTGACAAGCTTGGATTTTTGAATGTGTTTTGTATTTACTTCGGTCTAAACTGGTATAAATGTGAGCCAGACTGAACTGAGATACTGGTTATTCTAATCTTCTAAACTCTTCCACAGGTTTGCATTGTTAATGGTCTGTTCATTTGGACCTTTAAACCAGTTTGAAATATGTTGACATTTCTCTTTGAACACTGTAGTTTAACACAAGGTTAAGTGTCTTACTAATGTTGTGGGTCATTACTGCCATTTTGTATGTTGTTGATTCTAACTCTTCTGAAATCTCAAAATGTTTTACCTAAACTTTTAAACTAGTCGTCACAGGTCCCAGAGGCTGCTGTTTGTGGCGAGTATCTGCACACACTAACGTACTAACTTTACAAAAGCACGGGCGGTGGGTTTGGGTTTAATCCAGCCACAGAGGGCACTGTGCTCCTCTGTGCCAGTCCCCGGCCTGGACAAATGGAGAGGGTTGCTTTGGCATAAAATCTGCTGCCTTTATCATGATCACACATGTCGGAGTAACCCTTTATTATTAGCCTGTCTACATCTCCAAAGCCCAGTGCTCTGTTCCACCTTATGACATCATGTAGTGGTGGTTTTGGAGTTAACTGCTATTTTTTAACATTTTATTTTAGTTGAGATTGGCAATTCCAGGACAGAAAATATCCAAATGATTCTTGTGAAGGTGTATAGTGTTTAAAAACACAGTGGAGTAATCCGTATTATCACATGACATCGCAGAATTTTGAGACAGGAACTCAGCCTAAATATGACAACACTAAAACATCCAGGTATGTTTTTGATGAGGAAATGGGATGATATGAGCCCTATTAAATCGTACAGGAGTTAGAAGCATTCATTTAAAA
This sequence comes from Odontamblyopus rebecca, assembly GCA_030686955.1. Classification (NCBI taxonomy): domain Eukaryota; kingdom Metazoa; phylum Chordata; class Actinopteri; order Gobiiformes; family Gobiidae; genus Odontamblyopus; species Odontamblyopus rebecca. Next base: position 21,136,480 of record CM060662.1, on the reverse strand, counting down.
TGTCTGCTTTTTTCTTTGTTCAAGAACTTTGCTTATAACCATTTGTATTAAGTCATTTGTTTGCTTCTCATGAAGAAAGCATAACATCAAATACAAATTATTATTGGGGATTTTTTCCCATCATACAGCCCTGATCAGAACTTGAACATATTCAACTTCAGGTTTCTCCAAGCTTTTTCCTCTGAGCTCCTTTAGAAAACAAAAATGCCAGAGAGCTACTAATTTTTGCGGTCACAAGAAATGGTAAATTTGGGAGCCACAGCGTTAAGTGGGAACAGTTAGATTTAAACCGTAAACCATTATCCAGTTATTAATACGCAAAGTCGCATATCTATAATTATATATATAATTATATATTTCTAATGGCCAAAGGCATTAAATCTGTTATTCAGCACAATATGTATAATTGAGAAAGCCCTTGGCGAGTTGCTTAGAAGGTGGTGGAAAGATACAAGTTAAGATCCCTGACTTAAAATTTAGTCAAGACCACTATTGAACCATTTACTATTATCATTGTTGTATTCAGTCCTCTTTTGTTCCATTTTGTTTGCTCCGTCCCTGCCTCTCTCTTCTTTAGGAGGCCCACAGGCTTCAGTGAGGGCCATCAGGCTGCTGGCCACTCTGGAATCACTCACTGTGGGCTTGCGTTTACTGTCAGAAACATTAAAGCTCCGAGACCTGTAATATGGAAGAAACCGATCATCTGCTACAGCCAGGTAGTCAGTGGAGTCTGTTCCTTCTGGCTTTTATTTTTGGTGACATTGGTGGTGGAATGTCTGGGATGGTTTCTACAACTCTTGCTGTTCAGCTTGTCTTGAAGAATCTTGAAATTGCTCCGCTAGATTTCTAACAGTTGAAACTTACGGCATTTGTCCAGAGACGCTTGATGTATTTTATATTCTAAATTTACTGGCCACAGATTTGGTGTTTGGCTTTGACCTTACTCCAATAGTCATTTGTAATCCACTTGTGATAGTCACCAGGTTGTTTTGGATGGTAGATGCTACTCATAGTTCTCTTCAGGGTCATATCTCAAAGACTTTGTGGAGAAGAACCAACTGGAATATCAAACTTTGGAGTTAGGCTCTGTTGCGTCTGTGGCTCATTGTTAGAATAAAATGCTTATAATGGAGTTATTAAAAATGTACATGTGGTTAAAAGAGTTCTTTGTTAAAAAGGAATGCTTTGAGAGACCAGATGCATGACCTCTTATGACCTTTTCCCTCCTTGCAGACGGTTCACAGGTCGTAACTTATAGCTTATCTCACAAATGTAAAACAAAGCCATGATATACTTCACTATGTTGTAACCTATGTATTCACTATGTTGTAAACTAGGTATTCTCTGACTATGCTTTGTACTGATATGATTGATTTGATGAACCAAATAAAGGGACGTGCTGCAGAAGCAGGGGAGGAGACCTGGGATGTGAATGGCCGAGTAACAGGCAGACATCACCAGCTCCTCCGTGGCACGTAAAATGAAAAGACTGACTCAGGTGCTTTAATCTCAATGGGGTAGAGACTGGTTTAATGTAAAACTGTAAGATTTATCACTGGTTTGTGATTTTATTCCATGACACTCATCTGGAGGGGTGATTTAATTATTGTACTCATTGACCGTTTGGTCAGGTGAGGTGATGAAATCTGTTCTTATGGTTCTTCTGTTCCTTTTGGAGGTGATTATGGACGGAGTTTGTCCAATATCTGTGTACTTCCCTGTAAATCTCTGCACACTATTTCCTGACTTGAGCTGAATGACTTCTGCTCACAGGGAGGAATCAAGATGTCCACACGAGACCAGGACTGGATCTCTCAATGCCACACACGTCTTTGTTCTGGCTGTTGCCGTCTTTGTTCTGCACAGAGTGAGTTGAGTGTACACTCTTTTGCTTCTTCATGGTTTTACTTCCATCCTTTCTCTTTCTGAGAGAACTCCTCCATTCACCACCTCCAGATGCTTGGACATGTTCTTTGCTCTGCAGAAGGACAGATCAGGGTTAAAGCTACATGAGACCCACAGACTGTATAAAGTGGACTAAGTGTGACAGTGTTCAGCTCCAGTCAAATGAAGCTGATGTTGAGGCAAGCAGTTACAGGGGCGATTTTGGAGTTCATATTTGTATCTTAGCAACTAAAGAGCCAATTAGTAGCAAGGCAGTTGAAGATGACGCCCCTTCTTGCCCACATCACTGGTACAGGGAGCATTCGCTTCAATCAAACCTGTTGCTAACGGAAGCGACCTCAGGGAAAGTAGGCACCTGATTTGTTCTAATCTCAGCAGACTCCTAAAACACATTTAAAGGTACACTATGTAATTTTTCTAGTGGAGGATGTGTTGGCTTGGGTGGCCAAACCAGAAGTCTGACATCTTTATTTATTTATTTTTTTAATCAACGTGCAAAAATTTTGAAAAATGGTAGGGTTAGGAGTTATGATTAGGGTAATGACTGGGGTTAGAGTTGGGGTGTTTAGGGTTACAACGTAAAGTTAGGGTTGGGGCATGGCATTTGCTGGAAGTGGCATTTGCTGGGAGCGGCATTTGTGGGGCATTTGCGTGGCATCTGCATTGGCGCAATGTAGCAATGCACCAGAGGTTTCCGAAAATGTATTGTTTGTTGGCCAAAAAAAAGCGGAACATTGTTCTCATAGCAGAATCTTCTTCTTATTATTATTTTTCTCCTGTGAAGCAGTGAAGTGACAAATAGTGAACACAAGTTTTGGAAATTTACAAATTGCTCCCATTTGCTCAAACAAACTGATTTCAATTAAATTTGACACAGTTCTTAAACTCTCTGCCCTAAAGCTACTGAATGTGAAAAAATTTTTGTTTGGTGCGTTAGCGCCCCCTACAGATTGAAATAAATCATGACCCCCCAGAAACTCACCAAACTTTGGAAGAAGAAAAAAATGGAGATAATACGCCACCTTGAATATTAGGCTCTGCCCACTCCTAAGGGAGCCGTCCCAGCTCAACTTTGTCGTAGAGCCACGAAATTCGGTACACACATTCGTCACGTCAAGACAAACAAAAAATATTATTATGGCCACGCCCCCTGACAAAGCAGAAGGCAGCCATCTTGGATTGAAATCTTCAAAATGCAGAGTCCGCATTTTGGCTCATGTTGCGTTTGAAAGCACTCCTCTGAAGGCGCTACACCCACAGGGCTGAAAATCACCGTACATCATCTACAGAAGTGCGGCTTCAAACATTACCTCCATTTTTTTGAAAACTGTCATGGTTTACGTGTGGAGAAACCACAAAGTTCAATCAAAATTTAGACAATAGTCAGTGTCAAGATTTGCTCCCGTTGGCACAGACTTCGTTCGATCGTGCTGAAATTTGAGTCACTGATGCTGATCTCGGCCTGAATATAATACACTATAAAGCATATGGAAAATTACACTATAGCGCACCCTAGACATGAAACATCAACATTATCGGATTTGTACCAAGTTTGGGAATTAAATTCTATGCATGACTACGAGCAAAAAAAAATATTAAAATCATTTAAAGGTGCACTATGCAATTTTTCTGATGGAGGATGTGTTGGCCTGGGAAATTTGAATCACTAATACGTGATCTTGGCCTGAATATAACACACTGTAAAGCATATGAAGTTTTTAGTCCAAACGAGCTCAGATTTGACACGTCACATCTACAGACATGGGTCCACAAACGATATGACTTTTCTAAGTGCACTTTTTCACGGTTTGTCTGTAGCACGCCGGCAAATAACGCCTTCGTTTCCTGTTTCTTTGATGACCTCTCACGGCCACAGGCTTTGGCCTACAGAGCTCAAACTTACATCACTATTGTGTGATCCCGGCCTGAATGTGATGAAATATGAAATATAATAAAAGTAAACTATGTAGTGTATACGTGAAACGTCAACATTATCGGATTTGGACCAAATTTAGGGATTCAATTCTATGCATGATTTCAAGCAAAATTGCATATTACGGACATGGTGCAATTTTCATCGTTCGCCAGCAGGGGTGCAAAGACGCCCTAAAAAAATAGTTAAAAAATGCCTACACACACAGGCTTTGTCTGATCGTGCTGAAATTTGAATCACTAATGCCTTGATTGAATGGCTTGATTATAATAAAATATAAAGCATATGAAAAGTTACTCTATAGTGCCACCTAGCCTATACAAGAAATGTCAACATTATCGGATTTGTACCAAATTTGAGTATTCAATTCTCTGTATCAAAGCAAGCAAAAAAAAATATTATGGATATGGGGTGTTTCCCACGGTTGGCCAGCAGGGGTGCAAAGGCTCCCCCAATAAATAGTTCAAAAATTACTACACACACAGACTTTGTCTGATTGTGCTGAAATCTGAATCACTAAAGCTTGAACATGGACTGAATATAATACACTATAAAGTATATGAAAAGTGAACTCTATAGCGTCCCCTACCCAGACATGAAAGTCAACATTATCGGATTTGTACCAAATTTGGGCATTAAATTCTCTGTGTCAAAGCAAACAAAAAAATATATTATGGATATGGGGTGTTTCCCACCGTTGGCCAGCAGGGGCGCAAAGACTACCTCAAAAAATATTTTAAAATGTATTACATGGACAAGCTTAGTTTAATCATGCTGAAATTTCTATCACTTATACACTGCACGGCTCTCATTGCATTGATATGTCAAACACAATAATCAGTGCTACAGCGCCACCTACAGGAATGCACAAAGTTTACTATGAGGAGAAAAAGTATTACTTTTACATTAATTCGTGAAAGCTGTATTACTGCACAGCTCTCGGGAGGAGAGAGTGGTCTTGTAGCGGACGGGAGTACTCGGCGTTCGCCTGGGAGGGGCGTGCGCACCGGGGCGAGGGCCATCATTGCCGCGAGAGGCTTTAATTATTTCTCCTAACGCACTCACCCATTTTTCACCCAGTGACCAATGACAAAAACTCACAAAATTTGGCCACGTGTTAAAGACTCCGCTTCTCTAACTTTTGGCTATTTCCATTTTCAATAAATAAATAAAATGGCTCGTCAGAGCCCCCCCAATGAGGCAAAAATACATTAGGGAACATGAATGACACAAAAAAAATGTTGCACGGTGCGATGTGTAGGGCACGCCGTTTGCATGGCATGTCATTTGCGAGGCAAGGTGTTTGCGGGGTGCAGCGTAGGCGCACGCGAGGGCCGATCATCACTGCTTGCGGCTATATTTTAACTTTTTTTGTATATTACTGTGCCAAATAAGTATTTGATCACTTGCTTATTAGCCATATTTCTGACTGTCAAAGACCTGTTATTCTACTTTTCAATAGTCCAACTACACTCTGCTCATGATTCTAATTTAGTAGGAACTTTTTGAGGGCGGTAGCTTTCATAAAGAGACGTGTGCACCTCAGTCAAGAGTCGAATTACCAACATGGGCAAAACCAAAGAGCTGTCAAAAGACACGAGACAAAATTGTAGACCTTCACAAAGCTGGAAAGGGCTACGGGGCAATTACCAAACAGCTTGGTGAAAAAAGAACTGTTGGGGCAATTGTCAAAAAATGGAAGAGGCTAAAAATGACTGTCAATGTCCCTCGGACTGGAGCCCCACGCAAGATCTTACCTCATGGGGTATCAATGATGCCAAGAAAGGTAAAGAATCAGCCCAGAACCACACGGGAGGAACTGGTCAATGACATGAAGAGAGCTGGGACCACTGTTTCCAAAGCTACTGTCAGTAATACACTAAGACATCATGGTTTAAAATCATGCAGCACACTTAAGGTTCCCCTGCTTAAGTCAGCCCATGTCAAGGCCCGTCTGAAGTTTGCCAGTGACCATCTGGATGATCCAGAGGAGTCATGGGAGAAAGTCATGCAGTCACATGAGTCCAAACTAGAACTTTTTGGTCTTACCACAGCGAATCTGTGTTTGGGGGAGGGAGAAGGATGAGCATCATCCCAATAATACCTACAGTGAAGCATGGGGGTGGAAACATCAGGCTCTGGGGGTGTTTTTCTGCACAGGGGCCAGGACAACTGTACAGTATTAAGGAGAGGATGAACGGGGACATGTATTGTGAGATATTGGGCAAAAACCTCCTTCCCTCAGTCAGAGCATTGAAGATGGATCGTAGCTGGGTCTTCCAACATGACAATGCCCTAAAGCACACAGCCTGGAAAACCAAGGAACGGCTCCGTAAGAAGCATTTCAAGGTTCCAGAGTGGCCTAGCCAGTCTCCAGACCTAAATCCAAAAGAAATCTTTGGAGGGAGCTGAAACTCAGCGTTGCTCAGAGACAGCCCCAAAACCTGACAGATCTAGAGATGATCTGTATGGAGGAGTGGACCAGAATCCCTGCTGCAAAGTGGGCAAACCTGGTGGAGAACTACAGGAATGTCTGATCTCTGCAATGGTCAACAAAGGCTTCTGTACCAAATACTAAAATGATTTCACTCAAGTGATCAAATACTTATTAGACACAGTAATATACAAATAAATTGTACAATGTGATTTCTGGATTTTTTTTTAGATTCTGTCTCTCACAGTGGAGATGCACCTATGATGAAAATTTTAGACCCATCCATGATTTCCAAGTGGGAGAACTTGCAAAATCGCAGTGTTCAAATACTTATTTTCCTCACTGTACATGCACGTAAGCACAGGAAGACCAAGAAGGGTTGAACAAAGCAAATATAAAGATTTATTAAATTAACACATTAAAACCTGATAAATAACAATGCAACAAGCAGTTTAAAATAAATGATTTTGGGCATAACATTTTGTTGGCGAGTGGTGAAGTTGTATAGCAGTACCCCAGCCTCCACCATGTCTTTTTTCTCTTAATACAAAATTAACAAAGTGATGTTTACTGTGCAAGATAAAAAAGATTGATGATGATTCTGCCAAATATGTCAGTCAGTGCATAAGGCTTAATCAAACCTTTTTTATGAAAATAGTTAAGTGTCCAGTAAGAACTGTTTGCAAACCAGGAAAAGGCAGAATGAAACAAGCCACCATCATTGTCTTGAAAATGTAGACCAATGTTGTAAAATATCTGACAGCAAAGATGAGGTATTCTGAACTTTTTGTTTTATAAATCCAAAATGCACAAGTTGCACTTTGTTGCACCTACTTAACAGAAAGATCAAAATAGGCAAAATAAAAAAACGTGACTTGTGCAAACTAATATGGTCATACAGGTATCACATCCTTTTTGCAGGCGTGTATGTCCCATGTTAAACCATCACCATAAGGGCGATGTTCAGAGGGAAGCAAAACACGTGTCACCCAGTGACTAGAGAAAAAAGGAAAATATTTGTTATTCTGGAGTATTTATAAAATGATTAACTGTTTACAAGATAAAGATGAACTGATATAAAGAATAAAATAAATGTATGCCTGATACCTTTTCCTCTCCACACCGAGGAAGATTTTCCAGTTATTTAGCCTTCCATAATTGAAGGGATTTTTGTATACCTGAAACACACAGAATCAATCCAGTTGATTTCTTGTTTGATGCCAACCAATATGTGTATGTATAATTGAAATGTAACTCACTTGTCCGCGTTGTCCGTAACGCAAAGCCTCTCTAAAATTGATATGTTTTTCAATGCTGGTCTCACCTCTGGATATTAGAACTGCATGCCAACAAGTTAGTGCACCCAGGGATAATCCTACAGTGCTGAAAAAACTTCATATTTAACATAATGCCAGCAGGATAATAACTGTATGTTTTACTTCTTTCTTTGAATGTTGTGAAAATAAGGTTCCTTCACATAAAAATACCTGGCGAGAACCCACAAGAAGATGATACACTTATTGAACACCTTATCCATAAATGTGTATGAAGGAGCTGGGGTCTGATACTTTGTCTGAAAAAATGCAAAAACAATTTTAGTTTTACCTGGAATAGATGCTTCATTTATTAATGTGTTATTAAATTAAAAATTGTACATTTTTGATTATACCTGCCCAGAAGGTAAAAGCCCAATTAGAGCACCAATCCCAGTTACAGGAACCCCTGGCTTTTCCGAATCCAAATGCTTAATGCGCTAAAGGAAAGGCCCAGAGCCCAATTGTTAGGGACAGAAAGATGAAGGAAAGGCCCAGTTTCTGATCACAGAGACATTTTAAGAAACACCAAAATGAAGAGCCATCTTACCTCAAGAGTGTTGTAGGCATCTAAAAACAGGTTTCTACCACTAATACTGCAATAGATACAACCCATTGTCATGAAGAGGCAGAAGGAAAAAAAATATCTATGGTTAAAATGGCCCACACAGTTATTCAGCCAGGCTGGGGGGCATATGTTAAGGAACAACACACACACACAACAAATTTAAACAAACGGGTGAGGTGTGAAACAGAGTGGCAGTCCAAAAAACTAGCCTGCTGTAATGTTTTGGTCAGACTGGCTGACCAACATCCTGATGAGATGACATTTCTCACAAAAATATACCTCAGAATCTGTTTAGTTAAAATTAATTAGGTCAAGGTAGCAGAAAATGTATAACTGTCATGAAGCCTTGCATTGCAAGGCAATGTAGACAGCATTTAGAGTTGAAGGATACGACAGTGATGGTCCATCTTTAAGATGCATCTGTTGGAACAACAAGAATAGCTTCATTATTGTTGTAAAAAAAAAAAAAAAAAAAAAACACAATAAAGAAGAAAATGTACCGGTTACAAATACCGCAGTGGTGTGTTCTTGCTGGTTTGGGTATAATACATTTTTTGCATATCGACACAAAACGGACATCACTTTTGACCTTAAAAAATGTGAAAACTTCAGTGCGATCATTTTAAGTCATAAAGATAATATAAGCTAATAACACAACTTACTGTAGGAGGGTGTCCAGGTGAGGTTTTGGCAGCTTTGTAATAATGAAAAGCTATCATTATGAGATTCCAGTGGCCATAGCATAAATGCCAAACAATCCAACCAGTAGAGTAAGTTTTAAGAATCACCGGGAGCAAAACCATATAGGCAATTACCACAACAGCGCTGGTTAGGATAACGACCAGACAAACAAATACCTTCAGTAGAATTGAAAGGAGACCAATTATTAAAATTCAATATCACACAATTTTGAATAATCTAATTAATTTGAAATAAAAATCCAAGTTACCAGACCAAACCAGCGTGTTACATAATCTACAGACCAGAACACTGGCTCAAATGCACAGTCAAAAACCACATCTGAGTCAGTGAGGGAGTTGAAGTAAAGGGACCGACTCAAAAGTTTGATGTAGGCCCATCTTTCTCTTAAGCATGGAGGCAGTCTGATCCTTACTTTCCTGGTGCATGATCGTACAAGCATACACCGTACTAGGTGAAGAACAGGGCTTGGGCACCACCGCATTCTGCATCTGTGCTATCCACACCTAGAAAAAATGCAAGCTGTAATAAGAAACTGTTGAAATTATTAAGTATACAAAAACACTGAATGAACTCATTGGTAAACAATATACAATCTGATCTATGACATAAAATCCACCAATATACGTAATTTTCCAACTTAATAAGCTAATGATTTTGAACAAAATTAACCATGTAAAATTGTTTATTTAACTCACCAAAGATTGATGTCAATGCCAATGCCAATTCTCTTGAAGTGTTACAAAAGCCAGACTTGTTGAAAGGTTTGTTTGTCCCTATATGTTTCTGAATATGTGCCAGGCCCAATGACCGTATATATGAGTCTATGGTTGTGCCAAAAGACAATAAAGTCTCGCTGGACAACATTCCAGTTTGGGTGGCTACGGGTGGAGTTGGGTGGATGTAACTGACTGACTGAGGTACTGGGTATTTCAGACGGGCATGATTCAATATTGTCAAAAAAATGGACAAGATTAAAATGAACAAACGTATAGGCCTACATCACAGATAAAAGGGCGATTTGTGAATTGCACTAACAGCCTGGCGTCTCTAAATCTCCTTTGTATGTATGTGGTGCAGTCTGTCCCTTCATCAAAATCCGATTTTCTTGTAAATAATATTCGAGGGAAATACTTACGGATCCTAGGAGCGCGCAGATAATTCCTGTTCAAAGCTCTCCATTGACACATTAAAAGTCACGATACGTTATTTGCAGAAACCCGTAAAATAAAGACGAACAAGGTGGAAGCCTTCTTACAGTTTACAGATTTGTATCCCAATCAATAATGAATGCGCATGCGCACCGGAGCAGCGAAATGCAATGTGGTTGTTTGAGTCCAGAAAGAAAGAGGCTAAATATTGATTTATACAAAACAATTTTAGTTTTATTTGTTTGAAAATGCACTGGATGCATAAATCAGTTAATGTTACAAAGTATTATTAATTCAAACTTGCAATTCTTCTTTCGTCCTGGTTATGGTTATGTAGTGCAAGCGCCTCCTCCTTCTAGCCAAGCAACCATGCACTTTGCCATGTGGACTATAGATTACATTTAGTAGTAAAGTAGTTGTTAAAGCGATCTGAAATAATGTCGTTCAGCTTCAACTTTGACGTGGAGTCCCAAACTACAGATTTGGATGATTGCAAGGATTTGCAAAACAAGGAAAAACAGAACGTTGAGCCTGCTAAACATGTGAGTAGCATTAGCGATAGCATGTTCATGTGAACGAAGCAATATAAAATAAATCCTTGCCACTTCAGTATAAGAATATTCATGTTACGCTAAAGAATCTATCTGAAATTATGGTAATTTGCTTTTCTTTATGTTATGATAATTCAATACAATATATTCATCAGATAACCATAATCTTATTCATGCTTTACTATTTGCTAATAACTGTGTAAATATAATGTTATTGTCCGCTATGTATGGGCATACAATTATCATTCATTATTCATTGTGTTATATCTGAGAAATCCATTTATTATTTGAGAAAGGGAACGACTTTTTACTTACTGTGGGAATGAAGTGTACACACACCATTGTATGAAGCGTACGAACACTAGAGAGCGTACTTGCTGCTAATAACTTATACTAGGTGGAGTCAGAAAATGTTTGGCCCAAATAAGAATTTGGCAGTAGTTAACATTCAACGACAGAGATTGTTTTTGTGTCTATTATTAGCTAAAGTAATTGTGTGCCTGCCTATTGCCTATCATGACATGAATTAATCCATGATTCCAAAAATGCAGCTAAATACTCTGAACTGTCAGACACATTGACGTAACTTGGTACTTGTCTTTTCAGGTTGAAGAAAAACCTAAGCCAGCCGAACATATAAAAGAGGCAAAAGAGCACCCAGTCCCGAATGATCCACATTTCCTCCTCATCGATGCTGTGCCTGAAACTGTTCAGATCGGGACTCTTCCTCCTCTGCACTTCTTAAATGAGACGGTGTTTGAGAAGACAGCCTCAGAGAGAGACGATGAGGAGGAGATTCTGTCTCGTACATTGAAGCAGAAGTCTGATCTCATTTCTGGCGTTTATGAGGGGGGACTGAAAGTTTGGGAGTGCACTTATGATTTGTTAAAACTGATTGAAAAAGACATAGAGACATTTGGGGGAAAGATGGTCTTGGACCTGGGCTGTGGTGCTGGCCTTTTGGGGATTTTGGCACTGAAGAGAGGAGCCAGGCAGGTCCACTTCCAAGACTACAACAGTACCGTTATTGAGCAGCTCACTGTGCCAACTGTAATACTAAACTGCCATGAAGATGATGTAGACAGTGAAGAAGATGAAAAAGGAAAGGGAAAAGGAAAAGGACAGAACAAAACTGATTGCGTTGATGTTGACAAAAAGGACCCACAAGATGGCGACCCACCACAAAAGAAGCGAGCAATAGACCCAATTCTGCACACGTCATTAGCAAAATGTAGATTCTTCTCAGGTGACTGGAGCATGTTTCTTGCTTTAATTATGAAAGAAACACCACCTCCAAAATATGATATTATTTTTACATCAGAGACTATTTACAATACATCATACTATTCTTCCTTACATGACACCCTACAGAAACTATTAGCTCCAACAGGTCTGGTTTATCTTGCTACCAAATCCCACTATTTTGGAGTTGGAGGCGGACTCCATCTTTTTGAAACATTTGTGGTGGAAAGAGGAGTGTTTTCTGTTGATCATCTTTGGGATGGAGAGGAAGGACTTCAGCGTCATATTGTTGCGCTTAAGTTTAAAAAAAACACATAAATATGGTATTGTAGGATCAGTATCCTGCACTGCATATATTTATTTTGAATGATTTCAAAGACGCAATAAAATATGCTATCTCAATATCATTAAGTGTTTGTAAAGTTTCAATATGTCTGACAGTAATTGTAGTATGGTTAAAAGGGGCTGTTACAGGTCTTTAGATGCACCAGGAGAAAAGAAAGGAAATGGGCTCACTGACCTTTGCTAGTGATTTCCCCAGCGTTCAAACAGCAGCATGAAAGCCAGGCTTGTTTCTGAAGTCCGGCACAAAATGTCAATTGCAACTTATCCCACCAGCCTGAGGATGTAGTTTGAAAGTGGACTCTGGTGTCACCACACATCAATACTGGGACTCTATGGGGTCTCTACCATTTATTTTAGAAAAAGCCAGTGTTGATTTTACTAAGAGTCTTTGTCTCCCACTTAGTGTCAGTCGAAAACCAAAGTAACCAACTAACCAGGAAGCATACATTTTCTATTTTGTCCCCTATTTTAGCTTTCAAGGAAATCTATTGTTATAAACCAACTGGGATTTTATGAGGAACTTCAGGGTCAGTTCCCTTGTATGTAAAATGACAACAAAGGTGAGGAAATAAAGAGTGACTAAACAATGATCCATGATACAATGGGTTATGTGTATGCCCATCTCTGTATGCTCTTCTGTTCTGATTTGGTAAACAGATTAAAACCTCACCTAATCTACACTAACAATCACAATTTTACGTCAACACCCCGCATCTTTGACGCAGGAATAACTGATAAATATTATTAAGCAAAGATAATGTGTGTTGGACCTGGCAGCTGAAACACTACAGGTGCATTATTTTGAACAGCCGCATGTTATGAACAGATTTTCCCATTAATTATATTGTAATTACATTATGGCTATGGTGCATGTGTCTCCATTGTGTGCAAACATAATGCTGAGGCCGGTTTCTATTTGAATATGTCACCCGGTGAATTTCAGAGTCATTGTCACATCATCACAACAGCTGTTCGGAGCCTGTGGGGGAATTCCTAGTTCCTCCTGCAGACATGGCCTTTCCTCTGCTTACTTTATGGGAACAAGGGGGCAGGGCTAAACTCAGATGGTTTTCCTCAGAAACTATTATGTGTGTTGATTCACAGTGAGGGGGCGTGCAGTTCACTCCCACTGTTTCCTTTTTACTGGGAAGTGACAGTCAGGCTTACCGTACAGGGGGAGGGCATGATTAACAGTTAAAAAGGGAGGGTGTCTGTCTAATGGGTTATGTGAAAGGTGCCGGTATTTAAGGTCCTTGACGGTGAATGCCTATCACTGTTCTGTATCCATTCATGGGAGCGGGACATGCAGGTGGACAGGTCAAGGTTGGCTGTGGCATGGGACACTTGCTGTTGATTCAGTGCTGAAGTATTTGTTTTGATTCAGACGGATCCTTGGAGTAGATTCAACTGACTTTGACTTTACAAAATCAATGAAGACGATTATGAAGGAAGTTTTGTGATTCTCAAAAATGGAAAGTAGACAGTAGATGAGGTAAGTCTAGAGATGATGCCTTAACTGATTTTTTAATGAAATGGTTTGTGTGTCCTGACATTTATTTTTTAATATACTTCTACCTTACATTTTGTGATCAGGTGATATAGATTACATAATTTGTTGTATCAATTAAATCATTCAAAAATGTATGTTGTAAAAATGCATTTGCTATTAATCTTATGATTATATGGTTAAAGGTCTTATAAGTGGTGAGATTAAAGTCTATAATGAAAGATTTTTTTGACTGTAACAGGCAGTAAAACCGGTTACTTCTCAGTCTAACTGCCAGAGAGATAGCAGTTTCCTGAAAAGTTCAGGTGTGGCTTTCCTTACACCGTTCATTGCATCTATCCTAAAAGAATGTGCTCTCCTGTCATGGCAAAGTGAATAATCTTGTCCAAAAGGTCAATATTTGACTCTATTGCTTTAATATGGATGAAAGGTGTTCTTGAAATAAATAACAGTTAGTTAATATAAAACTATAGTCTCAGGGTTCAAAGATACACTCATGAATGACCACAAGTTCTTTCTCTGGGAGTGTACAGTTGTAATAGATGAGTCATATCAAGTCCTGGTCAGAGGACTGTCACAAGGATTTGAATCAGTGTATTCATGGGGGGTAGAAAGCCAGGCAAACTTTCCTTTCATTGACCATGGAGAACCTTCCAATGAGATACGTAGCTTACTTAAAAAAAAATGTCATCAGTGTTAAGTCGCAAATAGCATATACTATTGCATTGTTTGTAGTGTAATTTTAATAAGACCTGGGGCTATTACACAATTTTCCAAAGTAGGTTAACACTACTGAGTCATGCTTGCATCACTTTTCTCAAGAATTAAGTGGGGAAGTGTGTCATACTTTCTGATCCTAAACCAGTTTCTGTTTCCAATCTATTTTCTATAATTCTTAATGTTTAACAATAGACTTATAGTTTTGTGTTACAAATTAATACATATATAGTCCACAATGAAGTGGTGCTGGTAAGTGCTCTGCTATGAGAACTGTATTCCATAGATGGTGGTGTTCAGGTTTCATCTATGGGTTCAGTTCTTTTGGTATAGCACCATTTGTCTCCTAAATAAGCATAGCCATTTTGCCTATACCTGAATGTAGCAGACTGTTGTAAATGTTATACATTGTTAATAAAGTTTGCTGAAGTCTGAATTGTGTGATTTATAATAGTTTATTTTTTTTTATACAGTACAACACAAATAATTTTCTTTTTCCAAGGGCATAGGGCATAGGGCCAAGGCCAAGGCCCTATGCCCTTTATATTAATTAAAACTAACATAAAATGTTTCATTCAGTTGTCCAATTGTAAACACATACTGATTAATTACAATGAATGTGTCTATGTTGATTCACAGTATACATAACTTAACCAGTTCCATTTTTGGAAACCTATTCTCAAGAAGAACAAGTAGCCTACACAAATATAAAATAACAGAATGGTATAACCCCCGAGCAATAGTATTAGCCTTTTATTACAACATATAGGCTAATAATGACATAAATTTAAATAATACTGTTTTTGTATCTTTGAATATGAATATGTTTCTTATATGATACAGTATTATTGTAGAAATGTTTAAAAGTAGGGTTTTGGTTGGACTACTGTTTGCATTCGTGAAGATAGAAATTTGCTATAATCAATAGGTTTAAAATAAATAAATTATATATATATATGTGTGTGTATATATATATATATGTATATATATATATATATGTGTGTGTATATATATATATATATATATATATATATATATATATATATATATATATATATATATGCCTTCTAAAGAAACAAACCCTTCTTGTCTTTGTGTAGATTATCATCTTACCTGGAATGTTATACAGTATAAATTAAATTTATCTATCCGACATTTATTCCATATTCCATATTTGAATAAATGATTAAATATTTTTTCAATGTATTTTTATAAAACATAACATGTTTATTATTATTGTATAAATATAAATAGAAAAATATGCATTTGTACTGAGCCTCTCTAATTTGACCTGTAACTTGTAGTCACATCACCATGGACATAAATATGCCTGTCTCTAGAAGATTCCAGGAAATTCAACATCTCCGTTCAAACAAGCCACAAGCTTTTTACATTTAATCTAATCAGAATCATGCAGAACAGTGAAGCAAACTATGTTATGGCCCAAACTACATCACATTACACCAAAATGTGATTGACAATCAATCTGCCAAATCATTATACCTTAAAAATCTAAACAAAGATCCAGGCAGAATCTGATTGGTCAAATTGGTTGTCTGTCATTGACGCATTTTCTGTTTGTAGCCAATGGGGAGTCAGTGTGTGCTTTCACAGCGGGCAAGCAACAGGCTGCGGCTCCCGTAGACTGGCCTATGGTGGCTCCTCACTGGAGTGGACCAGAGTTTCGTTTTAGGGTTTACTCTTGCGAAGTTTCAAGCCTGAATTGTTATTGTTCTAAGCTTTGGGTGTACTTTAGTAGAATACTTCCTCTTGTGAAACACTTTTTCTCGGGCGTTTTATAGACAAAGTTATATTCGCTAGGGCCGTGCGATGGATGAAGCACGGCCTACCAGTGGATCCCAGGCCCACGGAATGGTGCCTCTGTTTCCCCCTGGACTGCAGGCGATATACGGAGAATGTCGACGACTTTACCCGGATCAGGCGAACCCGCTACAAGTCACAGCAATCGTTAAATATTGGTGCGTATCCTGAAGTATTAAACCTATTTAGTATAACTCGTTTAACTTGTTTTCAACAAAGTAAAGTTTTGCAAACTGGAGTTTTAGCTAACAGCTAGCTCTAATGCTATTACATAGTAGTTTCAACTGAACTACAATGTATTTAACTAAAAGCAAAGTTGTTACTTCTTTCCCATCTGTTGTAAACTAGATTTGAGACTAACTAGATTAGGGCTTGGCAGTACAAATATCTTATGTATCAAATGCACGTACATGAAATTCAACAGTTTTATTGATGTAATGTATTCCTGATATATAACTTTAACTCATTTTTTTTAATGAAAAAGCCATTGCACATCAAATATTATCTGAGAAAATCTAAGAAATTTATGGAGCTAATGCAACATGTTTCACAGGTTAGGAGGACCAGACCCCTTAGATTACATTAGTATGTACAGAAATGTGGGGTGCCCATCTCAAGACATCCAGGAGCACTGGCACTATGTCAGCTTTGGACTGAGTGATCTTTATGGCGACAACAGAGTTCATGAGTAAGATCTTTATTTTATTTATTTATTCACATTGTGAGCTGCCCCTTTAATTCCCCAGTAACCTAAAGATTATGCTAATTATTTGCTATGTTAAAAGCTTCTAACAGTGGACCACCTAGTGACAGCAGCCTAATGAGCTTTTATCATTGTAATTCAGCTGTTGCTCTTGACACTCCCTTTGGTCTTTACGGCTTCATATGAGGATGAAAATGCAGCTGCTGATGTGTTTGTGTGTGACAGATTCGCAGGGGCTGGTGGACCCAGTGGTTTTGGCTTTGAGCTCACATTTAGGCTCAAAAGAGAAGTTGGAGAGACAGCACCACCAACATGGCCAGCTGAACTCATGCAAGGCTTGGCCCGCTATGTGTTCCAGTCAGGTAAAAATCAAATTATATTTATTACAAATGCATATTTGTGTACAGAAATTGCTTTTGGGACACCAAAGCATTTTAACAGAGAAAAATGTATAGCTATTGAATATCTGAAAGAGATTAGGTTTAAAACAAATATCTGACTCTGGCCCTCCTTCCACATATCCCTCCTCTACTCTACAGCTGGGGTCAATTTGCACGTGGGTGGGCTGAGTCTGAGGGCAATATGAATGCTCTGTGGTTTACTTTCCATTTGCTTGCATTCAGTTCATTCTCGATGGGATGAACGTTACCTCCCAGGCATTTGGATTCCCTCTGTGATTTTTATTTGTGTATTGTTGTTTTATTGAAGTAATCTATTGAATAATGAATTAGTCTTTGCTATCTACAAATTACAAAGTTATATATTAATTTGTTCTTTTGTTTTTTAGAAAATACTTTTTGCAGTGGTGATCATGTGTCGTGGCACAGCCCTCTAGACAACAGTGAATCCCGCATACAACACATGCTGCTCACAGAAGATCCACAGATGCAGTCAGTCCACACACCATTTGGCACAGTGAGCTTTTTACAAGTGAGTAGTCTGTTGTTAATACTTACATCATATCATGTTTTTGTCTAACTTGTTAGTTTACATTGTGTGCTCATAAATATTGTCTTGTGCAGATTGTAGGGGTGTGTACAGAAGAGCTTCAGGCAGCCCAGCAGTGGAATGGCCAGGGCATATTGGAGCTGATGCGTGGAGTGCGAGTGTGAGTCATCTCTGGCCTAACTATATTAAACAGTGTGGTTAAACTATTTGTGTGATCCCTAGACACAATGATGTGTGGTTTGATGGAGTAAAATGTGTTAATGTATATTTTATTTGTGAACAGAGCTGGAGGTCCATGGCTTATTACCGACATGAGACGAGGGGAGACTATTTTTGACATTGACCCACACCTACAAGTAAGGCTTAATTAAGTTTTTTAGATTGAACTTGTATTGTATGTCTGTAGGTCTGTATGTAGCTCTTGCTTGTGTTGATGATTGCGTTTCTTTGTTGCTCTCCTAAGCAGGAGAGAGTGGACCAGGGCATAGAGGCAGAAGGCTCTAACCTGAGTGGGGTCAGTGCTAAGTGTGTGTGGGATGATTTGAGCCGACCACCAGAGGATGAGGAGGACAGCCGCTCTATCTGTATCGCGTCTCAGCCACGGAGACTCTCAGATAAAGGTATTACAGCAACCACTTTGTCACTTCACATTGTTTTGATCATTGTTTGATGAAAAAACATTTATTTGCAGACACAGAACAAATAAGGGAGACCCTGAGAAAGGGTCTAGAGTTTAACACAAAGCCAACATTACCTCCTATCAGCGGCCAGAGACAGAACCATGACCGACCTCAGTAAGTGTGTTGTTGTTTTTTGGTCTGTTATGTTCACGTAAAAACCTCCATCTTAGATGTGTTTATGCTCTGAGTGGTTACAAACAAGATGTGAGGATTTTCTATTTCCTTCGTAGGCACAGTACTAACGTTTCAGTCTTACCTATATTTTGCCCTATTCCCCTCCTGGGTTAGTCTGAGTTTAGGACTACTTTGGTAAATATTGCTTCTATTTTAGACCTGATTTGGCCCATGTTTAGACCATATAACATATGCTGCTTTGCTATACTGCTTTTGCTAAAATTGTTCCTTTTTTACAGAAGTAGAAAGGACAGCTTGGAGAGTGAGAGCTCATCAGCCATTGTTCCACATGAGCTTGTTCGAACACGACAGTTGGAGAGTGTCCATCTAAAATTCAACCAGGAGTCAGGCACACTGCTTCCACTCTGTTTGCGGTATGAGTTCTTGTTAATATTTTCATTTATTTTTACTCAGTTAATGATTGCAGATGATTTACACAACACATACGAGTGACTGACAATAGTGTTTCATCTTCAAAACATACACTACCACATATATGTTTTATATATTTGACAGAGGGAGACTGCTACATGGGAGACACTTTACCTTTAAAAGCATCAATGGAGACACAGCCATAACATTTGTGTCAACAGGAGTGGAAGGAGCATTCGCAACTGAAGAGCATCCATATGCAGCTCATGGCCCTTGGCTCCAGGTGCCTACTCAGATAAACACAAGATACATTAAATACAATATACAATCTCTTTGATTCATTTAATGATCCAAAAGGGAAATTAATTGGACACAGTAGCTTATATATTATAATATAGTTACAAAGAGTAAAAAAAATAAAATAATACAATAAGAAATAAGGTATATGGCAAAGATAGCAAAATATGTGTCAATGATGATAGAAGTATACTTGTTTGAATATGTAAGGTAAAATATATCTAGGCAATAGAGTCAGAAAGTGGGTCCAGTGCAGAGATGAAAATAGTGCTTTGACACTCTAAAGGTTATCTATTACATAAGAGTGACTTGTAAGGGTTTCTTTTCTGTTTAGATACTTTTGACTGAAGAATTTGTGGAGCAGATGCTTAGTGAAATTCGAGATCTAAACACTCATGAGGAGGTACGTGAATGTCATACCTGAATAATATTAGATACCGGATATTCATATTCATATTTACAAAATTGTCAAAATATATGTTAAAACACAACATTGTTTCCCTTTTTACAGTCAAAGCTACCTAAGGAATACAGTTGGCCAGAAAAGAAGTTGAAAATTTCAGTTCTTCCGGATTCTGTGTTTGATAATCCACTGCAGTGAGACAGTTAACTACACTTCCCTGAACGGACTGAATTAACAAGAAAAGGGTGCTTCTACCACAAGACTGACACATCCTCTGAGGAGTTATATTAGTGCCAACAGCATCTCTCTGTAGTTCGCTGCTTTTAAAACTCTTAACTTTCACACTAGCAGGCCTGTCACGGTAACCCATTAGTACTGATGAAGTCAATATAGATGATAAAGGATAATATTGAAACTAATATATGCCAGTGACACAACTCAAGAGCAGATTTAAACAATAAAAAATATTCTAAATGTACATTATTGTAAAATAAAATAATGAGATGCAATAAATAAACAGCAGAATGGAACACAGGACTTACTTTGCATCAGTGCCATATTAATTCAAACTTTTACTGTTTAAATCTTATCAGATGGCCAAAAATAACCAGCAATTTACCAGGAGAGCAAAGAAAATGTTATTACCGTGACAGGCCTACACATTAGGGATCTGAAAACGGCAGTATTAGCAGTGAGATATCTTAAGGTCTTCTGAGGTCAAAGGTTCATTTCCCTATCAACTTTATCATGCATCTTGTGATCAACAGACTTTCGATCCAAGCAATAAAGATTCTTATTTATTGTAGTGGCAGAGTACAGCCAACAATTATACTGTATATTATATATTATTTGTGATGTGTAAAATATAGAGCAATGTTGGATGTTCATGTTATACTCATACCAAAGTTCTCTCACGATTGCCTCTCAAACAGACTGCTACAAACCTCAAAAACACTTTTCTTTTATTGGTTTGTTTTGTATGAAATTTATTGCAAGAGATGTATGACCGTATATCAGTGTTGCCATTATTCAGATCTGTAGTCTATATGTCCCGTAGTGCCTTTTAATTGCAAAAGTAATTTTACTTAAACCTCTCTGAACAACACTAACCATTCCATGCAAATAAGAGGGAATAAAGTTACTACTTACAACATGGAGGGTTTTTTTTTTTTCAAACGATTCCCAACATATCCTGATGACATCTTGTTCCGTATTTATTTTCGTTTCATGATAGTCATACCAATTTGAGCAATAAAGCTGAAGAAAAATCTGTATGATGTCATAAATAATTACATAAACTCTGTCTTGCGGTGGTTGTCTTCAGTGTCTTCGGCCCTATGTGGGGTAGTTTCTGTCGCTCTGTGGGACAGATCCAGCTCCTCCCCTCCGCTCTCTCTCCGCGCTCTGATGGGTCACGTTGTTGGAGGGGCAGTCAATCTGAATTTCCCCAACCTCTCCGAAAACCAGTCAGGTTCCTGAAGGCTTTTCGCACAGCAGTGAGCGCGAGAGAAGCGGAGTGGCAGCCCGTGTACGGAGACCTGAACCCGGGACCGGGTTTTACCGCGCTCGGTCTGGAGTGAAAGCTGCGCTGCGCATTACACCGGACTCCGCCGGCGACACGCACAAACTGTGGGTAACCCTTGTTCTGACTTTTGCAGGGTGGATTAAATAGTAGAAGAATACAGTGTATGTATAGCTAGCCAAGATATCCCGTTCTTAAGTCATTACAAACTAATTCACTGAAATGGAAAGACTACTGTTACTTAATTTAACATTATATTATGGTGGGCTTGTGGAACAAATAGGCCTAGCCTAGCCCAGTATAACGAGACTGTTTTAAGATTTTTTTTTGTAGTTTTTGACACAGTGTTTGTTATTTAATTTAGTGTCATCCAGCTGAAGTCATGATTGCAACCTGGAAAAACTGCTTTGAAGAGGAGCTCTTGTGTCCCATTTGCCTAAATGTTTTTGAAGAGCCAGTCCAGTTGCCATGCAAACACAACTTCTGCAAAAATTGTATATGTGAGGCATGGGCCAAAGATGGCACTGCTGTGCGCTGCCCTGAATGCAACCACGACTATGATCCCAAACCCGTTCTGGAGAAGAACTTTAAGCTTGCCAACATCGTGAAGCGTTTTAACGCTCTGAATGCTGAGAAAGCTCCTGCAGTACTGGACTGTGTACTCTGCAGACGAGGGCCATCGCTGCCTGTGCTCAAAGTGTGTCTGCGCTGCAAAGAGCCCTGCTGCCAAATCCACATCCACACACACCTGCAGCAGCCCTGCGCCGCCCCGGGACACCTGTTAGTGGACGCAGAGGAGCTGAGTGCCTGGACCTGCCCCAGTCATGAGGAGTACAGGGTGTTGCACTGTGAGGAGGAGCAGGTGGCTCTGTGTGCCTTCTGCTGCATGTCCCATTGCACCAACCAAAGGCACACCGTCTGTGATGTGGAGACTCAGCGAATACAAATGCAGGTATCTAAGTTACACTCAACCCTCCCTGGGGTGCACTGAAGCCAAACACACTAATTCTCTATCTTTATCATTTATAGCACTTTTGTGACACATTTTTGGTTCCCCAAATACACGTAATATCATACACTGATTTGCTCAGTCTTTCTGTTAACCTTTTTGTAACCTTGATACATCCCTCCTGTCTATGGGTAAACCATATGATGCAATCTGAATCCACTGGAAATAATCTCAGTGAGTGGGGGAGTTTCCACATGCAATCTGGTCATGTTCGTCAGTGCTGTGGAAGTTATTTTCATGATGAGGGTGAAATATAATCTAACCCATGAATTGTTGCGTATTCAATTTTGTTTATAACAGTAGACATTTGTTTTTTGTTTTGTTTTTTTTGACACAGTGTCATGACCTTAAACTTCCCCATATCCAAAATACAGTTCAAGTAATACACTGTTAACATGTTGTGAACAGTGAACATGTGAACTGTTGCTTAGACTTGGAGTTATTCCTAGGACAAAAGATGTCTGTTCAGCCTTTTCCACAGCTGCACTGTACACACAAACTGCACCCACCCATCTTTCTCGCCTTTGACAACGGAAGATTTGCAATTTGAACACCCTTACTTGGGTGGGAGTTGTAGTACCAATAGAGTTGTTAAAAATATCAACACCCATACATATTTGAACAAGCCTTGATAGTGTAAATTGACCTTTTCTTAAATAGTTTTTTAATGATCTATTAATAAAGCTATTATTATTATGGAAAATAGACAAAGTAATGGTCCTCCAGTGAAAATTTAGCCTCATACCTCAGCAGAAAACTATTGCTGTTTGTCATTAGCTTCATGTCCAAATAATTTTCCTTGTGGATCAAGGGTAAGTTTGTCTAAGTCTAAGTCTAAATATCTTCAGTGAGTTACCCAGGCTGCCCAGAGCCATCCATTGAGATCCAACATGGGGAATAGTTGTCAGTTGATTGTGAAAGAGCCTCTCTGTTCATTGAGCTCTTCATTTAAACATGAGCTTCCTGGCAGCCTGTAGTGTGTGCCTAAATAGAACAGTGGGAAAGTGACCATTGGTGTGTTTAATCTCGATTAAGGTAGACTTTCACACTGCGTCTACAGAGCCACCAGACAGTTGGCTCTATTCTAATACTATTTCAAGCAAATGTAAAAATAAAATGTGAACCATGGAGAGACTGCAAAATGAGAAAGTCCCAGTGGCTATTGTGTGGAAAAGAAACAATTTACAACACATTTTTGAAACAGTTTTATAGTAAGATATGATATAGACATGTTTGCCTATCGTCAGAATGTTCAAGTACACAATAAGATTGCAAATCCCAGCATGACATTCAACAGTAAGTTAGAAATCAACCCTGAAAACAAAAGAAAATTTGTTGGCATAGATTTACATAGTAGTTCAGTGCATACTAGTGAACATTCAGTTAAGGTTTAGACTTAGACTTAGAATTTACTGGGACCTTGCTGCCACTCTCTCAGGCGCTCAGGGTGTGACCTTACTAAGCGTAAAACTGCACATGTGGACATTTGTATAAGTGAAGTGCAACCGAAGTGGCCTGATAAAGCAGTTGCTGAGATACATATGCACAGTTACATTTAAACTCTTATACCAAAGACCACATGTCTACTCTTACTCTCATTTTTATAAATAATTCCCACTTTTGCTTCCTATTATTGGTATGTGTAACAAAAGGCCCTCTGCATTTTGGTTTTCCTCCCTCTCTACATACTCACATACACAGGGAGACCAGGCTGCTGTGTTATGCACACAGACATGACAATCTGTCACTGACACAGAGACCAAAGCAAACAAAGGCAGTGATGCATGTGGCAAAATGAGAAAGCACAAAGTACTCCCCCACCAATGCTCAATATAAAGCTTTTTCATGTAAATGCTTAGCTTTGTTTCCATGACAGCAAGTACCCTCATACTAGGGGCTTTTCACTATTGGCTATTCACACATAGACCCTGTACTTAAATATTTCTGCCTAGTGAATTTGAGAGCAAATTCTTTCAGCCAAATGAGTAATGTTTACTTGTTCTTTATGTTAAGTGTAGAATCCAGCATTAACAAGTTCATCACTCATCTAACAGCTGCTGTGAATGTTTATAGATTTTTGTCTTATTCGATGTGTCTATTTGTCTCCTCAGGCCAGGCTGATGAAACAAGAAGATCAACTGGAGGATCGTGTTCAGAACATCGATGAGCAGCTCTCCAAACTGGACTCAGATAAGGCTCGGATCAAGGCACAGTGTCACTTTGCTTCATCTATTTACTTCCTAAATTTAGACTGATGCACCTGTAACATAGGGTCTAAAGAAGATTGACAATTCAAAATGCACTTTCTCTAGTTAAAAGTGTTACTATTGCACCAGCACAGTTTTGGCTGCAGAAATATTTTACCTACTGAGAGGGTAACTATAAGGTTCAGATGCATTAATATTATGATTGCCTTATAATATACTCTTGTATCTTCACCTCAGGAAGCATTTTGTCAGTTAAAAGAGCGTGTACGGGCTCAGTACCAGCGAATGCAAGCCCTAATGGAGCTGACCCAGACTGAGACGATGCAAATGCTGGAGAGCACTTACCGCTCTTATGTGAGGAACAACTCTCAGCAGGTTGTGCAGCTCAATGAGATGCGCCATAAAGCAGCAAAACTCCTGTGCTCACTGCAAACAGTCGTACAGAGATCACACAGCATCAACTTCATGAAGGTACGTTTAGCAGTACTTTCATATCTAGATTCTAATGTACATTCTAAATAGCCATTATATTGTTTCAGAACACAAAACCATACCAACTTATGATGAACAGGTGAGATAAATGCTTCATAACCTGTCCTGTTGAAACAATTTGATATAACTGATATTTGACTTGAATGGGTTTTTTTTCTCAGATCCCACTCACACCTCATTTGTGCAATTCCTCCTCTCAGAGTGGGGCAGCTCAGCTGTCATCAGTTTCTGTCCGAACTGTTAGCAAGAGAGAAAAATCTGCGAAAAATACTTGACGGTAGGAGAAGAACTACAGAGTTACATCTTATTCTGTTCTGTTTTTCCACCTAATACACCAATTCTTCTTCTGTTTCTCAGTGCCAGTCAGTGAAGGGTCTGTTCTTGAACTTGTTCAGTCTCATCGTAGTTCAGTCAACACGCAAACAGGCTCTTCTGGGTTGCACAAACGGAAATACAGCATGGCCTTTTTAGACAAAAACACTGAACTTTCTTCTTCACAAGGTCCTTCATCTTTACTTTACAGCAGTAAAAAGCCTTTTCTTTCTGACCAAACTCCCAATCCAATGTATTCTGGTGACAGCCTGTCTCAGAGCCCCCACAGCGGCCCCAGTCAGAGGCAGCTGCTGGTTACTTCCTCTCACCACCGGGTGGCCCTAGGCACCAGCTCCACTCACCACTCAGGGACTGTTTTTCCTTCTTCACATTTTCCCAGCGGAAGTGCCTCTCAACCAACCACCATGTTTGAGGGAAGAAAGGTGCTCGTGTGTGCTCTGAATAACTGCTGCTGCTCTGGGGCTGCGCCTGCACGCACCGGTCCCACTTACACGCCCCCAGAACAATTCTCCTCTCTGTCCTCTCAGGACTTCAGCTATCACTCCTCCAACCCTGTGAGTCAGCCTCTGCATCATTTTACAATGCAGAGTTTGATGAACACACCACAGGCCAATAGACAAACAGACTTTTATGGACTCTATGGACAGTCTTCTACAAAGCACTATGGAAACAAATAAAATGGTTTATGTATATAAATACACACTTACCTTTTTCTGGGATGGAGGAAAAAAGTAAGTGTTTATGCTATATAAATAGCACTTTTCACAGACATATGTCACAAAGACGCTTTACAGAGCATTATTTACAGATCATTCATTCACTCCATGCCCAGAGGGGGTAAGCTACTGTTGTAGCCACAGCTGCAATGGGGCAGGCTGACGGAAGTGTGGCTGCCAATCCAATCGGCGCCATCGGTCCCTCCGGCCACCATCATCACTCACACACCACTTTCATAATAGGCAATGTGGGTGAAGTGCCTTGCCTAAGGACACCATAATAAGAGTTTTTTTTTGTGACTGGCGCCCCACTGTGGCACCTGATTTTCCCAGTAGTCTCCCATCCAAGTACTAACCAGGCCAGGCCTTGCTTAGATTCTGACATCTGACGAGATCAGGCTTTGACAAGCCGGTATGGGTCACAGGGAAGGAAGTGTGTGGCGACAGATTACCAAACACATTTTAAAAGGTTATGAGGAAAAAATCTATAGGAATGCATAAGCACTTCTGAAGGACTTTTACATTTATGGTGAGCTGAACTAAAACCAATGTTTTCTTCTGTGTCAAAATCAAATAATTAAAAAGGCCAAGTATTACAAATTGACAAAATTACAATGAAAAATGCCATAACATTTGTCTATCAGCAATAAAAGCAAACATTACCATAAAATAAGAAATAATAGAATAGTAGAAAATTAAGAAAACAGTCTAGATGCTGGTCTATGGCTAGTCATTTTCATTCCATTTTACAGTCTTATTGGCGTGAATTGTCAAGTTACATCAGAATTATACATAAATCTGTCTCCCCTTGTCACACCCACCTCCACAGAGGTCTCTCCTGGGGCAGCATTTGCAGGCTTTGAATATAAGCACAAGAGTTTTAATGAGGCCTGGGACCGTGCTGTCATCTTCTTATCTGTCATTCATGCGTTTCTTACTGTACACCTCCCCCATTTTGATGCAATAAACTGAATGCTATGGAAAGTGACATGAATTTTTTGTATTCATGTATTAAACCAGCATTGCATTGATAAAACATAACACGTGACATTTTTGGCCATATTTGCAGCCCTACAGTACAGTATTGAAAAAAAAATCATGTCATTATAGATCCACATTGATTCGATTACATTTCATGCTTGGCGTTCACACCTGCAGCAGTCAGACTAAGGTGAGACATGTTCAGACTGGCTGTGGCAGAGCAGATGAACTAAAAGCCTGAAGCAGCAACAAACTGCACTGTAAAATAGCAGCATGCTTCATTTGAAAACCACATATACCATCTGCAGCAAGCTAACTTTTAGTATTTACAGTGGTGTCAAACTTTTTCCAACCATAAAAAAAGAGCAGCACATTTTCGGCTTGGAAACTGCAACTATATCATCCAGACCACAAAATTATGCATTTATTATAAACACATAATCTTAAGATTACAAAGTGGTATTAAATATTAGATAGTTAAATTTGATTATATCCATGGAGATATTAATACTTGTGTTCCACATTATGGCAATTAACATATCTATCTTGCATTTAACCAATTACAGGGATTTTTGTTGCAAAAAATACATGGATAAAAATGCAGTCTTATTAACAGTGTGGTCTCCACTCCAGAGAAATGACTTGTAACTTGAGCTGGTTGCATCACCTGCTTGTTTCCATGGAAACAGACAAGTATGTACAGAGGCATATGTACAGAAATAATGAAAATCCTTCCATCAGCAGATAGCACTGAGTTAGGGTTTATGAATCAGTAATGAGAAGCTGCAGCTGGTTTCATTCAGGGTGACATTTGCATCTTTGGCAACGATTACTCATCTTGTGTGAACTGTTAATTTCCATGTTTCAAGTATCACCTCTAAGCCTCAAGATAACTCAAACAGACATAAGTAGCAAATACCTCAAAAACAAATATGCACTGTGCCCTTTCTAATGTACCAACCTAAACAAATCTGGTTTCAGATGTACACAAATGATGTAAAATCAACATACACCAATTGCCATTTTTTATTTATGACGTGAATAGAAAAACACTATTTACTTCCTGCTCCCAATTACAGAGGGAAGTGGCAAAAAAATGCTTTTTGACTTTTATAAGAATCATCAATGTTTTCTTCTCTTGTATCATGTCCATAACAGTCAGTGTGACTGCTTAGTTAAAATATTTCTTAGCAAAACAGTCTTTGTAAGAGAAACGTCTCTTCCACTGAAATATTGCTGGTTAACACGAACATAAAGAACAGATGATGTGCTGTCCCATAGACCACTCACTTGGCTGCATGTGAGAAGTAAAAACAGCTGGTATAAAACAAACGTGAAGTTTATAGTTTCTGTTTCTTTTTTGCTGGTTTTATGGGGCTCAGATCTTCATCATCATCTTCTAACTCATCATCATCATCATCATCTTCGTCTCCAGACAGGTCTGACTCCTCAGCCTGTGATGCTGCCAAACGAAACAAAACGTAACATTTATACACAATAAGTTTCAGATTATTGCTAAAATTTTAAAGGTTATGCAGTAGTGGCATATGATGCTTACGGCAACATAACTGATAATTGAGAACAAAATGTAAAAGTTGTGTTACTGTTTTTTCATGAATCAATCAACATAACAATTATCAAAGTAATAAAAAAGATTTTAGTAGGAAATACTTGAATGTTCCCCCTTTATAACAGCTTTTTGCCCTATGTCTTATGTACAGGAAACCTCCTGTTGGAAGTAAAACTTACAGATGAAGTGCAGTCCACTAATATTGACTGGTCCAGTCCCCGCCTTGAGACGGATAGTCACTGGTGCTTTGAGCTCAAACTCACCCAAACTCACCTAGCAAAAGCAAAAATGTTATCTTAGTATGCATTTCCATACATACATTCCACTTCACGGTTTGTTAAATCTAAGTTTTACCATGGGGAGACAGTTAATGTGAAGGTTGGCGATAGGTACTGAGATGGTCTTTCCTTGGTGGCTCATGGCTGTCACCTCCACCACGTTGCTCTCCTCTTTTGCACCTTCTCCCAAACATACCTTTAACAGAAGTCAGGGCATTAATAAAACTGACATGAAATGCGTATAGCATGGTAGAACAATTGGTAGAACAATTGGTAGTACAAGTGTCCCACCTTTAATAGTAAGATAATGGGTACATGTTCAATGTACATACTGTTCTAAATTCAAGGAAATGCTCCGTGTCATCCTCCTCATCTCCTTGGAAAGTAAAAAATGGTACTTTAGAAGACAGCTCACAGCCTGGAACACAAAATAAGAAAGTAGTGACCAAAATGTACATTTACAATTACAACATAGAAGCAACTTAGTTTAACGGTCGAGAGAACAGAGGGACCCACGTGTGCGCCAAATGAGCTCCGTCCATTAATAAAACGACTTACTGAAAAGGAAGCGCTCCATCGTTGAAGGTCCACTCAGGCCGAGGTCTGAGGAGTCCGCATCTTCGAAAGACATTTTGGAATATAAAGCTAATGGAAATCAAACTTAAACCCGTGAGGAAAACAATAATAACTCCGTCGACGAATACACGCGTCTGTGTTACGTCATCATTCTGCTGAGAAATGAACGCTAGATCTCGCATTGACTACCGCTGTCTATTGGAACGAATGCGTCAACAAAGTCGCCATCTTGGTACAGGGTAAAGCTGCTTTAAATGAATGAACATCATACGGTCTATGGGTACAATGCAATATCAGTGTTTCCCACAGACCATAGCATTGTGTAAGAGAAAGATCTATATTTTGAGTTTCATGTTGAGAATTACAAACCAAAACAGATGTTAGAGTTTAGTTTTTAGCTGAACTTTAGAATCTTTGACATTCAAGGAATGAATTACAAAAAAAAAAAAAAAAAAACTTGAGTAATTTAACTTAACTTAAATAAATAGTATAATGTAACAATTATATAATGATTCAAATTAAATAAATAAAATACTATATAGACCTAAATAGGTACAACAAGGCAACTAAGTAATGATCGGGACGAGCCCTGAGGTGCGCCCGCGTAGACCATAGACTGTATATAATAGACCGTATATAGACTTCTATATACGGTCTATGGCATAGACCAGGGGTAGGCAAACTTTTTGGCTCGAGGGCCACAAAGGTTCTAAAATTTGATGGAATGGCCGGACCAGGAGCAGATGGATGGAGGGTTCTGGTCTGACTACATCAGCCCAGCAAATAAAACGAAAATAACTTGCAGGATCCAACGATTTACATGTGGCATATTCAAACGCCTCAATTTAACATGTGCACCATATATAGGGCCAATGATTTTCCGCTTCAAAAATGAACATTTTCCGTTTCAGAAATGTTGAATTCCGTTTCATTGTGACACATTTGATAATTCTGTTGAGTATTGGGAAGGTTACTTTAAAATGTATTCCCTACAGATTACAGATTACATACCCAAAAATGTAGTTTGTAACGTAATCCATTCAATTACTTAAATGAGTAATGCAATCTGAATACTTTGGATTACTTGATATCGTCATGCTTTTCAAAACTACATGAATGTAGCAACCACCTCCTGCAAATTCTTGTTTGGTTTTAGTCGTGGTTTAGACCTGGTTTAGACCTGGTTTTAGTCCTGGTTTAGACCTGGTTGTAGTCCTGGTTTTAGTCCTGGTTTAGACCTGGTTTTAGTACTGATTTAATGCTTGTTTAGTCCTGGTTTTAGATCCGGGTTAGACCTGATTTAGACCTGCTTTAGACCTGTTTTAGTCCTGGTGTTAGTTCTGGTTTAGAGGCGTACAGGAGGAAGTGCGGTCCACGCAGCGTAAGCGACAAGACACGATCCACGCGCAGTGTCCACGCCGTACAAGAGGAGATGCGGCGCGCGCCGTACAAGAGGAGATGCGGTGTGCGCGGCACACTACACATATACTTGGCCGCAGTGCTTTATGGGAAGGTTTTCGGCCATGAGTGAGGAAGATGTGTTCAACATATAGTTCTACCCCTGGACACTGAGATTGGGTTTACATGTATATTGTGGTTCCATGTATCAATGTATTTAGAGTGCGTCATCTATTGGGAAATGTCACAATTGCAGAGAAAATAAAACTAATTAGTTTTATTGCAGTTCATTCAAGTTTGGGGGCCTTATGTGACCCCCCCAGGCATCGGGTAGGACCACGGGCAAAAGAACAGCACGGTCAAAGCTCTCTCTTTCTTTCTCTCCCTCTCTCTCTCTCAAATGCACAATTAGTCCTGGTTTAATCCTTTTTAAACCTGGTTTAGAGCTGTTTCAGTTCTGGAATGGAGGGCTGTCGGAGTAGCAGTGTGTCGGAATAGGGGATGAACCCCGGCACAAAGGTCCGGCATCTCCGCTCACTGATACTGAGAAAAAGCGCGATCATTGACACTTTACAGTGTAAAGTCCAGGCATGTCCAAACTATGGCCTGGGGGCCAAATGTGGCCCTCAGACCAATTGTTTTGGCCGTCATGCTTCCAGGTGAATTTGTCCATACTACCGCAAGTAGTACTTTTTACTACACGTTTTTGAAATCTACCTTGATCAAGAAAATTAGTGTCCTTTTGAGGGTCTAAGCATGAACACAGGTCTGGTGAGTCATTCAAACCTGCTATAAATGCACATTATTCACCGCTTTGACCACCAGTCCTGACCCTTGATTGGCCTTCCCGCTAGTCTGTGTTTAAATATGGGGCCCTTGATGAAAAAAGTTTGAACACCCGCTTTGGACCATAGAAGCCCTTTACCAAGATGGCTGCGGTCAAGAGGTCAAGAGGATAAACGGGAGATGTATCTATGAGTAGAGGTGTCATGGATCAGTAGGGGGCATCCACTGTGGAGGGTGGATCTGTGTGCATTATACATACAACTGAGGAAGTGAAGTAATAAAAATATTATAATATTAACAAAACATTCACAACTTGACAGTCAGTTGCAGTATGAGCTCGTTGAATATTATGCTGATTATAAAAAAAGTGAAGACAAAACACGAAGAAGTCATGAAGTTTGTTTTCGCTTATTTATCTTACATAAATTTGACATGGTTTAGTATAATAAACCCCCCAGCCCATGGCCCCACTTTGCTGTGTCATTCGTAACTGAGCCCTTTAAGTAAACTTGTCCATCTATAATCAAACCCGGAAGGAGAACACTAGCAAACTGCAAAATCTATATATTTTAACAGTGAAAAGGATCAGGTTAAAATGTTTCAGTCCTCATTCTGTGAACTGATGAGTTTGTCTTTTTTAACAGAACACACATTTGTGAATACAGGTATAAAAATAATAACACTTTAACAGTATTTACAAATAGTGTATAATATAGTACATTTTATGCACATAGAGGCAAGTGGCATGCTTATTTCTCTTATTTCTATTCTACACAACAGAAGATAAGGTAATTGTAATGACACATCCATTACACTTCATGCACATCCTAAATGTACATAATACATCACATTGGCAGGCAGCTACTGAAGAGCAAGTGAAAATCTTCTAAATAACAGAACACTGTGGTCAAAGTGCTTCTTGCTAATCATCAAAATAACTAAACAACTGAGTGAGTTTGTAAAAACATTCAATAAACAAAAAGGCTAAAACTGTTGGCCCACACCCAAGTGCAACAATGTGGGCATCAGTGCTACTCTGGTGACAGAAGTTGACAAGGTTTAGTGACCTTGGTGTTCCTAAGAACGTTTGTGAAAGTTTGAGAAGACATTCATCTGAAAATATACAGTGGATAGCAAGCCTGAAACCAGGAAACCACATCAATATCTACAGGGAGTGATGGTGGCTAACACCACATATTAAAAATCAATGGAAAAATGCAACTTAAAAAACCCACTCTGTATTTAACTTGTTCCAATATATCTTAAGGTTGTAACTCATAATGTAAGGTTTTTGAGCAATAAATAATTAATGTATAATGTGTTACAAAATGACCCAATTACAGTCGGTCTTTAATACAACAAAACATTAAGGCAAAACCCAAAGGCATTGACCAAAAGCAAAAATACCATTGCTCAAATATATATAAAAAAAAGGCAAAATATACAAAGCAAACTTTTTATGTCTTCATTTTAGAAAGTTAAAATTATTATTTTTTCTAACTTGTTTTATGCACCAGTCTTCCATTGTAAATCTATACTCCCATCTCTATTTACTGCTAGCATTTGTTAAGTTTTGGAATTGGAACCAGCTATACTTATTATACTAGAAGCTACTTTCCTTGAACAAATGTACCCTGCAAATACATGCATGCTGTGCTATACTTGTTTTGTTCAAATCACAAGGCCTGTGTTGAACTGAAAGAGCCACAACAGAATGGGGCATCCACACTGCAATGTGGTCACTGTGCTTAAGGACACAAATCCAGGTCGGGTAGCTGTATTGTAATATGCCATCTTGGGTTTTTCTTTAACAGGGGTACCCTAATACTGGTTTCTTATAAGCTGCGTCCCATAATGATGACATCTTTGGGAAAACCATCCATTTTTGCCACTTCAAAACATCCAAGTTTACTGTAAAATTCCAACATTCTTTTATCAGACTGCCGGACTTTGCAGAATGCTCCATGAGACCCTTATAATAATAAAAGAAAAAACATAAATTAACACCATCATAGAAGCTAGATAGATGTAGTCATATGTGTTAATTACAGCATGATTAGATTAAAGGGAAACACAGCCGTGTGTAATACCTACCATTTGCTTTGAGGGAGGACAATAAACATCCCATCATACTTTTAGCCACACTTGGATCAGTGACCTTGGCATGAATGTCGACTTTGATGAGTGAAGGAAAGTTAGATAAAAATGAATCTGGAAGACCTTCTTCTTCTTCATGGAAACTTAACATCATCTTCTACAAAACAATACAGACAAAAAGGTTTTTGTTCAATTCCAAACCAGTCTTTAGCCAATTGCCACTGGACACTTCTCTTATAAAAAGCCCTACCTGAGCTTCTGAGAGGTCCTTCTCAATGTCAGGTTTGTGGTATTTCTCCTGCATGAATGGAAGCCAGTTCAACTTGCACTTCTTGACAAATGGTTTAACATCTACTGTTCCAACAGCATAGCCACAAATGCCTTCCTCATCTTCTAGCACAAATCCATAGTCTGAACTCAAGGTAAGGAGACCTCCCACTAATCTGTAAGAAAACAAGAGTTATTCTGACACTGTCCAAAAGTCAAAAACAAAATATGAGTCTAGAGCATATAAGAGTAACACTTACCTGTCACCTATGAGGTCTGGCTCCTGATCAGAGAAAGGATCGTCCATTCCCTCAAAATACATTTCTTTACAGATTTTATAAACAGCAGCCTAAAGAGAAATTATTATTTTCAAATGTATTAAATAGGATTTTTAATACACTAGAATGAAAAATGAGTCTTACCTCATCTTTGGGGTAGTAAGGTCTTATGGAATAGATTTTGGAGGTTGGGAGAGAAGGTGGAGGCTGGTAGAAAAGATCGTTTGCCCCATCTATTGGCAACAATCTCTGTGGATTTCAAAAAATAAAGAATTAGTTCCTTTGTGTGATGTCTTTTGTTGACTTAATGCATTTGCTGCAGTTGTGCCACTATAAAACGAAAAGGAACAAAGCCAAACGCGTTTTCTTGATTTATAGTATAAATAAAAACAACACAAATTAACACTAGTGCCTTATTCATTTGACAGTGGACAACAAGCAAACACTATCCCACAGGGTTTTTTAGACATATTTACACATAGCGCATCAAATTGCTTTGCAAATTCTCAAATTAATGGGTCGCACTTTGGTCTGACTAAGGTTTTACTGACTGAAGGAGATGCTTCTGTTCCTTATTTGAGGCATCGCATTTTTTCGCTGCGCAGAGCCCTGTTGAGAAAAATAATGAAGCATGCGCAGAGTGGAGAACTCCAAGAAAAACAAAAACAAATACAAAGGAAAATTAGATTAATTCTCCAGACAATGCGAGTCTGGTTGCTGTCCAAGGCCAGAGCCACAGGAAGATTTGATCCTGCAGTATTCCCATTGAAAACATGCTTGCGTACCGCTTGCGTACCGCTAGCGCTGCGATGCTGCCGCATGCGCTTACAAAGAGTAGGGCTGGTAATCTGTATGCTTTCCTGCAAAGAAACAGCGTGTCATCATGATAAACCTAGTCATGCTCGCTTGCGCCGCTTGCGCTTGGAACAGCAGCATCTCCTTGGTCAGTTGCTGAAACTGAAAGTATAAAAAGGTGCATTCAACTGTTGTCACAGACTTCCTTTTTGTGCTTTATTCTGTGCTTTATGTTCCACTTAGGCATAACAATGCCCAGGAGAGACACTATACAATACAAATGTGAATCCCAAATGAATGCCTAAGACATCAGCTCACCTTGACAGACCAAACCCCTTTTTGCTTGCAGATTTGACCAACATTACCACTTTGCTGATAGCACTCTTTTGTTTTTATAGCTGTGACTTTAGTGCATTAGATACCTGGAACTCTCCTGCTAGACCTCCCCTAAAGGCCCAGGGCTCTTGGTCTCCTTTAAGGAATTGTGCTGAGGACTGACTACGACACCCTGTTAGGAGCAGAGCCAAGCGGAGATTGTTACCACAGAGTTGGGCTCTCTGATACAGATGAGAGAAATGAGTAGATGGGGCGAAGGATCAAATGTATCTAATTCCATATAATTTAGTATAAATTGTAACCAATAAAACACAAATCAACCTAGTTTCGGATAAGCAACATTTAACAACGTAATTAATACTCAAGGGGTTTCAAGCAACAAAAGCTTACGAATACAAACTTAGAGCCAAATTAAATATCCTGACCAACTATTTGGAGGTGGAGGTGTAAGATTCAACTTTCCGAAACAACTCGGTGGCACTAGTCAAAAAGTACAGTATTTGAATAATACTTGCCCACAATGATAAATGTATAACAGTAAGCGTTGCCAAAACTTAATACTGTTACTTCACAGCCACATCTGTTTATAAAGTAAGCTTCAGCTGCTATCGCCCCACCTTGAGTGAAGTCACATTTCTGAAACCTGCCTTGTCACATGACTGGCTCAGCATGAGTCATCCTCAGGACCAAAGGGACAGTACCTTTTCATTAACGGGCCGCTCAACCAGTTCAAAACATTACTCAAAACCTGCTCATCAACAAATGTAGTCCTTTTCATACTAAATGTGGGGACAATGAACCTCCTACAGTCACAGTTACAACAAACCAATGATAAACCCTGTCATGTGACCAGACACACGCAGCATGCATGAAAAACATCTGCCACTGCTTTAAGCAGAGACCAACACAACACAGCCACAAGATGCACCTACGGGAAGGAACTCTGTACTCGCCCAGTCCAAAGACGAAAAGTCCAGCAAGTTACATATAGGCAAGAATGCAGAAAGGCTCAGTTTTTGAAATTCTATGTCTGTGGCGCTAACATACATTGTGATGCAAGTTGGATTGTGTGCAACAGATTTATTTTCAAGTCAAGTGCAAATTCCCCTAAATAGGTGCATCAAGCTGGTATGAGTCATATCTACAGGCCTACAGACAGAAACAAAAAATAGTTAGAAAGATGCTGCCAAAGAGAAATTTGAGTTAATTTTTCACTTAATGTCTGCACCTAAATCGCTGCGCAAAATGTGACTTCATCCAGAGGACAGTTCCATATATCTTAAAAAATGTAATTATCTTATTTTAAAAACAATTTTAGCATAAAGATATATTTTTCACAAGAACATAAAGGAAAATGGCAACTGCAGCTATTTGTATACATCGCCCACTGTCGATCCAACAGCAGGAGAAACTTGTATTTTGGATTCTTCCATCTGTATATAGTGAGGGGAGAAAACAGTAGAAATATTTATTAGTAAGCATTCTTAGCACAGTAACCAGGAAGTGACTGAGTGCCATCTGCACAGCTATAAAATGGGGAAAACATGATAATAATATCTATGTATTATCCAAATCCCTTAATAAAAGGTTAAGATAATGAATACTTTCAGGCTCAGCGCATATTTGCTAATTAAAGCCTGTTGCTTTATATGGCTTTATCCATGGGGGTCTGCTGCCTGCTGTGTACTGTGGCTAAAGTCCTCATGTTTAGCCAGACATGACAGAAACCTGTGAATGAAACTGGGTTACAGGGAGTAACCAACAGACCATGCTGGTGCTTCATAGTTAAATAATATTATATTATCAATGAATACTTAAACTGTGTCTTGTTGCATCTAAAAAGATGTAAAAAGAGAGAGATACAAGACAGAGTCACAGAGAGAAAGGACTGATGTACACCATGACACAGACTAAGTGCAACCTCTGTCTGCGACTACTCAGAGAGGCCGTACCTCAAGAACAGTGAGGTGAAACAAAAACAAATATGTTGTATGCACCAGAATGGCCTCTCATAGTCAGTCACTCTTTGTTCTCCAAGCTCGCGTGCGCGGTAGGGCATGGAGGAGAGGGCCTTCCCCTTGTGCCCGTCCCCACAGACAGTGTGGGAATGCAACATGTTACTGGATACACAGCAAGCAGCACTACCATGCTTGGGCTTTTGCCATAAAGTATGTTTATGTGTGAATGTGAATTGTGCCATGCACGTGGCATTCAGTCCAATGTAAAACACGTTAGACATAAGATAACGTAGAAGAACCATGTCTTATTATGACCATTTATTCTATTCTAAAATGGCAAAATTGCAGATTTAATTGCCATTTACAAGCAAAGAGGATTGCTTCTTAACAGATTTGAGTTTGATTCAGTGAGCTTGTGTTCAATAGGCTATGTGTGGAGAATGTCAGGCTTAATTAGCATTAATGGAGCTCAACAGTGACCACCCACCCCCCATTTCTGAAATAAATTTCTCATATAAAAATGTATATTAAAAGTTTGAAAGCTTGCTCAGGGCTTATAGGCTATGTGGTAATTAAGATGTACATTTTAATTTAAAATCTGTTTTTGAAACTTTAGAAAGTGTTAAGTTGTTAAAGCACGCTTTTTGCACTTAAAACAACTGTGTTATGGATATTAGTTAGCATGTAGCTGGATAGCCTCCGACATGCCTTTGAACTCTCAATATTTTAATTTTTCAAAGAAAATGTATGGAAAATGTATTACTGGCATCAGAACGGGCAGTCACTGTTGAGCTCCTTTGCCTGCATATTACTGAACTAACATGTTTAAACACATGCATAACATTTAGTTATGAGATTTTGAAGTGCTATGTGCTGCTCAGTGATGTCATATCATTGATAGCGTGGTTTCCTTATACATACCTAGCCACTGGACAAAAGACTTCACCATAGAAATGATGCTCTTGATATCCCAGATGTATGGGTAGAGGTCATAAAGGATAGTTCTGTTGGCTGAATTGGAAAGGCGTGTAAACATGTGTATGACGGAGCAGCACATCTCCTCAAACTTCTCAGCTCTTGTCTTCCATTCGGTCACCTGTAGAAAACACAAATTAGGATGATACTTTAGCAATATTGTATATTTAACAAACTATCAAACATAAAATTTCTGTCAGACAGCATTCTTGGTGCTACCACACCACCTAGTGGATGATAATGGTAATAGCTATCCACCATTTTGTAAGAATGAAGTTACATTGAAGAATAAACAATCATTCACCTTTTCATCGTCTTTTCTTTTGCAGTTGACGCTGACAACACTGCTATTGGCCCGGAGCCAGTTGAACTCCTTCAGCATTTGCACGGCTTTGGGTCCATGTTCATATGGTAGGTAAAAAAGTTCTGCCAACAAACCCAGATCCTCAATTGTAAGAAGCTCTGCTGTAAATAATGGCTTCTCGTTGGGACCAGGCACAAAAATATCCTACAGGGAAGAACCAAAGAAGACTTAGTTTCTCCATCTTTGATTGTGTTTTAACTATCAGATGGCAGGAATACCTGTTTGAGCTGTTCATCTGTCTGCATTGGGGCAATATCACTGCCCGAGTCTTCCTGAATAGACTCTTCAGGGGACTTAGACTCTGAGAGACTCTCTTTGTCCGTATCCATGGGCTTCAGGTCTTCAGCCATCTTCTCAGTCTGAATAGGACTAACCTGCTTATCCTCAGAGTCTGCCTGCACCTCAGGTAACGCTTCATCCTGCTTCTCAACTACCATTTCCATGGGCTCTTCCTCAGGCTCTTTTTTCTCTGCCTCGACCTGCACATGCAAAATATTCATTAGTTTAGTATATTTTCACTGTAACAATACATAAAAAGTCAAAAGTCATGAAATGTGTAAAATTAGTTTTACCTCCACTTCATCTTCAGGTTGTTTTGTCATAGGAAGAGACAGTGGATCCAGACACAAGGGGGGAATTGCGGGTGACATAATTGGCTGCTGGAAGACTGTTGTAACTGTTGTAGATGAGCACAGTGATGGAGCAGCCAATGATGCTATATCTATGGTTGCACTTTTACCACCACTCTGAGGTACCTGGCGGCCTGAATGAATAGGTTTCTTCATTAGGCTTATCAAATACAAAAAAATACACTGACTTCATGAATTATGAGAACACTTACTGTTATATTGATGTGGCACTCCAAATTCTCCAAGCCATTCCGTTAGGGCGAGTTTTAAGGCCAGCTGTGGACTGTAAAGCATGTCTGTCTCTAGCTCTTCATCGCTGCCTTCATTCTCCAGTTTAATTTGTATAGAAACTGTGCTGTCCTCACCATCCGCTTAAGAAAACAATATGTTCACGGTTATTCATCATATCTACTGTTATTTCTGAATATCAATATATGAATGATAAGTACATACTCATAACAACATCTTTGCGGACACCATTCATGTTTGATTTGTACCATGTGGCAAGAGTGTGGATAGCTACAAAGTTGGACTCAAACTCGCAATTGGGATTAGTAAGGACTCCCTTCAGTCTAGGGATGAGCTCTGTGGACCGACCCTTGTATGGCCCCAGGAACAACCTCTTCTGGTCATAGTCATTTGCATGAATGTTATCCCAGATTACTGGTGCTCTTCTGAGGATTTTTGAAACTTCCTCAATAGATTCCACCGTGATGTCTTTGGACACAACTTTAGGACCTTGAAAAATATAAAAGTTTGGATGAATAATCCTAAAATACTAGAAAAGTAATTATTTTAACTAATAAAATAAGTAATGATCACACAATCATTACTGAGCTCTGTATAAAGACAAGATGCTCACCTGTCCAAAGTACCTCTATGCCTGGCAATAGCTTTTCTCCTACAGTGTGGAGGTAAGGCGACTGAGAAACATTTGGGTAGCAGAAGGTTCCACAATACTCTGTGAGACATCAGAAAATATAAATTAATAGTATATACCACGTAATGAATTAGCAGTGTCCGTATTCTTTTTACATAAAGCATTTTCTTTTTCACCTGTAGGGCAAAAGAGGAATGTCTGTGGCTCTCCCAGATATTGGTAGATTTCATTTGTGATTGAAACTTGAGCATGTGCAAATGAACTGAAAACTTCCTTGTCAGCAGGGCACATGTTGTGATCAATATCATCAAAAAGTAAGGCAAAAGACTTGCAGCCAAAATGTGTAACCTAAAGGACAGGAAACATTTGGCATTATAAAATAGTGTTTTAGCTTGCCCACAATAGTTTTGGTGATGCAGAAACTATACTTACCTGATCCAATTTTCGTTTAAGAGCAGAAATTTCTTTCTGATTGGAGAAAGTTATATCTAACCCAGGAGATATGGCATAGATAAATTCTATGCCATGCTCTTTTGCAGCACCAATAAGGGTCATGAGTTGTTCTGTGATAAAAAAAAGAAAATCAATCCAAACATGGTCATGTGACATTAAATAAGGCTAAGGTAACATAAAGTCAAGATACCAGCTTCTTCAACTGAGTACAGCTCTCGCCAAAACATTCTGTGTTTGTAATCATCTTTGGGTGCATACAAGTATGTGTTCAGACCCCACTTCTGCTCCCTATGAAGAATTTTTCGTTTTTTAATAAATGATGTATGTTATGTATGGCTAATGTAGTAGAAGAACATACCTCCTGAACAGTTCTTTTCTTTGCTCCATTGTCCATGGACGACCATAAAACCCTTTAACGGAAAAACAAAATATGTTTATAACAATATGCATCAGTGGTGGGCAGAGGTCTATTTTATTTAAAAGCACATTCTTTTTATTTATTATCTCTTTCTAATTTAATCTGGAGCTACTTCCATCACAAAGGCCTGACTGCTGATGTAACAATTAAATTAGCCATGCCAAAGGTTGGACATAAACATTTTTAGCTGATTGCTGTGTAGGGGAGGGATTAACATAATGTTGATGATATATTCAGCTTTACCTTCCACGACCCCACTGATGAATTTCCTCTGATCCGACAACTCGACTCCATGATTAGATTCTTGGGCCGTGCCTGGGGCCTCCACACAAGGCTCTACGGAGATTGGACTGGTGCTTGGATCACCGTCGATTTGTGAGGTCTCTACCGTCTTATCCTTTTGAACCATCGTTGGAAAATATTGTTTCTTCTAAACTCTGATGCACCTCAAATGACGCCAATGTGTTGACAATTTAGGTCAGTGGGCAAAGCAGACGAGCAAAATCCAGGAGATCGCGTCACCGTTTTAGACTACCGCAAAATTGCAATTATTTATCGCACTACTTGAAAAATATCTACCCAAATCATATAACCTGTACTTGATAGTAACATCTGAACATAGTAAAAAGTACAGTTTTAGCGAGTATTCTTGGGTAAACACTCAATCCCGCTTCTAATTTCTCTGACCTGGTTTTTGCTGTTCTTCCTGTTTACACCGAATGCGCATGCGCTCGAGGCTGGCTCAAACCAGCCAGAACTGGACCCAGATCACCATAGAAACAAACCGTGTTCTGCTCTCGCGCTTCAACCAGCAACACCATAATCTCCAGTCACGTTTTTTTTTTAAATTATAAAGAGTAATTTAGGATAAAAAATAAGCAATATATGGTCTACAAGGGCTGCACCTTCGTCTGCGATTTCTCTCTTCCTCCGCATAAATGTAAACTGTTTAAATGCAACCATAGAATGTACCGGTATATAAATATCAATTTATATATAAATTATATGGCTTATGTATTACACTTTAGCCACAATATTGGACAAAACTGGGATACAATTATAAAGAGGATGATCATTTAGCTATTTCAATGAAAACTGGCTCAAGA
The DNA here is from genome assembly GCA_030686955.1 of Odontamblyopus rebecca. Taxonomy (NCBI): domain Eukaryota; kingdom Metazoa; phylum Chordata; class Actinopteri; order Gobiiformes; family Gobiidae; genus Odontamblyopus; species Odontamblyopus rebecca. The sequence goes on along the minus strand of CM060662.1, from coordinate 21,094,293 downwards.
TTACTATATCCATTGCATAATTGGTGTGAAAATGAGACTGGGATATCAATTTCAATATATGGAGTAAAAAGAAAAAGATAAGCACTTTTATCTTTTCAGATTTATTATGTAGCACACCTGATGTATTACATAGTTCAAGTTTCATTCCATATCATACCCATTTAAAAGTAATGTTTTCCTTTTACAATCCAAAATAGTTTCTACAATTAAATAAACATTTAAAAAATTACTTAATTTTATTTAGATTTTTTTAACCTCTTTTGCCATTTTCATTATAAATCTTCACTTCAATAGAAGGTGTTAAACTTTCAGAAATAAAAACAAATAAAAGTAAATATTTTGTCATTTTGGAGCCAGCATTTGGCTCTGAGGTACTGTCTACAGACATCTATGGCAGGCCTCTCGTTACCTCTTCAGATTCTGTTGAGCCTGCTTCAATAAAGTGTCGAAGTCAAGTGCATGGCATTTGTTTCTTGAAAGCAATGGTTCATACTCTTTACTAGAATCTGAAAAGACATTTATTGGAAAAATGTTACTAAAACATTTATTCATCATTTAATTAATAATGCTAAAGTAATTACCTAGATCAGCATAGCTAGTTTGGCAAAATTGTCTCCGTCCTCCAAAACACAAATCAAATGGCATTTCGTCGGGTTTGCGCAGCTTGCTTCCATTCTCAATGGCCATAAAGGCATCGTTAGTGTTATAGTATGTCACAAACCCATAGTTATCCCTATGACAGGAAGAACACAACCATCAGTAATTAGAGGAAAATTCAGAGTTTCAGTTCAAGATTATTTTTTAAATGTGACATGTTTTTAAAAGAGCAGTCTGGGTGTGCTGCCAGAATGCCCCAGTTATGAACAAGCCTTTACTCTAGCACTGTAGCTTGGCCAAAAAGGTCATTAATGGAGACCAAAAAGGTTCAAAGACAGTGCACATAGACCCTAGGCAAGTATGTTAACCTACCCATGATCTCTAAAATGCAGGGTGCACTCCTCAATCTCCCCGAAATAAGAGAAGCGCTCTTTAAGCTCTTTCTGAGTCATTGTGCCTCTAATTCGGCCCACATAAACAACACGACGCTCCTCCTAAAATAAAAAAATACAGATTATTGTTAAATTGGCTTAATATTGTGAAATTGTGTTTTGAATCTTTGAAACTTACTATGGCTTTCTCCTTTCGTCTTTTCAGTTCAGGATTGCTCTTCACATTTGTATAATACATGTCTCTGTAGGAAGGGCTGCAAGAAACAAATTTTTAGCCATGGACACAATATAAAGTTACCACTGACAAGTACTGATATGCACTAACTGATCTGGTTACCTGTACGCGTGCCTCTTCCTGCTCCACTGAGGAGATCTAGATCTAGAACGACTCCATGATCTAGAGCGGGATGAAGAATAAGAGTATCTTCTTTGACGAGGAGGGGACCGAGACCGGGAAGACGAATGTGAGGTGGACCACGAAGAGGAGCTCGAACTGCTTCTTGAGTGACGTGGTCGATACCTGAAACATCGTGACCACAATTAAACCTGAACAATGAATACATCATGTTTAGGAACCTAGTAATGACCTTTTTCTAGGAGGAGTGTATGATCTTGACCTGGATCTTGAGGAATGGGAGTCAGACTCTGAGGAGTCTGAACTTGAACAGTGGGATCTTCTGACTCTAGAGCGCCCTGTAGACCTCTCTTTGGGACTTAGTGTGCGCGAGGAAGCACGTTGGTGATAAGACTTCACCAACTGCCCTCGTTTAGGACACGTTTTATTATCATCTTCATCTCGTGTGGGAGAAGCATCAGGAGTTTCTAAAACTGAACTTGTTTCCAAATTGGCATTTTTTTGACCAAGCTCTTGTTCTTTGGCTTTACATGTGGTGGGCTGGATCGTGGGTACCTGAGCATTCTGCAGTGTTGGTGTAGCTGTCTGCTTTATTGGTTTAATGGTTATTAAAGAGTGTTGTTTGACATTCCAGCGCTTTGCAGCTTCACTACATGAAGTGCTTTTGTTAGGGAGACAGTAATCATGATCCTGGCATGCCATGTCCGGATCAACAGAAGCAGTAGTATTAAGTCTGTTGTGAGCTTTAGTCAAGGGCAAAGGCTGAGCCTCTATTTCAATCACTCTTGAGGAACCCGACTTTGTCTGCGTCGTCTTGCTCTTCCCCAGCAGAGACACCGGGGCCAGAGGTTTCCACAGTGGGTGAGGAGGAGTAGCTGGGGGAGTTAGAGCTGCAACAGAAAAAAGGTGTGTAGACATTTTGTCTTTTGGCTGTTGAAAATTGCTATACAAAATAAATCTTACTGAGCTGTACATGTTTACAGACAAATGCTTTCACACAGACATATATATGGATGGATACCTGTGCTTGAGAGATCATTAGTTCTAATACGCTCCACAACCATTTTGTCAGAGAAGTCAATGCTGCTGAAAAAGAAAAATAAGGGAATTCATTATTATGTAATACAAATGGGCAGATAAATAATACAAAATTAATGTTAATGACACTTCTGCGGTAGGTCTCGGCACAGGATGAATGCAGTCACCCTCAGGCACTCGCTTTACACCCAAATTTTAACCATTATCCATTTGACAAGCAGAGTGCACAAGCATCTGGTGTAAATCCAACACCACACATTATACTATTCATTCTGAGCAGTTTGTGGGCTGTAGGGTAACTCACCTAGAGTTTCCTACAGCTACTGCTCTACCAGAGACCTCCGGCAAACATTGATCCTCTTTGGCTAAAGGGAAAGAACAAGGAATAATCTAATTACTTTAGCTATCAAGACAAAAAGCATCAATACATAGCCACAGCTGAATTTAAGAAGTGCAGATCATAATAAAGGCTGTCACTGTTCAACACAGCCCATTTAGGCATGACCTATTGCACTGTAACAAAGGAAGAACCAGATTTGCGGACAGGGCAAAATTCCAACAGCTAAGCAGACCCTACCCCTCACTTGTAGAGAGATTACTATGAAATGTTACAAATGAAAGCTAAAAAGTACTTTAAACTTTTTTCTCTAAAAATTTACTTTTAAACAAACCTTGGGTTTCCTCAAATTGCTCCAGCAGACTGGTCAAGTCAGAAGCTTCAATACCTAAAATAAAAGACATCACATTTAAGAGGTCAGGCATAATTTACGAAGCTATTTGTGCAAGCATAAAAATCATTTTTGATGTGTTCAAAACGCTGCCACTACTGTAACTAAATTTACAAGTTTGCAAGACTCAAACTTACCCATCTCACTTGAAAATGCTTCAATCAGTTTTTGCGTCGGGCTCTTTGCTTCCACTGGTTTTACTACTGGACATTCTTCAGACTTTCCAGAACTACTTTGATTCACCACTTTTAAATGTGTGACAGGAGAGGAAGAGCTCTGACCACATGAACCACTGCATTTAGGAGTCTCGTCAGTTTGGTTAATTTGGGGTTTAATCTCAGATGAAGCAACAGTTTTTGAGACAGAGGTCAAAACATTAGCAGCAGGTTTAATCTCCTCTGTAGTGGTTGTTGCTGATGATGATGGGTAATTTGTGACACTATTTGGGTCTCCTTTAGTAGGTTCTTTTGTGGGTATAAGTGGAGCTGAAGCATGCAGAGGAGGAGTCTGCTGAGGTTTAGTAGCAGCTTTGTTGACAGAGTTTACCATGTAGGCCGGCGGTGCCAACAGTGCCTCAGGTGTGGGTGGTGCACCTGGGCCACGTGGCATCCATGCTGGTTTGACCTCCTCCATCTCCTTAGACTGAGCCCGGGACAGACGGGGATCTCTGGGGCTGGGCTCAGGGAGATGGGGGATTGGTGGGAGTTCTCTTGGAGGTTCTGGAAGGCTGGGCCACTTGGTGCTAATATCATCCTGCTTTTCCACTGGTGCTGGCTTTTTCTGCTGTCGGAGGCGGCGATACTCTGCCAGACTGAGGGCTTTGGGTTTTGGTTCTGCAGGTACACGAGACAAAAGGGGACCTGGCGCTCCTACAACTGTTGTTGATTGGAACACTTCAGGGGTAGCTGCTGCTTCAACTGAAACATCTTTGGAAGCAGTTGGTGCAGCAGTTTGCTCAGAAGCTGGGACTGATGGAGACTGTGTGGACTCGGACTGCTGTACATTCTCCACTGGTGGACTAACAGATTGAATCATCTCAGTCTTTTCGGAAGAAATGTGCAATATAGTTGATGTTGCTGATATGGTGTCTTCAGACAAATTAGTTTGGTTTACAGTTAAATGCTTAGGATTCACACAAGTGATGGTTGTAGCAGTTGGATCTTCAAGTTTGCTTTTGTTTTGTTTCTGTCTTTTATCTTTTTTGAGCAATTTATTTTCATATTTCTTTGGTGCTTCATGAGAAGCTTTCTTCAATGAGGCACTGCGAAGAACCCTACTCTCAGAAGGTTCAGGAGGACTAGCTGCTAAATGGTTACTGGATTTCTTTTTTCTTCGGAAGGGAGTTTTATCTTTTATTTCATCTTTCTTCTCAAGTTCCCCAAAGATAATTTTGTCCTTCACATTTGAATCAGTTTTAATCACTGGAACTTTCAGCAGAGGCTTGACAATATCGTCATCATCATCAACTACTATTTGTTCTGAACTGTCTGAGGCCACATCATCTTCATCCAAAACCTCTGAATTTGAGACTGACTCGTCAAGTTTAACAGAAATGGTATGGTCCATCTCTGGGATGGCCAGTATAGGTTCTCCATTTACTCCCTGGTCTACAACTTCAAGTAAAATACCTCCTTCTGGGAGCATTTGTTCTCCCTCATTATCCTCTAAAGAAATGGCCATACAGTAAGGATGCATTTGTCTGACCAAATCACCCAAGCTGACAGAAAGTCCATCACTATTTTGCTCAAAAGTAATGGGAAGACCCTCCCAGTCTAGCAGCTGATTGTCAGAAGTTAATTCAAATCTTCCTGGGCTAGGAATGAGAGAATCCTCTTCCTCTTCTCCATCACTCCTTTGCTGAACCATGGGCAAGGTCTAGAAAGAAGTGGAGGTAAATAAAAAGCAGGAAAAATTAAACCATACATTTAAAATAGTTAACTTACCTTTCCCGTAAAACGGTGTTTTCCAAATAATGTTTCTTTCTCCGGAGGGGACCGTGACAGACAAAATAATCTTCTCAGCTAAAAACAGAAAAAGGACATTTTTGAACCAGAAACACTTTCTCATTGCATTTTCCAAGACAAAGCAACTGTGCAACAGCTGTGAAACAGCTGAGCATTTACCGGAGAGTGCTCCCTGCCCTTCTGGCCTGACAGTAGGTCTGACTCAGGCAGAGTGTCAAATGGAGAAAGATTCTCATCATCCACATTGTCCAAAATCTCTGTCAGAGCAGTGAGCAGTGTGGCCTCACTCTCCTCTTCAAGTCCTCTAATCTGTAAGGACAACAGGAGGTCAGTCTTAGACAAACTTTATTGATCCACAAGGGAAATTATTTGGACACAGTAGCGCACAGATAACATTATACAATAATAAATAAAATATCCATCCATCATCTCCCGCTTAATCCAGCTGGGTCACGGGGGCAGCTTGCTACCCAATTCTCATAGCACCTGACCCCCCCTATGAACCCCTCTGCAGGTGGTGAACCCACAGGAGGGTGGACGTCATGGTCCTTGATGTTAGTTCATAGGGGCGCGGGCATGTTTTAGGTTGATGGGGGAAACTGGAGTACCCGGAGGAAACCCATCCAGACACGGGGAGAACATGCAAACTCCACACAGAAAGGCCCAAAATATCTAACTCAAAATATCAATAAACTGGTGCAAAATATCAAGAGACTGATGTCAAATCAGGCAATTGTGCAACTCTATATGTACAAGTAAAAATAAAATACAACAGAAATAAGTAATAATAAAAAGTCATGCATCCCATGGACCAAAACACAATTTTGAGTATGTAACACACTTGCCTCTATTGCTGATGGGTCTTCAAACATTGAAAGGATTGATGGGTCTAAGCAGCCTTGAAGGGTGTTCATAGTGTCTCCTGAGTTCAGCCCAGTAGTCTATATATAGAGAAAAAAAAACATTAGGCCAAATTAGTTAGAATCTTTCAGTCAACAATCTTTAGCACTTTAAAAGGGTGTGGGAATGGGACAGTTTGTTGCTATAGTTGAGGAAAATAACTGAACGCATGCGTAAGCATTTGTGTTCAAAGAAAACCTTGACAAATCCACTTTAGAATCCTCTTTTCTTTGCATTGAATTTAAGGCCAACTGGCCATAGATAAAAACTGTGCATACAAATCTAATAAAAATAATGTAATATATATGCCACAGTAACCCACGTGTTTATATTCACACATGCACACAGATAGAGCGCAGACATGTTTGTCCACGGCCTCACCCATATCCCCATCTTGCCACAAGGAGGACACCTATCCCACGTGTTGCTTTGCTTCACAGCAAGCGGAGCTAGGAAGCTGTAGCATTAAATCCCAATCAAAATTACATCAATTTTAATATAAAGCATAAAAGACACTAATACAGAGCAAATAAAAATAATCATTAACCATTCAATATTTTTGATGACAATTCTAAAGCGTGTTTTGCTTGATCAAACCGGCCTCTACTGAGCATGCGTGAAACCAAACATGTGATTTTATCCACACTGAAACACACGTGGAAGCAGCATTGATTAAGTATATGCATCATGAAACTTGAAAATTAGCCCCAAAAGACGTGGCAGTATATAGAATACCAATTTCACATCTGGCATGGTCTCTTTAGTATATACAAACCTTTATCATTCGTTTGCATTTCGACTGACCCATAATTACTGGCTACGAGTTTGATGGGAAGCGGAGAATCTTGCCGCAGCACCAAAAAGACAGCAAGGCCAGTATCGTAACAATGTTTGGAAATCCTCCTTATACTGCTATTATATAGTACAAGCAAGTGAACTATTGTGGATTTAGCCGAATATATCAAATAATAGTAATGGTCTCCACACGTGTATGCACAAAGGCTAGAGCACTACAGTGCAAGCACAACAACCTCAAGTTACCTATTATTAAACGACAAAGTAACTGATACTCATCCAGTATATATAACAGGTCCGATTTATACAATAAACAAAGCTGTCATTGCTCTCCACCACGACCACTACTATATTTAACACTAATATGCACGACTTGCTAAAGCTCCATCAACTGAGGAAAAAAAATCTAATGAAAATCTAACATAAAATACAATAAAGGCTACTTGTCGGAAAACACTGACGCCACTGTTTCAGCCTTTTCTGTACTCTGTTGTGTGTTCTTAAATTGTTCATATCAGTATTACTTTGGATGTTTCCACGTGTCACTTTCCTATGCATAGTAGCCCTTTTCAGCCTTGCTTTTTCTATCTAATGCGATTTCTGTTACCAACATCTGATAAAACACCTAGTATAAAGACATATTTACCTCATCTAGAGTGTCCAGAGGAAAAATATCCATATTGCACGCTGTTAATATCTCCTCGCCTGTACCCCACCGCACCGCCATCTTGCAACTCCTGCTACTACTCCCTGGCCCAATGCGTTTCCGAAAGAAAAGCTGTGAATCGCGTGCTGAAGCCGGCTGGAAACACGTGGTCTGACATTCCCGGCAAAATGACGTAATATGACGCGTGAGGTCGTGGGTCACTCATGAATATTCTTAGTTTTATTCTTTAATAATAATAATAATAATAATAATAATAATAATAATAATAATAATAATAATAATAATTATTATTATTATTATTATTATTATAATAATTATAATTATAATTATAATTATAATTATAATAATAATAATAATAATAATAATAATAATTATTATTATTATTATTATTATTATTATTATTATTATTATTATTATTATTATTATTATTGGGACATTCTTTAAATAAGTGGGATTATTGACATGGGGCTTAAATATTGGTATGGGACAACCACAAGAGGCTGAAAACCAAAAAAGGTCGGCGTCTGCGCCTTGTCTTCGTTTCGTGTATTGCTTGGTGCGTCAACTCACAGAAAGTGGAAACACTGAAAAGTAAAAGAATGAGGCGCATACAAGACTTGTGCCAAAAAGTCTATATTAAAGCCGAAATATGACAAACATGTCTGTAGACATGCGCTGGAGTAAAGACAGACGTTTCGGGTCTAGCCCATTCTCAATGACTCCAGTAGGACACAACCACAAGAGGGACAGATGGTCACGCTATTGGTAAGTGATTTAATTATTTAATTAATTGCAAAATTGTACAGAATGGTGTCTTGTCTCCTTTTTTTTTACCATGGATAATTTATTTTCTACAAATGTAATGCGTACAGATTTGTTATAATTACAATGACTAGAATTGTCTAGCACAGGCATGTCTAAATTATGGCCTGGGGGCCAAATGTGGCCCTCAGACCAAATTCTTTTGGCCCTCAAGCTTCCAGGTGAATTGGCCCATACTACCGCAAGTAGTACTTTTTACAGCATGTTTTTGAACTCTACCTTGATCAAGAAAATTTAGTGTGTCCTTTTGAGTGTCTAAGCATGAACAAAGGTCTAGTAGGTTATTTAAACCTGTTATAAATGCAGAGATTTGAATTACTCACTGTTATGACCACCAGTCTATGACCCTTGATTGGCCCTCACACTGGTCTGTGTTTTAATATGTGGCTCTTGATGAAAAGTTTGGACACCCCTGGTCTAGCACAATGACCAGACCAGTACCATAGCCTATGAGCCACCACGTAATACTTTGTACATGAAGCAGCTGTAACATACAAAAAAAAAACTGCCTGTAGCCTTTAAAAGCAGTTGTAAGCAGTTCATAGAGAAGAAGCCAACTGAAACTTAAAAAAATAAAAAATAAATAAAAATGCAAAAATGTATGCTACTGTTTGTCTCACACTTGACATAGAAGTGTGAAGATTGAATTGGGTCAAATACAAAAGTGGGGGTGATGAATACCTCATTAGAACCAATGCTGCATAGCACAGAAAAGCCACAGGCAATTCCCACTGTCCCTGTGCAGAAATGGATTAGAGGTGAGTCCATCCATGCACTCACAGTGCTCTTTCATTGTGGTTTGCCTCTAATCACGTCCTCCATTCAATGAGTGAAATGGATTATTTACGTGGTTGTTTTCTACTCAGAGGCTGCTTTTGTGTCTGTCAGTTATTGGAATACTGGATGTCATTACGAATATGGTATTTAATATGTCAAAGAGCTGCACTGAGTCATCAGCATGGTGCTATAGACTCAATTATCAATCATGTTCACACATAATTCATTTATTTTTGCTGATTATGATTATTCTATGTATTCTATATAATACTGTAATTATGTTGTTGTTTCCACTGGGCTGGGGGTGGCTGAGATCAAAGTTCAAACAGATCCACAATGTCCATCATGTTCCGATGTATTAATAGCATCAGTACAGTGTGTTCACAGGCAGAGCGCTTGTACATCTGTGGCAGCTACGAGACTTATGAGCTTGTCGGTGTGAGAAAAACAGCAGAAGAGAGAGGAGCTCCACTGTGCCCCCGACACACTGCCGAACCGCTACCTACCACTGCTCTGCCGTTGCCATGGATACAGTGCCCTCTCTTGCCCCCTCCCATGCGTCTCCTTTGGTGGGTTCGGTGCTGGAGAGGAAGAGAAGTGGCTCTACCTCTGCGTCATATTCATACCAGTGCAATTGCCCCCGCCAAACCACTGCTACCACTCTACCCCTCCTCTCCCTCTCCTTCTCATCATCCAATTTGCAGACTGCTAAAGCCCCCCTCCCTCCTGTTTGTGTCTTATAACTGCATCTGTTCATCTGCCTCTCATTCGCAGCACTGGCCAAGCTTGACTCATTCCTATCTGCGTAGCTGACCCAGGAAGAGGCGTGCAGAGTGGACGTGGGTGCCAATAAGGAGACCGATACACAATAGGTAAGACTGAACAATGCTTAAGTCTTGTGTGATGGAGCGAAACACTATTACAGAAAGAGGAGATATAGGAAGGTGAAAACATCTGCTTAACAAAGCGCTAAGCTGCATGCTGACATCAACTCACCTGAGGAACAAGTGTAGCCATTTATACTTTTCAATGCAGATCTATGACAGAAATCACACTAATGCTTAAAGATATTTCAGTGCTAACATGTTGACAGAGTAGCTGTTTTGTGACCATATTCACCACAGTAGAGAATGAACCAAAGCATTTCATTATCCTCTCGTCATTTCTGAATGTGTTGACAAAATGGGAGTATCTACAGCAGTGTGAGCAACATTGGAGAGAAAAGCCTGTGTGCAAAGGCAAAACAGAAACCATATTTCCCCATCACATTCCTACACTGTTACAGCTCCCCCAATGCGTTGTGTCTATCTTTATAGAAATTTTCAGTGGCCAGCTAAGAGATAAATTGTTTAATTATAAAACTGTAAAAATTGGGTGGGAAGTATGAATGACAATATGAGTTATTGTGACAAGCTGTGTAGAGGGGAACAGAAGGAGAGACCCGGAACGTAGTTCATTGTGTTGACACTGTGTATGACATTTAACTGTGATGCTTCTGCTTGTGTTCTCCGGCTGCTGTACAGAGATTGTGTCTATCAGCTATGGTTTCAGAGAAGGCATTTGTTTGTCTTTTGTTAGTCTTTTGGAGGTGAGAGACTGTGCTTTGTCAAATGTGTTTCAACTTGAACAAGATGCGTAGCAGAATATACTGTAGATATAAGACTGAATAACTGAAGTGAGTGTGTTATCTATAGGTCATGATATGATAAGCCTACATGCGCAACAGTCTCTCCCACATGTCTTCTAGGCGCACATGTATTTGTAAGGTCAAGATAATGCATTTATTGCCCTGTGAAGAGGCGTGCTGCACTCAGAGAACTCATGAGATGAACAAGATGAGAAACTAGCCATGTAACGAATGAGGAGGAAATAAAATGACATCACCCAAAGCCACTAAAAGGTCAAGGTAATATCAACAGTGAGGGGAGATTACATTGAGGTAAGATTAAAACTAGAATCAGGAGTGATGAGATGGCTGCTGAGCAAACAGTCTGTTTACATGCGTGGCAGTGTGTGCATATGTGTAACGTGCGCACACACACACACCCTGCCTCGCATGAGTCCCCAGTGTCCCAGAGCTGCAGGTGGGCTTTGCATTTTTAATCGATACTGTCTGTAGTGATTAACACCAGTCCTCTCAGTGCAATGTATAATGCGCAGGAAAAGGCATCGGAGGGAGACAGAGAGATAGATGGAGACGTGTCAGGCTGGATGTGTGAGCGAGCGTGTGCACATGAGTGTTTGTTTGGTGGTAATGACCCTCTGCCTCTGGGCTCCTACTGAGTATGTTTATCTCCCACAGCAGCAGCAGCAGCGAGCAGAAATAGATGATGCATCGCCAGCCGCCCGCCACACACACCTAGTGCCTTTTCTCCTTTTCTTTTCTGTTGCTCTAATTGCCTCCCTCTTGCATTCTCCCTCTACACTCACTACAGGCTTGCTCTTTATTCCATCCCATAATGTTACTTACTCAAGTCTTAAGCTATTCTCCCCTCCTACTTGTGTTGCAATATGCCTATTAATGATGCACCACTGCCAACTTCCTGCCCCTAACGGTGAGGGGGGTGTGTAGTTGTGGTGTACTTGCCCTTCTTTGTACCACTCCCTCTGATCACTCCACCCTCCTCTCTCTCTCTTTCACTCTCTCTTTCCCTGTCTGTTTGTGTTGTTTTGCACAGAGTTTGGCCCATGCGAGCAGCGTGTGGACGGAGTGCAGCTGTTTCCATCATAGCAGAGCCCAACATGTGAGAAGATGTCTGTTGGAGGTTGTGCTTGTCCTGGTAAGTACTCAGTTTTCTATGAACTTTCCAATGTGTGTGCCTCTGTCAGCAAAGATGACTTATGTAAAAATGTGTGGACTAAGCCGAGGGCCAGTGTCATGCTGTGTGAGAGCTGTGTGCGTGAATATGTGTGGGTTCTTAACACATGCTAGAAAAAAGCAAGGTTATAAAGAAGCTGCACAATTTCAGATTGAGTTGTTTAGCAAGACTCAGTCACACCACCCTGCTGTGCTGCTGATCAATAGCTCTTTGAGTTTGGCCACATGCAGAGATACTGAAATATCAAAACCCACTTCTTTCTCTTGCCTTATTCAATCAGTTTTTCTAAAGGTTAGTTTTGTGATCTTTTGTGCTTTTGTAATTCCACTAAAAAGCTTTCACACCGAACATTTTCAATCATCCTTAAGGACTTGATATGATTACAGTGGATTAATTGGTTTAAATGCCGTGAAAGCTGGTCTCTCTTGATGAGTTCAAGCCATTAATGATGGCACTTAAGAGGATTTAACAATGTTTAATAGGAGTTTGGTGTTACACAGGATATTGAAGAGCTTTTTGGTAGTGTGCTCATTTTGTTATAGCGGTGTCTGCAGTCTATGCTTCCTGTTGTGTGTAAGAAGACAATTTAAATTGCTCCAGCAAAACCTGAAAATAATTGGGTAGACTCATTTTGGTGGTCTCGAGAAAGATCTTTCTTTGTGTTTTCTGCACATATAAATGACTATGTGAGCTCCATGTTTTGGCTTTTTATCCAGTAAATTGCCTCAAAGAATTTTTAATGATTTCAGAAGCAAAAGCAATTTCTTTAGTGGCAATAGATAAGCTAAGAAGACATTGTACATACTGCCAGGAGACTGAGAAACACAAGGGAGTGAGTAACAGAAATTGAATCGCAACATCTGCTCTGGGGCATCTCTGAGAGGCTATATTGAATTAGAGTGTCAGTATCATTTTAATGGAGACAATCTGATTCATTGGCTATGAGCTATCAGATGGAATAATATTATGAAGCTTTATTGATGTTGCTTGGTTATATTCTACCATCTTTTTCCTCCTCCCTCAGTCGACCGACTTTCCTGTAGAGCTCAAACTTTTAATGACATCCACATGTTTCTAACACAGAGAATGAGATGGCTCCCAGAAAGACTGCAGCACTGTTTTCCACAAGTTTTAAAAAATACACTGGCATGTGTGGAAGAAGTGCATATAGACCTATCACTGTCACACCTTCATGACAAGTTAGGACAAGTATGAGCACTCAGATGTCTCAGATCAGGAGAAGCGCTCATCAAAGAGGGTTCACCATTGCTGAATTTGTAGCTTGGTTTGTTTACATTCTTGCACAGGAGTAGATGTAGGTCCTCACAATCTGAAACACTACAGACAGTTCCTTGATTTACACTATGATGTTTAGTTAAGTAAAACCATATTACTAAACAAAAGCTAATTAATGTGGCAAGCTAACTAAAGTCAGTTTATTCTGACAGTCACAAGACTGGGGAAATATGGGGTGTTACATAAAAGAAAACACACAAAAAAAACACAGTATGTAAATTGCAGCACAACGGCATGCTGTACATAATGTAGAGTAGGGCTGGGACTCACAGGGTCCCTCATGGTTTAATATGCAACATGATGCATGGGTCATCATATGATATTATGCAATATATCAGTGGTTTTATGAACCAAATGGATTTTACAATGTTTCTTTACTTGCACAATCTTAATGTGAAATACACCAATTGAAATAAAAAGTTTATGTTATTAATGTCAAATGTATTGCATAAACAAGTTTCCTTTCTCTAAACAAGCAACAAAATTGTAGGCCTGTAACAAAATAATTGTGGAAAATAAACCAAACAATACTCTGATAGATCATATTGACACAACATGCTTCAATAGCAATCAATAACAACCACCAAACTTAATATGTTGATATTTTGATATCTTAGCACACATAATGAATACCAAAATGTTGGTGGATGCTCATCTGTCACTGTATGCCAATTCAATTTGCAAATCACAGCAGTGTGAACTTCAGATGACTATAGGAAGCTTAAAGGCAAGAAATTCATGTCAATCCCATGCCTGGAATAAAGCTTGAATCAGGGTGAATGATATGCAAGTGATTAATGATACTAACCCAGGAGTATACAGTAATTTGACTTTGAATCTGGCCACTGGAAATGATTGTTCCTAAGCATGAAGGAGACCACCGTCATAATACAGCAGAGCCTATCACAGCCTTTGTTCCAACTAAATGGTAAAAATAGATTGCCTGTGCGCCCAAGATGCCCCCTCCTCTTCTCGTTCTCACATGCATCCACTCAAACATCCCCCTTTTCTCCTCTCTCCATCTCCCCCTTGTTCATTTCCTCATCCCTCATTTGCTGTCTTTTGCACTACTGCTACCTCATGCAGAAAGTCACATGGCTCATGATTAGAGAAAAGTGACTTAAAGCAGAGCCAAGATGGCAGCCAAACAGCCAGTGATTTTTTGATTATACAACTACACTACTTCAGCTGTACTGACTCTCTTGACGCTCTGGCCTTGTTTTATGATCAAAATGGCTGTATTGAGGCAGAGCGAAAGACAAAGCAGGAATACGTGGGAGAGATGCGGGGGAGTAATTGAAGTTGTGTGTATGGAGGAGATGAGTGCGGTGATGTCACAGCTGTAAGTCTAGCAGGATGGCAGACCAAAGCTGGCATGTGCCATGCGGCCAGGGGGAAGAGGGAGGGGGCAAAAACACCAAATGTGCAGGATGATGGTGGGATAATTAGCTGTTTGATACAATAGCCCATTATTAATCAAGATTATTAGAAGATAAAAATATAATAATAAAATAAAATAAAGCAATATAGAAAGAACATGTCAACATTACAAACTAAAACTATTAATTATCCTATATAATCTAATAAGTAAAGGCTCAGGGAAACAATGCAGTTTTGACATAAGCACATTTGACCATCTTACTTACTTCTTGCCTACAAAGACCAATTCTCTATTTTAACACAAATTTAAGAAGATTAGATTAGAAAATACTTGACTTTAATGAGGAGAACTTCAATTAGTTCCACCAAGATCCTGCCATTTCAAAAATACATAAAACCAAAGGAAATCACTTCAATAAGATTGTAGTGTCATTCTTGGATATATTAGTGGATCTTAGTGTGCAAACAAAAAATGAATGATTTAAGCAAGCCACCATGAATGAGGAACGCTGTAAATATTGCTAATTTAAAGCAATCAAAAGGCACTTTGTACTGTGGATGCAGATGGTAATGATCATAGTGCTGGAGGGTTTCTTTTGTTTCTATTTATATATCTGGAAAGAACTATTAGGATCTGAGGTAGAGTTAATGCTGAACTTTCTTGAATTAAATCTGTTAATTTTATGTAGCAAATGTAGTGACTGAATGTTCAACTTGCCTGGAATCGGTTGTTGTGACAGTTTACCGTGTCTCCGCTAGAGGGAGACAAAATTCTTTTGAAGTTCCCTTTGTCGTAAGGAGCAGGGTACCAAAATTATGAATAGTTTTTGGACAATGGGATTATAGGGACGTTGTTTAGATTGTATTAATGCTTATATCCCCACTTGCACTGTTGTAGTGTGTGTATCTTGTATCCTGACCTGGCTTGGTTTTATGTTCTAACGGTGTTCATATTAAATAAACTAGATGGCCTCATACGCTCTTTGCTTTATATACATCTACTAAATGACTGGCAGATCCACTGCAGAGAAGGCTATAACAAATTGTGGCTTTTATACTCACTTTGCGACCACAAAAAGGTTTTCCAGTCTTCATATCTGCTGCTTGTAAACACTGGAGTGGTTATTGATTAAAAAGCTGGAGATTGACTTACATAATCAGAGGCTATGAAAAGCTCAGCCTGTGGTCTGTGGGATTTAACATGGCAAACAAGTCAATGATTTTTAAGCAATTGTACACAGTTGTCTAGGCTTAAATAAGAAAGGGGTCAGCCAGGGCCATTCAAGCACCCAAGCACAATGGCCTTAGCCCATGAAAATTTAAAAATAATTGTCCGCTTCTACTATCTAGCCTACTATCTAACCTATTTAAGATAACAACTGAGATAAAAATAAAAATAAAATAAAATAAAAGAACTGATTCCGGGATTCCAGGTGTACATTGGCTTATTTCTTCACTGCCCTAAGCAAAGCAATATATTAATTACAATTTTTAATTACAAGACTTTGTGGCACAGTCAGACCTAGTATAGTCTACTATGTCCAAGACAGACAGAAAAAAAAATGTTGTTGTTGTACAAGTTTACTGTTTCTTCTGTCAGTTTCTTGTAACTTTGGAAGGACCTGTGTCCAAGATGGGTAATACATACAGTTACATTGTATCCTTTGGAAAAAAAACAAACAGATTTTGTATATAACTTAATATTTTGTCCTTAACATCACCTTCAAGTTATAAGAGGATACATCCAGACATTATTCTTATGCCTACAATTAGGGTACTATGATGGTTTCCCCAAATTGCCTACTTTGTCCTTTTACTTGAGTCATTTCTTAGGCCAATGTTTTGCACTTCTACTTGAGTAATATTATTCTGAAGGCAAGGCAAGTTTATTTGTATAGCACAATTCGTACACAAAGTAAAGTACGTTACAGAATAAGAAATACATTAAAATCACAATACAAACAAATCAAAACATAAATAATCATGATGAAATTTTAAAATAGAGATGGGACATTAAATTCGAGAGAATTAGAAGAGTGCAGAATGTAAAATGAAAACCTTTCAGTCATATGCACAGCTAAACAGAACTGTTTTAGCCTGGATTTAAACAGAGTCAGAGTAGAAGTAACGTTGCTTTTACTTGAGTACAACTGTAGGCTAGTTTACCCACCTCAGCTTTGCCTGTGGTACCCCCGAGGATCTTGGGGCCCGTGAGTGGAGGACAGAACCGTGGCTGACCCGGGTTTCTGCAGCCGGGCTGTTTGTCAGATGGGCGGAGGAGCCGCTCTAGGAGGAGGGGCTTTTGTTTGTTCGCGTCTCGGCTGGCAGGAACAAAGGGTCCCGTAGTAGTTGATAGGTAGCACTGTTCCAATTAAATGCGTCATTAATAAGATCGGTGGAGATTGTGGATTATATGCAACAAAAGGAAAAACAGTGCTCGCTCTTCTTCCTTTCGCTTGCGGTCTTATTGTGGATCATACGGTTGCATTATTAGCGCCTGGAGCTTTCCCCTCCTGACGCTCCAGCTAGCAGCGAGGCTAGCTGCTACTAACACCGAGCCGAGGTGTTGAGCAACACCGCACTTTGGTGCACCATTCTCTGCAGGTAAGGCAAGCTTCCCCTCTGCCTGTTTGGGCAACACTGTTGAAATCTTAAACCGAATTTATGTTGTATCGTTTCAAGTGTCTGAGATGGCGAGAGTACAGCGCCGATTACTGTAGTTTAGCAATTAAGGTTAATAGCTTAGCAATGGCATCCACTCCGCTCTCGGGAAACACTGATGAATGCGGCCCTGAGGTTCAATTTATGCTTTGTCTTGAGCGAAATATACTTTTTTCCAATGTCTGTCTTGCTAGTCTTTAATACAGTGTGCATTTCATGTCAATTTGAACTTATTTACCATATTTCCAACGCGGTTATGTTTATGGGTGCTGCACATACTGTAGCTTTGGCTGTTTTATTGGCAGAGGGCCATATGCCGTGAACAGACTATCTGAAAAATCATTGTTTATTTTGAATAGGTTAACACAACTATCTGTCGTTATATATGCCAGTAAGTTACGAGTCTTAAACAGTAAATCAAAGGTTAGGCTGCTTGGAGGCAATAGATATCAATTTGTCTTCTCTGCTAATTAAAAACAACCAGCTGTCACATGTTATTGTCATAGATTGGTTTCTCCTTGGTACACATTTGTGCATACCAAATTACAATAAAGTTAATTCATGATAATTGCATAGTTAATGATTTGTCATAACATAATTTGTTTTTCAAGACTTGTTAAATTACGTGTTTTTTCTGTGACAAATGGGTTTTAGTTTTAGGGGTGCATAGGTCAGTTTTGAAGTGGTACTCTCACGAAGTAACAAGGAGGAGAGCATGACCTACTGCATATGAAACTAAAGAGAGGGGACCACCAAAAAGAGAAAGGAGGACAAATGGAGCTGTGATGAAGAACTGAAAGATCAAAGTTCAGAAATGCATGAATACTGGTTTTGTGTAGTATAACTGAATATGTCTTTAGTTTGAAGGGCATAACAAGTTCTTTTTTCTCCTATAAATTTATCCCACAGATTTGAGTTGCTCATTTTCTTTTCATTTTATTCATGCTTTGATGTCAGTGCTGGATCTGTGATAAAGAGTGCACTAATGGGATGACCAGTGTCAAATTTCCAGTGGCTGTTGTCTCAAATAACTCAGTCCAGCACTCTCTGTTTAAGTATCAAATATCTCTCAGGCCTAATTACATGCAGGCCTTGTGTGTGTGAGGTCCCTGTGTATAGAGGAGATGTTTCCGAGAGCCCCAGATTGTTAGAGCCTGAATGCCTCATCTGGGCAAACAAGGGTTAATAACAGCCAGAGCAGGCAGAGGGGGGATGGGCAGCAGCAGCAACTAGAGGGGACACACATTGCAGAGGAACAAGATTTCTCAGGGGGGCGTATGTATAGCAAAGGGTTTCATGTAATGTTTAGGATGGTCTAATGTCATGGTGAACAGGCTAGATTCTTTTTGTTTCATCTCACTAATTGTTTTTACTGATATATGCAGGCTAATAAATACAGCTATTTCATCACCATGATTAGTTTTCTGTCCATTTACCAGATTGAAGATGCATTAGATAATGAAGTCGGCAGGAAATTGTTTTGGCAGCTGGCATTTATTTGAGTAAATCTCTACAAAATCATCCTACATTAGATTACTTGATGATGTAGTAATTTTAAAGAGTCTTAATCTTAGTGCACTAAATCTTCTCTAAGTCTTTTCTTTTTCTTCTTTCTATAGGCTGTTCGTCAAAGTCATTCAAGCTGTACTCTCCTAAGGAGCCCCCTAACGGCGGCAGCTTCCCCCCCTTCCACCCGGGCGCTATGCTGGACAGAGATGTGGGGTATGCTTGAGTTCATTCTCATGTCTGATCTGTTTAGTCTTATTTCACAATGGCTTTTGTTTTGTTATTTAATGATTTAATGAAACTTTTTTCTTTTTTTAGGCCCACACCCATGTACCCCCCTTCATATATGGAGCCTGGAATGGGGTAAGAAATTTGTACTGAGCTCCACTCAGATGGAAATATTCACAGACAAAAAGTTCAAAGACGAACCTTGTTTCTTTCCACAGGAGACCCACTCCGTACGGTAACCAGACAGACTATCGAATATATGAGCTGAACAAAAGACTACAGAACTGGACAGAGGTGAGAGAGCTCAGTAATAAGGCCCGATGATATTTTTAATGGTTCTATTCACCTGACCAAAAATGTAAAAACTTCTAAATGTTTTATTTTACGACATTCAAGTCTTTGCTTAACAAATGTTGCTTTAAAAATGTGTGCAGATATAGACGTCAGAATGCACTGTGTTACATGCAGACATTTACATGCAGGCTTTCATGGGATTATCTGATTACCTGCCTGCAGTGTAATTGGAGTGCCATGTTGTTGTGCCTGAGAGGAAAAGCTGTAATACTGTCACTGAATATGTCTTGTTGTCAGACATTTTTATTATTTGTTTAACAACATTTCTAATATATTTATGTTTGAAGGACTGTGACAATCTTTGGTGGGACGCCTTCACTACAGAGTTCTTTGAGGATGATGCCATGCTCACGGTCACATTCTGTCTGGAAGATGGACCTAAACGATACAGTAAGAAAAGAGCACTGTACTGTAATATGTCATTTGCATCCCACATGACCTACTTTAATGAGACAATCTTATTTCAGCGATTGGCAGGACCCTAATTCCGCGATACTTCCGGAGTATTTTTGAAGGGGGTGCTACAGAGCTATTTTATGTTTTGAAACATGCTAAAGAGTCCTTCCACAGTAATTTTGTGTCTTTGGACTGTGACCAGTGCACAATGGTGACCCAGAATGGCAAACCTATGTTCACACAGGTAACTGCACACAATTTTAGTATTATTATTTTTATCAACCTCAGAATCACTAATGTCATGTTTCTCATCCTTAAGGTTTGCGTTGAGGGTCGCTTGTACCTAGAGTTCATGTTTGATGACATGATGAGAATTAAGACGTGGCACTTCAGTATCCGGCAACACAGAGAGGTCCTCCCCAGAAGCATTTTGGCTATGCATGTAAGTTGAACACATTTGAGACAAGATGCACAGATACAAATTTTGTGTAACTGACTGTTTACCCGACTTTGAACCTTTCATGCAGGATCCCCAGATGCTTGATCAGCTAGCTAAAAATATCACCAGATGTGGGCTGTCCAATTCAACACTCAACTACCTCCGTGTAAGCGGTTATTTTGAATTCATTCACAATTATGTACATTCTTTTATATTGCATTTAACTAAAGGCATTGTATTGTCTGTAGCTTTGTGTGATATTAGAGCCCATGCAAGAGTTGATGTCCAGACATAAGACCTACAGTTTAAGCCCCAGAGACTGCCTGAAGACCTGTCTTTTCCAAAAGTGGCAGAGAATGGTAGCGCCTCCTGGTAACACAGCAGGTACATTTACTTTTGTATCTTTTGAATTACACTTCTACTATGATTCATTCAAACATTTATAGATTTGTTTATCTAAAAATATTCTGATTTTGCAGCTGAGCCTGCCAGACAAGCACCAAACAAGAGACGGAAAAGGAAGGTTTCTGGTGGAAGTACTGTGAGTTCAGGTGGAGGCAGCAATAACAACAGCAACAGCAAAAAGAAGAGTCCCGCAAACAGCTTTTCTCTCTCCAACCAGGTACCCTGAACCACCACCTTCTAACACTGCCTCTGCAATTTAAAATCTGAAGTGAAGCCTTATGTCTAGTGGACTGGGTGGAGGACTGCTGGGAGTGTTTTGTACGTAGTGATGTAGTTGATTTGGTTGATTGAGTGTAGGGTGAACAGGGCGTCTATGGGGCTTGAGACTAAATTTATTATGGCATATGTTCAAATGAATGTGTTGACAAAATGTGGATAGCATTAAATTAGAAAGTGAGTGTGGGCAGTCCCTTCTCTAGGGCCACAGGCTTAATTAACTAGGATGTACAAATGATTTCTAAGAAACTGTTGAGACTCTAGATAGCTTTTCTTTGCACTGATTTAATTTCAAGGTGGATAGTTTTCCAGTAAATTTCCATATTTCCTGTCATTGTGTAATGTATCTGAACACAGCACTTCTGTCTTTTTATTTGGTTGTTGTGGAGAGACCTGAGGTGGAATGAGAACCCCTGGTGCAAGATGAGTATTGGGGATGTCCACTGCGGGCCAATACAAGAAGCCCATCGACCCCAGTTCATGTAACATGGAATTATAGCAATGTACATGAACACTTATTTGGTAAAGGGGAAAAATCTAGTTTTGTGATTTATCCAAATTAAGTCATCACATGATTTGAATTCATTTAGACTTCATGCAGCCAGTGATTGCGTGCCCCTGTACACTGGGGATAATGTGTCCTGGCCCTTGCTGTCCCCTTTAGGACGTGATGATGGTGGGAGAGCCCACCCTGATGGGAGGGGAGTTTGGTGACGAGGACGAGCGTCTGATCACGCGGCTGGAGAACTCACAGGTCGATGGGGCCAATGGTCTTGACGATGAGGACAGTTTCACCAGTTCACCCTGGAACCACAAGGGCCCCTCCAGTCAGGAGAGCAAGAATGACAATTCTCAGTCATCGCAGTAGAGAGGCCCTGACCAGTAAATTTAAGGGACTTGTTGAGCATACAAACTAGTGGAGTCAGGAATGCTGACCTTCAGCCCTTCATTAACATTTTATTTGATAATTTAAGAGGGCAAAAAGCTCTAAGCTGCCTGATGAAGGACAGTTTATCTCCCGCTCCATGAGTTCAAAGCACAAAGTGGGGCTCAGCCCTGGCCCTTGGCTATTGAGTGTCACTTGTATCTAATGTTAAGATTCATTGGGTTCTTGTTCCAACCTCGGGTCTCTCACTTTGCTTTTTCCTCATTAACACCTCATTGTTTCTATTGTGCTCTTCTCTCTTGCGTAGATATTATTTAACATATTTTTTACAGGCTGCTATTTAAAGATTCAACATTCAGCTTTTTAAAACTCCATTATTTGTTTTTGTAGGACCTGGTTGGAACAAAAACCTGTACAGTGCCGGAGCTTGAGGACCGGAGTTGAGAACCACTTCGCTAAATCTTAAACCCGCCCATGTACCACCACACACACGGTACACAGTGAGCCACATGTACAGCATATAACATGGTACGGGAGAGAAGTTACGCAGGAGCCTGGACCACAGCACCGGGCGCTACAGAAGTGTGTACTGTTTTCATATGTATTGACTAGTTTTAATTTTTGTTTTTTTATTATTATTTTTGTAAACAATTTCTAAAAATAAACAGACATGCAAGCAAAACAAAACACCCCAAAATACTCTTTGCACTGTTTTCCACATCTATTTTTCTTATGAGCGAACGGACAGTGTATTTTTTGTTTTTCTATTAGCTAATGTAAAAGATCTGTAACATCTGCAGTATATTATTGTATAAGTATTGCCGTTTGACTCATTCTTATTGTGATGATTACAAGTCTCCATATTATGTCCATGCTTGAAATGTCATCATTGGTGTGGGACATCCCGCTATCAGCAGGGTCACAGAAGACGGGCTAGTGTTTTGTAGTGTACTGCATCTCCATACTGGTTTTCTTACCAAATTACTATTATCACAACTGTTATTTGTGGGGGGTCCACTCTCAAAAGAAAATGTATACCTTACTGAAATTTGCTACATGAAATATTTTAAAGATACATTTTGGACTGTAAAATATAAAAAAATAAAACAGACTTTTGTATTAACTTAAGTTTCCCAAAAAAGTTTTTAAACATAGCTACAAAAAGCTGCAGACCAAGGAGCAAAATTGTAAAAAATAAAAATAAAAAAAAAGTTTAGATATTGAGTACACTGGGTTGTCAGTTTGACAGCTTTTCTTCATCTTAGTGTCTGTGCTTGTATATTTTTAGGTAGTAATTTCTATAAACATTCTATGTATTCCACCCCAGAACTAAGGAAAACTTAATCTAATGTAAAAAAAAAAAAAAAAAAAAGCCTCATCATTTTATTTCTACCATTCAATGTTTCGAATTGTACAATCACTGAAACAGATTCTCCCCTGATGTTGGCAAACTGTATTTATTTTTCTATGTTTTTGAAGTTCTGTTGACCCATCTGTACAATACTCATGGAGAAGTTTCGGGGCTGTTTAGACGTCATTCAAAAATGTGTTTTTGTTAAAGCGATTTCAGAGTCGCTCTGGCTGTGTAATTATCTTGGATCATCCTGTTTAAAATTAAGATTGACAGCCATTTGCTGCTGTTTTAGGTTTATGGTCTATCTGAAGACATATCAGATGCACTATAATCAAATAAAAGAAAAATCCTGCAAATTCCTGTGTTGGTATTGATTCCTCTTTTGTGTAGGTGTATGATGTGCTTTGCAAAAAAAAAAAAAAAAAGACTGAAGTTGGAGGGGAAAAGACAGAAATACCAAATGGCCTCCTTTGTGTGCACACCTGTGATGTCGACAATATGTTAATGTGTTGAGTTTTCCACTTCCTCATAATGCAAATAGGACATTTATGTTGCATGCAAATGCTTTACCTGAACATTTCCAACATTTATACAAAACTTCCTTCAAACCGCTTTTTTATAAATAATCTTCAGAATCTAAAAGTTATCTTCAGGAATTTTTGGCCACCAGATATTAGTTGACATGCGTGGCTTTGTTTAGGCCCTAGGGTCATGTTTGATAATAACATTTTGTGATTAACTACCTGCATGTTATAACAAAATCATACATACTTTGTTGGCCACTTGACGTCACTTGACAGGACATGTTATTTGACATTTTTATGTATTATTTTTTATTATCACTGTATTGTTTTAATACATTACTACAAAGGACATATCTTACACATACAGTCCAGTAGCAATAGGCTCCTGCAAAAATATTTAGAAGATATAAAATATGAGAACAGTAGGTTTGCAGTGAAGCCCAGATTACATTGTCCTGAGGTACATGGACAACATTTCAGTTTATGTTTTTTTGTCCTATTTTGGATCATTTCTTACTTTAGAACTACAGTGGAAATTATGTAGTCAAGACTAATTGAGGTCTAATACACATGTGACCTCAAAGTCGTGAACTGCGTCTGGACCTCAGTGAATGAGGTTCTATAGAGTTCACTAAAGAGTGCAGGTCAGTGTAGTGTTTGGGGTTTAGGGCCTAGGATGGACATTCAGACACTTCCAATGTAATTTTTGACATTCAGCATTGTGTAACTATGGCAACGCACTCATGTCCATATAAGGAAAGATTCACCTGGCGTCACCTGGCAACACGTTCCGTTAGACATTCTATTTCTTTGTGACATCATCAAGAGTCTCTTATAAAGGGTTCTATAAGTATATAAGGGCGACACAGGTCCTGAGAAACTCACTTCAACTCAGACCTTCGACTGATACACAACTACGCAACTCGCAGAAACAAAGACGTCCAGCAGCAGCACCGGTGCAAAGTCGAGGTAATGACCAATTCTCAGTTCATTAAAGGTGCACTATGTCACTTTTATGGTCAAATCAAATGTAGTTAAAGATCATGCAAAATTTACTTTTCAGACTTTTAACCATGTTACAGTTGTTTCCCCTTCTCATTTACCCGCTTGAAGTTGTGTACCAAAAAAGTTACATAGTGCTGCTTTAAGAATATCTCATGTGACCTTAGGTGTAAACAAGAGCTCCGCCAGCGGGGCAAAATACGCCCGTACTTTGAATTATTATATGCCCGTAAGACGATGTTGTCATACATCCGTCCGTCCGTCTGTGGACACTTCAAAGCTTTGAAGTCTTTGAAGCTTTGTCTTCATCCATCCATCCATCTTCTCCCGCTTAATCTGCCCCCGCGACCCAGCCTCTTCATGAAGAGGCTGGGTCGCCTCTTCATGAAGAGGCAAATTCCGATTCTAGAATGTGATGATGTCATACTCATACTCCTACTGCAAGTGCAAGATTTCCCTATTGATTATCCGTCCGTCTGTCTGTGGACAATTTCTTGTCCGCGCTCTAACTCGACAACCGTCTCACCTAGGAATGTCAAACTTCCAAACTGCACCAACAATTCATCTTTAACTAGGTTTGACAAATTCTAACTTAATTCTATATACAATAATTCAAAATACGGGCGTATTTTGCCCCGCTGGCGGAGCTCTTGTTATAATATATTGTGATGTGGGAGCTAGTGTTTCCAAGTAATTTGTGGATCAATAAAGTTAGTCTTAATCTAAGTCTAAGCTTTCAGAATCAGAATACAGCAGCTACTTTGATTTTCCCATGTTTCGGAATACGTTACAAAATACGTTTTAATGCAAGTGTTCAGTATTCTGTAACTAAATACATTTACACAAGAGTTTTCCCGTCGCTGCCTTCGTTGTTATTATATCCATGATCTATCCCGGCCTCTTCCCAGTTCCGACTCTCCTCCCGACATGTTTAGGACCCTCCCATTCCCTCCTCCCTCCCGCCTCTCCTTTTCCCATAGAGCCGCTCTTCTTCACAGTCGAGTCTCAGTCAACTTCACAGCAGAGGCACAAAAAGCAGGTGTCTATAGAACTGTAAGATCCTCTCTGTGTGTACTTAGCCCACTCCTTAGCCTGCCGCCCAGTCACTAAAGGTGAGTCCTTCGTTTCTTTCTCTTTTGTATAATTTACCATAGTCTATAAATAGTAGAGTACAGTGAACATGGAGTAAATAGTAATCTGTTGTGTTTGTGACGTTTGTATGTTTTTGGTTATGTTAGCATGTACAAACTGCCTAACTGTATTTATGCGGTCCAGTTTTGTCACACTGATCTTTAATAGACAGGGATCAGATTCTGTTCTGCGCTGTGTTGACACTATTAACAGAGCATAGATGCTGAAGAACTTAAAACGTCAAGAGGTGTTTTTTATTATACTTCATGCTGTATAAATCTTTTTATGTCATTAAAGTTTCAGTGATTACCAGATTATTAAAAAAAAAATGTTTTGTGTGTGGATATAAATGCGTGTGACTTAATAGGCTATTGTTTATCTACACCCTCCACCCAAACCAACGTTAAAAGTCATATTACGCACAATTGACTGTTGTTGCGATATCTTAGTTGTTACTTCATCAAAGTTTCATTCAAACTTGAGTAATCCTTTGGTATTAGGATATCAACATTTCCAAAGCTTCAAATGCTCTGTTCCACCTTAGGCAGTTTATTGGTAGTTTTCAAGTAAACAACTACTTTTACCCTTTGCGGCACGGCGGCTGAGTGGCTAGCAGCAAGAAGGTTCTAGGTTCGATCCCCGGGTCGCCCGGGCCTTTCGGTGTGTAGTTTGCATGTTCTCCCCATGTCTGGATGGGTTCTCTCCGGGCACTCCGGTTTCCCCCATCAACCCAAAACATGCACTGTGGGTGTGAAAGTGGTGTGTGTGTGTGAGTGATGGTGGTGGTCGGAGGGACCGATGGCGCCGGTTGGCCTGACACCCGCACTTCCGTCAGTGTTCCGTCAGTGTCCGTCAGTGGGCTACATAATGCTACATAATGCTCTGTAAAGTGTCTTTGGGGACATGTGTCTGTAAAAAGCGCTGTATAAATAAAAACTTACCTTACCTTACTTACCTTTGTTAAGTAGAGAGTGGCAATTCTAGGGGTTGAAATCATCTAAATGATTCTAGTGTATGGAGTTAAAAACACAGTGGAGCTACATGACATCACAAGGTGGAACAGAGCATTTTTAGCTTTGACATAAGAAATACAGCCTAAATCTGCAGGATGTGTGTGTTAAACATGTGTAAATGAAACAAAACACAACTCCAGGTATGTTTTTGATAAGAAAACAACATTATAACATAGATCAGAAAACTTAACATGTAAATATATGTTTGTTTGTTTTTTACCAATATGATAAATGCATTTACATTAAATGCATCAAATGCACTTACAAAAAACATTAATCCCTGATTTACAAGATAACTGAGCTCTGAGTAAACCTATGATTGTCAATCTCTTTGAGATACTTACTAGTGTATTTCAATTATGTATGCCTATGTACACCTTTTCTTCCTCATATAACCTTAACCACGACACAGCAAAGCCCTTAACAGAACTTTGTCCCAGTAGTTCTGTAAAATTGTTCCTATTTATTCTATGTGTTATTGTATCTGCCCCCTCCTCTCTACATGACTCACTCCTTTCAATGAATCTCTCATATTTTTTGCTTAATATGGTCATAGCACCGTGCGTCATTGTGTTCTGTTATATTTTTTTCTGTTTGTAGAAGCAACCGAAGCTTTGCAATGAGCTGACTTACTCTGAAGTGTGCCAAACGTCACAGGGACATCTGAGAACATGAGGAGGTGTCTGGGGAGAGGGAGAGCTGTGGAGGTAGTGGTGGTGATGGTGGTGCTGGTGGGCTCAGGTCTGTCCCAGGTGGTCTCCTCTCAGAACACCTGTCCTGGAGGAGCTGCCCCACACAGTCTGGAGCAGCCAGAGTATGAGAAGTCTGTGACACCAGTGGGAGACTTCATGGCTTCATTTGTCCAGTCTTTTCTCAACACAGTGCAGCCCAGACCATTTCCTAAAGGTTAGCATCACTATTTTTTATTTTTATTTTTTAATTATTTATCATTTAAACTTTTTGCTTGTTTCAAAGTCATATAATAATCAACTCAGAACAACTTAAGCCTTCATATGAGATGTTTCTGGGAAAGGGTCCACCACCTGCTTGTCGCCATGTCTCTGCGATATTATTACTTGAAATGTTGCACAATATACCATTAAACTTATCTGTTTTAAGATTATTCTCGTAAACATGTTTTAATTGCCTTGAAGTACAATCATTGTTACAGTGACTCAGCTCTAGTCTCCACAGACCTGACCTGTAACTTGGCCTGTTGGCATGGTTTACTTATCCCAGTGGAGATAGGTAAGGTTTAATGCCATATTGTGGAATATTCAAAACAAAACAGGTGCATATCCACTGCAGTTGTTCCGACCGAAAAAGTTATATATTGCACCTATCCTTTTACCAGATCAGATGATATATGAAAACTTGTCAACGATATGTAAAACTTGTAGACTTTATCTTATCAAATCTTATCTTTATCAAATTAATTTGAATGAGTCTTTATGGCCAGTGATTAGTTTTCATATTCAAACCAGGCTCACCTTGCTGCACTTAATGTCTTTCATATCAATGTACACTATTAGTCACAGTCTTTTACCAGTGCATTGTTCCCTATCTGTATACTCTGTTTACGACCCACTAAAATATGAACCACTAAAATATGGTAACATAATGTTCCAGGAAAAGACTTTTAATATGGTGGTAAGGGTTACGTATTTGTTTGACATTTGTTCAGAGCAAATACAACCTAGTCAGTGATGGCTGTATTGGTCACCTAATGTGTACTTCAATGCGATTGTCTTAACCTGGTGAATATTTAACATTTTATGTTTGAAGCCTGTTTCCCCACCAGAGTATCCTTTGAGTTACAATGATTTAGTGTTTTTACTCATTTACTCACCACACATTCCTTATATGAATCCAAATATAAAGACTTGAACACCCTTAATCTAATTCATTCTCATAGTAAGGAGACTATTTTACCAAGACTGACTAAATATGATTGCATGAGAGATAAAAAGACCAAGGCACTAAAAATTAATACAAGTATGGGAACAGTTATAGTCAGTGCACTCATCATTTCAAATACAAAAAAGCTTCTATTAAAATATGCTTCACTTATGCTAACTGAAAAATAGTAATGGAAATAAAAAAAACTTTATAAATTATTTATATAGTGCATTTCATAAAGAGACAGCTTCCAAAGTGCTGCAAAATTACACAGTAATATACTAATATAAAATATAATGATAAAATAACACTTAGAATCATTTAATCATCTTAAAACAATAAAACCAGTAAATTCAAATAAACTGTCATTATGACCAGACAACAACAATTGAATGTGCAAATCACAGGACAATATAATGTGACCTTGTAATGCGATATAAGGGGCCTGGGCCATTACTGCAGGAACATAAATTGACCAAATATTTGCATGAGTCTTTAGGGCCTTAATGACTGTGGCTTACGTAGAGCACCTGACCACTGTTTCTGTCCTCAGATCCTCCACCTCTTTTGTCAACAATATCCAATCACAGAGTTTCAGGTCGAGGCAGAGAACAGGCTTTGTATTGTGTCCTTTTCTGTGCAAAAATATGCTGTACTTCCCAAAACCTGCCCTGTCTTCTAGTTACTTGTGTGGTTTTAGATTTCATGTTTTACAATTGGAAAAAAGGAAATGCCATGTTGGGAGCATTGTCCTCATGGTTAGGTTTTTTGTGTGGATATAAAGCTCAGATTTACGGCTTTAACTCATGTTGTATCAATTTTCATTACAGATTTAGTTCTCGAAATTGTGCAAGATCCCAGCAATACAGTGACTAATCAGGAGTTTGTCAAAGAAGTAAGTAATTCAATTTGTTCATTTAAAGACAAAGGTGTTCATTTCCCTACACCAGAAATATCTTTTATGGGTTTCATTTACTTAGCCTGTGATGTGTGACAGTGAAGTGAAACTAGATGACAGTTATAATTATGACCAAATATGATGTGAAAAAATATGTTTTCATCATGGTGCCTATTATTTCAGGTGATATTTTTATACTCAAAGATTAGTAAAATCAGTATTAGAAGCAATACAAAATAGTGAATAGTTTGATGTTCCTGATTTGTTGACTCTCAAGATTCTTTCAATATTTTATACAGAGTTTCAACCTAACCGTAATTGTTACATAAGCAATTTTATTAATAAAGCAAGTAATATTAACAGACAGGTGGTGGGATTTAAAGTTAAGTTTTCTTCTTCCCACTCCTTTTCACGCTAAAAAAAAAGTATTTGTGAATGAAATGAAAATGAGGTGATCATAATGTTACAGGTGGTCATAAAGTTATTGGTTAATCACTTTATTATGTATGAAACGGCTGGCTGGCAGTATAACAAAAGTGTTTCAGTGGACTGCTTTGTCAATCTTTAGCGGTTATCAGACATTTGAAGGTCTCTCCCAAATCTTCAGCTTCTTTCATGCTGTTTTCTGTCATGTCTAAATTAACCTAAATAACACATAATAAATAATCTCAGTCCATTTATTTCCCCATGTGTTGTAGGTGCTGGTGTATGAAATAGGGTTCCTTGTGTGCGTGGCCATTGGGGTCTTGTACATCGTGCTTATGCCCATAGTTGGATTGTTCTTGGCGTGCTGTCGCTGCTGTGGTAACTGCGGAGGAAAGATGCAGCAGAAGCAGACCTCCTCCATTCACTGTCGCAGAAGAACACTCTACTGGGCCACATTCGTCACCACTGTCATCATACTGTGAGTGTTTGGGAGCTGGCGTCATAATTATAGCTTAAATTTGTGGCTCCCAGTTTGTGCAGTGTTTTAATTTGTGTTTGTAGCGCCGGGAATATTTGCATGTTTAGAAGTAATGAAGCGCTCAAAGTGAGTGTGGACAACAGCAAGATGGAGCTAAATACAGCTGTCAACAACATTAACACCTTTATCACAGCAGTGCCTCAGGTGAGTTGGAGACAAAAGCAATGTGTCAAATTAGAATATTTTTTTGTTAAAGATGAACTATGTAACTTTGTTTCCATGGTGATTTTATTGCTTTGCCTGGAATGTTCAACAGTATGGCATTAAACAAGCAGCAATTAACAAGGTATTTTCAAGATATAAAAACTGTATTTAATCTGTTCAAGATTAATAGGTTTATGCTATACTGTAGAACATTTCAGGGAAAGCAATAACATCGTCATGAAGACATAACATAAAGTTAAATCTGCTTAGGTTAATTATTACAGAGGACTTTTCTACAAATATACCTAGATGAATTGTGTGTGTGTTTTTTGCAAATCTTGACAGTTTTAAAAGATGCTTTTCAGTATTCAGGACACTTGACTTATCCTTGAAACACATTTGAAACAACTTTGTAATCAGTGTACGTAGGATTACCAGCTACAAAACACCCCTCTGCTTCAGTGTTTGGTGTAAACAGCCCTGTGGTTTGAGATATCCTGCTCATTCAGTACAATATTAGCAGTGTAAACAAACTTATCTCAAGATGTAAAACCTGTTAATGGGAAAATAGTTCAGTTCTAAATGCACATTTGTCATAAATCATTCAAGGTTATGTTCATGTCCTCACTTTCTATTTATTATTTATTATCTCCAGCAAGTCCAGTTTGTTGTTAACGAGAGCTACGTCACTATACAGGAAGTTACAAACAACTTAGATGGTGAGAAGGAAATAAATGATACATTGTTCGTTTGCTTAGGATTGAAAATTAACCACATTATTCCTGTTCATTTATCAGCTATTGGGCTCAAGTTGGGAAATGAAATTCAGAAACATTTTGAATCAACGTTCACTCCAGCTCTTCAGTCTCTGATTACTATGGACCAAGGTAAAGCAGAGACAAGCTCAGTCCTGCAAAAGTCAACATGCAGAATCATGAGAAGACCTAGATTAAAGCAGTTATGTCATAGGCCTGTCAGCACAGTTGTTTTCCTGCACCTCTGAATCACAGCATTACTTAGATGTTTGTTATGGTGAATTTACAAGGTATTGTTTAAAAGTACACTATGTAGGTGCATTTACTCGAGTGCAGCTAAAAGAAATACACTAAAAAACATAGATCCTGTGTGAGCTGGGTCGCCTCTCCATAGATCTGCCCTGTAAGATGGCTTGAAGGTGTCACCTCCTTGTCTGCTTGGAGTTATAGGAGGAATTTATATATTATATACTATATACAAAACATTCCAGGCAAAGCAATAATATTCCCATGCAGATGAGTGGACCCTGCAATAGAAAAGTTACAGAGTGCACCTTTAATTTACTCCAGCATTTGTATTTTCTCTTAGATAATTAAGGTTGTGGCGGGTGTTGCTCATTTGCTAGGTAAAATAAGTATTTTCTTGGGATTATTCTATTGGTGTGATCTGTCTTTGTGCCTGCCTTGATTTCCATAGTTACACACCCTCTTTAGGTTTCAGCTTGAATTTGAATTGAGTTTACACAGAAGTGTAATGACATAAAAAAACAAAACAAAAAAACAATAATTAAAAAATATGGACCCAAGTAAAAATGCTGGCCACCAATCTACAGATTTGTAAAATTGGCTTTATGTTTGTAAATTTATAAATTGTACATTCTTGATAATTCTGTTGGTATCAGTTGTTTGGCTTCATGTAACATTTGAATGGTCGGCTTTGTGTTTTATTTGCATTAACAGAAGTTGTAAATATCAGCAAACTACTGAACAGGCTCAACACATCTCTCAACAATTTGGAGTCCAGTACGAGCACGATCAAAGGGAACCTCAGCGTTGTTAAAAAACAAATAAACCAGACCTTATCTCAACCAGACTGTACTACGTGTGACAGTATGAAGTCTGAACTCAACAAGCTCACAGTGGACACTTCCATTGATGTAAGTTAAAACTAAGGACATAGAAAGTTTAGAAACAAGTAAGCTTGTCATTCCTCTGTAAAACAACTTAGCAGTAGTACAATATACTCAAGGAGGCTACCAGTTAATCATTTGCACTTTTGTGTATTCATTAGTCTTATTATTAACTTCTGAAAAACATTATTAGTCCATAGCAGATAGAATATACATACGGAAGTTAAAATGATTAAAATGCAATTGATTCAAGTTAAAATTCAGGTAGTAAAACTAGATAGACACTAACGTGAGTGAGGTCCTGGCAATAGAGCAACGTTTTGTCGCCCTCTTATGGTGCATTATTGCTTGACATGTGTGACTGTTTTTTATTTCACAGGCCCGCAGTCTCGATGACCTGCAGACAGGAATGGATGCAATTATAAAGGCTGACCTGAGTTCAAAAGTTAGAGAGGTAAAATTTGGTATTAGAATAATAATAAAACATTAAATGTGTGATTGCGTAACTTTTCTTGGGGAGAAAATCCTTTTCAATTCCTTTTCACCATTGGAGATGTTGCTTTGTCTGGAATGTTTCACAGTATGACATTAAACTTTTCTATCAAGCCAGATCAAGTTATAGGTGGGATATGTAGAGAGGTAACCCCGCTCACAGTCAGAATGCCTGTTTTTCTAGGTATTTTTGAGCTACCACACCACCTGTAATTTAATAAATGTAAGATAGAGCTGTTTATTGACTGTTAAACTTTCCAGCCAGTTATGACATATCCAAAGAAACAAGTGGGTGATGGACCCCCCAACCAAAAAGTTCAATAGTGCATCTTTAATGCAGGGTATGTTTGTGTTTCAGGTTGAAGAGCAGTTCAAAAGCATCCCAGAGAGTGTTTCCAATGAGACGAGGGAGATTGTTAAACGTCAGTCACAAATCTGGATTTTTTAAAAGTTATAAATGTATCTAAAATGAAATATGTCATGTTTTTATTATTTGTGTTCTTATAGAGAGCAAGGCACAGCTGGTGGAAATCAAATACCAGATATCCAACATTTCCGCAGATCTCACATTGCCCGCTCTCAATGACGTGTTAACTCAACTGGAGCATATTCAAGGAAACATCAACACATACTCACCCGAAATCGAGCAAGCGGAATACATTAGGTAAAACAGATGCAGAGCAGCCATTACAATATCACATCGCACAGAAAACAGAAATACAAAATGTAGTTCCCTAAACACCTCACAAACATTACCTATTATCTTTGTGTTCACCAGTTTTCCATTTGAATTTTTTTTAATTCTAATTTTTATTGACTTTTCAATGGAGAAGTGACAATTACAGTTTGCGAGTTGTCAAACATTACACAACATTACATTTACCTACAGTACATTGCAAAGTATCTTTCTACTGTGCTTTCTACTTTTTCTACTATTTTTACGAGATTGAAAGATGCAAGATTAGCACTATTCTTTATAAATATTTTCAAAATCAGAAGAATACATTTACATTTCATAAATTTTTGAATTGGTATTTCAATTACTTTAGAAGAATTTCCATGTGATGTTTCAACTTTTACAGGAATAATTATTTTATTTTTTCCCTCTAGATCTGCCAAAACTATAACTTCCACCACTCTGTCAAACTATCCAATAACTCTTTCTTATTTTCTCACTTCTACTCATTAGCCTGCTTTACAAAATGTTTAGCTCTCAGTTTTCATAATATGATGCCAAATAAGTCTGTTATCCAATTTATTGCTAATTTCCTATTCTCTTTCTTCAGGTGGTGCGTGTGTATTGCCCTGTGCTGTGTGATTCTTCTGGTGGTGGTGTGTAACCTATTGGGTTTGTCTCTGGGTCCTCTGGGTCTAAAGTCCAAAGTGGAGCCAACAAAGCGCTCATGTGTGTCCAACTGTGGAGGAACCTTCTTCATGATGTGAGTTATTCTTTTACAGTTATAATAAAAGTATAATACATGCTGATGATCTTATTTTTTATAGTTTGATCTGGTTTCCTCTGCAGGGGCGCTGGCTTTAGCTTTATCATTTCTTGGCTGTTCATGATTTTAGTGCTCATCCTCTTCCTGATTGGTGGGAACGCCTATACATTGTTGTGCAAACCATGGAATAATGGAGAATTGTTCCAGGTATCAATCTAGAAAATGTTTTTCAACATCTTACAGGACTGGACTTTACTAAATGTTAATGTTTGTTAGCTTAGTTTTAGTGTATGTGTGTGTGTGTAGTTTTGTGTTTGAAGTGTGGAGGCAGGAGTGTTTTTTTTTTGTTAATTTTGGTTTTCATATGTTTAATTTCACAATTGAAAACATCTAAAATCATCTCCAAAATATATTTCACATTATTAATCAAAACATCATTTCTCTCACCAGCTCCTTGACTCTCCAGGTGTAATTCCTGGATTTGACTTGAGTTCAACATTAGGGACCAACATAACTATTTCTAGTATTTACCGGTAAGTCTTTGTTCACAGTCTTGAGCTGTAATAAATATATTGATTGAATTAACCTTTTTGTATTTAACCATATTATTTTTCTTATTGTAATTACAGAGATTGTGAAGAAAATATGCCTGTGTGGACTGTATTTCAACTGAATCACAAGATAAATCTTGATGACCTTCTCAATGTATCCAAAGTAAGCATTTGTATGGTCTTGTATTTGTATTTATTTTGATCTCCATTATGCTTCCACACAGCTATTCTTTTGAGAGTAACAATACCTCTGCAGTATTTTTTACATTACAATGTGATACTTTTTTTTATCTGTAGTACACAGATGAAATTATGAAGAACTTTGAGAGCACCAACATCGCCCTCCCCACTGTCAATTTCCTTACTCAAGATGTGAAAGACCAACTACAGAGTTTTTCTTCAAAGGCAGAAAACATTGATTTTAAAACTCCAATTCAGGAGGTACAGGGCACAGAATGATGCAGAATAATTGATTATAGGTAAATCTACTTTGTATTGTTTTTTACAGATAAATAACATATCTAAAATTAACTTGAACACTACGGCAGACAAACTTGACCAGTTGGCAACAACAGTGAGTAAACATCTGTAACCTACACAATTTAGAGTTAAAATCAGTTTCAGATGAGCACAACTTGATAATCTTATATTATTGAGCTCTGAATTCATTAACTAAATATATTAACCACAAAATATCATCATACTTAAATTTAATAATTGTTATTTTTTTATTTTCTCTATTTTAGACAAGTGGACAAACCAAAATGGAACTTCAAGAAGAAGCCCAGAGTCTAAGAAAAATCCAGGCTGATATTGAGACTGTTATATTTCCCCAACTGGTGATTATTTCAACCAAACTAACCACTCACAGTTAAAATTTGTATTTATATATTTTCTTCATTAGTGCCTGAATTTTAAAGCTTAATTTCTGCCTTTAGTCAACCGTACTCTCAAACATCAATGAGCTGAACACTACAGTGCAGGGAATCAATGTGGGTACTTTAAACTTAAAGTTAATAATAATCCTTACAGTAGGACTTTATCTCTCTCTGTGGTTAAATGTTGGCATCTGTTGCAGGCCACGGTGGGGGAGGTGCTGAGGAGCGTGGGAGTAGCACAAGACTTCTTCAACAAAAATGCAACTCAGATTGTGAAGACCGTGAGTACAGGCGCAGCAGGTCACATGAGCTGGACATGAGGGAGAGAGGCCGTGCATGTGGCTCTGTAATGCCCACAGTCATTTAGCCTAAAGGGTCAGCAGAGAAACTAGCATCGCAGCTTTGTGGATATATTATGAGATTTTTTTAAATTAAGCCTGATCCCGTCAGATCTCAGAAGCTCAGCAGGGCCGGGCCTGGTTAGTACTTGGATGGGAGACCACTGGGAATTCCAGGTGCCACAGTGGGGCGCCAGTGGCAAAAACTGTCGTAGTGTCCTTAGGCAAGGCACATCACCCACATTGCCTAGTATGAAAGTGGTGTGTGTGTGAATGGTGGTGGTGGTCGGAGGGGCCGATGGCGCAGATTGGTAGCCTCACTTCCGTCAGTCTGCCCCAGGGCAACTGTGGCTACAATAGTAGTTTACCACCACCGGGTCTTGAGTGAATGAATAATGCTCTGTAAAGCATCTTTGAGTGTCCTGAAAAGCGCTATATAAAACTGATGCATTATTATTATTATTATTTTACAAGTACCACCACACCGCTGTAACTACAGCTACTACTACTACCACTACTGCTACTAAATTACTGAAAATCACTACTTTCATCATTCTTTCTATATACTAATAATATTGTAGGTAATTCACCGCTAACTCTGGCTGGGTTTCAGATGATATCACAATATGCTATACGCCAATGATATTTAATAACGGTGTGCTGCAGCAAATGAATATTGTTCAAATACAATTTTTTTTATTGAAATATAGTGAGTTATAGGGGTGACTCACTAATAGAAATAGTCAGATTCAACATTTGTGAATTTACCATTTGGCTTTGTAGAAAGAAAGTAGAGTATGGGTTCATGCCCCCATTTGGGACTATGACATAATCACATTCTAGATATTCCATTTGAAACCCACCATTTGGACACATGTTTGTTCCCCTTACTCCTTGCCCTACTCGAAACACACTTATTTTCAGGTCACGTCAGTGGATTAAGCTATACTCATAATTCCATTCATGGAATTAGCCTCGTGTTCCAGTCTCTCTCATGAATTCTCAACAGGATGTAGTTCACAAATGCTCAGAACTGACTCCTGCTGTCTGGTTCTAGGAAAGCAGTAACTTTTTGGATTGTCAGTTGGGATATTTCACGACCTTTGCTGATTTTGCCAAAAATATGGTAATATTTACAGTGTTCAATAAAATAATGCTTTATGTAGTGTATTATTGATATTCATAATTAGATTTATGTTTTCAGATCACTCAGGAGATAGGTCGCTGTGGACCAATGTCAGGAGCTGTGGACTCTGCTGAGATAATTGTTTGCTCCAATATGGTGGAGTCTCTGGTGAGATATTATGCAGAACTTAAAGGTGCACTATGTAATTTTTCACCACCGCTACCTGCTTCTTTCCATTGAAATGTTATTATGTTACCTGCAATGTTCCACAGTCTGATATTAAACTTGGAGACAAGCAGATGACACAAGTTGATGGTCAAATCTGACATTGCTCACTGTAAGAATATGCTTTTTAAAGGTATCTTTGAGATATAAAACCACTCTTCATCTCTTTAGAGATAAGCAGATGGCATATCCAGCACCAGAAAAGTTACATAGTGCACCTTTAATCCCTGACATGTGAAATAAACAAGTGTAAACAAATGAGTTGTTTTCTATTTTTAGAATGCCTTTTGGTTCAGCCTGGGCTGGTGCATGATCTTCCTCATCCCAAGTATCATCTTAACCATTAAACTGGCCAAATACTACAGAAAAATGAAGTACACTGATGTGTTTGAGTGAGTAACATGCATTACAGATAGCTTTGACTCAAAATTATTATATTTTTGTTTTGCATGCTGTTAACTGTACATGTTCTGTCTTAACAGTGAGCACATAAACATGAACTACATCCCCAGGGCCCAAATGAAATAGTTGAAGTGGCAACTCCAAATTTGTCACACAGACCTCACGGGGTATGAACATGAGACCATATTGTTAAGATGTGGGATGTCACCTTTTGATGTTTTTTTTCAGTGTCATATAATAACTTTTATTTTATTGTATAATTGTCATCCACAATTTTAACATTTTTACAATGCATATCTGTATTTTTGTTCCTTAATTTCAATTCCTGCAAAGCCTTTATCTGTATTTGGTACTGTACACTGGGTGTGACGTCCTGATTGTATAAGGAAAAAATTCAAACTGCCCAAACCTGAGAGGTAATTGGTACCAGTCTGTGATACTACTTACATTGTTCAGTGTATTTGATTGTATGTATTGTACACACTGTGTTTTTGGTAAAACGCATTAAATTGTTTGCACTATTACAAATGAGCACACTATGCAATAATTTAAGGAATATTTTTGTAATGATAAAAGTTTTGTCTAATGTTGCTTTGTGTGACCAACAATATTTTTGTACTGGTTTGTATTTATAGTTAAGATATAATTTTTGTATGGCATTAAATTATTTGTCATGTTTTATTCTTTTTTTTAAACTTTTTTTTTAAGGTTTTCCCTGTTGAAGATTTGCTGTTGTTTTAAAATGTATTTAAGTGTGGTGTCAGTGTCAGTGATAAGCTAATGTACCATCCCTCTGCGCATTTACTGCCTTTAACTGTAACTGGACTGGAATCTGATATAGCCTCTCTCGAATCAGACCATCACATCTTTTAATTCTTAGGTAGAAATATAAAAAAGTATACTGTATTTTTGACATATTTTGTCATTAAGATTAAAAAGAAGGTCCCTGGTTGTAAATGTCTCTTGGTTTGTTTTGTAGCAGCCACCAAGCAGATTTCACATGGTAATGCAAGACTGGCACATTTGCTGTCCTGAACAGCCCTGTGTCTTTGCTATGCTACAGTCAGTGGTAACTTAGAGCATTTGATTTTTCCCCATGAATGTTTAATAATGTAATTAGCCTTTTGTAGAAGCACAGTGGTTGCAAATGGATTATGCTGACAGTCTGAACAAACCAGAAGTGCAGTAGGACTTGGCAGAGGACAAGTTGCTGAAAAACAAGCAGAGACATCAGAGCGTAATATTGTTGTTTAATTATAGCATTCACCATTACAGCACATACAGAATTTGATGAGGCACATGGGGGATCCTTGTAATGAAAAGCAATCAAGTCTGCAACATTTTTACAGTCATCTAATGGGGAACCATGACTTGTTTGGCCATACTGTAAAATATGCAATGTCATCCAGTACAACTTACACTAAAATAACAAAACAAATGAAGAAAAGGGTACAGTAAAAAGTGGTATTTTTTTTCTAAAAGTCGGATACTGGTGTTATGAAGTAATGCAGCACTACCCTGTTAATGAAGAAAGGCACTGATAGGCAATGATATATTCAGATTGTCCTAAAACACTTTCAGCAAATCTAGTTTATTTTAAACCACTTACATCCAAAAGTCTTTTATAAATTAATACTTTTAAAAAAGTATTTCAATTGATTCAATAGCTTCAGCAAAAGCAGCATTTAAAATAACAGACAAAAACAAAGGACATAATAATATAATTCCAATTTTAAGAACATGAAAATTAAACGCTACAATGGTACAGACAATACTGATGGGTTGAGTGCTACTATTATGTTAAAACGATTTAAAAATACTGTCAAAGAGTTGTATCATAATTCAGGACGTGATGTAGGAGGCCTGTTCTGGTATTACGCACTTCGCCCTCTTACAGCCTTAACACAATCAGGTCTGAAATTTAATTTGAAGTGAAACTGTGAGTCACTTTTCCTGGGCATTGGTCTGGAATGTCCCGCTACACTGTGAAGGGACAGGGTCTGGAGACAGTCAGGGCAAAGGAGGCACACAAGCAAAGCTATTCAAGGTAGATTAAGTTAAGATACATTAGCTGCTTAGTTACTGCTTGAGCGTTTGTGATATGTTAACTTCAAAACACTGAACCAGCTTTATAACAATACTGCAGAATATATATTTTCTACATAGTATTGCATAAATAGCTTGTTAGTATGTCTACTGTATCTAGCTAGACACTAATCAATGGCTATAATAGGTGATAAGTAACAGCAATTAGGCATTGACTTAAATGTTGTACATTTAACAGATTTAAATTCCTCTTATTGGGAAGTTGGCTTGTTTTGGTAGTCATTGAGGCACTATAACACTAACACTATACATTATGCATTTGCTATATTCATTATTTCACAAGTTTGTTATATACAGCTCATGAAGGTATTAAGGCTTAAATAACATGGCAAATACACATTTAAAATAGACTCAGGTATTATTTACACTGGTAATATCAGTAGTCATACTGCATTTAGTAGTCATTCTTCAATGGACCATTTCCAAATTAAATAAAACAATTACACAGCATTATAATGTCTCTCGTATTGTGCTTCTGCCTATAGTAAATGGTTTGACAGATATTGGTGTGGCTAATTAAGTCAGATTGGCAGTTAAAGTGATGATCTGAGCTTTGTGCACACTGGAATGAGAACTTGGCTGCTCCTGTGCTTCTGAGAGCCCAGCAGAGGTGATGCTCTGCTCTGACTCTGTGCTCTCGCCTGTACTCGTCCGGGGGCGCTCTACGGGCAGCCGGGGGGGTGTAGGAGGGGGATACGATGGTGACTGGAGGATGTCCACATAGCCCTGATTACTTTTTGTTTCTCTCTCCAGAACTTTTCGGAGCAGAGGCTTGAGTAGTCCGATGGTCAGCTGACTACTCTGAGAGTCTGCAAATGGGGCAGGGGAAGAGGTGGCTGTAGTGGACAGGGGGAAAGAAAAGGACGAATTTGCTTTTGGAGAGGGCAGATTTTTTAGAACTATGTTGAGAATGTTATTCACAGTGATGTCTTCAGGGCAAAGTGACCACAGTAGCTCCAGATAAGGATCCAGTTCTCTGTGTTGTACCACTTCACAAAGTAATGTACTGAAGATTTCCTTGTTTAGAAGTGGACTTTGTTTGGAGAATTTCTTGGCGACTTGGGTAACCCTGTCCCACTGCTGTCTGGCCATTAGAATCCTCAGTGCTTGAAGAATGGCATTGGGGCGCCCACTCACCAGTAACAACTCTACTTCCAAGTCCTGGTTCTGCTCACTATCTGAGCTTAGGCTTGTGACCACAGACAAGGCCCGTTTGTACAATGGCACATTTTTATCACTGCTTTCGGCTCCCCTCCCGCTAGGAAAACCCCACGATGAAGATGCTAGGCTCAGAGCCAGCCCGGCTGACCCCTGCTGCTGCTGGGACAGCTCTAGGAATGAAGGCAGCCAGCTAGGTTCAAATAGATACACCGAGTGGCACAGCAGTTCAAACACGGGCATGACAGCAGGTACACCTGGCGTGTTCAGTTTCAAATTTGTGATATGATTGGCGTTAAGGTTATTCTTGTATTCCCTGTTGGTGCAGTGCTTGCTAACTGGGGAGCTAGGAGCTGGACTTAACACAGTTTTCCAGATTTCATGAGGCGAGCTGCTGGACAAACCCTCGCCATTGTAGTGAAACTGAAGCGTGACCTGAACTGCCCTCCAAGCCTCACAAGGGAAGAGTTTAAAAATAGTGTTGAGGTAAAGCAGAGAATCTTTATCGATCTCAGTAGATGACAGAAGTCTGGACACCTCCTTCTCCACCAGATTCTCACACAGCGCTTCGACCTCTTTGACATTTCCCTTCACCAGGCGACCTTTGACCTCTTCCAAAGCAACCAGAGCTTTCAACTCCGTCTCGAGAGAACTCATCAATTTATCCTGTCCCACTACAGTGTCATCCCCATTTTGGACACCATTTTGCTTCCCCCTGTGCCTCCATCCTGTGCTGAGGTAGGTCCTGAGGATAGTGGCTAAGGCGATAGGAGCCTGGAACCTGCCTCCTTTTTTCAGTGTATCTACTGTGAGTCTAGTGCTGCTAAGGCTCCTCTGTTGATAATATTTACACGCCTCTTCAAAGACAGCCTCAATCAGGAGTGCTCCAGGTTGAATGTTCTCCACATTATTTGATCCGCAAGACTTTAACTTTGAATTTACGTCCTTTGTTTCTGTCACTAAAAACATTCCCTCCTCTGAGACAAACTGTGGCATACATTTCTCATTCTGATTTCTAAATAGCAACCCTGTATTTTTTACTTTTATTTTCCCACGTTCGGTACCACAATTTATGTCTATAAGATGAAGTGATTGGTCTGTTAGTAAAGCTAGAACTTCCTGATACATGCATAGGCTGATGTGGGAATCAAAGTTGTTGTCCAGTTTATAAACTTGACGGAGTATGCCATCTTTTTGCAGAAAACATGCCCACCCTGAGCTGAGCAGAAGTACCAATCCTCCACAACCTGTAGATGAGTAGCAACAGATCTCAGGAGAATCCAGTATTGATAAGAAACCTAAACAGTCTGTAAGCAATCTTTTAAAGTCAGATTCTTTGGTTGATAAGGTGTCTTCTTTGATCGGGGTAGTTTTACAAGTGGTGCTTAACCTGAAAGTGTCCCGGTGAGGAGACCAGCAGAGGATGACTTTGTTGATGATGACCAGTGGTTTGGTTTTTAAGTCAGCCAGAAGGTAAACATACTCCCCTGAACTAATTACAGTGAATTTAGGATTATTGTGCAGTGCAATCTTGACTCCTCTCAAAAGGACTTCGCCCTCCTCCACCTCAAAGTCCCGCCTACAAACACAGTACCTCAGTTTATTCCTGGAGGTGCTCAGGACAGGAGAGCTCTCAGATGGGGGCCTCTCCTCGCACCAAATAATCGAGTTAGCGCAGGAACACACCGACACCACTTTAGCTCGCGGGCTGTTACACAAATCTGACGTTTGCAGTAAATGCCACCCCGGTTTTGACTCCTGAAATCTCCAAAACTCCGCTTTTCCATTCTCATATATCACTGCGACATCTGCGGCGCATGTGTTGTTTTGCGTCAAATACAATACGTCCACAATGGGTACAGTCCGGGTTATGCATAAATCCTGCTTCTTCTGGGATAAGGCAAGCTGGGGTCTTTCATATTTGTCAAAAGTCACAAGCCCCGCGGTAGGTTTGCGCAGGACAACGTGAATGTGGCGACCCTCTGGGCTAACTCGTACATCTGAGAGGTCGCTGCTCCTCTGTGTTAAAACTTCAGTGAGATTACCTCCACCGGTGTAGTCCAGGAAATCTGATATTTGCTCCAACACAAACCGTGCCATCGCCTCTCTGTGTTACACCAAGTAGTTAAAGTTATTTGCCCCTATGCTTGTGTGTGTCCAGGAAATCTGAGCTGGGACTGCGGGCTAGCACAGCGGCTGCAGCATCCCCGTTATGGATCCCTCATCCCGCTACTGTCCGAGAGAAGAGATGGGTCAAATAACACGTCCCAACAAAGGTAAGTTCATTTTAACCGACGAACGCGAAAGCTAAGTCTGACTTTTACGTTGTCCTTTGGTTAGTTTTTGAGTCGGAATACTGAAAATCTCTCCTGGCATTCCTATGCTATGCTAGCACTCCCCTGACATCACGGGATTGTTAATTTCCGGATATCAGAGTCATTTGCATAAAAGGCGGGGCCAAATACCAAAGATCGTAAAAACTAAAGA
This sequence comes from Odontamblyopus rebecca, assembly GCA_030686955.1. NCBI lineage: Eukaryota > Metazoa > Chordata > Actinopteri > Gobiiformes > Gobiidae > Odontamblyopus > Odontamblyopus rebecca. Next base: position 21,050,593 of record CM060662.1, on the reverse strand, counting down.
GAATATTAAGATACCACTTTATGCCTGCATTCTTTCACTTTTTTATTTTTTAAATTATAGAAACGGCGAATTACAAAAAAAAAAAAAAAGGTACCGTAGAAAATACAACATATGACAATGGTTCTACACTCTTTAACTTTGTGTAATGAATTTAGTACATGAACAAGCAGTCGTAGGGTGACCAGATTTTGAAAACCAAAAATTGGGATAACCATGGTTTGTAGTGGTTGGTAATAATAAAATTGTCAAACGTGTGCGTATTTAAAGAAAATTGTTCTGGACTCGGCCCATTCATGACTGATATGTAAGTGAATATAGCCACATTCTCTTGGTGTTTTGGTCCTTTTTAAGCAGCTTTTCTATATTTTACCTAAACAAATTACAATTTAAGCCTCTGTTTACTGTTGGCACTTGGCAGGGATCAAATTGGGCAAAAATAGGGACACCCGGGACATTTCTTAGATCAAACTGGGACAAATCAATGGGCTTGGATATCTTTGTTGGGACAGGGCACACAGGTCTTAAAACTGGGATTGTTCCGCGTAAATAAGGACGTCTGGTCACCCTAAGCAGTAGCAGAGTGGGACAACTACAGCCTCTTGAATTAAAAACAACAAACCCTTTCAAGCACAAGTAAAAAGAGGATGCAAAAGTCTACAGGAAACGTCTTTGGGGTATTTTTGGAAAAACTGTCATTTGCATTATATCCATGTACAGTGTACATACACAGTCTGAATGCTTTTGAATTTAACATAAGAAAACGGCTTCAGAATATCCATAGGCCTATTGGGCTTGAAAATAACTGTTCTCATGTCATTTCATAGTGTGTTGATAGCCACAGATTACAGTAGCCTAGATTTATGATGAAAATAATGAAATTAGTAGGCTACTCGTTGTGATACCAATAAACATAATCCAATCAGAGTTGGAAACTTTTTTTTTTTTTTTTTTTTTTTTTTTAAATCACTTATTGGTACAGTTTTGTAAGTTTTAAATTGGAATGATGGGAATGAATAAAAGTGTCAGTCTGTGACCTGGGGAATCCATTTTTGTTGACCCTTTTTAATTGTCTTGATCAAATTGGATGTTATGATTTTGTTGACCCTCAGGCCTTCTGATAACTTGGCCTAAATGCTCACAGGCAGAACTTTTTTGTACAGCAATTTGAATGAAGTGTTTCTACCTCTATAATCAATAACGTGTCACCTATTAGCCTGTTGCATTGTGATAAGGATCTAAATAACGTGTTCACTTCAAGCCCTTTTCTCAATTGCTCTATCATATGTAAAATGATGTAATCATATGTAATCATTTGAATGACCTTAACCATACCAGACTATGTTTTTCAGTATATTTCTCTCTGCAGTATATTTCTCTCTCTCTTACTTTTAAAACTGCCCATAGGGGGGCAGTATTGTCCTTTTAATTCACCGCGTTCGTTTCCTTAAAATATGACGTCTGATGAAGTTACTGAAGCCTACAATTCACCTGTAACTATACCCACTTTAATATTTGGACTGAATCCCAATCTTACAGTGAAATATTTGAACTTATTTGAACGCGCCACATAATTACATCAGGTTGGTTTAGAGTCTTGCTGTTCCAGACTTAGAATTAATTGATATAAAACACATTATACATCCACTCAAGTAAACGCATGAGAACAATTTAAACTGCATATGTGAGATGTTGGCTCAGCCCCCAGTGAAGTTGCGCTGGCAGAAAACGGTCATTATTAAAGTGTGTTTAGTCTGCTGTGCTTGTCGACAGGAAGATAAAGTGCTTGTCTCAAACTAAAGTGGGTTGGAGGCAGACTAGATTTCCTTTTTGAGTTATGGTGGAGAAAACAAATCGAGGTCTTTTGAAATGCGCTGCATGGAGAATAGAAGATTGGTGTCCTGTCAGCTCAGCACTGCCTTAGGAGACAATTATTTTAGCATATAAGCACAATTTAGCAACACATAATTGATCTTGCCATGTGAACTTTAGCTTGGCAGTTCAATAAAATGTATTCTGTCCAATTAAGGGCAGTTTGTAAGCTTGTTCTGGGCTGTGAGAAGATAGATTGTTAGTTAAAGCTGATGCTGCCTATAGGTTTTGTATCTGGTGCTCAGCGCTCAGGACCATGCATTTTGGGAACTCCTGCCTCAACATAGTGTATAGGCTAATGCTCAAGATTTAGCTGCAGTAGGTTATAGCATTTTCCTTTTTAGAGTGATTCACCTGGAACTTTTTAATTGTCTTGGTCAAATTGGATGTTATGTATGTTATTATATGTTTTTTTTTTTTGTCAAACTGAAACCATTCTTGAGTTTGGTGGCTGCAAATACTCTTTTACATTTGACTTCTTGGCCTGGTGTTGCTCATCACCATGGAGATAAGTTCTAGGAAAGAAAAATAATATTCTAGGCAAAGTTAAGTCCATTTAAGTCAACAGAGATAAGCCTGACTGTCCACCAGAAAATTTACACAGTGCACTTTTACGTAATTGTTTTAGGCTGTATTGTAAAATATGCTCTTATAAGGTCAACATAATTTTTCTATCAAAACTTAAAGAAAAGCTTTAAAAATCTATACTTTACAAATAGGCACTTCACTCTAATGCTCCTAGAAGCCACAGTGTGCTTTTGTTTACTGATGATGAGATGAAAACAAATTGGACTTTAGGGACACAGCTTGTAGTTTTTGTTGTGTTGTTGGTTGTACAGTTGGAGCCCTGTTTTTAATCATCCTGAGTGCAACATTTCCATTTTAATTATAGCCCATTCCTTTGGTCAAACAAAAGAGCACTTGCTGTTTTACATCATTATTTTTGGCATTTGAAGTGGTTTTAAACTATCTCAAATAAACTCATGTGGCTTTAATTCAATACTATTGTGCGGAGAATAGACTAAGTATTTTCAACATTTTACATCTTTTTAAAAACATCTTACTGAGTGCAATAATGAATTCAAATGAATCTCTCACAATTCCACTGCCAGGTGCTGAAAAAGACCGTTGATCTGGGCTTAGCAGCTCATTTATGAGATAAACTGACTGTATCCATCTTGTGATGAAATGACTGAAAGCATCAACAAGTGTGTGGTCTGCTGCCATCATTTTGCCATAATGGACAAGTTAATATTTGACTGAGAATTAATGACTTATCACAGAAGATGAACACATTTAAATGAACTTATTCTTTGTCATCCAAAGGTCACACCACCACCCCCTGCCTCATTGGTTAATTGCATACTGGCCCTTTTACCATAGCCTGGCCCTTTTACCATAGCCAGTGCCTGCGCATTTGGCATATACTGATGCATATCCTGACTGTCGAAATAAATAGCATTAGCACTCACATCATGCTATTCATCGGATTCCTGGCCCTTGGCTTGTTGCTGAATATTTTGTGCTCCTAGTTTTATCTCTGCATCTCTAATTCTGTCTGTCCCCATCGTTCCCTTTAGAAAACCCGCTGTGCAGTACACAGGAGTGGCCACATGTGCGCAGTGTTGCACAGAATAGAAGGCACCACCAGGATGAAAGGTCATGAGGGAAAGTAATTTTCAACGCATCTGAACTCTGATCTCAACTTTAGATTCATGCTATTTGCTCCCAAAAGGGAGGCTGAATTTATGGTGCAACAAGCTTGAGTAGGCCGACTCTGGACTGGAGCTTCTTTATAATTTCCTCTGATTTACCTTTTTTTCTTTAATCAGCCTAAAGGCCAGATCCAAATAAGCTTTTGTGGTTATGATTATTTTAGACTATATATTATTCACCCTCAAGGTGGTGTAAGGCTAATCGTCAGCAACAGCCAAACTGGAGTCTGTAGACCTTTGATCATCTCCATTGTACAACCACCAAACCTGATCTTGTAATCTAAAAAGCCATCTTTGTGGGAAAAAAATGGCCACACATGGCAAGATATCCATCTTATTGTAATAATGTTCCTTGCCTGACCAACCAGTGCCTCGTGCCTCTTATATTCTGTTTGTATGCACAATGGTCTGGAATGCTCCATGAAGGGCATCAAACATCTGTCAAACTTTATGACATCCAACCACAGCTAGACAAAGAAGATGCCTCATTTGTCTATTATTAATGTTCATATTTATGGAGAGAGGGGAAAGTTTTTCATTGCAAAGTGAATGGAGCTGGGAGCATGTACCCAAGCTAACTTCCTATTTGGAACATGGCGGCTAGCATGTTACTTATGTCCATTTCTATGTTTGACACAAACGGATCTTGTGTTTCTGATTCACTGATACACATGTCAGTCATGGCCATTGGAAATTAAAAACAGAATATGGATCAAGAGACTTGTTGTTGTAAAGTATTATCACAACTTGTGTGTTTGACTGGTCTGATGCATAGTATCACAAAGACAAACAAATCTTTCTCAAAAGATTCTACTATACACAAATAACAATAGGCTGTTTTTTACATTGTGGTATCTGAGCTGATTCTGGTGATAGGCAAGGTTCTCTTGTGTTTGTTTCATTTTGAGTGTTTGTTTCTTTAGTCCTAATTTAAAACTACATAAGTCATTCTGTAGTCCTAACCAAGGTTAGGCCTAGAGTAGGCGTAGTCCTGTTTTAGAATTGGTGTAGAGTTGGTGGTACTCAGAAAGCCATTTTGGTGAAATTTGGTGTGAAAAATATATGAGAACTACTGGTCTGCTCAATTTAATACTATAAATTAAAGGTAATCTGATGTGTCAAAGTTAACCAATCACAATGAAATGTAAACTCTTAGTTGCCTCTGAATATCCACTGGCTTCAGAATGATAAAAATTAGGATCTTTGCAAAATATTATATCCTCTGATAAAAAAGAAGACCTAAAATATTGCAAACAACAGGAAGCTGAAACCTACAAGTAAGATCTCAGAAAATTGTGATTTATCCATATCGTTCACCTCTGAATAATCCACCCCATCTTATATTTCACTCTCTTTCTCAGCCTTCTCTCTATGTGCTAGTATTTGAAATCCTTGGCTGCCTTTATGTGCTTATAATATTTTACGGGCTGCCATGATAGTTCAGATGACAAGGTATTAACAAAAGCATCTGCTACCCTTGCCCTGTCACAAGTGTCCAATGCTGTCCTCCTTTTCAGCACCATTTCTGATGCTCTTTATAATTGAACAGTGTCTCTTACCATAGCATGAAGATCCAGGCAAAAGGCCCACTTCTTCTGCCTGAGCTTCTGAAGAAGACAGCTTATTATAAAGTGTTGCCAAGACTTGAAGGGCCAGCACTCAAGTCATTTTGCAAACATGTAAAATGAATGAAGATGCACAAGCTGTTACTAGACTGACATCAGTTTAATAGCGTGTAAAAGAAGGCATTTTGGACATCAATCATTGGAGGCAAGTACACAAAAAATTACAACTGCTCAATTTCTCAAAGCTAGCAGGGTGTGATGTCATTCCTGCCACACATACCAGCGACCTGTTCTTGTATCATCTGGCATCTGCCTTTGCTCAAAGCTTGGCTCAGAGGGTGGCATTAACTTGGCCCATGTGCCTGTGGATACGGCCAATGGGCCAGTTCATGTCCTGGAGCCAAGTCTTATCACACAAGATCGGTGTTGACAATGAAAAATGCAAAGTAGTGCTACGGAATATGAAGTGGGTCTTTTTATACGTAAAATTATACGTATTGCTACTGTGCAGGGACATCATGCTGGGAGTGTTCTATAATGCGTTTCTATTGGTGGAATGACCAGCAGTTTCCATGGTGACGCAATGCACACATTAGCAAACACAGACAACAAAGTTTTAAGATGGTCTGGAAACTCAAGAAAAATACAGAATGGAAGTTGCACATTTTCAGGAGCCTGTGGTCAATATGAGTATTTTGGTCCCATTTAGGTGTTTTTCAACAAAAAGATGTGACTAACTAACTAAGGGTGACTACCTGAAAAAGTTAGATAATGCTAGATTATGATTGTACTGTTTTTGAGGGACTTATTGAACAGCACAAATGAGCTCACTTGTTGTAGTACCAACCAAATCAGATCTTTCTGATTTTCAGATTTTGCTAAATTAAAACTCAGATTAAGTATATGGTAATTTGAGTAGCAGGGCTTTTAACAGAGAAGTGCTTTCAGTTAGCGTCACGCTCACCCAAGGTATGTTAATGACATCAGCTGCAAAATAGGCTATCAACAGGCAGGCTTTTTGTAAAGTTGTGTAATCAATGCAATTTTGGTCGTGATTCAGTAATGGCCGTTAATGATATTGATTTATTCTTTTTAATCGAGAGTTCTACAGCCAGTCCTCTGTCAGTAAAAGCCTGTGCTCTGGAGCCAAGTTTCAGACATTTAAGGAAGAAATGTGGCTATTTTTTGTGTTGAATGTCAGTATTGTTTATGTTCATATTGATTAAAATAAGAAAAAAAAATGCAGAAAGACATTTCATTAGTTTTAAAGCAAATTCCATTGTAACTTTTGTTTCATTATTAGATTTTCCATTTTGTTTTACTGAAATATCCCACTATGACCTGCCATTTAAAACACTGGAAACAAAAGCTCTACAAGTGACTCATGTATAACTGTCATCTAAAAAGCTTTGCCTTTGTTTTAAAAAAAGTATTTGTGAAATTGCCTTCTTATGCTGTGAGGCTGAACACTCTTATTTTATTCCAATCAACCCAAATAAAATATTTCAATACTTCGACTTAATATAGTGTTGTGCAGTCGTAGAAAGAGTACAAAATATTTGCACTCAAGTAAAAGTACTTTTACATGGCTATTAATGTACTCTGCATGTTGGTCAGTCTTGGTGTCTTTGTAACAGCACGGTGGTTGTGCTGTTTTGATGATTAAAATAGATACATTTAATGTTAACTTTGCTCCAGCAGATGTTTAGTGAAGAAAAACTGTTGCTAAAATTTTTTTTCTTCTTAAAAACAATATAACAGAATATCATGTGTAGTATATCAATTATCGCATGTATTGCCATGTCGTAATTATATTGTTTCAGGAGCCATGTATTGAGTATCGTATTGCATCGTGAGTGACCCTGTGATTCCCAGCCCTATTGCCCATCCCTTTCATAGTTGGGACTTTCTCTCACTGAAGGCTGGTGGTACAGACCCTCCTCATGTGTTTGACCCGGTGATCTTGTGAATGGGCAGAGCAGGGACGTATGGCTGGTCTTGGGCATTACCGTCTCATTGAGCTGTTTGCTGTGTGGCGGCATCTCTGAGGAAATTACTTTGACACTCCTGGCCTTTCCTTGATAAATGAGCTCCCAGGATAGGTGCCCAACATTACACTGCACATTCATTACCAACTAACCACAGGCCATTTGAGCTGGGGGGGGGGAGGCTAACAAACTGAAAATCACTTCTAGACAATCAAAATTGGGGATATACCAAAATATTACTATACATTTTGTGCTTATTTTTTGAGTCTAGACATAGCATAACTCACACACCACAATATAATATAATAACAAAGAGCAAAAATATAAATAGTAATAATAAATTCCAAATAAGTGGAAAAAATAACAAGAGACTGGTGTCAAATAAGGCAGAGTTATGTAAAGTATACAGAGTTAAAATTAAAAATATGTAAATATAATAATATAAATATATCAGGTATATACAAGAAAGGAGAAAACAATGCAAATATGAAATATTAATTATCTGTTATAAAAGGATGAGTTGTCTACAGTTGTGTGGCGTATGGTATGAATGTACTCCTGTATCACTCACTGTTTGATCTGAGCTCTTTTTACTTTACTTTATCCACTCAAGTCAAAGCATTATTTCTGTGCTACACTGAGATTTGAAAAACAAATTTTTAACCATATAAAAGGAAAATATGCTGACTTAAGGCTTCTATATAGAGTTGATGAATTTAATAAGATTCTTTTCTTTTCTTTTTTTGACATTTTGATTTGGTAATGTCTGTCTTTTTTTGCATCTGTTTTGGAGTCCAGTAATGATTGATTAGTCAGAATTATTTTGATGAATTGCTGGAGCCATACATTTTAATCAAAACATATCTTATAGGTTATTAGGGAGTGGTATTATGAGGAATGTGCACTAGGCTTTGTATCCTGATGAATCCTCACAATTGTGAGACCCTTGTACTCTGTTATGTTAGCATGTGATTATTCACAGACATACTGTATTATTCATATTTATTATTTAACTTTTGAACACTGTCCTACTTTAATTTATTGATATGTGCTTGTTGCAAATGAGAAATCCTGGTAAAACATGCAATAGGCAGAAATCAGTTGTCCGCATCTCTTAATTGGAAGAAGTCTGTTCACATGGGAGCAGAGACAGTGGTGGCGGCTTTTACAATGGATGTAATGATTTCCTGTGGGCAGAGGAGCCTGGTCCGATCAGGTACAAGGGTCAGTGGAGAGAGAGAGAGGAGAGGTGAGATGACTTAAGAAAGTGCTATCTTGAGACTCATTTGTGAATGTGCAGACGAAAAGACTCTTGGAGTTGGATCAATTACTCTTGTCTGTCTGTGTGCAGTTGGATCGTTCTTTGGTAACAGGTTTAGCCTGATCTGAACCCACATTTCTCAGCATTAGTGATTCATTGCAATGCTTTGCACAGATATCATTAAAGTGTACAGGCCAGTGAAGCAAATAAAACATTATGAAGTATACATCAGATGCAGGAAATTGTAAGGAATTATGTGGAAAGCAACACAGTGTAATTGCTAAACAAGAGATTATCTAAAACTGCACCTCTTGTGGTATGACATGGTTTATAATTAAAGTTGTAAAGTTCTTTATTTTGTTTGTTCTGTATTATTGGGAAAAGATTTTGCCATACCCTCAGCACTTGTTCAGTTTATGCTTTTATGCAGTCTAGCAAGCAATTTTATTTATTTATTTTTTTTGGAAGTTGTCACCGTTGCCACTGTGATTCTGCTATAATTTTGTTTATATGACAGCCAATCTTCACAGCAAATATGTTTTCACCCAGAAGAAGGGTGACTTGTTTGTGCACATGAACATGCTTAACCTGAAGTGCAAGCCTCGACAGAAGCGTGGTTTAGTAATGTTTTAATAGTGTTAAAAGTAGTCCTATCCAGTTGTTATAGTTTTCTCATGGTGAGATTTGTGGCTCTCCTGTGGTTTGGTGACTTACAGCCGGGTGGGCGTGTTCCCATCACCTCTGTCCTTCTCAGTTAGCCCTCCCTTATCCTTCTCTCTGTCTTATTTCCTGTTTCTGCTGTCTCCCGTGCTGCGTTTGTCAGGGCCATTACTTCTCAGCACACAATCAATTCCTGGGGCCCTGGGCTTGGCCACATAAAAACAATGGGCTATTGGAAAAGAGTGAGACAAGTTAGTGGGCTTTTTGGGCTAGAGACGACTGTAGATAATGGAGTAATTGCCTAGTACAGGGTTATACTTTACTCATCATAGTGACTTTTGGGACTTATTGACCAGAGCGCAGGTAACACTGCAGTTTTTTTAGAATTATAAGGACGACTATCATTAAAGTGGTTCAGTGGGACTGTAGATTAGATGTAGCTCCTAATTAATAATTCAAAGTAAAAACACATAATTCTGATACAATTCAAATCACAATTTTTAATGGCCATAATTTACAAATTGCAAAGGCAGTAGGTAAAGGCATGTACTATGTCCAAGATCTCTTGGATCTCAAACATGTTCTGAAATGTATGATTGTTATTAGTTTAGCAGTAGTTTATATATACTTATTCCCCCTAGTGTAAATGCTCCTTGATTTTGTAATTTCAACATCAATTGCAAGTCTAATTGCAAAACGAATTACAAATAATACAATTATGCTTTTGAACAATCCCTGAAATAGAACAGGGACCATGTCTCTCTCTTTTAACCCAATCATGAAATGACGAGCCTAATCTCTCTCTTTTTTTTCCCAATGATGAAACCCGTCCAATAATACGAGAAACAGGAGCCTTGTAAATAATGTCAGATGTTGTGGAGATTGATGATGTTTATATCGAGCAGAGATGACAACCACAGATGTGGTTATTAGGAAGTATGCACAAGAACCATCTTGTTATTAAATTCAATCATGTTTTGAAGTGTTAGGATATGCAGCTGCTATAATGTATGCACAGTCACAGGTATAACCTGATAATAATAAAGGAAAATGGAAAACAGACATGGGCATAAATCAGTCATAATTACTTTTTACCAAGTCATTGTAATTTGTTGTAATTTGAATGTTTACAGTAATTGCGCCCATGAAGCTTTTGAACCCTCACTGGGGCTGTTATGCACTATGGAACAACCAGTGGAATACAAAGAAGCCTAATTGAATTCTAATTGAATTCTTGCCTAATGCATTATATTTCTTTTACTACCACATAACTATATTTTGTCTTTAAACAGATCTTTTGTTAGAACTGAGACTTGCAATATTTTTTTAAATAAATATTTGTTTAACTTTTCCCCAGTCAAGATTTGCACATTGCACATATAAACAGCAAGATAGCTTTTATTTTATTACATCACTACATGACTACAGTAGCATAATAATTATTTTAGTTGTTTTTATGGAGTATTACAAAACAGTTAGAACATATGTTTACTGTTCAGAATCAAGTAAAAAGTAAATATTCCCAACACAATATACTGTACTTTCTTTCATTATGGTTAATTTATAACAGCAATGTTTTTACTAGTTATTGGTTTATTCAGTTCAAGAATCTTTCAGAGGTCTGGGTTAAAACTATATTGTGCTGTAAAATTGCTCCTAAGCTCCAAAATGCATTTTCAGAGCAATCTGAATGATTAATGTGCTGCTAACAAGAGCACTCAGGTGTGGAAACTGCACAGAGGAGACAAAAGGGGAGTATTCTCATCAGATAACTCTGCTCTTTCAGAAACCAAATGCAAATAAGCTCATTAATATAATTTTCCATCCAAGTGCTGCCAATAATTTGATTATGCTTGTTTGCTGAGGCTTTGAATATTTAAAGAGTGGAGCCTATTAAAGTAAGAGGTTTCTATGTGATTGACAGTTCTTCAATGTGTGGCTTATGTTACAGCAGGAAAAGTGAGATGTACTTGTCAGCCTAACATGTCGCGCTGCCTGTTATTATTATTATTAAGCTATTCATGAGTCAGCTCAGGTTTCTTTGGAAAGTGGCTTTGCTCAGAAGGAGATACTGAGGGGCCTTTGAGGGGAATTACACATAGCAACAACAGCAGTAGTAGTAGTAGTAGTTGTTGTTTACCTGGGGCAGAGTGGAAGTTGGTGTCATTGGCTGAGCATTTTGATTTCCATGGTCTGTTTGTTTGACATTTGCTGTTGTAACTAAACATGGCTCAGCAGAAATCAAATACTGCTGTAGTTCACTTTTCAACATGAGTCAGATGAGGTCTATTTTAAGTTGTCCTTATTCCTCATTCATAGTGCAGTTCATACAAAGGTATTGTTGTCTCTGTGAAATCTGTTTGCTTCAGTTTTTTCATGGGGAAAATCATCATAGAGTGACTAGTCAAAGTAATAAATTTCACATTACATAGGTGGGTAGTATTCAGTTACATTTTCTTACATTTGTATGTAATGTTCTTAAAGAAAATGTTACTTCTCAGAATAGGTTTCAGACCACAGACTACATACATAAATGGACATGGCTAACCTGCTAGCCATCGGATGGGAAGTGATCATGGCTGCCTTTCCAGCTCCATCAACTCCAAAACAGTTTCTATATATATATATATATATATATATATATATATATATATATATATATATATATATATATATATATATACATATATTAAAAAAAAACCTCCATAACTGCTGCTGTCAGGCTTGTCATTTTGGTCTTAAAATGTTGGTATTAACCCACTCTAACTCCACTACATGATCCTTTGCTATTCTGTCTGAATTTCAAATATGGAGCTTGCCTCTAAATTCGTTGCTATAACCGCTTGCTTTGAAGAACTTCATTTGGCTGGACGCACGCTATGGGTTATATCACAATCCCTTAGTCTACTTCCTTATTTTATACAGTCTATGGTTCAGGCATCAACTTTTTCTTCTTGAATATATGCTTTGTTTATTCTTCCCACTGGGAGTAAGTGAAAAAAGTGACAATATTGTATATATTGTGTTTCTTGCACTATTCCGTTGGTTGTGTTTTTCAAATTTTTCATGTCTATCTTTTTGAATACACCCTGTTTTGTGCAGGATTGTCTAGACATTTAAACTAACTTGAAATCCTAAATTAGATGGTCCAGTCAGACACTAAGTTTTAAAGTCTTACGTACTTGAGTAGAGGTTCCCCCAAATTCCTTTTTCACTCTTTCTTACTTTTTGCTTCTACTTATACTTCTGTAATATTATTAGTAAGTGACTGTACTCTTACTGAGTACAATGTTTGGCATCTCTACTCACTTCTGACATTACTGTATATGACAAACTGTTTGTGTCTGTACTTGTCTGTGTTTATTTATTAGCCAAACTTAACAGTGATTTGTGATTTATTGTTGCAGCGTTTAAGTAATAGTTGCTAAATCCAATAACTCATTAAATATTTTCTGGGGATTAGGATCTAGAACTGATGATTTATTTTCAACTAAATAATTTTTTAAAAATGTTTAAATTTTTTTTTAAAGATCACAATCATTTTTAATGTTTTTCTCATCTATACTAAAGTTTTGTAAAAAAGTAGATGTCATGTTTGAATGTGAGAGCTTTGTAGCTTGACTAAACTAGTGACAGTGACCCAGGTGGACCTCCCTCTCTCTCTCTTTATCTATCGCTGTCTGTGTTGTCTCAGAGAGCTGCATGTCCTGAGCCCTGACATGCTCAACCAAGCATTACCACTACAGCCTTCATGCGTGGACATAAGACACACATGCACAGACACACACACACACACACTCAAACATACGGTAGCCTCGCTTAAATGACAGGTTGTCCACTGCATTTCATCCTAAAACACTTGTCAGATTTCTCCTCACACCATCAGCGATTCATACTTCACTCAACATGGCCACTGCTTCACACTCACAGCCTGGAGCTCTAATGGGGTTTTTGTTGAGCCTATAAGAAACTTTCTCCCAATTATCTGCAGACTTAGGAGGAAGAGTGTGACCTGGCTCATGCTTATCACTGCCTCTCTGCCTCTCCCTGTGAGATCATTAAAGAGGCACTCATTGGTAACACATGCATGCGGAAAATAATTGTTCTTGAATAGAGCAGTAACAAGTCAGCAAAATACTTCTTGCATTTAGATATAGCATATACCACTCCATAAGGGCCCATAATCTTCTTCTTTTCAAAGAGAGGATTTTGGTCAGGAATTCTAAATTTACAGCAATTAATTTTAATGATTAATCTTAAAAGAAATAAAGCTGATACAATGAACTGTTAGTCAGTATTATCTATTGTTTGAACTACCTGAAAATTACTCTGTTAATCCTTACTCACACACTGTGAAAACTGGGGTTACATTTGGTAACTATATTCTGGTGTGTTTTGTTGTTTTTGTTGAGGGGGGTATTTTACTTTTTGGGGATAATAACTGCTAACACATAATATCTTTAGATCAGCGTTACCTTTTATTGTTTTGAAAATGTTACATTTGGCATATTAAAATGATACATATTACAACAACAACAACACCAACACCAACACCAACACCAACACCAACACCAAACTTCTTACGCCAAAAATATTCATTTTGTCTTCTTAGTACTTTGTCTTCTTAGGTTCTTTTTTAAGACAATGTAGCCAAGTGTATTTAGAAACACATCACACAAGCACTCAAACAAGGTCAATATCCCAACTGGGCCATCAACAAAGGCAGACAAGTTCTCAATAAAACCAACAGAACCCGGAAAAAACCACAACAAACCAATAGAGGGCAGCAGGAACACAAAAAAACACTCGTACATCAGAGGAATCACCAAACCCATCCAGAGAGCCAAGAAAAAACACAACATAAGCACAGTAGTCAAACCATACACAAAACTCTGCCAACAGTTAGTACACCCCAAAGACAAAATACCACCAGAACAAAAATGCAACGCCATCTACAAAATCCAGTGCAAATCGTGCAATATATCATATATAGGGGAAACAGGCCGGGCATTTCACATCCAAAAAAAGGAACACCAAAAAGAATGCGAAAAAGAACAGCAGGAAGGACTCACTAGAAAACAAAGAGACAAAGCAGAACAGGAAAACCTAAAATCCGCCATATCAGACCACTGTAAAAGAAATAACCACATTATGGATTGGGACGGGGCTCGGGTCATTGGATCGGAGAACAACAAGTTCAAACACTGGATCAGGGAGGCCATTGAGATCAGGAAACAAGGCATTGACAGCATAAACCGTGACAACGGCGTGTTCCTCCTTTCACACACCTGGGACCCTCCTCCAGAGAGCACCGGGCGACAGGAGGCGTGGTCAGTCTGAGCGACCTGCAGGTCCCATCAGGCTGGCCACGCCTACTGGAAGTAACAACAGCTGACATACGACACGTCACCACCAACACTGGTGACAGTTCTGAAGATGGCTTGCAGCAGCAGCCAAAACATGTCAACAAGGTAAAGACACTTGGTTACATTTTCTTAAAAAAGAACCTGAGATGTTAAAATATTAATTTCTTTATGTTGTTGTAAGGCGACCTTGGGTATCCAGAATGGCGCCTAATAAATAAAATGCATTATTATTTAGAGGACTTCACTTCAAAAGATTTGTTTCAAGTGATTTGTTTTAAATTGTTAATATGCTACTATGACTTCAGTCTGATAACCATGGATCCTAACACTCTATAAGGTCTGTCTCTATCATAGTGAGATGCTTATAGATAGGCTTAACCATATTTTCAGTGTTGGTCTATGTCCCTTTAGCGTGAATTATTTCCTGTTTTTATTACACTGTCCTATCTACACACAGCATCAGCAACAAGCACCTCACGCTACCTTTGTCACTTCACCAGCTTTATGGGAAAACATCTCCAGGCGATCTATTGTGTGGAGTTGTTTGTGGAGTTTTTCCCCATGTAGTAATCTTGTCAGTGATAGGGGCAGCACATGTGAATATCGGTCTGTCACAGTCCTGCGATAAGAGGGAGCTGGAGAACGAAGCGCCTGGGGATGTGCTACACTAATACTGGCTCTGATTAGCACTGCAGTCATGGATCTATTGTTTATGTTGGGAAGATGCTGCCAAATAGATGGTATATAAAATGTTATCAAATGTAAACGAGATATGAATTCTGTCAGATGAATGTTTACCGCCAAGGAGAAATCCCATTTTCCATTGAACTGAGCTGCTAACAGTCTATATCCTCTGCTTAGATTGAACCTAAGGTCACTGGAATAAGAATAGTTATTTTTGCATTATAAGTAGGTCTAGGCAACAGGAACATAACATCTGGCCCATATTATACTGTTTCCATGCTGATCTATGTTACAATGTTGTTTCCTCATCAACATTCCTGGAGTTTTGTATTGTTTCATTCACACATTTTTAACACTCAAATCCTACATATTTAGGCTGCGTTATTCTCTCAAACAAAAAAAACACTATGTCCCACCTTGTGATGCTATGGGGTAATACAGGTTTTAAACACCATATACCTTCACTGGAATCATTTGGATAATTTCACCCCTGGAATAGCCAATTTCTACTGAACAAAAGGTAAAAGGAGCTGTTAACATGAAAACTACCACTACATGACGTCCCAAGGTGGAACAGAGCATCTTGAGCTTTGGAGATGTAGACAGACTAATAATAAAGGATTACTCAAACATATGTGAATGAAATAAAACACAACTCCATGTATTTTTGATGAGGTAACAATATTCTAACATGGCTTAAAGCTCACAAGAGCTGAGGACCTTTTTAAAATATTTGTACAGTTTTGGTGCGGTCTAGTCTGTCTAGAATGATTTTAGAGGACAATAAAGTGACCAACCACTCAACATCCCTTGAATAATGATTTCTTAGCTCAACTAATACAAAAAGGTCAGTACTTTGACTACAATTTACATATTGGAATTGGTGACCTTTTGTTTGTAAACCCAATCAATGCATTGTCAAATACAGTTTGATCAGGCAATGACACTTAACCAGCTACAGACGCTAGTGGATTCTTAGAAAAACTTAAACTGAAGAATGAATAAATGTTGCTGTGGGGAAACATTAGTATGTTTTTTCTAGTTTATTTGTTTATTTATCAGGGACAATGCACATAAAAACATTGACATTACACAAAGAGGTAATATGCTTGTGCCAGGTTATAGCAAAATTGCTCATTTCTACCTTCAGTCTCTGGACAGGATGATATCGTAAATCCTACAAATTTTAAAAGTGACTAATATTTTTGTGTACACTGAAAAAATCCCTGTAGTAGGACAAAAATCCACCACAGTTTGTTTGAACTAAACTCTGCTCCAAGCAAAATGCTTTTACTTATGGGATTGGCTGTAGATCTCTTGATTAAAAAGACTCAACCTTTGATGATTTGAAACGATTGGATCTCAAATTGATTAAACTGAAGTAATTGCTCTGAAGGAGAATGTGCATGGTTGTAGAATCAGCTCATCTTGTGATAAAAAGCTTCATTTAGTCATTTTCATTGGTTTACATTTGAAAGAAAAATTATATGTAAAATATTATATTTCAGTGTTTCCCATGGTTTCCTTCAGGCTATGATGGCACAAATACTTTTTATATTAATAACTTTCTTTCATACAGCTTGTGGAGTTTGTCACTTAATGCCTGTATTTCATATTTAACCCCACTTTTTGAATTGAGCGTATTGAGCTACTTTTTATGTTAAAAAGGTGCAACAGAGTGAGATTTTGTTAAGCCAGTGTTGGTCCATGTTTAGACTATGGGGGGATTTCTGCCAGATTTCCCTTCACAAATGTTCCTGTTACATAAACCATGTATCTATGTAGGCCTGTGGGTGGGAAATTGCTCTCTACACAGTGTAAGTTGGTTATCTCTGTGTGTCCTTTTCCGAGAATATCCTGCGTCATTTTAATAGCCACTTCAAGCACCATAGTCTTCCTCCTCTATACCTGACTTTATGCACCAATTTTTGTAGCTAAATTTCCCAAATCACAGAGGAGCCATTCAGCAACAGCGTAAGAGATACAGTGATGACTATTATTGCTGCAATGATAAAGCACCCTCCCATAATGTCTGCTTGCGTTACACTGTGCACTGAAGCGTGAGGGCGAGATCGGACATACAACCACCCCAGTGTCCCCTCATTTTGTCACATTCTCCCGCATGCATGCAGAGAGGCCTCCCTAGAGTTCACTTAAGACTTATTACATTTCTCTCACTATTTGCTGAAGCTGTGGAGCATGGGGTCAGTGAGAAACCTGTCTGAATATAATGAGGAGACAGATCATCATAACTGCAGCTGTTCTGTTGTAATATTAGCTGTTATTAAGCCCTGGGGTATACTGGTCTATCATGTAAATGGTGAACACCTTGTTGCAGATGGTAACAGCATTTGAAGAGACAGGTACACACTTTGGTAATGTTGGACACCATGCTCTGTGCCTGGAACAGTACTACTATGTCAGGGCTTCACCTTGAAAGCTTGTTGGCTGTCCAAGTGTTTTGCAGAAAGAGCTATTAGAAGAGTCATTAATTAGTGTCACTTTGAGTTAGCAGGAGAGGCCCTGTGGCAACGTGGGCTGCATCCAAACATCTCTTAGTGCTCTACAAGTGACTGTACTACATTTTGGTGATTTTAAACAATATCTACATTTGTTTAAGCATCCAAGATTCTTTCATTTGTTACATTATAGTCATATTACAGGTGCACAATACTAATTACTGTAAAATTTCTGTCTGTATTGCTTAACAATTAACACAACTGAATAGTAAAGTTAAAGTAAGATAGATTCACTTGGGGTTCTCATGTATATACTAACCAAACATTGAATATGTGAAGCTGTGTTATAAGTTAAGCGATTATACTGAAGATAAGGTTATAACACATAGCAGCGTTATTAGGCAAGAATCAGAGTTTAACACCTGGATACTAGTGTCGCATGGGTGCATTACCCAAGCACAGGCCTATTTACTAACCAGCTGTGCACAAGAAGATGAGCAGATACAGTTATGGACATGACAGCTCTTTAAAGTTCTAAGTAGAGAAAAAAACTGCCCCTCACCTGCCACTACATAAAATCTGGAAACTAGCTGAATGTACCTCTAAAAAAAGGAATGACGTATGAGCGGCTGAGAGGCTCTGAAATCTACACAATAATATCTTGTATTGTTGCTAGTTTTGAAGCAAACGTAGCTGGGTTATGAAGTTGTTTCTCTTGTTATTGGTTATGGCTTGGGCAAAAATGCAGTGCACAGACCTCCAGTCAAAACCACTACAGTCCCTGAACCTAAAAGCTTTTGGAAGAAGGTGGCTATCCATCAGCATCTCAGTCTGATCATGGGTGATTCTACCAATGAGAATGAACAAAAAACTCCTGTTCAATATAGCACTCACTTATTTTTGAGAGAAAAATGACAATTTTGTGCTGTGCCTGGGCCACACTATCAGCTCAGTCCTTGTTATCTTGGCCAACGTCATCTGAGGTACCTGTAGTAATACAATAATTCACTTTATTTGTACAGCACATATCTATATTCTTTCAAAGTGCGTCAGAGGTTGCACAATACAAGCAATACAAGCAATACAATACAAAATTATACATTATTTAAAGCACTAGACGAGACTGGAATGGACAACACTAACATAATGTCTTGAGTCCTTACCTCCGGGTCCTATACTGATGATAAATAATCTTTTCCTGCATTAGACATCCAGCCTTATGCCTCCTCCAACTCCTCCTCCTTCCAACTCTCAAGCTATTTCACTATATTTTAAACATTTTCACCACCCTTTTCTCAATTAAATGTTTTTTTTTTTTTTTAATTATAGTGGTATTCTATTTTCTTTATGTTTTTACGTAACGTTTTAAATTTCATGATTGCGTCAAACAACGCAGGTGGAATGGAGAAGCTAAGCACAATTATTGTTTGAGTTTTGGCTTTCACAATTCACTTTTCGTTATGAGCTCGTGCATTATTGAGCTCCTCTCTGATAGCTTATCTACTCCCACCTTTCACTCTGTATTGGATCTGCTTTTGACTCAGGCCTCTGTGATTAAAAAGTTGGGGAATGCCTGTGGTAACCTTGGAAAATAATTGGGATATTTTTCAGTTTGTGCCTCAGAAAAAAGAATTGTAATAATCTACTCCGGCTCCCAATTTCCCTTCATTATTTTGACTGGCTTCACAGATTAATCATAATACAACATATAGTCATCTTGGCACACAGACACACAGTGAAACGTCATCTTTCTACTGAAATATAGTCCTGAGGTAGAAGTAATGGGCTTTTGGAGATCATCCCAAGAACTGGAATAATGTGTTTTTTTTTAATACCCAATGGATCCATCTGCAATAGTTGGGTGTTCCACATTGTAGCACCAGATATTAACTAAGATAAAAAGCACTACTTAAAATCAAAGCATTAACAAGCCATCCATCCATCCATCCATCCATCCATCTTCTTCCGCTTATCCGGGGCCGGGTCGCGGGGTAGCAGTCTAAGCAGGGGCTCCCAAGCTTCCTGCTCCCCAGCCACTTCCTCCAGCTCCTCCGGACGGACCCCGAGGCGTTCCCAGGCCAGCCGAGAGACATAGTCCCACCAGCGTGTCCTGGGTCTTCCCCGGGGCCTCCTACTGGTGGGACATGCCCGGAACACCTCCCGAGGGAGGCGTCCAGGAGGCATCCGGACGAGATGCCCGAGCCACCTCAGCTGCTCCTCTCGACGTGGACGCTGCACCGATCCGTCTGTCAATCTCACGCTCCATCCTCCCCTCACTCGTGAACAAGACCCCGAGATACTTGAACTCCTCCACTTGAGGCAGAGACTCCCCACCCACCCGGAGAGGGCAATCCACCTTTTTCCGGTCGAGAACCATGGCCTCGGATTTGGAACAGCTGATCCTCATCCCAGCTGCTTCACACTCGGCTGTAAACTGCCCCAGTGCACGCTGCAGGTCCTGGTTCGATGAAGTCAACAGGACATCATCATCCGCAAAAAGAAGCGATGAAATCCTGTGGTTCCCGAACCGGACCCCCTCCGGTTCCTGGCTGCGCCTAGAAATTCTGTCCGTAAATACAATGAACAGAACCGGTGACAAAGGGCAGCCCTGGTGGAGTCCAACATGCACCGGGAACAGGTCTGACTTACTGCCGGCAATGCGAACACAGCTCCTGCTCCGGTCATACAGGCAGCATTAACAAGCCATGCCAAAAATTAGATGGAACTAACGCATCTCTATTAGTGCATGGATTAAAGAAAGACCTGGACTAAACCAAGACAACTTCTAATTGAGATTCAATCGACAGCAAGTCTGCATATTAGCTTGTGATAGAACAGGGTCTGAACCAGGACCAAACTTCTTCTTGTCTATGTCAGCTTGAGAGCCCCTGGAGATAATTGGCATGGAGAGCCCCTGGAGGTAGTTGGCATGGAGAGCCCCTGGAGGTAGTTGGCATGGAGAGTCCCTGGAGGTAGTTGGCATGCAGCGCAGTATGTGCCCTGTGGTTGCCACCAGCGTAGGCCTGGGTGGGTGGTGCTGCTGTGGATGTGGTCTGGACCCTGTTTGTCCTGTGGCTCTGGGAATGATCAGAATAAACTACTACTTATTACTTTTTATCTTACTACTATGGCGCCACTGCTGGTGGAGTCGCCTCTGCCAGTGGGCTGCTGCCGGTCTGCTGCTTTGAGTGAAAGTGGAAGTGTGAAAGCTCGCTTTTGTACTAGTAGTAAAATAGTGTACTCGAGATCAGAATTGCTGAGATTTTGCAAAAACGGCGCTGGGATAGCACACGACATTCCCAAAGAACTAAGAAGAAAGTACCGTGGCACACGGGCTGGAGCTAAGCTTAAAGCTAAGGCTACAGCAAAAAGGGAGCGAAGACGGAGGTACAAGCCACCAATTCCATTGGTGATTATGGGAAATGTAAATGCGCTGGGAAATAAGACTGATGAACTTTCGGCCCTTGTCAGAAATGACAGGATTTACCGGGATAGCTGCTTGATTATGCTCTCAGAGTCATGGCTAACAGCTAAAACACTTGATGCTAATGTGGAGCTCCCTGGCTTCTCCCTGGTGCGAGCCGACAGAGACACAGCGGCGTGTGGTAAAAGTAAAGGTGGGGGCCTCATATTGTATGTGAACAATAGGTGGTGCAACCCTGGACACCTTACTGTAAAAACAGTTGTATGCTGCAAAGACTGTGAACTGTTAGCCGTTAGCCTTAGACCCTATTATATACCAAGGGAGTTTACGCACGTTCTGGCGGTCTGTGTTTACGTCCCACCAAAAGCGAATGTAGAGACAGCGGTGGAGACAGTGCAGAGCACTGTTGCAGAGCTCCAGTCACAACATCCTGATGCTCTTGTGATTATCTCAGGGGACTTCAACCATGTCACCCTGGAGTCTTCACTGTCAACAATGCACCAGTATGTAAACTGCCCTACTCGGAAGGACAAGACCATAGATCTGTTTTATGCAAATATAGGAGACGCATATCTAGCCACACCCCTTCCCCCTCTTGGAAAATCAGACCACAATTTGGTGTATTTATTGCCCAGTTATACCCCACTTGTGAAGAGGCAGCCTGTTACCACACAAACTGTGAGGAGATGGTCTCTAGAGGCAGAGGAGAAGCTCAGAGACTGCTTCGATAGAACAGATTGGAGTGTGCTGGACCATAATGGAGATGATATAGAGGGAGCATCTCAGTGTCTTACAGACTACATGTTGTTTTGTATGGACATTGTTGTACCTGTTAAGACAGTAAGCTGCTATGCCAATAATAAGCCCTGGATAACAAGTGAGGTGAAGGTGGTACTAAATAGGAAGAAGAATGCTTTTAAAAAAAGAGACAAGGATGAGTTAAAGAAGGTCCAAACGGAGCTTAGGGACTGTCTAAAAACAGCTAGAAAAACATACAAGGAGAAGGTGGAAAGAAGTTTGAGTGAAAACAACGTCAAAGAAGTATGGGAGGGAATGAAAACAATAACAGGGTGCAAGAAAGACACGAGAGTGGCTGGGGGGAGCACTGAGAAGGCGGATGAATTAAACATCTTTTTTAACAGGTTTAATCATACGCTGTCTACCCCCTCTGGTCCTGCCCCAGCTCCTCCAACACCCGACCTTCAATCACATGTGGACCTCTGTCCCCCCACCCTCTCACCACCCCATGCTTCTTGTCCTAGTCCTGCAGAGAGACCTGTTGACGCCTCTACTCATCCCTTGCCTTTCCCTTTTCCTCCCACCGTACAGGACCCCACCCCCACATCATCAGCCCTCTACGCCCCTCACATTACAGAACATCAGGTGAGAGGAGAACTTAAGAGACAAGACTGAACATCAGAAAGGCAGCTGGCCCTGACAAGGTGTGCCCCAGGTTGTTAAAAGTTTGTGCAAACGAGCTTGCACCTCCACTCCAACATCTTTTTAACCTGAGTTTACGCCTGGGTATCGTCCCCTCTCTCTGGAAAACATCATGTATCATCCCGGTTCCCAAGGTTAGGCATCCTAAGGATTCCAATGACTTTCGACCAGTCGCTTTAACCTCGCACATAATGAAAACCTTGGAGAGGTTACTATTGCACCGGCTGAAGACACAAGTACAACATGCACAGGATCCTCTTCAGTTTGCCTATAGGGAGAAGATGGGGGTAGAGGATGCTGTCCTGTATCTTCTTCATCGGACTCTCTCCTGCCTAGATGACGGAGGCTGCGCAGTGAAGATTGTCTTTTTTGACTTTTCATGCACATTTAACACTATTCAGCCCACTCTGTTGCAAGAAAAGCTCAATAACATGGCAGTTGAGCCATATATTATGTCCTGGATAACAGACTATTTAAAAAATCGCCTGCAGTATGTGAAGATGGGAAGCAACATCTCCAGCACCATTAGTAGCAACATAGGAGCTCCTCAAGGGACAGTGTTGTCCCCAGCCCTATTCACTCTGTATACATCTGACTTTCAATACAACTCTGAGACCTGCCATATGCAGAAGTTTTCGGACGATACAGCCATAGTAGCCTGTATCAGAGGGAATGAGGAAGGAGAGTACCACAATCTGGACAACTTTGTGGGATGGTGTGGGAAGAACAAGCTGCAGCTGAATGTAATGAAAACAAAAGAGATGACCGTGGATTTCCGGAGAAAGACCCCCTCTCTTCAACCTGCCTGCATAGGCAGTGAGAAGGTAGAGACAGTAACATCTTATAAGTACTTGGGGGTCTTACTGGACAACAAATTTGACTGGACACCAAACACTGACCTCCTCTATAAAAAAGAGTCAGGCAAGGCTGTATTTTCTGAGGAAGCTTGGCTCTTTTAACATTTCCTTAAAGCTACTACACATGTTCTATCAATCGGTAGTGGCCAGTGCACTTATGTATGCTGTTGTGTGCTGGGGGTGCAGTACCAGCAGGAGGAATATCAACCGGCTGAACAAAATCATCAAGAAAGCAGGCTCTGTGGTGGGGCTGAAGCTGGCTCCTCTAGAAACAGTGGCCGAGCAGAGAACACTGTCCAAACTTAGAGCAGTGATGGACAACACCAACCACCCTCTCCACTCAGCCTTCACACAGAGAAGGAGCAGGTACAGCAGCAGACTGCTTTCTCAGAGCTGCTCCACAGAAAGACTGAGAAAGTCATTTGTCCCTCGTGCCATCAGACTTTATAATTCTGTGGAGGGGAGGGGGAGAGGGCACTAAAGCACTTTGAAACTTTGGATTTTAAGTATGATATATTTATGTTTTATCTATTTTAATATTGCATCATATATTTTATTGTATGAATGGTTTTAATGTATGTGTGAAGCAGCTGATCATCACAATGAATTTCCTTCGGGATTATAAAGTTCTATCTATCTATCTATCTATCTAAAACATGAGGAGAACAGGTGTGAACACATGCAGCTGAATAATAAAATGTATACATTTTATAAAATATTATTTTGCCATATTACCATCACCATCACCAACAGTATCATCAGGTCTTCCTTGTTAGTGTTATCGTCCACTTTGAAACAACATCGCAAGTCCCTTGCTCTTCAAATGTGCAAATATGGATCCCAGATGTGATTATTTGTGTATTGCTAAACACTTGGTCCTCTAAAGTGGTGAAAATGTGCTTTAATGCGCTCAATTACACACTGATATTAAATTATAATGTGATTTCTTTTGCCCATTCACTGGCTCATTTTATATTCCCATTCGCTACATCTGCATTTGGCTAAAACACTGAAAGGACAATGCATTCATTTTTATTTTGCTTTACAATTGTCTTTATACTAATTTGTAGTGTTTTTATGGAATTCTAAGTCTCAGTGAGTGCTTTTGCTGAATGAGATGTAAAAATTAAACAGTTCTCTAAGAGAAGCTCTTAGCCCATCTCGATGAGTAGATGTAATGATTTCAGAGTTATTCCATAATTGCCCAGGAGCACCTCTGTGATGGTTGGAGACATTTATTGCTTTGAGTTCACGGCCGGTGCTTTCTATGTTGAAATAAATAATAGTTTTTCCTCCTGTTCTGCCTTTCCCCTGAGAAACCTTTTCTTCTGGTCCAGTGTTCGACACAGAGCTTTTAAAACATGAGTGAGCGGCACATTACTTTTAGCATTTGTCTCTAAATTGGCCAATTAGGAGCACCTTTTATCAGGAGATGGCTTTCTGATGTGCTGCGTCTTCATGATTATTTCATGTGCTCTTATTTGGAGTCATGAATTATGCAGGCCATGTCATAAGTGTAGTTTGGTTCTGTGCACGACCCAAGTGTGGAGTGTCTCTGAGCTTTTTGAAGGAAAAGTGAGGATACAGACAGGTGCTGGGTGAAGAAAGAGTGAAAAAGTGTCTTGAGAAGTGAGTGGGACCAGAGCTGATCCTGGAGTCTGTGTTCAAACACAAACAAGAGCACACATGTGTCACCACAGCACAAACGTGTGAGCGTGCTAAATAATGTAACACTTCACTGTTTTCTGTTTTAAAATATTTAGGCCCAGTCCAGTAAGTACAGCCACAAACCAGGAGAAATCCAGGCACCAACACAGGTCTTTCTCTTCAGGGAACTTTAGACTAATTATCGCTGTTTTGATTCATATCTGTGTATGAACTATGTGTAGCTGGTTACTTGGAAGACTGACATACACCAAGCTGGAATATGAAAGCCTTCCATCATAAATACATGTCTACATACAGGGAGCCAACACTTACTTTTTAGGCACATATTCTAGGTCTCCTGGCTCAGCTGTGCTACCAAAACTGACAGCTGTTGAAATATTTAGCATTTGAACATGTTTTATTATTTTGAAGCACTTTTTGGCTATCTATGAGAATCTGTTTGTAAATAAAGATTACTCACTACTTAATTACTTACCTTTTCAGTAATTTAATTCACTCCATTAAACATATAAGGATCTCAGTTCAATTTCCTATACCAGCGATGTACTGCTGCTGTGTTGTTGAACAAAGACAGAATGGCAACTTTATTTCCATCTGCTTAAAAATACATGTTTTTAGAAAATCTTTTTAGACAAGAGATTATCTTAAGACTTGATGAATCATTCACTGTTTTGATTACTAGCTGTATTTAACTTGAACAGGAAGTGACTTGGGCGTTTGTACTTCTAAGGAAGTGAGTAGGCAATGCACCCACACCCCAAACAAGCCTGAAGATGTATTGATCATCTCTATTGAAAACAATATCAACTGAAGGCATTATCATGTCAGATGTTGATTCACTTCATTCACTCAGATACAGATTTCTTTGTTTCAAAAGTACATTCATTTCTGTATGAATTGTATTGATGGGCTATTTTGGTACACGCCAGTACTGCAAGGCATTTACTGTTGGAAAGTGGATTTAATATTGTGTAATTGGTTTTCTTATCTGCAGAGAAGTGAATCCTGAGTATTAAAGGCCATTCTGAGTTCACCAGTTCAACCATCTTCAATCTGGACACAGATCCAATCTAGCAGTGTGCCGCTATAGACCCACTGTTATTGACTTTTTACTATAACAAGATGTGAGTCCATTTTCAGCCTATTTATAATGATGATAGATACAATATAGCCACTGTATCTGCCTCCGGGATAATGACAATGGTTGAATGAAAATAGCTGCATTCATGAACTATTATTTTCAACAGACAAACAAACCTTGGAAACAAAATCTTTAAAAACATTCAGTTACTTTTTGTTTTTTGTTTAAAACGTGTGAAACTACTTCACAGCCAAGAGCCAATCTGGTGTTAATCTTCAAATTTTAGAACTGTGAGAATAAAATACCACAATTTTCCAATTATTCACAATTTTACCAAATAACAGTAAAATTCCACCTTCCACTTCCACTTGCATTCACATTGCCAAACAGATCCTCGTATATGAAACCAACTTTATGAAATAAAAAGTTCTTAATAATAAAGCAAAGTTAACAGAGAAAAACAGACAAATACACACTTTTTTTTTTTTTTACTTTAATAGGCTATAGTTTGAAATGAAATGTATGTATTTTTGACTTTTAAACGGCAGCAGTAGGATGTCTATCTACTCTCCATCTCTCTCTGTCTTATTAAAACAATGCAATCCATCAGTGTCTCTTTTCGACTCATCCCTGTCCAGGAATATGCCCACTGTGTCTCCTGGCATGTCTTCACTCAGACTGGAGAGGCCCATACGTGACGTCTTTGCTAATGCGCATGTATCCTGGAGCCAGCAGAGCATATTATTGCATGCACATACATTAGGTTTGCTGCCAGTGCTGTTTATTTGCTTGTAATGCGTTGTGTTTTGTCTTCTTGGCAGTCCCAGGGCTCTGCGGTGCGGTGACTGTCTCTATTCATTTCTCTGTGTTGTCTGTCTGGGTGCACTAGGATTTACATTATTATAGCTTGGACCACCTCATGCACAGCTCTCCATCATGGTTATTGTTGTTGTTGAATAGTAAATCTCCTGTTAGTCTGTTGTTGCATTTCATGTGGAGGACTTGCATACTTCTTTATGGGTTTATTATGTACTTCTGTGCCATTTATTTATTTATTATTTATTTGCTATAATATTGTTTATCTCTAAAAAGTAAAAAAAAAAATAAAATAAAATAAATAAAGCAAGCAGATAATGCTTAATAATATAATGGCCAGAACACTGCAAATTGGTTTTACTGTATTTTTACCTCTGAATACACTTGGCTTGAAATATATATTAAAAAGTATTGTTTTAATTTCTTATCTACATTACATATGTCAGTATTACTTGGTTAATCAGTAATCATGAATGTGAATTTAGCATTTTACTATTGTGAATAATAATTAAATCTTGGTGTTTTTCACAGTAACTTGTAAATGTATTTAAAAAGTATGTGTCTGGTTATTTTCTTCAAAACAGTAGATAGAAAATATTACAATTCCTCTTCCTCTTTTGAACATGCAAAGCAGAGGATTATGGGAGGAGTGCATCTGTTCATATGGAGCTCTGGGTGTACTGTTTTTATTACTATGGAAAATGAATGCGGTCCAGTGCTAATAAGGGCCAGTAAACAGAAATAATAATAGTATGTGAGTATTTGTTTTTTTAGTCATGGGTTTTACAGGGCTCCTAAGATCCTCTGTAGAATTGAACATAACCAATGTCTTCACACTGAAAACACTGTTTGGAGGATTGTGAGGAGCAAAGATATAAGGCCAAAACAAAATTGGGACTAAACTGTGACTAAACATGGACCTAAAGCAGGACTAACAGGACCTATGCTACTTTACATCGAGACTAAACAAGGCTCAAGACAGGACATATCCAGGGCAAGTATAAAAAAAAAGTTCACCACTGCAAGCCTTCTATTCTGTTGTTAAAATCTGGTTAAAATGGCATTTAAAATGGATTTCCCGTGTATAACAATTGTTGATTGTTAGTGTTAGTATTAGTATCTTGTCATTGCTGATTCTTTCGTGATAACACAGTTTGTTAAAATCATTAGCAAGTCCCACTTCCTCTGTAACTGAATGTGTATTGATTTCTTCATATCTCCCTGAAATTGAAATCCTAACACAGGGGAGGGCAAACTTTTTGGCTCGAGGGCCACAAAGGTTCTAAAATTTGATGGAAGGGCCGGACCAGGAGCAGATGGATGGAGTGTTCTGGTCTGACTACATCAGCCCAGCAAATAAGCCAAAAATAACTTGCAGGATCCAACGATTTACATGTGGCATATTCAAACGTCTCAATTCAATTTGTGCGCAATATATCGGGCCGATGATTTTCCACTTCAAAAATTAACATTTTCCGTTTCAAAAATTTTTAATTCCATTTCATTGTGACACATTTGATAATTCTGTTGACAGTGTTGGGAAGGTTACTTTAAACTGTATTCTATTACAGATTACATAGCCCAAAATGTAGTTTGTAACGCAATCCATTAAATTACTTCAATAAGTAACTGGATTACTTGATATTGTCATGTTTTTTAAAACTACATGAATGTAGCAACCACCTCTTGCAAATTCTTGTTTGGTTTTAGTCCTGGTTTAGACCTGGTTTAGACTTGGTTTAGACCTGGTTTTAGGCCTGGTTTAGACCTAGTTTTAGTCCTGGTTTAGACCTGGTTTTAGTCCTGGTTTAGACCTGGTTTTAATCCTAGTTTAGACCTGGTTTTAGTCCTGATTTAATGCTCGTTTAGTCCTGGTTTTAGATCCGGTTTACACCTGGTTTAGACCTGCTTTAGACCTGGCTGGTGTCAGTTCTGGTTTAGAGGTGCACAGGAGGAAGCGCGGTCCACACAGCGTACGCGACAAGACACGATCCACGCGCGGTGTCCACGCCGTACAAGAGGAGGTGCGGTATGTGCGGCACACTAGATATAGACTTGGCCGGAGTGGTTTATGGGAAGGTTTTCAGACCATGAGTGAGGAAGACGTGTTCAGCATATAGTTCTACCCCTAGGAACTGAGTCATGGGCCTATGTGGATAATTTAGTTTTATGTATCAATGTATCTAATGTGCGCCATCTATTGGGAAACGCCAGAATTGCAGGGAAATTAAAACAAATAACTTTTATTACAGTTCATTCATGTTTGGCGGGCCGGATTAAAAAGGTTAACGGGCCGTATGTGGCCCCCAGGCCGTAGTTTGCCCACCCCTGTCCTAACAAGAAGTCAGGCAGTGATGGATTGTCCCACGCTGGGCCACAGTGACCAAAGTGGGTGGACTGGGCAGGATTTAAAGGTTTATGTTATCGGCCAAGTTTGCAATTAAAGACCCTGGTACCCACTCGTCCACACCAGATTAATAGCTTTGTATTGACTGTGCTGGTGCACCATTTTGATGATATCTTAGAGAAGAAGAGCAATTTTCCACCATTGGTAAAAGTATACATCACACTGTGTTGACAGAACTCACTGAGTGGATTTTTAATACTTTAATTGAACCATTGTCTATACAAGGCACACGGCACCACGGCATCTCCCTTTAAGATAACATTTAGTTAGGCTGTACAAGTTGGTTTGTCAATATATTGAAATGTAAGGCACAAGTGACATTGAGAGAACAAGCAATGGTCCATTTGTTTTGATTTGTACTCTTCTAGTGCTTCTAACTTTAACATTTTCCACAAAGTTTACTTTTCTGCCATCTAAATGCAATAAGACATACCATACATATCAATACTGCTCGGGGTGTCATAGAATGAAACATTTATGTTGAGATTATTGTCAGAAGAAACATCACAATTTTATGACTGTTCACAATTATTGACTAAATGACAGAACAACTGTGAAATAATTATTTGACATTTTCTAATAAGATTTCCATTCTTTTAGGTCTTTACTAGTACCGTAGGTGTACTTTTTTGGAGTAGTTTGAAAAGACTTAATTTTGGTTTTGCCATTCACAATTATTATTTTTAATGACCTAATTATTAATCAAATAATGTCAACATCCCAAGAGCTAACTGCATGTGAAATTTAAGTTATCCAGTTTAGTTAGTTATAATACACATTTTATGGTGCCCTACAATGTGGATAAGAGCAAATAGGGGCCCTTAATTACTCATCTGTTGGTTTGGCTTCTATGGTGATCTTATTATCTTAAACTTTAAACAGAATTAAAGACATACTTCAGGTCTATACTCTATAGATACTTGATGATTGGCTCTCATTTTCAGATGTTGTTTTTCTTCTTAACCTCAAGCAGCACCAGGAAATAAATCTTGTTTAATGATGAAGGAGGGGATTTACAGAAAAGAGAAAGCAATTAAGGATCACAAATACACGAAGGGAAGAGGAATAGACGGAAGAAGAAAGACCTTAAGGAATTCTTGAAGACTGAATGAATAATGCTGTACATAATGATAATGGAGAGAAAGGGTTTTGAAATAACCAAAATTGTGTGTCTGCTAAATACATGAGTGTAGCAGGTGGGAGCAGTCTGTTGTGTTGTCACACCTCATCAGTCGTTTTATTAATTTTGACAGTGCTTATAATGACAATTAACACTCAATTAAGTATTAATAACTTTATTAAGATTCCCCTCTCATTTGCAAGGCAATGCAGCAGTCATTTATAAGGCTGTGTTTTCAGTTTTAATGGATAATCTATCAGTGGGTGCAGTTATGGCAAAGAAGAGAGTTAATTCAGTCAAAGATTTTGAAAGTGACACGAACTATAGGAAAAACATTTTCTGATATTATCTCTGGTAGTCTGGTTATTTCCGCAAGTAATGTGAGGCATGTTCTGAATTTTTTTATTATACGCTTTTTGTTTATCAGGGCCTGGTGGTTGAAGTCTCGGGTTGCCTGACCAGCCAGTCCCTTCTACGTTCTCTGTCCAAACAGTAGCTAATCTGTAGGACATGTCTCCTCTCGAAAATTTTTGGATCATTTAAATCAAAATAACTTTTTTTTTTTTTTTTTTTACCTGAGATAAATAATAGTTTGGTGCTTCAATGTTGATTCTTTATGTTGTTGTTTTTTTTAACCCTTTTTTACACATAAACTGCCATGTTGGTTTCTGATGCTAATGGAGGACGTCTCTCTGACTGGTTAATCCACCTGTCAATCACGCCTTGTGTAATTGGAGAGACAGAATACAGCTCCAAATCTACTCGTCTTTGTAAAGTTTTGTCAAAGTGTGTGGTTCTGGCTAGCCAGGGAAGATCACAGGTACAATATCTGATTGGGACTTTTCTTTGTATTGCCTGTTTTGCATGTTTTGTTGCGTTAATGCATTTCTTACAGTTACTCAAGTTTCTCCCATGTTACTAATAGCAAATCTTCCAGTTTAGATACTCTTGGCCTACCAAATGCAGAGGACTACAGTATATGGACAATTAAACCTCAACCTCAAACATCCACATAAGTTCAAGCATGTTTTTTCAGTTATTCAAGTAAACTTCTGCCAAATCATCAGACAATCTGTCTTTGAGTAACATGACATAGCAAAAAGCCATTATAACTGAAGTAAACACAAGAATAGATACATCTGAACAACCATTCGTTTTTCAGACTTCTAAAATGAATTCCATGTCACCATCAGTATGCACTGAGTGTATATAGGCTTCATGGCTAATTACCTGTCCAGTGTGTCCGCACAGGTACTCTTGGGACGCCCTGTACCTCGGCAGAGCAGGAGAGATAGACTCATTAACTCCAGTTCTCACATGGACCCACTTTGAAGTGCAAGCGGGCGTTGCATCTGTCCCTTATACTCCCCACACTCTGCAAATGTCTCTCAGTGGAACATGTGCCTACTCAACATAGACTATTGCCTCTCTTCAGTGTTGCATAAGACATTTAGATTTTCACAAAACAGTTGTTTTGATTGCTCTCCATGACTTTACAGCTGTGTTCGCTCCTCGCTCTCACTGTGAAATGTCGTGAAATGCTAATTGTGTAATTGCTAATTTGCTTAAGGGAACACTGTGTATTCAATTGGCAGATTTGGGTGCAGTGGGGAGCCAGTGTTTCAGGGGTGAATCAACAGAATAATAATGCTTTCTAATGCGTTTCAGTTGACTATGGTTGGAGGCGTCACCAGAGCAGAAGGACAGAGCAGAGCACCTGGAGCCCACCCTGACTGCTTGGCCAGAGGGGAGCTGGGGTGGGAGTAGGGGGCCCACCTGGTGCTACTGGACAGATGGGAAAAACTAAACCACTGAGTCATACAAAAGGATTCACGAATGACAGATTTCAGTCTGTGCCAAGTCAGGGATTTAGGGCATGAAAAATGAAGAGGGGTAGCATCTGTTTAAACCATGGTGATAATAAGCTGCAGTAAACCAACACTTTAATGTCACTTTTATATTGTTTTCTTATAGTTGTTTTTATCTTAGTTTTTTGAGATTACATTTGTTAACATCAACGCAGGTAGCACTTTTACAATTTTATCTCAGGAATTCTGTGTTTAGAGTTCATTTTCATGTATGTTTATATATATATATAAATCAGATGCCTTTCAGTCACTCTTATTTATCCAGAATTAACTACGACACAGAGACTACACTAGTTAATTAGATAAGAAAGCCTGTAAGCAACTCAGTAAAAACGGCTTTTTCCAACTGCGAATCATATCTAAACTTCGCTCAATGATTTCTAAAGCTGAGTTAGAGATGGTATTCCATGCATTTCTGTCCTCAAGACTAGGCTATTGTAACAGTCCGTTTACCTGTCTGAGTGAGAAGAAACTTACCCAACTGCAGATGGTCCAAAACTCTGCTGCAAGGCTTCTGAGCCGCACCAGCAGGACAGCGCATGTCTCTCTGATTTTAAAATCCTTACACTGGCTCCCTGTTCTTCTTTGTGTCCACTTTAAGATCCTGACATTGACCTTTATGGCCCTACATGGCCAGGCTCCTGCTTACATCACAGATCTGATATAGCCATACACCTCTGCCTATACCCTGAGGTCTAACAGCCAAAACCTGTTAATGGTCCCTCAGACAAGTTTTAAAACATGAGGTGACAGATCTTTTCAAGCCGTCTCCACTAAACTCTGGACTGAACTGCCTCCTCACCTACGCTCTCTATAAAGATGCCCTCTAGGTGTGGATGCTTTTAAAAAGCAACTGAAAACGTTTCTCTTCGACAAGCGTTCCCGCCCCCTTGATTTTATTATGAATGTATCTTCTGCTGTTTTTTATCTTTTGTATGTGAAGCACTTTGTGATCTGTGAAAAGCGCTATATAAATAAACTTTACTTACTTACTTAATTTGTCTCACAATATTGATGTATGCACAATGCAAATGTAAAGTATAAAAACAGTATAAGTAGAATAAATATTCCAAAACAGTATCAAAGATATTCAAGGTAAAATAACCAAATAGGCCTATTCCCTATTCTAGGGAGAGAAAGAAAAACAAGAAAATACTTTTCATAAAAATAGTACTTATTGTATATAACAACAAAAGATTGCAGTAAAAATGACATGTCCTGCTGATCGATTAGTCAGCTAAAAAGGAGGTGTGGCAAAAGCTCTCAAAACTTTTTACTACCTGTGATCTGCACATTTTTTGACCCAAAAGACAGAACAACTGCACAGTTTATGTTTATGCAAAAATAACTTAATTCACCTTTGTTTCCACTGTTGTGCATATAAATGTTGATTAATCGACTGAACAACCAAAAGACTTCAGCTATTCACCTATATAGTAGCTATTCATGTATTATCCCATTGTAACAATTATTCATGCTTTAAGCATAGTTCAATATGCTGGTCTCCTCAATTTTAATTATTAGAAAGTAAATTTTGAGTGTTAATTTCAAAGCAATGATCCAAGCAACCTCAGCCTTGGTTACTATTTTCATTCATATTGAATGAATGAAAATAATAACCAAACATGCTGATCCAGAATATTTGACAGAGTTACAGCAAAACTGTTTATTTGGGAACTTCATTTGATGTCGCAACTTAATTAGTCAGTATAAAATATTTAGCAGCCATGCTGGTGAGATAATGAGCACAATAAAGAAGCCTGAAGGAACAATGGAATTATTTATAGGTTAGAACATGAGCCAAAACAATTTATGACTGAAACATCCAAATTTAAATAGGTTATATACTAGGCTTCTATTAATAAACATTAAAATCCAGATATTTCATGACTTTCAAGAAATAATTAGTTCTTGCCACAATTTTGTACAGGTAATTTTCTTGTTGCCACTGAATAATATACACATTTGGGAACAGATGCAGTATCTCCCATCAAATCCCCTTCAGAACCACATTTGCCAAACTTAAAGTGTTACCATGACTACACACCTACGACATGCATCTTGTTTATAAAAGTCATTTAATTTGCAACTAAAACTATCGACACACAAGAGTTGAACATATTTTCTTCTTACTTGAGGTCATCTCCAAAGTTTGCATAATAGTGTTATGGTTTATGGCCATGTTGGCGTGGGAGGGATGAGGGTTGGTACGTGGGTGAGCTCTTGCAGGTAGAGACTGCAGTGTAGAGGCGGAGGTTAAATTTTGTGTTTAATGCATAGGAAGATACACAGAGAGAGAGACAGACAGACAGAAAGAGACAGAAAGAGGCAAAAAGAGAGGCATAGAGAGAGACGCAGAGAGAAAGAGAGTGAAAGACAGCAAGAGGGGAAATAGGGAGCTGCTGGATTTGCCTCGGTGCATCGGGGATAATACAGGTCACTAGTAGCACTTGCCCTACGTTTATAGACTTCACAGTGAACAGTAGCTTTCAAGTTGGAGAATGCAATACAGTGTATAATGATTATCTAATATAGTTATTGTTGAATATTTTCACAAATCATCGGGACTTGTGTTTGCTTTTTAAAATGTCTTAGTGGTAACTTTTTATTTGTGGGGACCATAAACTGTAAGATAACAATAGAAAAAAAAAACTGTAGAGATGTCTCATAACCTCCTGATTGATGAATTTAGAGAGCATAGCACAAACTAAAATGTTCCCTTTTTAAATTATTCTCAAAGTAAACACCAATTTGCATTAAGTTTGTGACCCATCATTAGAACATCCTTTTAGCTTTGCACCAGCTATTGAGCAATACCCGTGCTCTTAGTAAATTCATAAGAAGATTGTGTGGGGAAGCCTATTTAGTGTGTGCGTGTGTGTGGGGTGGGGGGCATGTGGAAGGGAGTAGTGTCTGACTCAAGCAGGGTACAGCGGAGAGCAGGACACCCTGAGGACCTAGGCTGTAGATGGAGGTGTAAATCTGACTTAATGGGCAGAAACAGACCTCGGGGTGTCCGGAGCTCCACTGTCTCACCGCCTCTCAATGTGTGTGAGATATTCAGATACAGAGGAGAAGTGGAAGAGGAGATCTTTATGTGAAAATAACAAGACATATTTTAAAGTGTGTGAGATAAATACGCTCTAATGGCAGGAGTGTAGCGATGTGTTGGAGCAGGAAATGTGTCTCTGTTATTTTACTTGCGCGCATATTATGCCTTGTTTTTTTTCCTTAGTATGTGGTTTCCTTTGCTGCACGTGGCCCATGAAATATCTGTTCAAAAGTAATTGCATTACTATAGTAGAGGAAATGACTGGCAAACATATTATGTATTGCTGCTGAATGTCCATTACATGACATGCTGCCTGCAGAGAGTGACAATGAAGAAGTAATTATGGCTAATAATGGTCCAGGTTTATAGAGGGCTCTTAAGAACCAGGTGTATTATTCATTCTCTGCACAGGAATGCACTTATGATGGTACCTCTGTGGCCACAAGTGCCATGGGACAGACTAACACAGACCTGGCAGCAATAACTTGCCAATGCCCTCTTTAGAACCAAAACAGTAGAGGGAAGAATATCCGTTGTTGAAGTAAAGTCTTCAATGTTCACTTTGAGAGACAATTCTGATTAGCCCTGTACAAATTTACAAACACATATATACACTTTACAAAATTAAATTTTTCTATATCCAATTAGTCTGCTTGAGAAAAATGTTAAAATAATATTTCACAGTAACTTTCTCCATCAGTTTTCTTTTTGCTGCCATAACAACCATGTATTTTTGGATCCCTTTCATAATCCTCATTTTATCTAATTTCATCTTTGCTTTTGTTTCACAATGCCTCTCTCTGACAATAGCTTTCTTCAATATCATATTGTCATCACAGCAAAAGAAGTCAGGTACATTTGATTTTACCAGTCCCTAGTTGTGGATTTACTTTTCTGTATGGTCTGTTTTTGCTCAACGATACAATGTGGAGATGGTATAAATCTGTTCTTTTCTGAAAAATGGCTGTCACACAAAATCAGCAAAAGGGAAAAGTAAAAAAAGAAAAAAACATGACCTATTTTCAATTTTGATTTGCAGGCAATAAATTTTTCTCCACACAATGCTTCATGGATATTTTATCAGGCTCCAGAAAAGGTGCTGTGCCTGTGTGTGTGTGCGTGTGTGTGTGCGTGTGTGTGTGCGTGTGTGTGTGCATGCGTGTGCATGCATGTGTGTGTGCGTGTGTGTGTGTGCATGCGTATGTGTGTGGTCCATGCATGTGTGTGTGTGTGCGTGTGTGTGTGCGTGCGTGTGTGGTGTGTGTGTGTGTGTGTGTGCATGTGCATGTGTGTGGTGCATGTGTGTGTGTGTGTGTGTGTGGTGCATGTGTGTGTGTGTGTGTGTGTGTGTGTGTGTGTGTGGTGCATGTGTGTGTGTGTGTGTGTGTGTGGTGCATGCATGAGTTATGAAGTCAGTCCCATTACACAAAGAAACTCAAAAATGTAGAAGTTTAGCAATTTTGTTTTTTCAGCACAAACAAAGGAACAATTATTCCAAGCAGTTGCTTATACTTTTACACAACCTATTTTGTTTTGTTGTTTTGCAAAACAAAATCAATATTTTCTTGTTTTAATTTTAAAATGGGGTGTAATATAAATTATGCGTTGGCATGTTTATTGTTTTGACTGACACATAAGTAAGTAAAAAGTTCCACCAAAGGACCACTATACATTTTTTTCAACATTCATCTGTTAATCGGTGTTTTAATGGTAACTTCAGTGTCCTAGCTTCTTTTTTCCTGTAGAAGTACAAACCTAAAAATAAAAATAAATGAAACCTGGATTTGTCTGGTTCAGAATAAACACTATAAATTGCTAAATTATATTCAGAAACGCCATTATGACACTTTTAACAAGTACTTATTTCACAGACTCGCAACAGTCTGACAATCAGATATAATACCAGGCTTGCAGCTGAACCATACTTTATAATACTTTAGTGAAAAATTTTCCATCTGTGCTGTGTATAAATGGAGTGACATTTCTTGGCCATTAACAGTGAATGCTTGAAGAAATATAGTGTCATGTCAATCTAATTTGACATTTTAAAGTACTTAGCTTCAGCTTTTTCATCTTCAGTTGAAAAGAATAAAGTGGGAAACATTGAAACATGACTCCAGGACTGATCATGTTTTTTGTTTTGAGCTGCAGACAGGCCTGTCAAACTGATTTGTTTACACACTGAGAAGATTTCGTTGCACGTTTCAAACACTGTGAAATTAAAATGAACTGAAATGCATATGAGAACATGTATGAGAACACGTCAAGCCTAATGAGCCACAAAATGAATGTGAATGATTAAATTAATGCCATAATATAGAACATTCCCCACAAAGCAATATCTCAGTGGAAACAATCAGACACAAGCAAGTTGCGCAGTAGCCTTTTAACTAATACAAATCTACTTCCTCCAGTTGCTAAATCCAATTCAAATGGTTTAGGACTATAACAAATGCCATGATGGTTAAATATTCCATCACTACCATCAGTTACATGATGCTCAGTTCTAAGAGAAATATTAAGTATTCATCCGTGACTGTGGCCCACCTCCATACTGTAGCTGTGTCTTTGTGAGTGAATAGGTGTGAAATACAAGGTCTAGTGTTTCTGTCACAACTGAGTGGAGAAGCATTACATAACACCACACAGAGGCTCAGGTCCTGGGATGAACTGGGTGTCTCTACTCTTACTACTCAGGGCAGAGATGGTTTTAGTTTAAGTGCTTTTAGGTTAATGCACTGAGTACTGGTAACTTGGGGTTTCTGAAAATAAATGGGAGTAAAGCTTTTGCAAATATATTTGTAGAGCTAGTTTAGGAAAATCTGATTCTACCCTCTATTCTACCCTCTACCACTCAATATCTGAATATCTGATTTCCAGATGTGATTGTTGGATGTTCTCCCTGTGGAGTGATGAATAAATATTGGAAAATTAGCATGGTTTAATTAGTTGAATGTTGAATCTACTTTCAGTTGAGCGACATGCCAAGCAGATATGTTCAAACTTCCCTCTCCCCAGACACCTCCACCTCTTCCAGGGTAATCTTGGGGTCTTCATACTTTCTTAAAAACTTCCAACGTCTCCATGGTCTTCTGTAAAGCTTCCTCCTGGTGAGACATGCCCAAAACATTCAGTACTCCATGTTATATTGCTTAATAGTTGTTTTGCCCTTACTTTAACCCAACGTCAAATCTGTGGCAGTCTGCATTTCTTCCTCTTGTGACTGTTGCCAACCACAGATATAATATTAGTTACAGTTCAGTCTGTGAAGCAGTTGAATTATTGCTGAGGCGGAGTGGGGTTCCCCTCTCTGTGGTCTGACTTTGAACAGGCCTTCACTTTAGCTACTCATTTGTCAAATAGACAGCTCTGCTCCTGTCCCCATCTCCTGTGTGTGCATCAGGGGGATCTAGTCCCCACAATATTTGCATTTCGTGGCATTTTCGTTTTTTTTTTTTTTTCAGTCCAAATGTTTTAGGATTTGGTTTTGGACAAAGATGGGAAAACTTGGATTCATTCAGAGCCATAAATAGAAAATGCGAATACAACTCTTTCCCTAGGTGTTTGCATATGTGTGTTTGTGTGTGTATATGTGTGTGTGTATGCATGTGTGTGTGCATGTTTGTGTAAACCAATTATAGTCAGATGGTGCCAGCTGATAACTTGGTCATATGTACGTTATGTATGTCTCACCATCTGATCGCCTTGGGTAATTAGAAATGCTTTTACACTATTACTGATACAACAGCAGTTTGCCAGCAATCTGTGTGAAAAAGGCAATGCATTTAAATTGGCAGCATTAAAACAATGTATGTTGGTTTATATGATGCCTACATTAACATTTATTTCAAGCATTTATTCTAATGTGATGATTGTGATGCATTATTGCCTATAATATATACCCTTATTTAGTTTTATTGCATTTTGAATTTTAGTGTTTGGTATCTCTGCTCTAATGGTTATAGCTAATTCATCATTTAAGATTGAGAGTGAACTGGGTTTACTACATTTTTTGTATGATTAGAAAACATACAATTCAACATGCATTATTTCTTCTGTAGCCTACATAAATGTCTGAAGCCAGATTTGAGGACATTGTATTGAGTTGCAAACCATGTTTGCTTGTAACCGACCATATCACGTTAGAAAAGATTGTTGTTTTGATATACAAATATGCAGTATTGTTTACCTAAAATGTTGCAACAGCAAGAAAACAGAAATGGAATAAACTTACCCTTTCAAATAAGTGTAAAAAGTGATATTTCTGCACTTTTGTCTATAATTTTATAGTCCTATCACATTCATCTGATATTTAAAAAGTCCTATATTACACAAAATTGACTCTTGTGAGCTTTAAGCTAGAATGTTGTTACTTCCTCAAAGTTGTGTTGTGTTTTGTTTCATTCACACATGAGTAATCTTGCGTTATTGGTCTGTCTACATTTCCAAAGCTCAAAATGCTCAGATCTCTTTTGTGATGTCATGAAGCAGTAGTTTTCATGTTTACAGCTACCTTTAACCTTAGGTTCAATGCAATGCCAGATCTGCAATAATTCCAGTGATTCTAGTGAAGGTGTGTGGAGTTTAAAAACAGTGGAGCACTTCCTGTATTGCCGCAAGACAGCGGAACAGAGTGTTTTCTGTGTGATAGAAGAACACAGCCTAAATATACAGGATTTGTAAGTTAAACGTATGAATGAAATAAAATACAACTCCAGGGATGTTTTTGGTGAGTAAAACAACATTAATTAACATATATCAGAAAACAGCATAATATAGGCCCATTAAAAGTCAGCCAATACATTCAAAGACTTGTTTTAGCCCAAATCTACTGGGCTGCCAAGATATTGTAGCGAGAGCGGTAGCTAGCAAGCTTAACTCCGGAATTAACCCAACAACGCCACCTAGGGTATATGGCCCTAGGACCAGATTATCTTGAGGTCACGAATTTTACACAGAAGGCCGCACAAGGTCTGGACAAAAGAGAGGTGGATTAGTTAACAAAATGGAATTTATTTAATTTGTATCAAAAATATTTAAAATAGGTCTATATTCTCATAAAAATATCAAAACTTTATATTACACAATTACCATTTAAAACCACAGAGCACATGTCATGGAGGTTGCAGGGCACCTTAAGCCCAATAACTTGGACAATGAAAACTAAATTAATAGGCAACAACTTAAATCAAGACGATAAAATGAAAAAAAAACACAACAAATCAGGCAATAATAAGTAACCAATATATCAAAACAAACAATGAACTAAAGAGAACTAACAAAATAAATGCACATGCAAATCAACAAGAAATATACAAAATAACACACAATAAACATGCAGTTGCCCAGAAAGGCAGAGCTCTCACATTAAATGAGAAGAGTCTTTGCCTATTTAAATAATTTTACTCGCCCAAATGGGGCAAGGTGCGCATCTGCTCCTGAGCATGCGCACTATAGAGTGCAAGGCACCGGCCACAAGTGAATGAATGAACTCGGAGTTGTGACCTGCGCGTGTGGACAAAACCGGACAAAAACAACGGCCCCTTTAACAGGAGGTGGCGGCTCCAACGCGGGCCGCACACACAGCGCCGGTCGGTGAGAGGCGCGTGCACCTGTGAGCAGCAGGAGGAGGGGGAGAGCCGCGGGGGAATCGCGGCCACTTCCCACAACTTCCCAGTACCCCGGGAAGAGCTCCAAGCCCACAACGCGCGCCCTCGAGCGCGCACTCCCACAACACAGAGTAAGACCACGAGACCTCTGTGAAGTTGGCCACAATGACCAGTCCAGACCGTAGTCCTGATAAAAGAACGAGAAGAGCGCACTGGTTGAGATATGACCCCGAACCCGGTCCTGCGGGAGCAAGCACGCTGCCACCTCAAAGCCCCCTCGAGGAGGTGTGTGTATGAGCGCGCGCCATGCGCGCACCTGTCTTTGTGGGTTAGGTTGGTGCCACCCACCAATCACCTTAAAGGTGAAGCACACCGACATGCCACAATATCATTTCAGTAATGTTATCAGAATCCTACAGAAACACTTGAGCTATTAATTTCTGTCAATATCACCCGTCCCATCCCGCATGTAATACTTTTCATATATCACCAGTCTAGTGTTTGGTCTGTCCCTGTGGGCTTAACCTGTGTCTCCTTTGTCTCCTCAGTGCACTGCAGTGTCATCAGAATTTATCTGGGGACCACAGCCAGAGAGTAAGACACGTGTGTGTGAGCCTGACCCAGAGTGACACTCCTGTCCACACATATGACCGTGGTGAGATGGATTTGATTTTCTTGTTACCTTTATCCACTTGTCCCATGGTATGAATGACTCCTGATGTAGTGTTCACTTTCTGAATGATCTGGGGAGTGTCCATTTTATGATACAATGCAATATAGGAGATGTAGTAAAGATATGTATTATTATAAAGATATGTATTTAATATGTATTCTCTATGGAAGAGTATTGGAAGAGTTTCCTATATTTAAAGAATGGAGTAATTGGATTTATCCATTGGAATTTGAGGGTTCTAAGTCAAAGCAACACCCACGTGGCCTTTGTGAGCACGGCTTTTACTAGGAAATAGAGGGGCACCACTCAACTAATTTTGAGAAATATTACCGATACAATACAATCAATTACCTACATTAATGAATTAATTAATAATGAACTGAAAATTTGATCTGAAGGTTTGTGAATTCTTTCCATAACAGTGATTACTGGTCTGCAAATCTAAGTATTTAAAATTGGAAAAATAATGAAATCTTAGCTTTCTGGTCAGATTAAGCTACCAAAAATGAAATCACGTCCAGAGTCAGGTACATGCAAAGTCCGTACCTGACTCTGGACGTGATTTAATTCGGACTTTGTATGGAAAACTTCTGCGTTGTCTGTCCTTGATCAAACTGCATGTTGGGGCCAACTGAGAACATGTGGCTGGGGTCACAGATAAGTCAACTCCGATCCTTCCTCTCCTCCCTGAGATTCAGCGGGAAAGGCTGGCCAATGGGAGACAGCCGTGTGGGGATGACTGCTAAATATTACATTCACACGATTTTACAAATCAACATTAAAACACATGCGGCACGGTGGCTGAATGGCAACACTCAGGCCTCACAGCAAGAAGGTTGCGGGTTCGATCCCCGGGTCGCCCGGGCCTTTCTGTGTGGAGTTTGCATGTTCCTCCCCGTGTCTGGATGGGTTTCCTCCGGGTACTCCGGTTTCCCCCATCAACCCAAAACATGCCCGCACCCCTAACATCAAGGACCATGATGTCCACCCTCCTGTGGGCTCACCACCTGCAGAGGGGTTCATAGGGGGGGTCAGGTTCTATGAGTATTGGGCAGCACGCTGCCCCCGCGACCCAGCCGGATTAAGCGGGAGAAGATGGATGGATGGAACATTAAAACACAATCAGTGATGATAGTTCATAGAATGATCAAGTTCATTCTTCTTTTCTCTGAAGAAGAGTCTTTGTAGAAATTGTTCAATTACAAATCAAAGTGACTTTTTAATTGTGTCTTTGTTATTTATTTAATATATAATATTTGGATCTTCAGTCAATATAGTTTCTTTATACTGTAAGGGAACACGTACAGATATGCAGATCTTTTGTAAAAGGTCTTTAATCCTTGTTTGGAGAGTTAAAGGGGATCTTTGAATGAGACTTTTGTATAAGATAAGAAAGGATAGTCCTACTCCAAGGTCCAGGGGCCTGGATAAAGAGGAGGAGGGTGAAGTTAAGGTTTTGTTTGTGTGCGCATTCCTTCCAGAGTTTTCCTCAATCAAAATGGCAACAATTAAAAGGTTGCAATATGACAGATTCACAGGTCATGGACAGTATCACTACAGAGGTCAGAATTGTTTTTATATTCACAAATGTCCCATGTGTTTTTTATAAGAACCAGCCCCACCTAGGCCTGTCACAATAATAACTATATTGACTTATCTTTTGATATATGAAAGCTGGAACAATATATTCTGGGGTTCAGTATTTATTGTATGTACTTTTTCTTTACAATAGTGGGGAGATTTTAGTCTTTTTTATATAATACGGTAAGAATTGAGCAGTAGAGAGTAGAATAAATATCTACTTCTAAGCAGATATTAACTATCTAACTGACTAACTAACTATTAGTTCATTCTGCCATTGATGTGTTGCTTCTCAGGCTTTTTGATGATACTCTCTATTTATTAATTCCAATATTATCATTTTTTGCAGTATATCTCTGTAGCAATATATCTTCAATATTGCTTCAAAATGTGTTATTGTGACAGGCCTACCCCCACCAGATGTCTTTTTCTAACAACCTTTGGTGGGTATGTAATGTGAAAATTTGAAAACATATTTTGGATAACTGCTGATTTGTAATTTTTCCATTACTCATTGTGTGAGGATGTGTTTTTGGGGTTTGATGCTCTTCTTCCTGCTCCTTATTGTCAGGGGTGTATATGTCTCAGTGTTTTGACATCGCCCCCTGTGAGAAGATTAATTAGCCTTCTACCTCTGAGATGATGTAGGTGCCTCGTGGCTTTCATCTTTTTGCTTTGTTATATTTCACATCCACAAAACATCACTCTTTCCTGTTTATTTCCTGTTTACAAATTTCTTCCAACATTTTAGACTTCAGTGTTTTTCTTTTTTTCTTTTATTTCTTTATTTTTGTCATCTTTTTAGTCAGTTGCTAATGAGGCTCACATTCTACAAAAAATATGACTTATGGCAGATCATTGCAGGATCAGAATGCGGTTAGATTTTTTATTGCCATATCTCCCAATCCTGTACAACAGCGGCCCCCAAGGGACCCCTGCTATACAGGTAAAAAAAAAACACATTCAATTTACTTTTAAACTTAAAATTTTCATTTCTACAGCATAAGCTTAGCTATTCTCAACTCAGTACAGGACTGTGAAAAACTAAAACCAAATTTTTCTTTGCGGTCTAAAAACTCAAACCAACCATAAATGAAAGCTGCCCTTTCCACAAAGCCAAATATGGGAAGCACTTAGCATGCAAAAACACGGCTTTACATAATTTGAACTGGCTCCTTCGCCCGCACCAGCAGATCTCTATTTTAAACTTGCATGAGCCTCCAAGTGAATCTAAAGCACAGTGAATGTGGTGGGAAAAGGTTGACTGTTGGGTCATTTTTAAAAACTGCTGTAGGTACTTGCAGCAAATGAATGCATCCAATTAGAGCACGATGTAAATTCATAATTTGGTCAACATTTTGGGATGTATTTTTTCAAAAGATATTCAAACTATTGTGTAGAAATGTTGCCGTTAGCATTGAGACCTTGTTGTTGTGTGGACTAAAAAGCATGATTAGAAAATGCTTCTGAAGTCATTCACTTTACATGAAGTCTGAAATATTTATCTGTGTTCACTTTGCTTTGCTTTGGCAGCTGTGGGTTTATTGGTCCCTCTAGTCCAGTCAGCAGAGCAAACACGCAGTGCAGGTACAAGAATGGAATTTAAAATCATAGTAATATAATCTACAGTTTAAAAATATATAAAATGTAGGGCTGTGGGCCATAGTCGTTCAATTATTTGGTTGATCATGTCTTATTCGACCAAAATCTGTCTTGGTCATATAATGATTATATTTAGATT
Source organism: Odontamblyopus rebecca (assembly GCA_030686955.1). Lineage (NCBI taxonomy): Eukaryota > Metazoa > Chordata > Actinopteri > Gobiiformes > Gobiidae > Odontamblyopus > Odontamblyopus rebecca. The sequence goes on along the minus strand of CM060662.1, from coordinate 21,005,689 downwards.
AAGGATTTATATGGAAGAACAGCAGAATGGAGAAATTATTGAGTGAGTGAGTGAGTCATCTAATAGAATATTTGGTATATTTTTTATATGTAAAAGACAGATTAAACTTGTGACGTTAGATCTGTCTTTAAAGGTTTTCTGTTCTATGTTCCCTCATCAAAAACATACTCCACATTTTTGACATAAAGATCCTGCATATTTAGGCTAAGGTCTCTCAAACAGAGGTCATGTGACACAGGAAGTGCTCCACTGTGTTTTTAAAATCAATACACTTTCATTACAATAATTTGGATAATTTCAGCCCTGGAATGTCCAATCTCTATTGAGGTGAAACAGAGCATTTTGTGTTTTGGAAATGTGAACAGGCTAATAATGCAGGATTACTCATGTGTGAATGAAACAAAAAACACAACTCCAGATGTTTTAGATCAGGAAACAACGTTATAACATGGCTTAAATTCAGCTCCTAATAGATTGGAAATAAGACCAAATGTAATGAAGAAAGTCAGTAAAGAGAACATTTTGTGGATGCTGTGAAAACTGAGAGCTGTGTTTAAAGCTCCTTACTACTGAAGCTTCATACATGTCAGGACACCAAATATTTTTTATTTAAGCCAACACCATGTCAGATTCATTGCTATTCACTATATTTCACTAAATGGATTAATGTTTATGATATACATGTCCTAACATATTTAATTTTTTTAAACCTAGACCTATTTGCTATGCCATAGAGACTCCTGCTAGATCTTCAAAGCCACGACTTTTCGATATCAGAGTAAATTCAACTTGTTTTCAATTTACCCTTGAGCGAGACCATTTGGCCTGAATACAAAGTAAAGAACACACTGAAAGTAAGTAACATAAGCTTCAAGGTTATTGAGCACCTTTCATTTATAGCAAATATGTGGACCCCGTGTAATTTAATGATCGCTCCCACGGTACGCCTCATTTGAGTTCATATGTGTAAATTATTCATGTAATTAGCACAGAGAAAGAGATGGAATTGTAAACAGTTTAAGTGTCTGCCTCCAGTACAAACGCTGTACATTACTAGCAGGCCGTTTTACATTTGTATATGTTTGGATATTAACCCCATTTTCACAAAGCTGATCCCATTAGGGGAGAATAAAACCCACATAGATTGTCAGGATTTGGCTGCAATAATTAGTCATGATTACTCTGCAGTGTAAGCAATATCTTCTGGCCCAGGTATTGGATTTCCATCATATTCCTAATCCTTTGAATCATGAGTACGATTTTTTGTGTTTTAAAAAAATATATATTTATGTGCATTTCTTTAAAGGTGCATTGTTCAACGTTTTTAGGGGAGAATCTGTTACCTGCTTGTGTCCATGGAGATTAGTTATAGGTTTGCCTGTAAAGTTCCATGGTATAGTAACTATGACAAAGTGGGCCTTTGTCCCATTAAAAAAGCATTCATTTAATTTCACACACGTGTTCATTTGTTCAGCTCCATATCCAACTAAACAGTTAAATATAATTCTTACTTCTTTTTGTTTGATTATCACATAACACATTGTTAATTTAAATATACTTTATTTGTTAATTAATTTCAGTTACATCGATATTCACTATACTTACCTGCACCTCCACATGGTCCAGACAAAAGAGGGGGTCCCATGTTGGCCCCATGTTGGCCATTTTTAAAGCCTTGGGAGGAGGTCAGGGGCTGGACCATGTGGAGCGGAGAACTCGTTTAGTTCCTTTTCATTTTGTGTAATTGATTTATATATTTCAGTGTTTAGTTTATGTTAAACACTTCAATTTAAAAGGGAGCTTAGAAAAATTCTAGCTTTAGACTTTTGAAAGTTACCTGTAAAGGAAATGATACTTACCTGGGGGAGGTACTTCCTGCTGGGGGTATAAAAGCACGCTGGTTTTGTCAGTTAGGGGAGGAAAAGACTTCTCTGCAGTTGGGTGTATGGTGTTGTTGCATTTGATTTAATTTAAGTCACGTATTTTCTGTTTGTTTGAACAGTTTATTTGTAATTAATTCATTTTACATAAACACCGGAAATCTACAAAATTTTTGTTTGGTCAGAGACACATTTTTGTTTTCACTCTCACTTTGACCACATCGGGCCTGCTTCCCCAAATGTACATTAAACATGTAACATTTACACATTACACGTGTTTCAATTGCGCAAAAATAAAATAATTCTTTCTGTAAATAGGGGTGACTCACCACAGATCTGAACTGTAATGTAGCGTAGTGCTGTAACCTGCTTGACTCCCTTGTGGTAGATATCGGTTTAATCTATACCGTGGAACATTCTAGCAATAACATTCTTGGAAACAAGCAGGCGGTGGACCCTTCATTGGAAATGTTACAGAGTGCATCTTTCTGTATGTTGTTGGTGTTCCTATCTTTGACCATAAGGGAAAACCATCTTAAGATCATCCAAGTCTTTATTATTTTATCACTGTATAGCCTACATCTTAGCATTAAATATGGAGTCTCCTATTGTTCCGTGTGTTCACATAGCAGTTCAAAGCCATCATTTCCCAGTTGCGTTTCCCCATGAAGACAACGCTGTAGCAGATCATATTCAGTGAAAGTGAAACAATGCTTTACAATAGACGGTAGTATGTGATTTTCGAGGCTTATGGGGAGAAGATTGAAATTGATTGCTAGTGGTTTAGGTCTTCGCCCAGTGGCTCTGTAGTGGTTATTGATCAGTGTATGTGGCCCTCGGGTGCCCTTTACATGTGGACTGACTCACACAAACTGATATTTTAACATGACTGGAAATGATACTCACAATTATTAATTACAGATGCATCTTTATAAAAGCACTTCTTTACTTGCACTGCTTTGGCTGGTGATGGCAATCTTTTTTTTGTTTTTTTCTATATTTTTTTCAATATTGTCTGAATGCATTTTTCCTTTATCAAGCGCAAAATGTAGTAAATATGATAATGTATAAAGCAGAATTTGCCAACCACAATAACTTATTTAAACTCATTTAAAAGCATATCTTTAGGAAGCTTCAGTATAAATGTATGTCCATAGATTAGTCTGTTTTCAGTAAAAGAGCTGGGGAGAGTCAGCTTCAGTTTCACACATTATCCAAAGGCCACTGGGCACTTTTACTGAGGAAATGTCATTGGTAAATGGCCTCTCACTCACACACTCACACACTCACACACTCACTCACTCACTCACACACACACACACTCACACACTCACACACTCACACACTCACACTCTCACACACACACTCACACACACACACACACACACACACACACACGCACGCACGCACGCACGCACACACACACACACACACATACGCCATTTCAGCTCTGGAGTGGGGGTTGACCCTGAGGTTTTAGCGAACTGCCAGATTAGATACTCTAAAACTAATAGCTCAAAATTTTTGCTATTGATGTATGGCAATGCTAATGACAGATATTTGTCCAATCTGGTGTTATGGTGTTAAAGGTTTTAGATTGTTTTCTATCTGAAATCTGCACATGTTTCAGATAAAAGTGTCCTATATGAATGTCACACTGTTGTTTTTATTATTTTATTATTAATCTGGTTTGTAACTGCACTGTTGTACATACTGTATACTGTATACAGTGCTGCTCTATCTGCCCTTGTGTCCTCCCCGCGCCAGGTCGTTATTGTAAATAAGAACATGTTCTTAATAGCTTACCTGGTTTAGTAAAGGTTAAATAAATAGTTTTAATCTATACTATAGAACGTTCTAGCAATGACATTTCCTTAGAGACAAGCAGGCGGCCGACCCTCCACTGGAAATGTTACACAGTGCATCTTTCTGTACGTTGTTGGTGTTCCTATCTTTGACCATATAATTACATTTCGCCATTGCTGTTACTGAATGTAATTATAGAATGTGTGACATGAAAACGTGGGTGTACCATTCAAATACAGAGGGGTTACAATTGTACTCCTTTGGCCCTTGAGTACCAGTCTGCACAGGACCACTTTTTACCCACTCTATGATCAGGAAACACACAGATTTTGTTTTGAGGAGCTGCATCCTCTGTGTATCTCACAGTCCAGTCCAGAGTCACCTCTCTCACAGCTCCTTCTGACCCCCCTGGTCCACTGTCTCCCTGACCTTAACCACACCACTGTCCTTTACATTTACACCATTTCACCAGACACACCAACACAGAAATCTTTTGTCACGTGTTTTGAGTTCTGAACACTGCACATAACTAAATACTGCTTTGTTTTTTGGGTGGTTGACAATGTTGACTAATTGTATTATCCTGTTACTGCCAAACATCATCTTGAAATAAATGACTGTGTTCTATGTGTGAGAGTAGTTCTGGAAAGAAAAAACAAACAAAAAAACAACCTGTGTTAAAGTTTAATACACATTTCTTCTATCCACAAACAGTGAATATATCACTGTGTTAAAGGAAATCCACTCTTTAGAAAAATTACAAGGTCAAGCTTAAACAATTTTCCTGTGGCATTTGGTTGGTCTTAACGTGATAGATATGTGAAAGTCACGTCTCAGAGCACATCTCCTCTTCTTGTCATTTATCCCCGACCTTATATTTTTACCCCCTAGACGACGACTTTATTATTTCATAGTACTCTAGTGTGATTGGCTCATTCCTATTCTCCTTCTGTGCTCTGGTCTCCTGTCCGTGTGTGGTCTGGGTCAGGACCAAAGAGAATTCTATTCAATCCAGACTGAAACACAGACCAACTCAGTAAAGGTTTCTGCAAGGTCTTAAGGATTACAGTTACATTACCTATTTCAGTGGTATATTGTTTAGAATATATAAGATCTCATGCTTCACATTTAGGGGTGGGCAATATTTACAAAAACGAGTATCCTGATAACAATACTCAGATGGTATTTTGTCAGTCCAATACAATATATCAGCTACTCAATACTGAAAATTTGCTTCTTTTTGTTTCTTCAAAACATTTACAATATTCAGAGAATGTGCCCAACGCTAACCAAATTATGACAAGCATTTCTATTTCCACATTGTTGTTCCTCGCTCAGACTGCACACGGTCTAGCTGCGGCTCCTGTGGTCTGACACACAGAGCAGTGGTCTGTTGTGGTCACCGCCTTTGAAACTGCATGTGTGAGATGACATGTTTGTGCGATAACTTTAGCAAAAATAGACTCCCAATGGAAATAATCTGAGGCTTCCGCCAGCACTGGAGCTGCTTTGCGTGTGGTACGGTATATGTCTCGTTGCTTTTAATTACACAGAATACTTGCAGCCACCGGACCGAAGCTGCACCTTCTCCAGTCGGAGCCCAGGGTGAGCCCAGAGTTATATGCTCCTATACCTTTTAGGTATAATCTAATATAATAATTAAATCTTGGTGGCTCTTCAGTGTCGAGCTTGCATGTTCTCCCCATGTCTGTGTTGAATTAGATTCTGAATTTTACTGAGACCTTCTTTGATAAATAAAGGTTTTTTAATTCATTTAGGGCTTGATTTTGACCTTGATCTTAAGTGTTGAGACAGGCCTGTCCATGCTGTCAAACTGAGAAGAGGGATTGATCACATGCAGCCTGACTGATTTCACACTCAATTACAAAGCCCCATCCATCCTCTGGCTTCTCCTCCTCTTCCTCATCTGCTCACGTCATCTGCTAAGGCCCACTTGGGGACTGGGGGCAGGAGCTCTTATGTAATGACTCCATAACCAAAGGAATGTACACTTCGGAGCCCACACTGATGTCCAATGTGTTTATTTAATGTGACTGTAGCCATGTATTGCACTATAAGCACTGTAAAGTGTGCAGGTGTGGCCTATAATCCTCCAGAGAGAGTTCTGTTTTATTTATGGAGCAGAATCCTCCTCTGTGCCACATCTGCCTCTGTCAGCCTGTGGGGCATTTAGGACATTAGGATCTGACAACTCTGGCCTTTACAAATGTAGTAACTTTGTAGTCTGAGTAGCTAAATACCACACAGTGTATTATATCACCATTCTGTTTATATGAACAAGATTCATAATATTCAGACCAATTATTACTATTAAGATGTTCCTATTAAACGACCACCTTTTACCTACTTAGTTTTCTGAGTGGAAAAAACTATGTAGAAATGTGTAATGTGTAACAAACACCCTCATCACTTACTGCAATTGACACCAATAAATTATTGGCATTAGGCATAAAACTGGACTAAAACAGGGATTTAAGCCCTGCCGTGTAGCTTTTAGTTAAAAAAAAATAGACTGTTTTGAAGCCTGGTCTATTCCCTCAGAATCATGTGGGTGACATGCCACCTCCAGAAAGTTACAAACTGTAGCATTAAATAAAATTAACTATTAACTAAAATAAACTATTATTTCCTATCGGGAATTTCCATTCTGGTCACCATGGAAATTTATTCCTACTTGCTTTTACAACAAACATTTTAATCTTTCTTCAGAAAAATACATTTCAGAATTAGAGCTATGTTGCCATGGTTTCCTAATATCTCACCCCCCAAATAACCTACAGCAGCTTAGCTTTACTGCTTTCAACGTGGGTGAGGTTGTACTTGACTCATCATCAATATGGGCTAAATATAGACACAGCAAACCATAATCCGTTGAATAGGTAGATGCATCTTAAGACCCAGGAGAGCTTGGAGAATTACAATTCCTGAAGGCAAAGTGCTGCCGGCTGCCTGGAGTTTGGGTGACAGTAGTAGCTCTGATTTTAAGTGATTCTGACGGAGTTTGTATAAGAATGGCTGAATGTGTCATGTAGAGAGGCTTGTTGCTGTGGAGCTGGTTTCTGACACATTTCTGCCTCTGTCAAAGCAGATCGTCTGTGATTGATTACCTGTCATACCAAGTCTATAGCCTGTCCCAGATCACACCACTGGAGAGTTTTGTAAAGCCCTCCCACAATCATTAGGGTTTTGATACCACAGATTTTTATTGTGTAGTCTGAATGTGTGGTCTCTCATTTTCTCAAACATCCCTTAATAAAGATGCCCTATGTATTGTTTTTCATGAATATATTAATGCTTAGCCAGTGGTTTAAGTGGTCAATTTGTATGTATTTAATACCATGAAAAAAAAAAAACTTTCCGTAAACAGACAATCACTTACTGTTACGACCTGGACGAGCCCCCAAAATATGTTACGACCTGGGTGGATCTAACATCTTAAAGAACACAGGAGTCGAAAGGGTTACAAAAGTTAAATTGTTTTATTTTTAAGTTAGTTATAATTAACTTTGAAAATGCTAAAACCCCTCCCGTGCCCAAAAACAAAGTAACAACAGAAAGGTGGACCTGGTAAGGTAAGGTAAGGTAAGGTTTATTTATATAGCGCTTTACACAGACACATGTCCCCAAAGTGCTTTACACAGCATTTTACAGAGCATTCTTCATTCACTCCATACCCGGTGGTGGTAAGCTACTGTTATAGCCACAGTTGCCCTGGGGCAGACTGACGGAGGCGCGGCTGCCAAGCCAAGCGGCGCCAACGGTCCCTCCGACCACCACCAACACTCACTCACACAACTTTCACATCTACAGTGCATGTTTTGGGTTGATGGGGGAAACCGGAGTGCCCGGAGGAAACCCATCCAGACACGGGGAGAACATGCAAACTCCACACAGAAAGGCCCGGGCGACCCGGGGATCGAACCCGCAACCTTCTTGCTGTGAGGCCTGAGTGTTGCCACTCAGCCACCGTGCCGCCAATACCTGGTGACCTGGTAATACTACGACCAGGCATGCCACACATAAATATAAAAATATATGCAATAGGATGCTCAAAGGGGCACTAGCACTTAACACCTATCCATAGATCTGACCTGTAATTTGGCCTATACTGGTGGCACCTGATTCTCTCCATGGAGATGGATAAGTTTAATGCCATACTGGGAAACACTGGTCATGAGCTTTGGGTAGTGACACAAAGGAAAAGATTATGGGTACAAGCGAAATGAGTTTCCTCCGCAGAGATGCTGGACGCTCCCTTAGAGATAAGGTGAGGAGCTCAGTCATATGGGAGGAGCTCGGAGTAGAGCAGCTGCTCCTCCATGTTGAGAGGAGCAGCTGAGGTGGCTCGAGCATCTGTCCAGATGCCTCCTGGGTGCCTTCCTGGGGAGGTGTTCCAGGCATGTCCCACTGGGAGGAGGCCCCGGGGAAGACCCAGGACATGCTGGAGGGATTATGTCTCTAGGCTGGCCTTGGCCCCCCACAGGAGCTGGAGGAGTGTCTAGGGTGAAGGAAGTCTGGGAGTCCCTGCTTAGACTGCTTCCCCCACATCAGGCTGTGGATAAGCGGAAGAACATGGTTGGACTGGAAACAATTCAGGCAAAGCCATGACATCTCATTAAAGTTGCATAGCACATATTTTAATGTAAAACTTTTTGTTTTCCAGTCATGTAAGTACTTTCAATATTCCTGTCTTTAAATCTTCAGTCCCTTGTGAATCTGATGAAGGACTTTGGAAAATTGATTGTCCGTAAGTCCCCCACTTTTGCTTCAACAAATTCTTGTAGTTGCTTTGACTAATAGAAAACCCCATTCTCATTGGTCTACAGGGAATATGAATTGATCCAAAATTAAGAGGAAATGTGAAATCTGGTTAGGTCAGGAATTCATCAAAAATGCTTATTAACTTTGGCTGCGGGCACATTAGATGCTTTTACCTGTGTGTGTTTATGATATGCTGGAGTTGAGCCTGGGCCATCTGTGCCAGTGGAGTGCCAGGTCAACCTCATTGCAGGAGGAAAGAGAGCTGTCTGTAATGAGCATCTGGGAGCTGGGCTGCTGCTGCGGTGAGACCATTCTGTTGTCCTTCAGAACAAACTCTGACCTATAATGCTTCAGTAAGTTTATAAGACTGTAAGTTGCTCCTCATGATATAGACTTAGACTTAGACAAACTTTATTGATCCACAAGGGAAATTATTTGGGCACAGTAGCTCACACATCACAATATATTAACAAAGAGCAGAAATATGACTCGTAATAATAAAGTAGCAAAAATAGCAAGAGACTAGTGTCAAATAAGGCATAATTATATACATGTATATGTACAAGTAAAAAAAAAAAGAAATATAGTAATATACAATCTAGTAAATATACAAGAGGTTGTATATGGCTTTTTCATCAGCCTGTCCTTGTGTTTTGCTTAAGTTGATGTATACGGTTTGGAATCACTTGCTCCAAAAGATATTTTGGCCATACCAGGTTGTCAAAGCCTGATCCTGTTAGATCTCAGAAGCTCAGCAAGGCCCGGCCTGGTTAGTTCTTGGATGGGAGACTGCTACAGACCAGGTGCCACAGTGGGGCGTCAATGGCAAAAAAACTGTAGTTGTGTCCTTAGGCAAGACATTTCACCCACATTGCCTAGTATGAAAGGGGTGTGTGCGTGAGTGTTGGGGTGGTTGGAGGGGCTGATTTTGCAGATTGGTAGCATCACGTCCACCAGTCTGCCCAGACCACCACCAAGTGTGAAGTGAATGAAGAGTGAACTGTAAAGCGCTTTGGATATCTGGAAAGGTGCTATATAAATGCAATGATTAATTAGTTAATTAAAGAAAAATATCTTGGGACTTACCTATTTGTGAGCCTGTCATAATAATTACTATAATAACTTCTCTATAAATGAAAGATGGAACAATTACTTTTTGTGATCAATATTAATTGTGGGGACTTTTTGTTTGCTGTAGACAGGTGAATAAGTACCTTCCATGATCTATTATAGATGCAAACTAATTACAGAAGTGTTTCATTTTGTTATTTATTTGATGCAGCTCATGTTTTTTTTTAACCATATTGTACATTTAAAATTGTTTTTTGGGGGGATAATCCTGTTTTAGGGTGACTGTGTCAGTGCCAGTGGGATAAATTTGTTTCAGTATTATCTTTTATCCTCTATATTTACTTCCGCAATATATCACTTTTTATTTTTTCATCGTGACAGGCCTACCCATTTGTAATGTTGAGAAGTGGGTGGAGATTGGGCGTAGGTGAAAACTGAGAACACTCACTCAGCACTAAGGCTTCCAAAACATGGATACTCAAACATAAAAGCACATAAAAGTTGACGTTACGTCATATGTCTCCTTAAAATGCATTACAAATTGATCTGGTTGATCATTCCTGTCTAGTCTTTTGCAGCCTCCTCCATAAACCCACTTGTGTCAAAAGTGCTTCTACATGTCACTGTTGAGAGCGTCTGCTAATTATGTGCTACTGAAGCATTAAATAAGGAAACTTCAGGATTTAGCTCTTGCAGTTTTAAGTTTAGTCAAGGTCATCTCAACTTTAGTCTCCTATACTGCCTATATATCAAACACCAGCCGGACCATCCCTGTGGGGGTCCTCTTGATACTGGGTGGTCTGATAGCACTAAACTTGGTTTGGTGACAAAGATGAGGTGAGCTCCAGTGAAGCGTTACAATCTAGAGATAACTGTACCATGTGGGAGGGGACAGTGGGGGGCCTGCTTCTGTCGACAGGTGCAAACTCTGAATAGTGATCAAACTCCCCTTGTTGCAAAAGTCACAGCTCTTTTCTTTAACAGGTGAGATGCACATCCCACTTTTTATCACCATGTTAGAAAAGTTTTAGTTGGGGTCCAATCAATATGGATTTTTTTGGGATTGATATGCTACAGATAAAAACTGACCTTTGGAGGTAGTGATAGCTGATAGAACAGCTGATATCTTCAAATGAATATAAAAGTTAGGTTTGGCTCGATTATTTTTAATGTTTGGGATTATTTAGGCTATTATATACTGTTATTCCGCCTCTTTACAGACATTTTTAAAGACAGTAGGTAGGCTTAATGGTATTTTTGACACTCTACCTCTTTTCTAATCATTTGCAACACTCACTGCTCAGATAGGCTACTCTCACATCCCAAGTCTTCCCAATTGAGATTCCTTTTAATGCTGACTCAGAATAATTGTCCGTTAAAAGAATATAATCCATTATGTTGACAGCAGCTGTCCATGTATCCTCTCTTCTTCACTTGCACTTTGATAAAAACAAGCAGTATTTCAGTTGCTGATGTAATCTGCGATGAAGTTATTATTCTAGAGTCAAAAGTTTAATTCAGACACAAGAGCATTTAAACCCAGAGCTCTAAGTGCTGCCTCAGTCAGAGTGAATCTATGGAGCAAATGGTGAGAGTGCGCTGGTATAAACAAGAGCATGCAGTATGGCATCACAGACACAGACAAATGACTCTGAAAATAAATATTAATGTGGCGCCCTATATTAGGACATTTATCTGTCTGTAAACTGGATTAAATGGTTGCAAAATAGAGTCTAAGCTTTATAATGAGGTAAAGCATGGCCTATCGGCCCATATTGGCTAGGATTTGGCTGGTAGCCGATAGTTATTGGCCGATAATATCACTCACCCAACCGATATAGCGGTCCAGCCCTAGTTTAGGATTAATATTATTTTGAGGACTATGATAATTAAGACACAAATCTTACCCAATGTTTCATACCAATTCTTATTTTAGTCAGCAATTTCTAAATATAAAATCAAATAGATTATAATTTCACTTGGGGAAAAAATCGCTTGTTATGGAAACTTTTCATATCCTTGACTTTGTTATTTCTCTCAAGATCATGAAGAGTTATAACTTTATTTCAAGTGTGCCATATATGCTGTTGCAATATTGAAATGAAGATTGTTTGTAACAAATGTCTTACAATGGCTTATGAAGTTAATTCTTTCTCTTCTCGCACACATTTTTCTGTTGTTTTCATCACTGTCTCATTAAAAAGCAGACAGCATACACACATACGGTTGACCTTCGTCCACCTGGCGAAGTTATGTTTTCCCTTACAGATAAGACTGATGGGAAACGTACTCCCCGAAACTGGATGTTGATAAGAGAGCTTCAAAACAGAAGTTATTAAATGGAAATGTACTGGGATTGAAGAGGAGGCGGACCAAGAGGCGTTTACAATATTTGCATATTCATGATGAAATGTTTTAAATAGTTGGGTTCGAAGTTATGTTCGTGGTTGCTCGGTTTGCTCTGCGGGAATCCACGCTAGATTGTTTCCCAGGGAACCCCGTAACCCAGCATGCTGTATCAGAAATATTGTGAGGTGAATAAATTGGCTTGAATTGAACTTCACGAATCCTGGTCTTCAATCTGGTATGTGCTAAAATGCGTCTAGGGAGATCTTGTTACGACATCGAGTAATTGGAGTCCCCTATTTCAGTTTTGAACAGCGACACCTTCTGATTGTATTTGTTTGAGTTTAAGATTGGAGAAAGAAGACAAGATTTCTTCAAATGGTGACCCCGGCCGTGCTGAAGGGGGAAGTCGAGTGAACAACGGAACGTTGAGTCTAGGGGCGTCCGGACTCCGTTTCTAACCCGCTCGGGAAAACATACCAGTGTTCTTTCCACGCCGCTTTGCTGTCTCTCCCTGACGGGCCCGTAAAACAACTAAAAGGTAAGGAACATTGCCTGTTTCTCTATATTGAGACGAATTATGTTCCATTGGACAGACTAAATTAAAAGGGAGACATTGCATCGTGGTTGTTATCTGAAAATTGATGTGTGGATTGAGCAGTTAGAGCAGCGTCAAAAGTTCTCCCAATGTCTGAAGAATAGGTACCTTAAGTACATTTAATGACTGTGTCATAGTAACCAAATTTTAGAAATCCAGGATTCATATGGTTGAAAGAGGTGGTTGGAGTCCCCTCGCCGGCGGTTAAAGTCCCCGGTTAATATAAAGAGGTGGTTGAGTCCCTCGCCGGCGGTTAGAGTCCCCGGTTAATATAAAGAGAAAAAGAGGTGGTTAGAGTCCCCTCGCTGGTGGTTAGAGTCCACCGGTTAAGAGGCTATGAGTGTAATGAGCCTGTGAAAAGTACGAACACTTGGGTTAGAGGCCCCGTCGATCTCTGGAACTCGTTAACGCGATCCATGGCGACGAAATAATTGCGATTAGCGCGGTAGGGAATTGAAACAGAGTTGGGAGAACCCATTTTACCGTATTTTGTTACAATTTGTGTGCTTTTGTACGACTAAAAGACAGTTGAGAGTTAAGTGCGTAGTTGGTTTGCGGAAGTGACAAAATGGCGGCTCCAGGTAAAGCCACGGCGACAAAATGGTGGCAAGACATGCTTGCCAGCACAATGGGACAAAAAGAAAGGACACGATTGGAGAAAATCAAAGCAGGAATTTGCAAAAGTAATGGCAGAAAGAGGCATAGGCACAGAACAGTTGGTTCCGCTTCAAGGAATTGTACAGGCCTGTGTCCTCTTGTTAAATTCCGTAAAATAAGGGACGGGCGGAGTCCCCTTGAGTTAAATTCTGTGAATGAGTGTGTGTACCAAAAGATTGGGATTGTAAATAGTGAGTTTTTGTGGATGTAAAGACAAGATTTCTCCACCTTAACGGGTAGAAGTGAGAAATACCACAAAATAGAGTAATCACTATCCCAATCAATCTTTAAATCAGTCTTAGAGACCTCCCTACGAGTGACAGACTGATCCAAATTGTGACAAAATGGGAAACCTAATAACGACCAGTAAACCTAGAGATAGATTGAAATGTAAGGATTATAAAATAATGGAGGCGAAAAATGCAGGATATAATAAATACCTAGACTTATGCGTAGAAAAATATAATCTTAAAGGCAACCTGAGTGTAGTGACCTTGAAGGCATTACGTGACCAGTTAAGGGAAAAGACAAAAAAAATAATGAGAAGAAAATGCGTAAGTAGGGCATAACAGAGTTAGGATGTTGGTTAGAGACGGTAAAGCTGAGAGAGGAGCGACAAAAAAGGAAAACAGGAAAGTAGAGAGGACAGAAGTAAAAGAGAGGAAGTGTTTTTTTTCATAGAAAGAAAGACACGAATTTAAGGGCAAACTTAATACTAGGGACCTCGTCGAGTTCAGAGGTCAGATAAAAGAAAAGGCAAAGAATGATCCAGAAAGATGGAAAAATATGGCATGAAAGAGACAGAGTTTTGGTTAAGAGTAGATGGAGAAAGAGAGGAAGGTCAGAAAAAGGCAAAGGAGAACAGAATCCGAGTCAGCATTTTGGAGACATCATAACCAGACCACAACCAAATTGGGTTTTCGGCCTGACGTCAGCCAGAAACTTAATTTGGCGTATGGTGTGAAAGTTCTGTGTTGTATGATTTGACGAGAAGTATTTGAAGCAGCAGAGTCACAAAGTTACTTCCTGTTGAAGTAGAATATTCAACTCGTCATTAAGGAATCTAGGTGACCGAGACTCTGGGACCTAAAACACTCCAATTCCTGGGAGATACACCCCTCGTATGTAACCGCAACTTTTAGTTGTAGAAGCTTGTTGCATAAGGAATTACTGTGATCCTTGAGATATTTCCTGAGTCCTGTCACAACTTGTAGTTTTGTCTTGTCACAATTTGTAGTTTGTTAACAGTTGTTTTTGTGTGTACAAATTAGTGGAGTACCGTGAAACGGAGTAGAGCGCGTTCCCGTGTTCCTCCTGCCATCTCAAAATTCCTCTCTCCTAAGCCCGAGCATGTGAGTGTCCTCAGCCCTCCCTCCCTTCATTCCTCTCTGAGTGTGCTTCTAGCGTGTTCCCGAGCTCCTCCTCCCATCTCAAAATTCTACTTTTCTCCTAAAGCCCGTGCATGTGAGAAATCCCTCAGCCCCTCCCTCCTCTCATCCCTCTCTGTGTTTCTGAAGTCGTGCACTAATTTTTACTAATATTTATAGGTACTTTTTATGTCGACAAGGATCAGAATATAGCAATATAGCAATAACAATTCGCCTTGTCTAGTCCTATATTTACTTATTTTATAATTTTTTTTTTTAGGGAACTTGCTTTTATCGCAGTGATAGTAGCAGCCATTGTTCAGTCCATGTGCATGTATTCCCCATGCTTCAATGTGATATGCAAAGTGCTTCAGTGCATTCTGTACTACATGTTGTCTGTGTCAGCTCATTTTATGTAGGAATAGTTTTTATACACCAAGTAAAAGATGTTCAAAGCCATGTAGGTTTGTTAAAAGTACAGATCCCAAAGTAAAGTAGTGTACCTGAGGTTTATAATAGAACAATATTTCATCGTGGTTAGTGGGTGGAAGCTAAGGATGTAAACTTTGTTCTTAAAGTTGGTTCATTAATTGGAAAACTTGGTGAAAGGAGAGAGAGTAAGTACTTTTGTTGGTTGCTGGTTTGAGTCTAGGACACAGTGTGTTTTTATACTAGGTTATACTATACTTATACACCTATATTCCCAGTAAGAAAAGCATCACCCTGGTTGGCATGGAGAATGATCCAAGATCTCGTGCAGTAAATGAAGCAGTAAAACAGAAAGCACCAAATGTGCCAAATCCACATACATTATTGAATACTCTAAATTCTAATGCCCGATATTTTAGTGTTATCGACCTCAGTAATGCGTTTTTCAGCGTTCCAATTCATCCAGAGTCGCGTGGATGGTTCGGCTTTACATTTCGCGGTGTAAAGTACACATTCACCAGACTGCCACAACAGTACGCTGAAAGCCCGACAATTTTTACATAAGCAATTACGAGATGTCTATCAAGTTTCACACCCAAACATGGTAGCCAAATTCTAGTCTATGTAGATGACATCCTCCTGGCTAACGAAGATCAAAATAAGTGTAAAAAAGACACCATACAATTGCTCAAATTCCTAGGTGAGTCCTAACCCTGCTCCACCTACACTCCCCGCGTACAAAGAAGGCCAATTTGCTACTGAATATCTAGACCTGTGTACAGAGGCTTACATTAAAAACATGCAGGTGCACCCATTTAGAAAGCCCGCCACTAGTACCCTATTCTTACAGTCCATCCTGACCAGCTTCCCAAACCTGCCAGGGCTCTGATAGAGGGGACACCTGGTATCATGGCGGACCATGGCATGTTTCAGACGCACTTGAGGCACCATCTTGAGATTTACAACAGAAAATCTGCAGATGTACACAAAACACACCAGGATATGACACTGGAGCTTCAAAGACTCCAATTGGGCGAAGCCCGCGAAAAAAGCCACAAAGGTGAAACAAGAGGGTAAGTCAAAGGGGACAAAGCAGGAACCACCTCCCCGGACAATACCTGGGTCAAACAGATCCTACTTTAGATACCGGTACACCACCACCCATTCACATGATCGGTGCTCCCACCTCACCAGCAAGCATTTATTATGCGACATCTCCCCAAAATTCTAGGGGTACGGGAAGGACATTCACACAACCAAGGGGATGGAATTTTAGAGGTCGTGGCGGATTCCGCGGGAGAGGACGGGGTTGGCAGTCGAACCAGGGTGGACTGTTCTGTCAGTCCCAGACAGCTTGTTACATTTGCCATCAAGAGGGACATTGGGCACGAGACTGCCCACATAACACTAGGATGGGTGCCTATGAGCAATATCCACAACAACGCGGTGGTTTCCAGGGGCCACCTGGCCCTCCTCGAGGTAGAGGGGCCGCAGGTCCCACTCCATGGTATCGCGGGGGCTCTGCCTCTGGAGGACAGTACTATGGAGGCTCGGATGAGCTACAATTGAATGCTCACCAGATGGACTTCGGGTCGTTTGGCCCAATGGACAATGGTTTCGTGTTATCGCGGACAATCATCTGGGTGTTGGCTGGCATCTGATTTTGCACCCAAGGAACCCTACGCAGATATTTTCTGGGGACTTTTGGAACCTGCTAAGACAATGGATGAGGGCATACTGTCACATATGCTTCTCTGGAAACCTTGGTTCTGCTCGCTACACCCCTACACTCCCCCAGCGGACCCCTACCATGTTACCTTGCACTATGATCGCACCTATGATCCAATCTATGACATGTTGTTTGACCCATACTGTGGCACTGAACACACTATACACACAGACTCAATTTTTATTCATAAGAAGGGGGTAGTGGCCTCTGTGATTCTCCCCGAACCTTTGAATGATTTGTTTAGGTCAGCGTGTTGGCGTCCCACATCTTTCTCTCTTCCTAGGCCCTGGATACGAAGCCAGGGAGCTAGGACCGTTGACTAATCACCTTCAACAATTAGACGACTGGGAGATTACACCCATTCCCAATGTTTTCTATAGCCAATCCGAAGATGCTTACCGCATTGTTGTACCAAATGTTCCTGATCAAGTTCTGCTCGAACATACCCAAATTAGTAGGGACCATGGTCGGGAATTAACCGACCATGAAGATACGGAAAGCTTGTTACAAACGCTTCCCATTTCTCTCTGGTCCTCCGGTGCCTCTGATATTGGTGAGTGCCTTTCTGTCCCGCCAGTGATGCTTGAGGTGGGCCCAGATGCCCAGCCAGTTTGGATCCCACAACGACAGGGAGTAGAGGAAGCTCTAGACGCACTTTGGGAGGCGGGGGTTTTGGAACTCTCAAACTCTGATTGGAACACACCACTAAACCCGGTACCCAAACCTAACGGTTCGTATCGCATGGCACATGATCTGAGGAAAATCAATGACATAACAATCACTCCACTTTTGCCAGTTCCTGACCCACATAAATGTCTTACCACACTTACACCAGACATGAAATTCTTTACAGTAATCGATCTTTGCTTGGTCACTCATTGGATACCTATTTATGGCGTCCCTACTCAAATTCAATCTGATTCTGGTCCACATTTCACTGGTTCACATGTTGCCATTGTTTGTAAAATGCTTCGCATCAATCACACATTCGTTTCAGTTTATCATCCACAGTCTGATGGTCTTGTCGAGCGTATGAATCGCACACTGAAGTCGATACTCTCTAAATCAGGAGTGTAAGATTCTTAACCTTTTACCGCTGAATGAAATAGGACTGAAATGTTGTATAATGGACAGCATAATGAGTGCGAATGTGTTAAAAATTTGAATCTAATGCTAAGGTATGAATGAGATGCTGTGTTTGTGAGAGTGTTTGTGTCAGACTGGTGCTTTGAAATACTGCTCTTATTGTTTATCTTAAATTATGTATTATTTACTCCTGTAAATTAGGGACTGCAGACGGAAACTAGCTATCTAGCTATAATCTGGTGCAGAACATCTCTGTTTTTTTTAACTTAATGTATCTGTACATTGTCCCTTCAAATAAAGACTAAACTAAACTAAACTCATTTTGGTCCGAGGGCCGTATGCAACCTACTTTGATCCCAAAAGGGCCGGATCAGAGAACTCAGTTCTCTCTTCAAGTTATTGTATTTTTCTCCGTGTCTCATAGTGGTGTTTAAGATTATATTCCTCGAGCAACGCCACTTGTTCCAAACACACTGAGCACAGATTTCCCATTCACCTCTGTCAACAAATAAGAATTAGACTATTTTTCTTGGGAAATCCTGAACTTAGCATTTGCTTTTCTCATTTTTTGACATTTTGCTGATGAGGGTCACGGTCGACAGTCAAAACGATGGTCCTTTAAGAGCGTTTGGAAAGAGGAAAGTCTTCATTTGTGCTGCTCTGGTGGGAGTCGCAGTATTACTAGTTGAGCTAAAAAATAAGAATGAAACTCGGATAAATGATGATGTAAATATAAATGATGACCCTTCTGCTTTTCTCTCTGTTAAAGGTCGGCCGGAAAGGAGCGGACACAAGATCCACGATTGGTATTTGGGGTGGGAAAACAAGACCCCACGAACGAAGTTTCATGTTAATATTTGGTACAATTATGCAGCCTTTGTGGCAAAGCTAAGCAACAAAACAAACTGCTATGTATGTTCCAGAATTCCATTATCTGCTAGACACCCTACTGTTAGGCCAGTGCCCTTTCAGAACGCAGAAGCTCTTGTTTTCCGGACATTTTGCTGTCTGCCCAGTCTAGGGTTTGTGCCATGGTCGGGGACCATTGCTGTACGTATGTCCCAGACAACATGGGAAATGAGGGTAATATCACTAGTGCCATAAAAAAAAAAAAAAAATTGAAACAAATAGTTGCGATCACAGAGGGCGTTTTCCGAAATAGTGGAGGTTTGTTTGATTGGCTTGTCTCCGGCTCCTGGCAGGCCGTCCTTCGAAGGGTTTGTATTATAATGTTGCTTGGTTTTTTGTTTGTGTTTGTTGTTTTTGGATGTTGTTTGTCTTGTCTTTCTAAGTTTATTTCCAGATCCATTCAACGTGTCGCTGCAGGAATGTATGTCCAAGGCAATGTGACCATGTATCAGCCTGAGTGTGAAAGGCTTTTGCCCCAAAACGATGTTGATAATGATGATAGTGATGATGACGAATCTAAGGACCTGACACAGCGTCTTGCTGACTGTGTTGTGTGATTCTGGTAATGTATGTCTTCACACCATCAGAAGGGGGTGTTTGCTTTTTTTTCCTTGTAACCATAAAAAGATATAAAGTAGCAAAATCATACTAGAAAAATATTTTATTACTTATGCAGGGGGGTAATCAGTGTTTAGATGAAGGGTTTTATGAGAACTCGGTTGAGTTCTCAGAAGGAGTTTGAAGAGTTATAACTTTATTTCAAGTGTGCCATATATGCTGTTGCAATATTGAAATGAAGATTGTTTGTAACAAATGTCTTACAATGGCTTATGAAGTTAATTCTTTCTCTTCTCGCACACATTTTTCTGTTGTTTTCATCACTGTCTCATTAAAAAGCAGACAGCATACACACATACGGTTGACCTTCGTCCACCTGGCGAGGTTATGTGTTCCTTACAGATAAGACTGATGGGAAACGTACTCCCGAAACTGGATGTCGATAAGAGAGCTTCAAAACAGAAGTTATTAAATGGAAATGTACTGGGATTGAAGAGGAGGCGGACCAAGAGGCGTTTACAATATTTGCATATTCATGATGAAATGTTTTAAATAGTTGGGTTCGAGTTATGTTCGTGGTTGCTCGGTTTGCTCTGCGGGAATCACGCTAGATTGTTTCCCAGGAACCCCGTAACCCAGCATGCTGTATCAGAAATATTGTGAGGTGAATAAATTGGCTTGAATTGAACTTCACGAATCCTGGTCTTCAATCTGGTATGTGCTAAAATGCGTCTAGGGAGATCTTGTTACGACATCGAGTAATTGGAGTCCCCTATTTCAGTTTTGAACAGCGACACCTTCTGATTGTATTTGTTTGAGTTTAATATTGGAGAAAAGAAGACAAGATTTCTTCAATCAATTTTCACATTAATTTACTATTGTACAACTCCACAACTTACCAATTAAAATGAGACTTTGAATAAAAATCATTTCTTGTATTTTCTTGTATTTTGTACACGAGGCTTAAATTACAGTAATGATGCATCGGGTTTTATAACAGCATTGACCACTCAGAGCAAAATGCCAGTCTTAAGTGGGCAACATACTGAGATGGAGACTTTAAGGATGGCAGAGCACATTTCCTCCTCTGCAGGCTGATCTGGTGATCGATAGACCACCAACCTGTTTGAATCCAGCACGCTGCAGTGAGTGTGATGCAGCTGCTGATGATAAATACAGACGTTCTGGAGGGGGAGAAATACTTTGTGTTATAACAGTTTTCTTAAAGGTCAGTAAAATCTCTAATGACTTACTCTAAAACACAGGTTCTTCCACAAAGGCTCCTATGGAGCTTTACAACATTCTCCATGGAAATAAATAAGTTTAATGCCATTCTGTGGAACATTTCAGGCAAAGCAATAATATCTATATATAATAATAATATATAATATTTATCCCATCCATCCATCCATCCATCTTCTCCCGCTTAATCCGGCTGGATTTATCTATCCAGCTGGATTTATTTATCCCCTTTTTTCTAAAGTTATAGATGGTTGTGGGGCTTTGATTTGCTTTCCTTCAGTACCAAACTGACCACCTGTAATATGGAAAAAATTAGATGTGGTAAATGATAATTATGAATAAATAAGAAACAGTATTTATATAAGTCTCTTGTATTGTTAGTCTTCCCTGTTTTTATAGCGAACAATGAGCCATGAGCCAACACTACCAGCTCTCCTCTGTCTGTATATGTCCACACTTCTTCTTTTAGAGACTTGCATCATAACTCAAGTTTTTCTTGCACCCTTCACCAGTTCAATATAGTGCTTTGTGTAGGACTGTGTGATTTATATATCTGTGTTAGGTGGACCAGTGACCAGGGCTGTGCTCCACTGACTGGTGTAATGACAAACTCCAGTTGCAAGATTATCTCGTTTCAGGTGAAGCTCCATGCATGGCATGGCATATATTGGACATTTAAGCATTTGTGTTACATGTATTCAATAGTTTCTGTGCATAAAACATCTGGAGTAGTTTAATAAGGGTTCTAGTTTCTAAGAGACATTTTTGTGAAGCTATTTTAATCAATGGTACAATGGGCCCAGTGTAGGTGTATGAACTTTAAAAATACCAATTAAATTAAAAGATAGTTACCACATGGCATCAGAAAGTTTAGATTAGATTAGATTTTAGATAGAAGGAACAACACTTATAACATTGTTAAAGGTAGTTGGGATATTAGAATTGGGTGCAGGTTTGAAAAGCAACGTGGGAATTTATATAGTTTTCACTGATGCCACTGAAGTAATAAATCTCCTCTTGATACTTTCTTGACCCCTTTACTGTGTACTAAGTTAGCAAAGTGTCATTCCTCGTCCTCTTTCCATGCCCTTACTTGGGCTAGTTTAGTTTTGCTGTACTTGTCTTTGTGAAGTTTTCTCTCGCTTAGCTTATAAAACTTTACATATATCTTTGTCATGACAATTCCACCTAACAACATTTTTAATCATTTCATTTACATTACTTCAGTCTTTCATATTAATTATTTAGCATTGTACCTGGAGATAACTGCAACTATGAGCCTTGAATGGAAAACTGTAGCTATACTGATCATAATATACAAAAGTGAATTCACATTGCATCCTATCTGTCTGGATTATTTCCTTATATTGTGGTGCCATGACCTTTGTGTGACTTCTGTATCTCTTCTGATCACAGATTTGTTTTTGCAGAGTTTTATCCTTGCTTCTTATTCAGTCATGCATTTGAATTTGTGTCTTGTTTAGTTTTATTCTAGATTTAGTATTTAAAATAAAACAAGTGCATTCATGTTTGGTCCTGTTCTAATCATGGTTTAGTCCTGATCCAGGTTTATTTCTGGGTTTAGTCTCACTTAAATCATGGGGTCCCTTGCAATTCTATACAATACATGATACATGGCTTACGATACGATATTATCACGATATGGAGATAAATTTGATAAACCAATATATTGCATATGATACTCTCTGATATATTACTGTTTTTTAAGAACCAAATTCACTTTAGCAACAATATTTCTTGTTAAATCACTACTTGTGCACAGTTATAGTATAAATATCAATTTTAATCATCAAAACTGTGAATGTGTCAAGCGTATTCCATAAACAAGTTTCCTTTCACTAAATCAGCAACAAAAGTGTTGTGTGGTCAAAATAAATACATAAATGCTAATGCAAATATTGATACTGTAGCCCATGATAACAATACTGTAACATCAAATTTAGTATCGCGATATATATAGATATTTTTGCACCACCCTAAATGTAATGTAACTGTGCAAGTATGAGCACAGCCTTAGACTCTATGTCCTGTCAAAATCACATCAACATCAACGTTCAGATTTTGAACATAAAGTTAAGATTATTTTTCGGGGTATATACAGCCGAGGCTAATCCCCACTCTGTCACTGCGGGCTTTATGTCCATATATGGTCGTTTGGGCTGTTGTGCTCCCTGTTTCCATCTCGCCTCTTAATCCACCGCTAGCTCAAGTGCTTGATGAGACGCCTCAGCAGCTTCAGTATACACAAAACACTGAGCAGTCACAGAGCATCCTTCCCTTTGTATCTGAGCGGGTGCCAGGCTTTTTATTTCGTGAGCACGGCAGTGTAGTATATGTGTTTGGGGTGTTATAATATCCTCCATATGAGTCACAGGGTGGAACATTAAGCCTGGATCATCCCCCTTATTTCTCAATAAGCAAACACTTCATTTTGACACCTCATTAACGTTACATTATCTTTCATTAGGCTTCTTTGCATTAGTTATGAAATCCCCCATCACACATGAGTAGCTCAGATCTCACTGCTCATACAACACGCAAGAGACATTATAAGATATGAGATGTTTCTGTTCTTCACATGGATCGTTACATACCTCTAGATAATTTGCATTATTATACTAGCATAATAACTATTTTTTCTCTATTGTAAAGTCTCCCCTAATATGCAGTGGTTTAAATCAATTCAAGATCACACTTATAGAAGTGCCAGATATATAGGAAATTGGATAATAGAGCTTTGTTGTTTTGGAGATGTGCAAAAAATATAATCTTGAATATATAAGTTATTATAAAAACTTATTTCAAAGGCTTGCAGAACTTGCTGTGCACTTTTCTGCTTAGTGTACACTCCATTTAAATATTTTAGAGTATTTCAGATGGATTGCTATATAACAGTTTTTGGATCACCCCCCTTCCCTCAATACAAACCATAGTTCAAAAAAGTACACATGAATGTATCTAGCTGTTTATGTCACTTTACTTTATATTTTACTTTATATTTTTGAAAGTTTGATTTCATTAATTTGTTCACATACTAGAGGAATAAGTAAAATGTTGGGCAATGAACAAAGGTGTCAGTAATCGTGAATAATGTGATCTCATAATAATCGTAATCCTAAAATAGGCCTCTCAAGATAATTACAATATCAATTCATCGTTCAGTATACGAAAGCTGGATCAGTGTTTATTGGGTGTGATTTTTGTAGTAGAATATTTTTGATTTTTTTTTGCAATATGATAAAATTTGAGCTATAGAATGTTGACTAAATGTAAACACTGTAAAACCTTTAAATCTATGACTCATTATAGATATAAACTAATTACTAAATGTGTTGCATTCTCCATTTTAGTTATTGCAGCTCATGTTTTTAAATATTGTACATTTAGAATAACCTGGCTCACTTTAGCTCCACTTTAGCTTCTGTACATTTTTCACAAAGAGTCCAGACTGATGTACATCTGTCAGTGTCGCAATGTTTGTTTTAGTTTGTTTTGGCGCTTTGCCTTTGGCTTCTGCACAAACCTCAATGTTGCGCTGTGATTGGTCGCCCACCACTTGCAAGACCCTACATTTTTGGGTATATTTCAGCTTTGTGATTTGACCTACACTAAAATTTTATATTGTGACATCCTTAGTGACAACATGACCAGTCCTGCGATGACATCAGTATAATGCCACATCTTTGCAGGGTGGAGTCTGTCTCCCTCCAGACTAAATGCATCCATCTACCCGGCAACAACATCAACACTTCTGCTGTTTTCCCCCTCCATCACACGCACCACATCCTCCAGCCCCTTCTGCCTATTCATCTCCCTTAGCTGGTTCTTGCTGCTCTTGAGCTATAAACCCTGGCTCGCCCAAGCACACCCCGGTGATCTATCAGGGGCTGGCTTTATGGGCTTCCCCCCTTCTCCACTGATGGCTCTTTAGCTGTTATCATCCACGCTGGGACTATTTGTTATTGTGAGTGTTTGCCCAATATATTTAGACCATTTTCTCATAGCACAGTGGTGACAGGTGGGCATGCTTGATAGAAAGTTATGACAATGTATTTCACAAGCCGATCAATGACACGTGAAGGAAACAGGTGATAATGAGATTGTTGTATAGGCCCGTGTTGAAATGATGATAGATGTGATGAGAGGAAGAGACAAATTATGTTTTCTACTTTGCATTCACATTTCCATAAGTCTAGTAATGCATATGTAAATCAGTGTCCACAGACTTTGTTTTTATTTTATTATGCTGAAACTTTCAAGGACAAATTCCTCCTTTAGATTTGGCTAATAAGTCTTCATTATGACCTTGTTTGAAAGTGAACCCACTAGATCTAGTTAGCACTTGGGTTCTATTGTTGGTGGTAAAGTCATGGTTTAGTCTAATGGTGAGTTACAAGCAGTTGGTAAGCTTGTAATTCTTGCTTATGAACTCTGGAATAGTCGAGGGACTCCCACTCCCACAATCAGTTGTGACATATTACATCAATGACAATCACCACGGAAAAAGGATCTGAGCGGTTGCCACCACATAAATGATATGACCATTTCTTATAGATCACAACTGACTCAGTTCTGTCAGTTAACATGTGTGAGGCTATGCTATCACATTTACATTCTGATTTCATCATATTGTTTACACAAACATTCATTTATCTGGAACACTCTGAATTTTTAACTTTCAAGTGTAGAATAAATGATCTCCCAGTTGCTTGTTACGCAGCATTAGTTTAGGCTTGGTTTTGTCATGATGACAGAGTGGCTCATTGCAAGGAGGTTCTGGACCTGATTCCCATACCATTTCCTTTTGCATGTTCTTCCTGTGTCTGTGTAGGCCATCTCAGTTTATTCTGATATCCCTGCTCTATACTTAGTATAGGCTAGGTTAGCCTGTGGTCAGTGTCTCAACAATAACCCTACCTTCAAACACCACATGTCCATTAGTCACCACAATAAGCACTGGTTACTGTGTTTGCTTCATTGGTTTGCATTTGTGTGTTACCAGTGTTAGATTTCTATTAGGTTGCTGTGGTGGACTGAAGACAAAACCTCCAGTAAACCAGTGGATAAATCAATGTGAGGCTGTGAGGTAAACAGAAGCCTCTTGGTCCACTGGGCTGCTCTTTTCATTAGAGTGCCAGGTACATCTGAGCACATACTGATGTACCTGTGTAAAGCAACTGTTTAAACAACAAACTAGAACAAAAGAGGAGAATCTGCTATTTTTTTTATTTTTTTTAAGACATCTGCACTCACTCTTCATTTACTTTTATTAACATGTTTTTCTTTCCCTGACCTCCCTCATTGAAACTGCAGTAATACAGTGACACTACATTTGACTTCACCATACTCATTTTGTGGGTTTTGGCCACAAACCGTAGAATACGTAAGTTTCTCATTTCTGGGCGGCAGTAGCTCACTTGATAGAGCGATTGTCCACTGACCCAGGTTGGAGGTACGAATCCCGCTCGTTGTGTTAACCCACCTCACACCCAGTGTCTGTGTACATTGGTGTTTGAATGTGTGTGTGAATGGGTGAGTGGTTTCTTGATGTGAAGCACTTTGTGTGCCTTGAAGGTGGAAAAGCGCTATATAAAAATATGACCATTTACCATTTCTTATGTCCTCTCCTGAAACTTGTATAATAATAATGTTATAATAAAACTTTACCAAGTACCCCTGGCAACACTTTGGACTTTCTGCCACTGTAATACATAAAGATGATAAAGCTCTTTATATCCAGCATATCCAGGTGATGGGCGGTGTTGAGGTGATTGATGTAAACATGCATTGTCTGCTGATTAGGTCCACCAGAGGGCACTTATCTAATACTGCCTCTTATTTAAATGCAGCTGCTGTGCTGCTGTTTGCCTTCCTCCCCAGAAATGACTTCACTGTCTGGACAGAGAGGACACATCTGGGACAAACTCCACAAGGGCGTGTGACAGGTGCAGGCAAAAAAAAAAAAAAAGAAATGTAAATGAGAAACTGTGTACTTCCAACTCATAAGTAATTCATATGTTTTTCTGCCTGTTTGAATTCTCTTCAGGCCAGTAGGGCCCACGCTGTTCAGTCCTTATGTTCAGTCAATGCAAGTGCTGGACTTTTAATGGTAATCTATGTATCACAGTCCCTGCACGGATGACAGGTGAGTTATGGCAGGCCCAGGAGTGCAGCGCCGTCTTGGAGGGTGTCATTCCAGGGGCAGAAGGTGATGTGGGTGCAGGGTCCTAGCTGACATCTGTCACAAACAATCAGGGCTTTTAAACGCTCTGGAAGTCTGCCACTGCACCTGAGGGTCAAAGGTCACTTCATCTGGCTTTTTCTGAAACATATTAGTTACAAGAAAACAATTACAGACATACAAATACTAAACCCCACATCTTTCCCAGTAATAGTTTTTGTTATGTATCACCTGTATCCAGTGTGGACATGTAATCTATTTGTCTCCTTTTGCTTCTAATATTTTTGTAGTTGACTCAATTATTCAGACTCTATAAAAAGACTCTATAAAATGATTTCAAATGTTAATGCACTCGTCCTTTGGTTTTTATAAAGAAACAAGCAACACAGCCTTAATTATTAATTCTTGTTTAAATCATAAGCTACCACAGGCCATATACATTTAAAGAGAAGCCAGAGGGAGTAAACAGTCACTTTGTATTATGGATACAAGTACAATGAAAAGAACAGGCTGCAGAGGAGAGCAAGAAGAATATTGTTGTTTTAAGGTTGTGGTCTGGTTGGGAGCCACAGTGTGATATTAAAGGTATACATAAGGAACTGACATTTATGAGCCTATAGCAAATTCTCTATTTAAAGTTTAAAAAGCCCATAGAGTAAAGTCATTGTCTTTCATAACTTTTATTCACAGTGGCAGCATACTGTGTGGATTAATTAATGGTACTAACTCAAAATAGCTGCCACCAGTGCCACAGAAAACCATCTGTTAGTCCTTCTGATACAATCAAATAGAGCATATTATAATTATGTTTGCAATTGTATTTGCAGAGGGAACAAAATACAGCAAAGAGTCTTACTTTCCAAACTGTATAATAAAATCAAAGCAGCACTGGTATTTCATTAGGAAATGGCCTGTTACCCATTTGGTAAGTGTCTATTTTCAACAATTTATTTAGTTTGACAGCTATATCTAATTTGCATATCTTCTACAAGTTCAGAACTGAAGAAGCTACTTGGATGAGCTATGAAACATTTTCACTCAAAAAAACCTTTGTCCAGTTGACAGAACAGTCTTTTCCTATAAAACAAGGATAACATGGTGCTCTAAATAAGTTAAAGTAAAATGTCTCCACTTTATAATATACTGTTATGATGACCTTTGGAGCTGTATTAGTAATACTGCTTCAGATAAGTTTCAAATCTGTTATATTAATAATAAAACTTATATTATAAGTTATTTTAATGAAAGGGACCATTGCATTTTTGACTATGTCACTCCAATGTCACAACAAAATCTTATCTTATCCAAATCTTATTGACATGTTTTCCGTGGGTACATTTTTGTTGATCTTGTGTCTTCATGTTTGGGTGCATGTTTGTATATGTCTCTCTGGACATCATCAATCTCTCATTGAGCTGGAGCAGGTTTTATGTCTGCGGCTGTCAGCTCTGAGCCCCGGGTCACTATCTCTGCAGAATAATGAGATCACATGTCACTCTCTGTTTGAAGTGTTTTTAATGCCACTTAACAAGAAGTTCTTTTACTTTTCCACTTTGAAAACAGCCTCAATGACAGCACTTTGCAGTAATCCTTCTTACTTCCATCTTTTCTGCTGTAAGTGCAAAACTGAAGTGCCGATACTTCTTGGCTGGTGCGGAAATTGATTCCAAAGGCATTTTTACATGCCAAATTCATCAAGTATAGACAGATCTTGCCTAAGTGAGACTATATGACACTTATGGACAAATCTCACTTTCACAGCTTGTTTGGGAATCCCCTGGTTAGGCATTATTAATATTCAGAGAGCATTTTATATCATTCAGTAATGCCAAGGGCAGAGGGCTAACCTTGGGCAGTCACTGGGTTCCAAAAAGTTTGACTGGCCTGATTTATTCATGTTGATGATGCTTTAGGAACATCATTGTAGTGTTGGGTACTTAACCATCTTCTCACCAACCATCAACAGATATATACCTTATTTCAGCATCTTTCTTCTAATTATTTTCCACAGTGCTTAACATTCACACACAGAAACCCCCTAACCTGCATGTCAGGGTTCATGGTTCCAGGGTTTAGTGAATGAGGATAATCTTGTTAAAGGGATAATTTGGGTTTTTTGACATGATTCTGTATGGCATACCCATCAGCAGTGTTGTGCATCAACACTGACTTACCTCCCAACAGTGTCCAGTGAGTTCCTGCCCGGCTGACAAAAGTATTCTGAAAAGTTGGCTGGGATCATGAAAATGAAGCGTTTTTCTTCTCAAAACAATATGTGTTAAAAAAGATTGATACATTTGCATCACAAAACTATTGTCCAAGTCAGACCTCATAATCGCTTGGAGCTATTTTCTCTGCGTTCTTATTACTGAGCGCCATGCACTTTTTTCAGTTGTTCGGCAGTGTTTATGTGCTCAGACCGTTGACCGCCGTGACGCGAGAGAGCTAATGTGAGAGCTACAGCAATAAGTATAGAAGCTGGTATAAGATATATAAGATTATATGTAAAAAATGGTGCGGAATTTTGATTACCCAGGCTGTAACAACAAAAAGCTCTCCACCTCTGTTGGCATTACTTCACACTTAAAACAAATGCACCACCATTTGTCAGTCACCCGGTCTCTCTCGGCTCCAGCTGTGGCTCCAGCTTCAACTTGTACCACTTCTCTATCCCTCCTCTCTCTCTCTGCCCATTCTAACTCCATCTGATGATTATGGCATCAGTATATTCGGGTTCATAAAGATCTCCCCTTGGCTCTGTGCTAAAGGCAATGTTTTCATTGTCGCTGTTGTAGTCAGACATGTTGTTGTTAACTTTCTGAGCAGTAAACACAGTAAAACAGGCGCGGCTGTCACCTGTTGGCAGTGCGAAGTGATACAAACGGAGAGAAAATAGCACCAAGCAATTATGAGGTCTGACTTTTTCGTTTCGGTTTTGTGATGCAAATGTATCACTCTTTTGAACACATTGTTTTGAGAAGAAAAACGCTTCATTTTCATGACCCCAGCCAACTTGCCAGACTACTTTCGTCAACACCAAAACCAGGCAAGAACTTGGCTCACCGGACGCTGCCGGGACATAAGTCAGTGTTGATGCATAACACTGCTGCCATACAGATTCATGTCAAAAAACCCAACTATCCCTTTAAGAAGTGGTTCAGCTGGATACTGGGATTGTAAATTTTGGGGGAGATGTGTTATACAAACAAAGTGCATGCATGTTTGAAGTGATTAAATTGCTGAATGAAGAATTTATTTACAGCAATGGCCATGCTGTTTATGTCTGCTCCAAAAATAGTTTGATAGACCATTTGTTTATCTGGCTGACTGACAGAAGAAGGAACACAAGATTCCCTCATTCTATGTTCCAGTAGACTCTGTGTACAACAGTAGCCGGCTAGCTCTAGTCAGAAGGACTGTCGGCTCGACCATTTCCGGTGTAATGTAACGTCTATGAGGTTTTTGCCAAGAGATCACTCAGTGGATAGGGAGCTGTGAGTGAGTATCACTGAGAGCAGGTTAAACACTTGTTGAGAAAACTTCTGTTTTTAGCAAGATCGATCTTTGTGGCTCAATGCTAATGCTAACTTTAGTGAAAATGTTAAATCTAAAGATGATCCTTTTATTTGTATGAATGAATTATTGCATTTATATAATGCCTTTCAAGACACCCAAAGTGTTTTACAGTTCACTGTTCACTCCACACTCAGTGGTGGCACTGAGGCAGACTGATGGAAGTGAGGCTGTCAATCTCCAACCACCACCAACACTCACGCACATTTCATACTAGGAAATGTGGGTGAAGTGTCTTGCCTAAGGACACAACTACAGTTTTTGCCACTGGTGTCCCCCTGTGGAACCTGGTGTTCCCAGCAGTCTCCCATCCACGTACTACCCAGGTCTGTCCCTGCCTAACTTCTGAGATCTGATGTGATCAGGCTTTGGCAAGCTGGTATGGCCACACGGTGGGTGTAGATTATTTCAGTCTGTGGTCTAATTAAAATATTTATTAGGCTCTGAAATTAGCATTAGCACCAACACACAAAAACACAAACTAACTCACGGCAAACAGTAGTCACAAAACATACTCCACTAAATGTAATATTTTCAAATAATCATTTTAGAATAAACCATAACCTAATACTTATAATAAGATGGAGTGCAGTTAGACTTTAGGTTTCATTGTGATTACCCAGTTAACTATGCCCTAAACGTTGTGGCAAAACACTGTTGTTTATATTTCTTTAAATATTGTGTCATGCAGCTTTTTGATGTTATTTGCCCTGTGATTTTATTGAGTTCAAATAATAGAAAACTAAACAGTGGTGTTTGTCCCTCTGGCTCTTTGCCCGGTGCCTGTTAATGTGACTTACAACAAGTGTTCCTGTAGTTCACTGCACTGTCCTTTTCCTTATTTCTTGATTCGGTGGTCCCTGCCTCCAGCTCTGTACTGCAGCCTCAGACAGCCTTCTCATCAGCCACTTCACAATTGTCTATTTAATCTCTAAATCACCAAATCCCCTCCAGCGCTTCATAAATCGATCTGCGTACTTCCACCAATCTCACGCATTCCTCCTAACCTTCATTTAGAATTCACCTCTCCTTGTCTCCTTCCATTTACCACGCACCAGAATCCAATCACTAACCAATGGGCCGTATCTGTGAAATATTTTGTTGGTATTAGATGGCAGAAAAAGCAGGACTTGTAGTTGTTGAGGCCTTCATAGTGTTTATTAACCACACGGAGCTTCAAATCAGCTTTAGCAGTGGGAGAATCAACAGCCTGCCATGCCCTTAACTCTACTTATAGAGATGAACCTTTGAAATGTACCCTTTTTTGAAACCTGTACCCTTAGCTGAAAATGGTGATAATTTAGCTTGTTTATACAATTTACCTAGCACAAATACACAAACATAGCATTTTTCAGCCCGCTCGACAGACTCGTGTGACAGCCCGTGCAGGGTCATGGGCTCACACACAGCATGAGCTAATTAGCCATTATGCCACAGATGTTGTGAGCATCAAGGAAAGGTTTGAGCACATTCAGCATTTTACAGTAGGCTAAATATATTTTTACACTTTTGTTAAACTGTTTTAATTGGGTATTGAGTCTAGGATTGAGTTGAAAATATTTTATTAGAAAATAAAACAAAAAACTAAAAGGAATTCACAACACGACATGATGCACGATACATAGCTCACAAGACGATATTATCATGATGTGGCAATAATCGATATAAAGCTTGTAGTTTAAGATCCTCAATCCAGGAGCTTACCTTTTTGTAGTGGGTCCTCACAGAAGGGAAAGATGCTTGAGAAATGATTTAACAACAACTCTAATAAATGTAAATATGATTTATTTTACAGATAATAGAGTCAGCCAATTAACAGACAATTTGAGTCTGGATCCCCTTAGAAGCCCAATGCAGGAAAGACCCAGAAGAACGTATTAGGGTTACATTTATAGTTTCTATACAAAGGACATCTCACTTTGACATCTGGAGTAGATCAACCTGGTTTGCACAAAACCCCCAACCATATATGACCTGACATGATCAATTGTCACCATGGTACCAGTTACCAAATGTCTCTGGAATGCAGTATCTCCTAACCTCTGACCGTTTTAGGCTCCAACTAGTCTGAAAGCCCCCAACAGTACCAAAGAATCTTCCTAAGAAAGTCCAAGTTACAGTAACAGTATAAAGTATAATACAGTAGTATAACAGATACCACAAGCTCATGATACTCTGATATGTTCCTCTTTTTTAAGAACCAAATACATTTTAACAACACAGTATTTCTTTGTTAAACCACTACTTGTGCAAAGTTAATATGAAGTACATCTATTTTACTCATGAAAACAGTGAATATGTCAAGTGTATTTTATAAACTAGTTTCCTTCCATTAAATAAGCATCAAAATTGTAGTGTAATCACAAAAAACAGAAGGGAGAAAAGGAGAAAAAATGCATGCGATATACTGATACAGCCGTCCACGATAACAAAATTTGTCATCAAATTTGCAACACAATATTTCAATATTTTTGCACATCCATCTATAATTGAGTGATGTTCAGGTGCTGCAACATTTTAGGAACAGTGGGACAAGATGACCTGGACAATAGTCATTCACTATTTCTTTCAAAATCAATTTACCAATTCCTCCTGTATGGTGTTATTGAAAAGTACCCTACCACAGCCTCCTTTTTACGCAAGAAATAACAGCCCTCCACAATAAATATAAGCCTACATCAACTTCCTATTAGCATAAGAATGTGCTATCAGATATAACCTTTTTTGTGACAGACATCTTATTAAGATTCAGTCTATTGATTCATAATAGCTGAAGTGAGAGTGATTCCAGCCTCCATTTGGTAGAGGTCAAAGTGCATCTCAAATTTCTCCAATAATCATCATAATTACATGACTTACAGCTTAATATAGTACAGTTTATGAATAGCTAGTAAATGAGGAGACTAAACAATGAACGGAGACCAAGATGGCTTCACAGACACAGTTTAACAGATTGTGCCCAAATGTCAGGGCGATTGTGTGAAGAGGAGCGGAGGCAATGGCACTCATGGGAGAAGAAGACATGTAGAAACAGCGCAGGTTCCCCGAGCAGCACCAGCGAGTATTTATAGATCACACGGAGTCTCAAAGTGTCTGGCAGCGCTTCCCAACTCCTTATTGCTTTGCTGCAAAAATGCGAAAAACACCAGTGCCAAAAACGCGCAATACTTTTAAACATTTACGCCGACCTTCTGTTTAAGCAAGGGTTAATTGACCATTCTACCTGATGCTTTTTGTGTTATGAATGGATGCCGGAGTGCTCATGAGTGAGTGTGCGTGTGCGCGTAACAGCGGCTGTGAGAGAGAGGGGAGAGGGAGTGAGAGACGAGCCAAAGGAAAAGACGCGCGCTTGGTTCAGCCACTCCACTCCTGGAATCACAGAGCGCACACGCAAACCAGAGACACGCATTCATTCACATTGTACATTTGACATTTCATCCGTTTTGCTCCATTATGACATGTTAACGCACGCGGAAAAAAAAAAAAAAAAAAAAAACGCGGTTAGTTAGTTAAGACTAGACACTGTTGTTCTTGAGTTTACATTTCGACGCACAGCAGCCGCACAAGGAGGGAAAACATGAACGCGAAAAACCGCGACCAAAGCTTGACGGACTCGAGGGAGCTGGACGGGTCCTATGACCAACTAACCGGTAAGTTAAGAGATATTACAATAAGCATGGACTGACTACGTTTTGTGTGGAAAAAATATTTTCTATCTATGGATGAAAAGATTCAGTCTGGAAAGATGAGAGTAGAGTGAACTTCAGGTGCGCTTTGGAAAATCTACAACCTGTTATCGAAATATTGGCAATAAATTCCGCCTCACTCAGTGTATATTTAGGGACAACTTTGAATCAGACTTGCATTACGGCTCTGTATTATGTTTTAAAATTATAACATTTTCTGACTAGCGCCAATTTTCAAGTAAAACGCACATATTGAATCTCCTCATCCCATTGTTGCGTGTGTCTGCGTGTGTGGGTGCGTGTGTTATATTAGGCTGGCAATTGGCACATTTAGTCATATTTAAAGTTGCTGAAATGGCTGAGATCGGAGAGCACGTTATTGCTGCTTTGTGAATAATTGGAACATTCTTATAATTCGGAAGATATATAGGCTTTTAAGCTACATGATTTAAATATTATTGTTAGTTTTGCCCTGCACGGTCTTGTAAATCATCTCTTGTTTGAATGCGCATTATCCACCTTTATGAGCGCGAAGGGCACTTCGTTTCCTATTGGCTTAGGCCTATAATGAAGTGCTCATTGGGGGGCAGCACGTACAGGACTTACTTATAGCGTTCTCTTGAGCTGTCACCACTACATCTCATTGGTTTATTACTGCTTTCATTTATATCATGAATTCCACATTTTTCTCTTGTCCAAGAGATGTCTACAGCTGCGTAAAATCGTGATCACATGAGGATGGTAAAGGCTTGTCCAGACAGCTGGGGCCAATTCATCAACATCTCAACAGTTTTCTTCTCATATATCTTCTTCTGAGGTTTCCTGTGCTGTCTTTGTATATTTACACGTTGTAAGCAAGCCTTTTATCACATACTCTCTTGCATTTATTCAGATTTGGGTGCAGCACAAATACATCCTTGTGATTTATTGTGGCTCTATTTTGTTGAGTTTTGTTTATTATTAGAAAGCCGTGAGGGAGGTATACGCAGGTCTGTGTGGGTGAGTGAGCATAGAAGAAGCTGAATTTCTTTCGGCTCTTTGTTGAAAACTTTCTGTAGATGGAAGGTTTTATTCCACTGAAGGATCAACTAGACTTACGCACAGAGGCACCGGGAGTCATGTCAGTCAACCAGCACAGTGAGCCGACGGACGCGCTTGGACAAACACGCAGCGCTGGATTCCCCAGACTACACTACACACTTGACTGGTTTGATCCCCTCCACTGCAGCTCCCTGGAAAGACAATTTGAAAGAGGTTTATATTTTCCTATTTACAACCTTGTTTTTTTTAGATTGAAGGTTTGGAGAGGGTGCATTTAGACATTTTGTTTTTGTCCAAGCAAGTGAAAGACTCGTATTATAGAAATGTTATAAGGTTGTTGTGTGATTTTGAGTTGGTTGCCTTAATAATTGTAGGCGTTTTTTCTTCAGTGTATCAAAAATAATATTTACCTCTAAACTAGAGCTGTTGCAGAATCAGCACTATATGTTGCCCATAGCATATTTATTTAGTTAGATTATTTTTCCAGACCAAGGTTTAGTTTTGTTTTCATACCAGACTATACCAGTTTTTCCTACCGGTGGAGGCCGTATGACAGCGCCACCTGCATTCCAGTTTCTTCAGAACAGTATCCCAGGTGTATAAGAGTAGAAAAAGCCCCTCATCCTGGTTTATAATCCTGTGATGTCTTTGTTTTTCAGTTCCCTCTTTAATCCAGCGATGATGTTTGTAGTCCTCTGTCCCAATGATGTTTGCTCCATCCCAGCCCATAATGTGGTTCTCTCTTGATTAGAAATAGCCGGTTTAAGTTGTACCTGTTCTGCTTTGTGTTTTATTGCTTGTGTGCATGCCTTCACTGTTTCCTTCTCGCAAACTCTAATAAAGTAAATTATCTGAAGACCAAATTAACCTTGTTGGGCAATTCTAATACTTTTGCAATTTAGAGTATGCAACAGGCCTAGTAATATACATTATAACAATACTTTGAGGCTCAATTTTCTGGTGCACTCTAGTGTACCTCTCCCACTCCAAATCACACCTCCACCATCTCGACTGTCAATGGGCTGTACTATGCCCACAGTCCACATGATATCCTATGCTTTTTAATAGCTCTGCCAGACAGTTAGGGGCAGATGGTTAGCTACTCATCATGGCCAGGCAATTTGCTCTCAGCGTAATTTTAATGGGTTTTTTAAATGTGTATTGCATGGTTAATTGACTACGCTCAAAACTTTATAATAGCATTGTTATTAGGCATGCTAGCTTCAGATATGTTCAACTGCAGATAAGAAAATGGTTGAGGATTATAGCTCTCAAACATGTGATGGTTACATTTGTACGTAAAGAGAAAATGCATACATCGTGTGGGTCTGTCATGTAAAAATAGGTTCTTAAGCATGTTTTCTTGTGTGGGAATGACAGGTGAGTCATTCTAACCTGTAAGCCGGTTAGCGCTGGAAGAACTGAGCTAAAACATGTGAAAGAGCAATGAGCTGCCCTTTGTCACTTAATGGTGGCGTGGGTGTTTTCCAATAAGCATTTTGAATGCAATATACCTCTCTAGGAATAACTCTGTTCTGCATGATACATTGTAGTCAGGAGATCTCCACTCTCTTTTGGCACTCCCCATTGAGTTTAGCTGGAGAGGAGAGAGAGGCGAAAGGTAATTATAGAAGCACGGTGCACTAATCTCCTTCACCACCTCACGAGCCACACTCAAGAGGAATCAGATCACCTGCACATTACACATGCACAATGGCTTCAGCACATATGCACACACAGGCATTAGCCCAGTCTCATATTATACTGTGTCTCTGTGAATGGTCCAGAAGATTATGTCAAACTACATCAGCTCCAGGTAGAAGTCAACTAAGTCTATCACCTTTACACATGTGGTTGATTCAAACACAGTGTGCTGTCTCTTTTGAATTTGTTTGATTAATACAGTATCAAAAACAGTATGCATCTTAATGGTGCACTATGTAACTTTTCTGGTGGAACATCTAATCCAGGGCATCTAAAGGTATCCTGCATTTATTCCATTCTATTACATTTTATTGCTCAAAAGACCTTGAAAAACATGCACTCTTACAGTGAGCTGGCTTTTCTCTCCATAGATCTGACCTGCAACTTGGCCTGGTGGCATCACCTGCTTGTCTTAATGGAAATAGCTAAATTTAATGACATACCGTGCCACACATTAAACTTTCTCCTATATTAAAGCATGTTGGGAATGATAATTAGATTATTATACAGTTCAGAATATTTTCTGGATTGGTAAAGTGCTTGCAGATGCATAATGGTGATGATTTGAGGTTAACATTTGCATAATAATAACTGTGATTTGGTTGTGGTAATTTTCATATTTGTATCACTGATTCATTTTTTGCAGAACAAAATGAATGGACATTGGTGCTTTGAATGTACTAATTGCTGTATTATGCAGGATTCTGATGGAAAATGAAAAACTAAATTGCACAATAGAAATCATTTTGTTGCATGATGTGTTTATAGATACTCTGTGTAAATAACACCATCTGCAGCTGGAAATACCTGCCGATGAAAATTAAAAAGAAAAAGAAGAAATTGCTATAGTTACTTACCTGTGTCATCAAGTCTGTATATTATAATGAGACAGATTAAGCTTGTGCCTCCAGTATGTCCTGGATTGGTCACTAAATTATACTTAATCAACATTAATTCCCTGACACCTGCAGAACTATATTTATCCAATATCTAATTCCAATTATATTTGCAATATATATTTTTTAAAAGTAGGATTTTGTTAAGAGTGCACATAGTAAACCATTTCAGACTGAAATATGAACTGTTAAAGTGATACAATCATACATTTCAGAACATGTTTGTTAATGTCTAAAGTACAGATACAACCAGATTTTCACAGTAATCACCCTGTTACCTAAATAACTGCAGGCGTTACAATATGATCATTGCAGCAACTCAAATTGTAATTGTTTCGAATACGATATATTGTGCAGCCTTAGTACATGTATGTGCTGAGTTTTGTTGAAAAGTTACACTACCCATAACATTTTTTTCATAAAGATGAAACTTGATCCAATTTATTTTTGAAATTTCCAGTGAACAAAGACTAAGGACAAACTTACACCCCTGTGTATTCAGGCCTTTTGACTTCTTGTATTGCTCCTGTTAATGAACTAAATTGCATTTGGGTCTCATTGTCAGCTCAGACCTCTGTCTCGACCCAAAGTGGCACCGGGGGTGAGGGCAGAGGTGTCCAGGTGAAGGTCATTATCTGGTCATGATTTACAGCCTGACCAATGCTGAGCCCTGTGGTGAAAAACATAATTAGCCAGACTAAAGCCATTCCCAGGGAGAGATAATCTTATAATTGAGACTGTCAGAGTAACTTTAGCTTATAGTCACATGCAGAAATGTGATGGGTTCTTGCTGGAGCCTGGGTATCACTGGCTCTAATTAAAAGCCTTGATGTAAAGTGCTATGTGATACATTGGGACAGGGGTGACATAGCTCGCTGTTGGTTGAGTCTCAGGATAGGCCAGCCCTGAGTTTTCCTCAGGAAGCGAAAATGATGAAGAATGACTCCTCTCCTCTACAGTGGAGCTGCTCAGAACGCTTTAATGATCTGTCACATAGCTTACATCATAAATACAATACACATCAAGAAGGGATTCAAAGCAGGAAAAATGCACATTGATGGTAATTTACAGTATTTGAAAATAAGGGGGGATCCTTAACATGGTGGCTTCAATAAAAATTACTTCTGCAGCCGTCCAAAAAATAGTTGCGTCCTTTTATGTTCTTAGTATTTTTTTGTAATTAAAGCAGCAGTTGAAGTTGCAGTATTATGATAGATGATGTAAGTAGTAATAGAACAAATCTTTGCCCACAAAGTATATGGCAGTGAAGAGACTGTGCACCACTAGCTAAAAGTTGTGAGCATACCTCTTATCAGCTGTTTCCTGTCTAGAGAAAAACTCTTTGAAGCTCTAAAGTGTTCAAAAGATCAGAGCATTGCACTTCTTTCTTAATTAGATACAAAACTGTGTTATTATTAATGAAATGTGGTGCAACAGTTCAGATAAATGCTTTCAGTGCACAAAATGCTGCGATAAATGACACAGGAGTCACTGTTGCTAATCTACAGCAGCCCGATCCTCACTGTTATGTAAACAGACAGAATCTACTCTTGCCTTTGTGCTTTAACATTACTATTAGCACTGTTTTGTAGACTTGATGTCATTATTTCCAAAGGACAAATTTTAATGGATAATATGGAGAATTTTTTAAGCACTTCTTGAGCACTTGACCTTATAAGAGGAGTATTCTTTTGCAGAAATCATCAGCCTGGTAAAGTGTAAAAGTGAAAAATGACACAGCGAGTTGCATTTACCATGAAGCTGCCTGTCGTCGGTGGTACTCTGTGGGTGTTGTTTGGCCTGTTATAGAACTGCTGCCAATCATATAGCTGTAAAACACAAGAGCCATCCATCTCACAGTCCTTTAATGATACTGCACTAGACCCACTTTAGCTCTTAGTAACATTTGCATCCGAAGTTTAAGTGAATTTGGTGTCATCTTGAAGAACTATAATGGTCTGTCCATCGGTTCCTCCTTCCATGCTCTCCTCCAGTGTCCCTGCTGGATTTGGGCTTGACAGTGCACACTTAAGCTCATTCTTTCTCACTCTATAGCGCTATCACACAGCCTTACCACCCCCACACTCTGTCTCCACACTCGCCTATCAGATTATATAATAACATCATATATATTTCTGTCTCTAAGTGTCGTCAGCCGTTCACTTTGGCTCATGCTCCCATATCCACTTCCATTGTATTACTGGAACTATGTTTTGACTATGACTATGTTTTACATGCCACATACATTAGACAAAGTACGAAGACATCATACTCATTGTTCATGTGAGCTATAAAAAGACAATGCATCCTCAACACTAGATGTTTTGTAAAAAGATATTATCATTAAGGGCTCAGACAACAAGCTTTTATTTGTTATGAGCACACATTTTAAATCTACTTCCAACATCATATTGCACCTCTAACATACATGGCAAGACCGGGAAGTGAACTACAAATTAACTTAGGCTAGGGGTTAGATTGATTGTGGACCCTGAAAAGAATCCCCCATAAACCCTTTCTTGCTGTGATTACACACTGGAGAAATATCTAATTGTGAGCATTGAAATTAGATTTTCACTTTAAGGTAAGGTGAGGTATACTTTATCGAGTTCTCATGAGGGAATTTAATTTCTCTGCATTTGACCCATCCTTCAGTGCAGCTGAATGTCAGGAGCAGTGAACCGGAGCAGCAAAACACCTGGGGACCCATGTCTGGATCTTGGCTCAAGACCACCTTAGCTGGAGAATTTGGTCTATCTACCTATATTATGT
The DNA here is from genome assembly GCA_030686955.1 of Odontamblyopus rebecca. Taxonomy (NCBI): domain Eukaryota; kingdom Metazoa; phylum Chordata; class Actinopteri; order Gobiiformes; family Gobiidae; genus Odontamblyopus; species Odontamblyopus rebecca. The sequence continues at coordinate 20,965,355 of CM060662.1, read as the reverse complement.
TGTAGTAGGATTCTGTTCAGAGTGCCCATTTTGATAGAAGTCTGAACACATATGAGTTTCAAACATGCTTGTAGAGGTCTGAACTGGTGTAGTGGGTTTTCAGCATAATAGGACATGACATGTCTTGTGAAAGCTGAAATTACTGTTTAGATTTTACTGGGATCTATTTTCCAGTTTTAGCATATATGTTTTCATAGATCCCAGTACCACCCCAGTACCATAAATATTACTTATGTTGCTAACCATTCCCAACTTCCCATTAGAAGCGCATGCAAAAACATCTGCTTTCAACTAGTATCCTTTTTAGGATGCCATTAAATTCATCATCTCTAGCTCCATTGTTATAGCATGGTCTAAGCATGTTCCTCTAACCCTTCTCCCCTATGTCCAACTCTTTCAAGTCAAGGCCTAGCTGTAGCTTAATAGGAGTGGAAGCCACAATCAATCCTAACGAGTTTTAATCTTTGACCGAATCTACAGAGGGCTAGGCGATCGTTAATTAAAATAAGCTTCTGCTCACCTCTCCCTTTGGCCCTACATCCCTCCTTGGAGTTGAGGATGGAGAACAAAGTGGTGAGAAGCTATAGGAAGAGGGAAGGGGTTTGGCTGAGAAAAGTCAATGGCCTTGGATTGATGAAGAAATGATCAATCAGTGGCTGGTGAGACATCAGGTAGGTAGCAATATTTAGGGCTTAATTGCGATGTTGGTTTGTCAGGGATATTTTTGTCAAGGGTATTTTGAGTGACAGAAAATGTGAGCAATTTTGATTGTCTACTGTCAATCAAACAAACATCAACATTAATAGTGCATAGCTTGCTTCCTTGTCTCCTTTGGATTCATCAGAATGGACTATGGATCTGAGGACTGACCAAGCTGTGTAAGTGTATTACATTGTAAGTGGTGACCCCGGTGCCCTTGCTTTGTTCTGTTTGACTTGTTGAAAGAGAGTGAGGCAGTGAGTCCTCTATCATGAGTGTTTATCGTTGTACGGCTCACATACAGACAGAGGAGCAGAGGATGTTGTGTGAAGGACATGTCTTACCACCAGGGAGACTCACAAATCTTTGGTAAAGCAAAAATCACATCTTGAAATTGAAAGATTGAATTGGAGGTTTGATTTTCCTGGCGCATGCATTAATAATGTGTTGACTTTAGGCATGCCTGCAGCGAGTGTCAAAACTAATGTATTCAATCTGAGCACATGAAGCTAAGATGTACTTCTCACAGATGCACTTAGATTTTTCTTGCTCAAAAACAGTGTGACATGAATAAAACATAATGTATCCTGAAAACCTTAATTAAACCTTAATTTCTACATCATGTTAAATCTGATGACATTTAAAAAGGGAAAGATTGCTTTTTAATTATTGCAGATTAAAAGGGCGCTATATGTTGTTTTATTTAACACTTACTTACTTTTAGACTTGAGCTCTTACTAATTAACAAAAGTAATTATGCCCCACACAAATGGAAACTTTATTTTGTGGAAAATAAAGACTGATCACTGTCCAGGAGCTCTCCAAATATTTCTAAACTAAATTAGACAATCAATAGAACATTTGTGTTACTGTAAACTCTGATGGTAACTGTATATATAGAATCTAAAAAGTTCTTGCATAAATTGTCTTACTGTCAGCTGTTGCCCTGGAAATTGCTGTCCATCATTATTGTCTGAGCTGTTGGCCTAAAATGGCTGCCTCTGTCACTGCCTGTGTAAGCCTGGGGCATGATGTCAGAGGGGACACTTCCTATCAGCTCACTCTTTATCTCTTTGGAAAGATGCTTAAGTCAGCCACATTTCCCAGCTAAATATGCATGCTATACAAGTTTGACCATTATTTGGACTTATTGCTGGTTTGGGTGTGTTCACTGTTTTAATATGAGAGGAGATGCAGATGCTGAGCCATGGGTTTTGAGCCTTGTCCTGGCTTGTCCTGACTCTAGTACACTATAGTCTGTTGGAGCAGTCTGCAGTTACACTGCTGAAGACATGCTAAATTGCACTCTTGTATATCCTAAAGATGTGGACTCAACAACATGGCCGTGTGCATGGAAATCCATTTGCTTTTATATTCCTCGGTGCACAAAACTCTCCCTGGGCCTGTTGGAGCTGAAAATCCATTTCCCCATGTGGCCCTGGTAAAGCGATTACTGTGCACAGCGACCTGACGCTCCATCGGGCTGTCCCCAAACACATAGAGCTGGCACCAGAATACTAACATAGCTAATGGACTGGCCCAATCAACACAGAGCTAACGCTAACTCACACACACTCAGTCACATAAGCCTCTGACTGATGAGAGGGTGGACAGACACGACAGCAGAGAGATTGGACCGATGGTTCTGACAAAGCCATCAAACACAAGACTGTGCCACTTAAGTTCAAAATGATACAAGGGGTCGCTGCTGTAAAATAAGAGTCGCATAAAAACTTAATCATTTATGTCATTATGAATAGTGGGTTTTTGACATGTATTCACCCTCAACATTCAAATAAACAATTTTAAACTCCATACACCTTCACCAGAATCATTTGTATGAGTTCAGCCCTGGAGCTGCTTATCTGTACTAAACAAAAAGTAAAAGATAGCTGATATCACAAGGTGGAACAGAGCATTTTGAGCTTTTGAGATGTAGACAAACTAATAATAAAGGGTTACTCAAACATGTGTGAATAAAACAAAAGACAACTCCAGGTATGTTTTTTTGAGATCGTGATAACATGTCTTAAAGCTCACAATTGGTGGTTTTCAGATTCTATAACGAGATGATGTCATAGTCTCATGTGGCGGCAAGGGAGAGATTTTCCTATTCATTACATTGTGCTTTGACAAGAAATTTCCAAAAGGTAAATTTACAAATGTTGAACGTGGTATTTTCAGTTATTCACTAAACCCAAGAACTCACTGTATTACAACATAATTTTGCATATTAACTATATACATTTTAGCTGCCCCCCATCTGTATTAATTCATCTTGGCCTATCAAATGCTGTGATGACATCTGAAACCCAGGAATAGTCAGTTTTGTTCAATAATAATATAGGACCTATAAATGTATTAGCTGTCTGTACTGTGTGCAATAATGACATAATAACTATAATGCTATATATACTATAAGAGTAGGGGACACTTTTCATTAGTAATTGAGCTGAGCTTCTAAAGGGCAGTTATTAAAACTTACTGTTATACAAGAACTTCTGTAAAGCATCCTTATAATTTTCCTTCATTAACCATTCGATTTATGCATGCAGAGACTTCTCATATAGACTCACCAGCTTACAGACATAGGCCTTTTCTTCTTCTACTGAAGTCTAGAATGAACGCAGTATGTCTGACCATGGTTAAATCTTCTAGCCCAGTGGACTTACAAATGACTTACTCTTAATGTTGACATTATAGAATTTAATGATTCTCAAAGAAAATGAATATGAAGGTTGATTTGAGTTTTATACTGAAATGTTTTCTCCTAACAAGGGTGATACAAGGATACGAGAAGTCATTAGGGGAGCAAAGATTATTAATGAGCCATGTGTTAAAATGGAGCTTTGAAATCTAGCGCGATGTTTCCTTCCTGGTTGTTCCTGTATGTGGAGCTGATGTTTCACGATCAAACGGAGTTTTACTGTTGGGAATAATGACACTCCGGACTCTGAGAGGGATAAGCACAGTTTGATTAAAGCACTCAATTAAAATGTATTTTCATGTGCATTAATATGGAGGTCGCAGAGAGGTCAAATCCAGGTTAACATGATGGACTTTTTGTTCTTCAGTCACTTTGCTTCACATGTGCTGTTTTGATGATGTGTTAATGTGTTTTTAATCTGATTAAATGTTAGTATGATGACTGGTATATCCTTTGCATTTTTTTTATATCAACTTTGATCATACCTTCACAGTCATGGTAGTTACTATTTTGACTTATCGTTCCATATATAAAAGCTGGAACAATATATATATATATTTAGCTCAGTATTTATCATGGGGACTTTTTCTTTGCAATAATTGGGAGATTTTTGTTAACTTTCATGGCTAATAATTGCTTCATTCTGCTATTTATTTTTTGCAGCTCAGGCCTTTTAATGAGACTGTCTATTTAAAATGTGTTTACTGGGATTATCCTTATTAATTTTCTTTTAGTGACAATGGCATAAAGTAGTTTCAGTTTTATTCTTTATGGTGGTATTTTTCTGTAGCAATAAATCCTGCTTCAATATTTGTTATGGTAACAGGCCTAATCATACCATCAAGTAATATATATCAGTAATGGGTAGATGTGGGAGATACCTTTTAAAAATGTGGCATACTTGCTGCTTTGGATGTATGCAAATTTTATTGAACTGCATTGAGTAAATGTGTCTGTGATGGAGCTACAAAAAAGTTCAGAGTAAAATATAAATTAAACAAACTTCCTGTGTAATCTTCTAAAGGTGATATTTTTACACTGCCTTTAATTGTGCTGTTGATTCATTTTTGTGAATAAAACTTAACCCTTGAGTTACAGGCACATTTTTTGAAAATGATGGCCTGCCATAATATTTTCTGAATTACAAACACATTTTGTAATACATTTTAGTTTTGAATCGATATCCAGGTATATAACACTGTTTGTCTTGTTTACCTTTTTGCTGAATGACTTGAAGCCTTCGCAAATTCATCTTTTGATTGTTTGATTTCAACAGAGCCACAGTAAATAATCTGGGCACAGCTTTTCATATTTTACTCTATTTCACTCCTGTCACAACCTCAGAATTGCTACCTTGAATTGGCACAAAACTTACCCTTGGATGATTATTTCCACCGCAAGACTCTAAGCTCGGGTTGTTTTGATGAAATTTTGTTTGTTTGACTGTTTTCATAAACTGTTGAGTAAAGTGGGAAGAATGGAGAAAGTGTTTTTGTACTTCAGCCAATGCTTTATTAAGGTGCATCTTTTTGAGGAACAACACCACATTTAGCAAGTAAAGTAAACTTTATAATGTACTAATTTCCATTCAGTGCTAGACCTAAATCTATAAGTGTATCTTTAGCTTTAGTGTTAGTTTAGACAATACTTATGTGCTGTTACCTTTGCATCTTGGTACTACCCAAGCGATTCTACAATACATAATCTTGTGCTTTGTTAAGAGTGGTGTCTCCTCTTCATTCTGCTGCTCCACAGAGGGGCAGAGGTGTTTAGGTTGGAGATGCTCTTAACAGCTGAAGCCAAACTCCTCATGCTTGGATGCCTCTAACTCACAGGTCTGAATGAATGACTCATGTGTCTGGGAGCTCTTTAACACAATACGAGAACCACTCACCGTAACTACTAAGGTTCAGTGAAGTCAAATAATAGCAGTATATTTATCAGAGGTGGGAACAGTAACCACAAATTGCAATGAATATAGAGTACTGTCAAAAATAATAAGTACAAAGTAGTGGTTCAAGAAAATCCTCAAGTATGTAAGTAAAAAATGTGTTTATGGGAGATGTAAGAGCAATAAGAGCTGCCAGGTTGTAACATCTGATCATTTTAAGGTTAATGGAACTGGAAGGACACAATGTTAAATAAAACAATCTCATTTTAAAGGGTAGATCACGTAATTAAATGAGAAAAAATTCTGAAGATCGGTGCAAGAAACACACGTCCAGATCATGTAATGTTGGTACAGAAAGTTTGTCACGATTTTACAGACTAATCTAAACTTTTACTGTGTACCGTTAGCTGTAAAATATCGTTCAAGAAGAGGTAAAAGTATGTTGTAATACTCATCTTTGGTACTTACCGAATCAGCTGTCCTAATATGGTTTTATCTTATTATCATTTCTTTGTATTTTACATTTGATAGGGAGGAGGTGAAGCATTCTCACACTGCCCACATATTCACAAGCACATTTAAGACAGAACAATAAAAAGGAAGGCAGAAGTTTTCACACGTTTTTACAAAGCAGACATTTCCCTTATGTTCGCAAATAGGAAAAGTACTTTATTTGTCAAGTTTGTACGTTTTACTATAATGTTTACATCCTCCATATGTGAACTGTTGGCTCCCCCCCTCTGATTCTTCTGATTATTCTAAACATTGCCTTGAAATGTCTATACGCATTAGATCATGTAACTCATTAACATAGTAATTTGCTCTGCCTCTTTAAGAGTACTCTGATACATATTTAATGTGTAATTTATGCAGTATGGCAGAAGCGGAGGCCAGTCTGATCAGATCAAAGATGAGTGCTGTGTGAGAGGCCTTTATGTGAGTTTAAAAGACAGGCAGAAATAGTTCATTTGAAGCCATCTCAAGAGCTTCTCAAGAGACACCGACAAGGTAAAAATATGGAAGCTGATACAAGCCCCCATCCTCCCAAAGTTTGGGACATTGAACATAGTGTAGTTTTAATAAATATAGTGGCAGGAATTGGTTTTCATGGTTTGTGTTTTTTTTTTTTTTTTTTTTAGCTGTAGTGGTTTTCTTGATCATATTGCTTCAACACTGTTGGTGTGTCTGTAGACAAGACATTTCACCTCTGACTGGTGGTGGTCAGAGGGCAGAAAGCAGATGCATTATGTTTATTATTATTAGTACATATACATTTTTCAGATATGTTCTATGAATAAATGAGAAAAACAATGACTTTTATACCATCAAAAGGTCCTTTATTATGCAAAATTGACTCTTATGATCTTTAAGCCATGTTAGAATGTTGTCACTTTGTCAAAACATAGTTGGAATTGTGCTTTGTTTCATTCACACTTGTTTAAGTATTATTATTCTGTCTACATCTCCAAAGCTGAAAATATATTACCACATGACATCACAAGGTGGAACAAAGTGAAAGGAAGAACTCTGTTCAGAGTTTGTGTGTTACACATGTGTGAATGAAACACAATAGAACTCGAGCTATGTTTTTGATGATTAGACACATTATAACATAGATAGATCAGAATATAGTGTAATATTGGCCCTTTAATCAATTTAACCTTATTTGAATGTAGCCTGATGCCCTTGCTTCATAGTACAGGTGAGAGTGATCTGATCCTGCAGCTGTTCCCTGTCACCACCTCTAAGTCCCTCTGTCACCACAGGCCTGCCCCTATAGCACTCATGGAAACTCATTGTGGTCCTGCCTTTATATTACATCCTTAAATCTGCATGTTATATCATCCCAGTCATCTAGTCATAATAAAGTCCTCTGACACCACATTGTGCAATTTAACATGTGTCATCACCAAATTAACACATGATTCCCAGATTCACAGTCTCATGATTTTTTATTTTTATTTTTTTTTTAAATTTCCTACCTTTCCCAAAGCAATAGAAGCAGATATCGCCAAGTCATTTGGTGTAGTCTTGTGAACACATCAATAGATTTTTATTTTCTATCCACTAATCTGAAGTGGCTCTACGCTGCTCTTGAGGGAACCCATTTGTTGATCTTACCTAACAAACAAATCAAACACAACTTGGCAACAGTCTGTGTGTCTATTAGTAATTATCGCGTGTTATATGGAACGGAGGAAAATTGTATAGCTTGCAAGATTTACTGCTCCACTGTTGGTCTCCAAGAGGCAGAGATAGAGGTGTATGTGTCTATAGCAGACAGGTGTGTGTTCCCAAGTTACAGAAGCGCAGATGAAATGCTCCTTTCAGTGCCTCTATTCAGGTTTGGTGCTGAAATAATCCTCCTTTAGACAGGCAGAGGGCTATAGATAGACTAGCTCTTTTCTCTTTCTAACCGTTTTTACTTTCAGATTTTTAATGACCTAAATACAAGCTGCGATTACAATTCACAAGGGTCATGAAGGAATAGTTCAAGTACATTTATGGATTTACAAGAAATTTCTCTGTTAAGTGAGTCTCTTGCCATTTTATTTGAAGGAAACAGGTTCAAACTTTGGCCAACTGCCAAAAATGTAAAAAATTGTCTCGCTTCTGTGGAGTCGTCACCGCAGGTTCTCCCCAACTCCTTGCACCTCTCAAAGACGTGCATGTGTTTGGTGGTGAATGCACAGTGAATTCTAAGTGAAGTTAGACAGTTGACTATCTTGGGATTTTTGTGTGGGAAACTTGAAACAATGGTAATATAGGGAATGTGGAGGGACAAAATGGGCCTTACAGGGATTGTATTTTTTTTTTTTTGTATGAACTGTACCAGATGAGCCTTTGAGACTTTATTGTATCTGGTTCTGCATCGAACACATCCATCATGTTAGTCTCATGCACCTGTCAAACCCTCGCTCCACCTGCACCCAGATCCTGCCAACATTCACTAACCCAATCACATTCCACAGCCCCAGATGGTCGCGCTGTATGGAATACATCACATACATCTATGACATGTCAATTTACGCTTGGCATGTTTACAAAGGTGGCATGGTGGCTGAGTAGCTAATGCTCATGCCTCACCGCAGGAAGGTTGTGGGTTCAATCCCCGGTTGCGTGGGCCTTTCTGTGTGGATTTTGCATGTATAAACTAACATCATGGACAACAAGGACCATGATGTCCACCCACAGAGGGGTTCATGGGGGGTTCAGGTGCTATGAGGATAGGCCAGCATGCTGCCCCTGCGACCCAGCTGGACAAAGTGGAAGAAGATGGATGAATGGATGTTTACAAAGGAGTCTGCATTTGAAGCGGCAATGGGATCTTAATGTGAGCAGATAAAAGTACATTTTTTTTTATGAGATTCATCAAAGAAAATATTTTAAATCATGTCATGTCAAGTAATTGCAGATTAAAGGTGCACAATGAGACTTTTCTAAAGGAATGTCTCAATGTTATTGCTTTCCCACAAATGTTACAGGTCTGACCTGAGTAGAGGCAACCTGCTTACAGTAAGAATTCATGTTTTGTCCATGTATTTTTAAGCAATACAAACACTTGTTATTGAATACATGCAGGATAGGGCACAGTTATTTTATCTCCATGGACAGAAGCACAATACAGACTTTAAATAATATATGTTTCTGCTGCACCACCACGGTCAGATTAAATCACAATTCCAATGGGTTTGACACAGACACTGATGGAACTATAAAAGATTTCAACAGCCAAAATCCAGCTCTATCCTGATGAAAAGAGTCCAAGATTAACAGTGACACAAGATAAGATCAAGCAGATAAATTGTATTCTGCGCATTGTGGGTTTGACTGTGGAGAGATGCACAGGAAGAGCCGCCCTCTGGTTCTGACGACGCAATTTCTTTCTCATTTATTTGTCACAGAAAATCCTTCTCTCTCTCCTCCGTCTAAGTCTGTGATGTGTGATCCTCATTGTGCCAGTGATGACAGAGCATCTATGACAACAAGCCTCTTCACCTCTTTTATCTGCCCCTCTTTCGGCCTCTCTCGCCCCCGTGCTCCGGGGCACAAAGGCTGTTTTCTGTCATGTGGAGACAGCCGCTGTGTCACCATGTCAAAGTATAGGTTTCCACTGCACCCACTCCACTCTGATTATGTATTATGGCAGTTACCCCCGTGTGGATCATTGTACAATAGGATCGAGTGTGCACACAAATGCAGAGTTATGTTATCTGAAATGTCGATCATAAGAAGAGCCATTTAGTTATTTTTAGTTTTACTGTTTGAGAGCGGTCAAAGGTGCACTGTGTAACTTTCCTAGTGGAGGGTCTCTCACCTGCTTGTCTCCATGGAAATGCTATTGCTTAGCCTAGAATGTTCCATAGTATGACATTAAACTTATCATTTATTCATCACAGGTATTTCTATTGCCCAAACATCTGACCTGTAATGTAGCCTAATTGTCTCACTTGAGATAGATAAGTTTAATCTCTACCGTCTCTACATTCCAGACAAAACATTAACATCTCCATGGAGACAAGCAGGTGACGGACCTTCTACCAAAAAGTTAAACAGTGCACCTTTAAAATTCCTTGCATATCATATTTTGATCCTTGGGTGAAGAACATGTTTTAATTTGAACTATTTGCTCCTTTCTCTCACTGTGATATGCGCCCTGACAAAAAACAGCTGTTTGGGATAATCATGGGCAGTTGCTTCCATATGGTTCTCATCCAACAAATGCCTTGTTCAGTTTCAGTGATTTCTTTTATTATTATTATTATTATTTATTTTTATTTTTTTGAGTATAACTGCTTTCACAACTCAGGGCCTGTTTTTGTACTGGAGAAAGAACAAGATCAATGTCCTGAACTGTGAATCAAGTTGAAGTTTGTAAGTAAAAAGTGCAGGATTCATAGATACATAGATGGTCACAGTTGAGCATTTTATGTACATTGTGTCTAGTATGCTTTTTCCTTCAAAGTGAAATTCTTGACTATTTGCCAATAACATGCAAACAAAAATTGACATGAGCTTTTTCTTTATTCACAGGGTATTTACAAACGATTTAAAAATTACCTTTAAGCTGGACTTGTCAAAAAAAGTTAACATATTGACTACCTCCCAAGGTGAACTGCAAGTGGACTTCCGCCATAATGCACCATCTTCTTGTCTGTTTTGCAGCCAGGCTTGTGGATGTTCTGATGGCTGTTCTTATGTGTGTAATGGGTCGGTTCTTGGAGAGATTACTGTTAGCTCTGAGTCACAGCCCATTTCTCTACCTTACAAATGGAAGAGTATTTATGGTGTCCTTGTCTATGTCTCTGTGACCTTACTGAAGTTTTTAGGAGACTAAGATCTTTGGCAGGTTATTGACAGATGGGCTTTGATAATAGCACACACACGCACACATACACGCACACACAAACACTAACACATGCTCTGAGGAAACAAGTCTATTCAAAAAGGTGTTTCAACCACAATTTCTGCCTTCTCTGCTGTTCCATTCACGGGGCACAGTCGGCCTTATCAAGCTGAGCAGCTGTGTTTCGGATTGGGCATCTCGGGGTCCCTTCTCCCCTTGTGTGAGGCGAAAGCGGGCACAGATTTGGCACGCTTCACACACACTCACAAACAATTATAGACTCACTTTTCCACTCCAAAACACACTTTGTTATCCCAGCATATTCTGTTCCATTTGGATATTCTCTCACCGTTTGGAGTGCCCGAGAGAATTGTCTGCCATTACAGTTTATTGCATATGTTTTAATAATAATAATACTCACTCATGGTTAGAATTTTATGCCATCTCTGTTTTCCTACAGTGCCAGGAGGCTGAAATGTTCCACAGTTTGGCATTAAACATATTTGGTAGGGATGGGAAAGATCTCGTACCACAAGTTCTTGTGAGACAATTGATTGTGCACACATAAAATTATGTTGTGAGATTTTATTCCATGTTTTTATGTTTGGATTGGATAAGTACAAGTAATATTTTGTTTTAAAAGCTGTAGTCCTAAAAAGAAGTGCTACAATGACAACAGAAATATTAAATAAAGTAAATCAAAAGTGGTAAGGCCAAAATTGGGAACTGATTGGACAATGTATTCATTATAAATAATGTAAAAATCTCTTGTCTTGTTCTCGTAAATCCAATCTTGTGTCTCTTCTTGTCTTGTGAAAATTGTATCTACTCCCACCACTAATATCTTGCATTCATTCCACTGCAGGTGTTTTTATACCTCAAAAAACATGCATGAACAGGGGCACATTTCCACAGGTCTGATCTAAATAATAATGCATCAGTTTTATATAGCGCTTTTCAGGACACTCAGATCTGATGTGTAAATTGTTCTGGTAGTGTCATGTGAAAGATTTAATTCATTACTTTTGATTGATGAACTCCACTTTCCAACAGTTGTTGGGAGCAATAATTATAGTCTCTATTAAGATTTGAAATATTCACAGCTAGAGATTGACCAATATGTTTTTTAATGGCCAATGTCTATACAGATTGTTTAGAATCCAGAGCATAAGAGTCCATAAGACCTGCAAATATGTTTAGGGCTAATATGTAGGGATTTAGATGTTTTTCTCCCATATTATGTTATAATTATTCATTAAAAACTTACCCACAGCAGTTTTTTCACCACAAACCCATAAGAGAGCAGTGTAGTTACATTTTCAGCACTTATTTATTTGCATTTAAGTTTCAAATAAAGCCTTATGGGTAGTTTCAGGCTGCAGGTCACCAAAAACAATCTATCCTGTGCTGGAGATTTAATGTCAATAACAGATACGCTAAAAAGTCCAAATATTGGCGCTGTCTCTATTCTATTCTATCTCCATTCACAGTTGTACTTGCTTTTATTTATAGTAAAACGTAAACACTTCACTGAGCACATTCAAGCTAAATAAGAGTGTTTGTATATTTCTTATCCTCAGTGAATTTCCGTCACACAATGCTCTCGTCACCTGACACCATGATGCCACCGCGGTTTCACTGCATTCTCTCTCACTTTAGCCCCTTAATGAGCCACCTGTAATAGTGTGTGTGTGTGTCAGTGTGCTGCCTGTGTGTGTTTGTGTGTGTGTGTGTGTGCATGTGTGTGTGCTGTGTGCGGCTATTAGGACTGCAGGCTGGCCCCTTGTGGATCTCAGCCAATTATCTTTATTTACAGTTTCTTTTATGGCAGCTTTAAACTGAGCACATGTGAAGGGAAAGTTGAATGAAACACTGTGATTTATTTGAAGTGCTTATCTGTTGTTTATGACGGGCTGTTGTTTGTCTTATTTTAGGGTCCATCTAAGTGACGCTTGTGTGAATAATATGGGCGATGTCCAAAGAACTCAAATAGTATTCATAATATTAATACTTTGCGGTGACATCATGCTAGGAAGGAGTTCTACTTGTACCTCTATTGGCAGAATGTTCAGCAATTACCATGGTGACACAATGGACACATTAGCAAAAACTGACAAATACATTTTAAGAAAAAAATACAAAATACATTTACTGTTTAGGCGTTTGGTTTTGCACCAAAAAATTGAGAGTGACTAACTGACAAACTGTGGGCTAATACTGGCTATATTGTGGCTGTAATTTGATGTGCCAGAGACTTGTTTAACAGCATAAATAATCACACCTATTGTATTTCAGTCTAAACCAGCTCTTAGTCTTATCCTTACTCTGGTCAAATTGTAAACAGTCGTACTTTCAGTTAGCTTCACACCCCCAGGGAATATTGACATCAGATGCAAAATATCAATATTTAATTCGAAGCAAATTAAGGCTTTGTTCACACTTGCTAGAACTAATCTAAATACTGCACACTTCAGGTCTAAATGTGTCTCAAACCAGACCAGGGCAAGTGGCCAAACTTTATTTAATAGACCTGCTAAATTAAAAAGATTAATATTGGATGTCAAAAGAAACATTGTTGGATGCTGATATTAGAACACAATTATAAATCTTCTAAGTGATTGACATGTTGTATTAAGTTTAATGTTGCCCTTAATGCCCCTTGTTGCTTAATCATACTTAAAATATGGGTTTAAGACTGGCATAAAGTACATTGGCTTATGAGATAACAACTGGAATTTCTGATCTGTACTTGCAAGTATTTGTGCTTACAGTTTGTGGTCATTATAGATTATATGTGGTAGTTCTTGTTTAGAAATCTAAAGGTGAAACTCACGCAGGAGCCACTTTCTCCCAGGGCTTGTCTAAAGTTGAAGGGGAGCTCAGATCAATGTTCTGCTGGCTGGGAGGAGGTCTGTTTGGCTCCCAGCCCCACACTGTTAAATGGATTTGTTCCTGGAGGGGCCCACATGGACTCTGTCATAATGATGTAAGTACAACAGAGCAATGGGGTAGGTTAGTAGAGGGCTTTCCTAATGCTTTATTCCTGAACAGCAGTGGCTCAGTGGTTATAGCATTCACCCCCCAACAGAAAGGACGGGGGTTCGATCTGAGTTTCAGCCAGTGCATGCTGTTTGTGTGTTTGGGCAAGACACTTTACTCGCCTTTCCGATGAATGTGTGTCATGGTCACGAGGGCTGATGGTGCAGATTACATCCATTATACCACAGGGGAGTGAATCAATATTGATGTGTGTATCGCTGCAAGTAATAAGTAAGTGCAATTGATACTTTACAGCTGATGTTATCAACACTCTCTGTCTGAAGCTCTATTACTCAAGTTAGACTTTAATCTCATCTTTATTTTACCACAATCTGACCAGAAAAAGTTAATTTAGCTGGACAGACAACATGTGAGAAGATTTGTGCTGTTCATCAAGTCTCTTAGGTAGTATTAGCCAACAAACCTGAATGCTTGTATTGATATATAATAAAAAAAAGACGGCAAAGTAATACAATACAACAATACAAACAATACAAATGTGAGGCTTTGTCATTATCATTGAACAAATGCACTTTATATAATCATCAATATAACAAAACAACATATAACATGTATTTTGAAAGAAATTGAAAGGAAGGAAAAAAACTGAAGTAAATATGTAGAAAATTATTAGAATTAGTTATTTTTCCGACCAACATTTCATGCTTCCTGTCTAAGCTTAGACTGGTGTCAATTCTGAGCGCAAACACAAAAGCTGGTATTTCTGTCCCTTTCATAGACAGTCTGGTATGTGTGAGGTGTTTGCCCAGATACAGGTCACACCAACAATTAACCCCATAGCACCAGAGAGAGGACAGAGAGGAGCAATGCAAACACGATCAGGAGCATCTCACAAACAAGAGAGATCTGAGTTTAGTTTGTGATGTGGTGTCCAGTCCTGCTGCACTAATCCCTGTTTGAACAGAAGGCCTGGTTTTTCAGAATAATTGGTGTTGGTGGGAAAGTGGGATTGTACAGCTGCAGCTAACAGCTTGGAGCCATGTTAGCTCAGTTATGGAACACCTGCGGGGCTCTGCAGGGCTCACCTCTCTGGAGAATAAAAACTCCAATCTGTGTGGGTTTAGATGGAAGAAAAGTCATTGTAAAAATCAAAACAGCTGCAGCTCAAGCTTGATTATTAAAAGTGTAGCAGAGGTTAATTACACAAATAAGGTTCTGGTTATTAATGTGAATAATTCCACAGGATAAACAACATTTTAAATGATTTCCCCAATACCATATTCTAACAAATGTTATCGTAGCATGCAGTGCAACACTACTAGATTGTGCCACAGCTTCTTCCCACAGGCCATTAGGCTAATCAACGCACTCGAGATAATCCCATGAACATGCTCTTAACTGCACACTGGAGTTTTTTTGTGAAATGGAAATTTGGCTCCCCCTGTGTAATTTTGTTACATGGTGAAATTGACAATAAACTTTACTTTGACTTTTGACTTTGACTAAGATTTATAATGGCTTAAAGCTAAAAATGTAATCTATATCACTCTATCACATGCAGAGACACCTACCATTAAAATATTGATATATCGTGATACAGAATTGAGGTATTGGATATTGTACTGAATTGTGAGGGACCCTGCAATTCCTAGCCCTAATATGTACTAAAAAAAAAGTCCACTCTGACTGAACTGTTTCTTGTGACTGATACTGACTGACTGACTGATACTGATACTGACTGAGTGACTGAGCGAAGTCTGAAATAGAAAATTTTAATTAGGTGGTGAAAAGTATCACAAATATGGACTCACTAAAATGTCCTCCAAGAGTTACTGCAATAGTGCCATCTAAAATAACAATGAAATAATTTTAATGAGAATTGTAAATATTTTTGGGTGTGCGCGTTAAAACTAAAAGTACACAATAAAACAGCCGCTAACGAGATAGGAACGAACATATAGGGTCAATAATGAAGGCTTCGAAAGTTTTTCCCACACATAAAGTAGGCTCCAGGTACTGCAGACTGGCTCTTTGTGTTGAAATGTCATACTTCTCTCCCTTCTCTGGTGCTTTAAATTATAACCTTTGTAGAGCTGTATCAGAGAATGGCACACCTACGTACTGCACACTGACAGTTAATTACAGTCAGGCTAACCACTGTAAAGGGATCAGACATGCACTTACTGTCAGTCAAAATGTTTATACCATTGGAAACATCTTGTAGCTTCCAAGACATTATATTAATTAGCTTTATTGGATTATGTCTCTGTAGGACTGTCATGATAACAACATTTTAGAGAACGATATATATTAGGTGCATTGTCTAACTTTTGTGATGGAGGGTCTGCCACCTACTTTGGTCCATGGAGATGTTATTGTTTTGTCTGGAATGTTTCATTGTTGGCATTAAACCTTTTTATCATCATGCAGACTAAACCAGACCAAGTTACAAGTCAGATCTGTGGAGAGGCAACCGCACTCACAGTGAGAAAGCTATTTTTGAGCTATAAAATCACCTATAATTGAATAAAGATCTATTTAATGTCATACTGTGGAACATTCCAAGCAGTAATGCCATTTCCACAGAAACAAGAAGGTGACAGACCGCCAGCTGAAAAGTTACATAGTGCATGTTTAAGTAAATATCGATGATAAACGGTAATATTGAAACTAATTTATGTCACTGACACATTAACCCAAAGCAGGATTATCCCAACAAAAAAACTATTCTAAATGTGGAATATTGTTAAGAAACATAAACTGAAATAAGTAAATAGCAGAATGAAATACTTAGTAGCTATTTTATCTAGAATAAGTCATAGAAGTTACTTACTCAACCCTAATCTTGTTGTAGTACAGGCAAATACCCACGATAAATTGACCCCCAAAAACTATTGTTCCAGCTTTCATATGATAAGTCGATATAGTAATTATCACGACAGACCTATGGCTCTGGGAGATTCACCTTTGGTTTAACAGGAATTCTTGAAGTGGGGTTGCAAATACAAGCAAATAGGCTATCGACAATGCAGGATTATTCAAACATGTGTGAATGTATAGTGTAGTAATGTAATGGTATATGCTATAATTTGCACAGAGAAAATGTACACTGTTACACTGATCAAAAAGGTAAGATACCAAGCTACAGCTCCACTCCAATATAGAACATTTACCATACATCTTTACAACTACTTGCCCTTATGTAATAGATAATCTTGCCATGTCAAATCATCTTTTTCATATTTGCAATGTTTCTCTTGATCCTACCATCTCGTGTATACAGCCTTCTATTTGCACTTATACAAATCTGTGTATTTGTGCCTTTTTCAACACAAGACTTTTGCTGGTTTTGCTAATTAAATCATTTTGAAATTTGAGATGTATTACTATTTATTTTTTGCTCTTTGTCATAATATTGTAGTGTGTGAGGTCCTTTGTCCAAGTAATTTCCTTTGTGCATCAATGAAGTTTATCTAAGTCTAAGTACAAGGTTGTAGCAGAAGATATTTTCTCCTTTTGTAGCCCCTGGGCAGGTTGATGTTACAGAAAACCAAGGATAAATAAAATATAGTGCAGAAATCAATAACAATACAACTATACATATTTATATATATATATATATGAGGGTAAACACATTATAAGATCTCATAAAAGTATATTTTGCATATCATGTCTCTCAAAACACATAACCAGTTTGCATGAATCTCTACACCCACATATTGTTCCTAGCACATTTGAATTATTATCTCACGACTGAAAACCATATTGGCTGTCTACTGCAGTTCTCATTGTACTGCTTTGGGGTACCTCTCCACTCTGCACTCAGCCTTGTAAATGTTCATGTGTGCTGAAGACTCTCTGTATTGCCTCAAGTGGCTGTCTGTTTGGAGAGCGCTAATCTCTCCCATGAGGTATTGAATATAATAGAAAGTTCATTCAGAATTTATAAGCACACACATGCGCATGCACACACACACACTTGATCGGCTTTTGTTGGTCAGTGTCTGTTTGGCTTTCCATTAGTCCAGACAAGCTACTCTATTCTTGTCCTTAGGCAAAAAGATGTTCAACTTAATACAACACACTCTTGAGGATCTGGAGTGAGCTTCAAGCAGTTTTTAGAGGACTGTCAAAATTGTACTGGCTAAAAATAGCACCAGAGACCAGAGACTTGGGTCAATCAAACATATATTGTTATGGAAAAAAAAAACTGAGACATTTTCAATATTAAAAACAAGGAGGCTGAGTTTATGAAATTTAAAGGAGTGTTAGAGTAGATTTTGGATTCCTTCTTTTGTCATCTAACCTTCAAGCTGAATTACTAAATGTTTCTCTGATATATGATGTTATTCCCCCAATAAAGTGTACTGTAAACCAGAACAAAAATTGGTTACTATTTTGTAACAAAGAGCTATGTAAGTCAGGTTATGACATTTTGGGATGATTGGCAAGTCCACTCTGCTTCTATTCTCCATTTCAAAACTTATAATGCATAAGAAATACATAAATATATAATTCATGTGAATACCAGCAATGTGCCGTATGGTTTGTGAGAACTGTCAACTAGTTAGACTGCTTTAAAATATTTATTATATTTTGTTATATTTTGTGATGAATCTGTCTTTCACAGCTAAAATACTACCCCCTGTCAAATCTCAGTATTTTCCATAAAAGTGCAGAGCTCTTGACTTTGACATAGTGATCTTCTGTCCTTGGCCCGTCTTCTCTGAAATCCTGTCGCATCAGCAAACCTCCTGGAGTCAGCCCACAGTGACAGCTCTCCTTATCCGTCCTCATATTGTCACAGCATTTTGTCTTCCTTCAGGCCATCTGCCAAAAACAGATGCAAACTGTCCCTCGTCCATGTTACTAAAAAAGACCTTTTGTAAAACTCCGTGACAGCTTTGTCCAGCTAATGCCCCTAAATCTTGTATAAAAACTCTCATATTTAATCTGCTTGAAAGTGCATGTGGTTAGAGGAGGTAGAGCATTGAGAGATTATAGGAGAGTGCTGGAGATAAGAAGAAAAGAGCAACTAAAGAGAGAGACTAAATGAACTAATGTGACTCTGTGACCTTAAGTCCTTTGGATAGTGTTGACCCGTCCTTCCCAAAGTCTGCAGAGCCACAGCGCTATTTATCCAATTCGTTTGATTGTACAGGGCCCCCCAATAATAATGCATATACAGTTCAAAACAATATGTAATGTGTTAAATGTGATGTATCATAATGGCTATGGATTTAAAGGTGCATTTCTGATGGATGGCATGTCAAATATTTTCTCCATGATGATGTTATGGGCTCTAGTTGCGCTTACATCACAAAACCAGAAGACATTTGGAAACATATGGATGACGACTTCCTTTGGGCTCTGTTGGCAATAGTAATTCTGACAAAAATTGGGAAAACTGAGAAAATGGCCTGTTTTTCTTCATCTAGATGTAATTGTATTCTTTCTTTTTTCCTTTTATAAATTGTCTATTAATCTGTGTATTATAATTTGTCTAATTTAATAATTCACATTCTACAGAAAATATGTTCGGTTCTCAAGAGACCAGGTTCAGCTCATAACTTCTCAGTACAATGGGGAACACTCAAACATTGGATAGTTCGACTACTTTCTCAAAAAGCCCTGGTACCTCTATACATCAGAGGATGACGCCCACCTCTACAATGAGGACTTATACCTGATCTGCCCCACACCAACAGGGGGTGTTCAGGAGCCAGGGGAGACCAAACTGGTGTCTGCCAACATCCAGAACTCCTCAAACCCTGAGGCAATAAGTCTGGTCCAGGAACATCCACCCCCGGAGGACAGCGCTCTGGACCAGGTGCTGTGAGAAGAGTTTAAGCGGACAAAGGCCCAGCTTGCAGATCAGGTCCAAATAAGCAATTCTTTGGAGCTTAAGACTCAGGAGAAGATTGGTACAGAAAAGGGCTTGGAAAAACTCAGTGATTCTCTTTAGAAGGACAAGCAACTCTAAGACAAAGAAGTTAATGCACATAGGGTAATCCGGTATCTCTACAATTCTACTTTGAAGGAAAATGTGTAATTGAAGCAGGAGCTTGCCAACAAAAAAGTCATGTGAAAAACTAACAGAAAAGACACGGAGTTGAAAGAGCTCAAAGCTCCAATGAGGTTTATTTGGTCTTCCAATAATTCACGTTATTAGGTTCTTTTTTCAGACCAAGAGTTTGTTTTCATTCCTCCCTTCACACTCTGAGGAAGACTGCTAGTGAGTGGTCAAAACTGTCAAACAAACTCTTGGTCTGAAAAAAGAACCTAATAACAAAGAGGATAGTGATCCACCCAATATTAAAGGGCACAGTGATCCAACTGCCCAAAAGGAGTGGCTGTAGTGGAGGAGCAGAGGAGGGCACCTAGGTGTCAGCAGCACTAAAGTACCTCCATCCATCACCCTTTACATTTGCATTTGAGATACTTTATTGATCTTGAGGAAAATTAAAATTTTGCTGCAGCAACATTTACACTGCGCGTCTCAGGCACCCTTGTTTCTCAGTTAGAGGTCTCAGTGCAGGAGGATTGGTCAGGTAGGGTCAGCAGATCCTGTGTTAAAGCAGTTTGAGGAGAGGAACAGTCACCTGGACAAAAGTGTCTCTGCTCTGTGTCATCTGTGTCCTGTAAGTATTTCCTCTGAAGGTCTTTTGCCACATTTGCTGTAAAAAGCCTGTAACATCTCAAAGGTCTATAGTCAGCTCTTTAGCTAGCTCCTTAACTAGCCTCTTCATGATCTCCATGGTACCAGGAAAAACAAACAGGTCATTTCACACAATCAAAAAGTCCATTACTTGTGCTCATTGAAATGAAATACACTTGCTGCATTTCTTAGTTGGTCAAAATCCCACCAGAAATGTTACATAGTGCACCTTTAAATGCAAGTCAAAAAGCCTTGTCTCTCTATTCTTCTGGCAGCATTTTCACATGGATTCTGCAAAGTTATTTTTTACAGTGTAGGCCCACTCCCAATTAAACAGCCGCTGATGTCATCCATCCTTCCTAACTGTGTGTCAAAGAGGAGACAAGGGGAAGGAGATGAAATTGGAGATTGTGGGAGTAATGGGCAAAATTGGTTGTGCAAAATGGATCGATAAGTGAGAGAGTGATAGATGAATGCGACTGAGAGATCCCTCAAGCTGCATTTGAGCGCTCCTGCACTTTAGACATTTTTAGACAATTTTGGAAACAATTTTGGGAACACTCTGAGGAGAGTGTAGCCAGGAGACTTGGTGAACTGAGAACAAGCCACACTATGTATTATAGATAAAGTGAACGTTGTGAAGCCTGGGGAGCCTTTTTAAAGCACTGCCCTGCCAGACGCACCCCATGCTGCTTCCTCTGCTCTGTCACAGGGAGAATATGTTAGCAGCAGGAGAGCTCCAGCTCAGAGTGCACAGAAAACAGAATAAAAGAAAAAATGACAGCAAACAATAAATCAAATATAAGGGGGCTGCTAGACTTTGAAAAGTTGTGGTCTTGACCTAACCTTTTTAAACATGAAAGATCTTAGGAATCCAGTTAAAATGCACAAAAACTCCTCTTCTCGCTGCAATATTCTGCATTTATAGCGCCCAAGTGCCATCTTAGTTACGTTGTAATTATCAAAGCTAATCACACTGTTCATCATAATTAGCTGGTCTGTCACATTAATTGCAATTTGATAGAATAATGTATTTTTTCCTTTTACTCATCAAGAAGGTTGTAAATATGGGTCAGTGAAGATACCCCTATACAGACACTGAAAGTTTAACAGATTTATTTGTTTACTTTTTGAGTGCATATGGAAAGAAGAAGAATTTAGTTTACATCTGCTACAATATATCCACATTTTGTAGTAACTTCTAATGCTTGCTGCACTTTAGATGGCTTTTAGTAACAATGTCATCAGAGTCGAATTAGAATTTAAAATCACAATGCTTCTCCAATCCAGTAGAAAAAAATCTGTTAAATTTACCAAAAAGCTTTTAAAGTTTTGACCCTCTAACCTTAACATTTTAGTGCATAAAAAGTTAGCACAGTGACAAAGCAGAATCCCTAGTAATGAACTTTAAATTTGAAACTTTTTGTTATTACATTTTTTTTAAATGTCACATCTTTTAATAAACTGCTGTATGGATGTTTACCAGGAGTCTTTTCCCTTGGGACACAATGATCCAAAGCAGTGAAGTGTGATCAAGAATGAACCTCCCCCTGCCCCCTCTGCCCCCTTTGCCTCTGTCTCATCCATACCTGCCCACCCAATCATTTCCCATGAGTCTTTGGGGCAAGTGCATGTGAGACCAGATGAAGCCAGGAGGAACTACTGTATGAGGTTCCCAACTGGTGGGTTCCTTGTTCTAGTCAACTACTTCTTTCTTTCTTTAGTGGTCTGTGTTTCTCTGGACAATGTTTATGAAATTCAGATGTTTCAGCTGGAGGCCATTTTAAATCTGGAGGTACTGAACTGGGAAATTGGAACTTTACACTGCCCTGAGCTGTCTTTAGATACTTGATATAAAAAAAACAACATTTCTCTAGATTCACAAAACATATTTTAAAGTATAATTTGATATGTCAATGTCTCACAACACAATAGTTGTGCCACTATCAGCATCATAGAGCATCTTTATGTAGTCTTTACGTAGTCCATCTCGAAGAGGAGGAAAGGCTCATTCAGACATGTGTGTCTGTGTCAAGAGAAACCAGGGATTACACAGAGGAGTGTGTTTACATACAGAAGTGACAGAATTTCCATTGTTGCACATCACAATCTGAGCAGCAAAGATCTTAGCTGGAGAGAATCAGCTAAGTGCTCATGTTCCGGTGTAATCTTGAGATCAAGTGATAATTCTGCTCCTCCAAATTTATGTCGTAGAAGTCAAAAGAAAAAGAAAACATAAACATTTGAGTCCGTTTCACAGAGACAGTTTTAGATAATAGGACAGCAACTTTAGAAAAACGGGTCCAAAACTGCAGCTTTTGTTTGTGGGGTTAGTATACATTTTAAGTGGTAGAAAAACTGCACTAACAAATGGAAAGAGTTGATCCAACTCAGCAAGTAAGGCAAAAAATAACCATCAAGTATCTTATTGTTATCGTATTGCTTTTTGTATTATCCTGTGGTTTTAAGTTTAAACTGTATGTAAGGACTAGGTTAATACTAGTCCAGAGTGTCTTGGCAGCCCCTCGTGCCCGTCCTGTTTCTGTGCTCTGACTGTGATGAATGGTCTCTCAGGCTACAGGGCCATGCATCTGCCTCACTGTAGTAACTGACCACTGCAATTTACAAACAAGGACAGAAGTTTCCTTAAAATGGTCTTAACCATGATATGTTCAGTGCTTTGCAGAAAGGTTTTTCCTTGTAGCAGGGGCTCAAAAGTGGATTATTCAAAGGTAATGAGAAGCACAAATGCACCAGTTTATTAAGTGTTGTCTGGTCTGTCTGCTAAACCCATCTTACCAGCCCACAGAGCCCAGACATGTCTCTCTTTGTTCTTTTTGGGTCAAAAGATATATTTGACCACCGCATATTTTAATAAAAGTTGTATGCTAATTCTTTGTACAAGAGAAAATTAGCTCTTAGATTCTCAAAGCCTGCAGTGTGAACTCTAAAAGCAGCCAGGTGGAGGGGTCTGAGTATGAAAAGTTAACCTTTTGTCCTTGGTGGTGACAGTGGTGGGACTGATGTGCCCCCCATCCTATTAGGACTGATGACATCATTTAGATACAGATGGTCTGTTTAACCCAGCAGCTGTCATCATCACTGCACACACAGAGATCTAATGACCCGCCAGGAGCTGTGCAGGAGGCACCACAGCTCACGCTATAGTCCTTATGGCAGGGAGCCCACTACTTTGTGACAAAATTGATCAACTTTTTGAGAACTTGGGCTATACACAGGCACGCTCCCTCAAATTGTAATTATCTATCATCTACTTTCACTTGTTTTCTTAAAGGGATGACTGAATTCTGTTTGGGTAATCCCTGACAGTTGGGGTTATTATAATGATATAACACAAATAACAGATATTATAGTAGTTTGACATTTTTAGACTTTCTCCATTTTCAGAGCCAGATGGCATTAGCAGGTGGCAGGCATTGTTGCAACAGTCACCCGTAATGAATTCTACAATTTGTTGTTTTGATTCATTGTGTTATACTTACTGTTCATTTGTTTCACTCGGGTATTATCGACTAAACACTATTCAAATCTATATCTCACTTTCTAAAGTAATATTTCAAAACTACACATTACATACTTTGCTAATGTTGACAGATGACTATAATAGACAAACACTCCATTACTACAGGATCATTACACCAGCCACATTAGGACTAACTGAGGGGACATTTTGTAGAGGCTCTCTTCAAACTGGATGATAGGAGCAGAGCTGAAGTGCTTGACTCAACTACAGAACTAGTTTTAGGTCAAAGTGTGGGTGCTCTGAAATGAGATTACCAAAAATTAATCAGTGAGTAATGCAGGTGAAGAAGACAGCTCATATAAGCCTTTTCTGTTCTCTGATGTTCTGTGTGAGTAACAGCCAATAGGGACGTCCTTTTAGCAGTTGTTAAAGCACCATCACAGTAAGTGGTAAAGCAGGTGGGGCACTCAAAAGGCTGAATCATTTGTACATTATGACTAAAGTCTTTATTCATGTATTATTAAGGTTAATTAAAGTGTAGTTATTACTGTGTGCTAACAGTTTTTACAATGGATATGCAGTTTAAGAGGTGGTATTATGCATTGCCTTTTTGGAGCTTTCGATCAACTTTGTTCCCTCATTAAAAACATCTCCAAAGTGGTTTGAAGGGGCCTTATGATGTCTTTTGTTTCATTCTCACATGTTTAACACACAAACACTGCATATTTTTATTTAGTTCTTCTCTCAAACAGAAAACCCTCTGTTCCCCCTTGTGACGTCATGTGGTTGTACAGGAAGTGCTCCACTGTGCGTTAAACTCCATACACATATACTAAAATAATTTGGATGATTTCAGCCCTGGAATTGCCCATCTCTACTGAACTAAAGGTAAAAGGTAAAAGGTAGCTGTTTGTTTTTGATAAAGTAACAACATGGCTTAAAGAGTCAGTTTTATGTAATATAGGACGGTTAATATGTCATTCTTGTTTGAGTAATTATGGGATCTCTCCCACTATTGAAACCCTCCTTGTGGTTAGCAGTATAAGCCCACTTAGCAAATGAATATGAGACACAAACAGAGAATCGGGACAAATAACACGGTTAAAAAGATTAAATATAAACTCACACATTTTCTAGTTTTTCTCGGCGCAAAGTTATCTAATTACAAAAGGATACAAAGCTGGATCATTGCATAGATCCTAAAGCAAACGCTACCAACATCTTATCTGCATTATAATAGTTTACTATTATTTACTATTATTAATAGTTCTCAATATTTTATTTTAAAGACGCGCTGTGTAACTTGTCTACTAGAAAGTTCACCACTTGCTTGACTCCATTTAGTTTTTCCCTGAAATTACATTGTGACATTTAATTTAACAATCTACATGGAGAAAAGCAGCTCACATCACCAGGCAAAGTTACAGTTCAGATCTGTGGAGAAGTGAACTTGCCCACAGTAGAATATTGCATGTTTTGCAGTGGTTTTGAGAAATAATACACCTGTAATCGAATAAATACAATATATATTTATTTAATGCCATACTGTGGAACATCCCAGGCAAAGCAGTAATATCACCATGGAGACAAGCAGATAGCAGACCCTCCATCAGAAAAGTCACACAATGCACCTTTAGCAGTAATACCTTAAACAGGACCAAACAAAGTCATCTTCAGGACTAAACTCGACTCATATTTGAACCAAATCATCTCCCTGTATCATAACAAAGACATGGGTACTAAACACGTGTTAAAGTGGTGTGAAGGCGGCTAAGCACTATTCAGTAACAACAGGAGTCAGAAAATAAGCGTAGATTCACTCTCCTCCTACACATCAGCAGCAGCTCTGAGGCCTGTCTGATCTTCAGTCACTAAACACCTGCTGGCTGCCTTCACACTCACTCCACTCCGACAGAGAGGAAGACAGGGGCAAGAGAGGGGTGTGACAGTGAGAAGAGGGGGGCACCTGGGATACAAGCAGGGATGGAATCTTCTTTTTACTGTGATAGGCACCATACTTTCTAATTACTCTGTGAGAGAGGCACCTATCTACACCGATTCAGTGTATTTCTGTGTTTTAACTAAAAGGCAATATTTTAAGGATGGGTATAGTGTGTGTGTGGTGAGCCCCCTCCTGTGGGCTCACCACCTGCAGAGGGGTTCATAGGGGGGGTCAGGTGCTATGAGTATTGGGCAGCAAGCTGCCCCCGCGACCCAGCCGGATTAAGCGGGGGAAGATGGATGGATGGATGGTATAGTGTGTTTTTAATTGTTAATTGCTATTGTAATGGTGCAAATTTTTCATCGCTCTTAAACCCATGGATCCAGATGGTCTCCATCATCACACAATATAAGTAAAACTTTATTTTACTGTAAAATTCTTGGCCACTGCTGTTTGTATTCATGGACTGAAAGCCATGTGGTTTTCATGGGATATCCAGATATCCACGAGTTTCAGGATAATGACTGTTACAAGATAATAACAGTACATAGTGGTTAACAATGAAAAAGAAAATATTATATCTTTTGAATGGGGAAAAGTTCTCAAAATGTCTAGTGTATAGCTGTGATATATTCATATTTTGCTGTTATAATCTCTTGTGAGGTGTGAGCTACTGTGTCCAAATAATTTCCATGTGGAGCAATAAAGTTTGTGTAAGTGTAAGTATAAGTCTAATATAACTTATAACAGGAACAGGAAGCTGAAACAGGACTTCCCACAGTAGCACACAGCAGTAGCAGTAGCTGTTTGAATAGGTTTAATAAGCCTAGATATAGTACCGTTATTCTTACAGTTCTAGTTGTCAGATGAAAGTGAAATATAGTGTAGTTGAAGTCCTTGTTGACATCAGCACTTACACTTGCCCAGTCTCTAATGCGTCTCCGTAGTGGCCAGTAATCTCTGGTATTGTGGCGGTGATGGTGCAGTTTGTTGATGGCTCTCTATAAAACACAGGGAAAGTGTCCAGCAGCCTGTGGGGGAATTATTTGCAGACCTCATGGCCCAGTGATCCATTTCTCTGTAGAGCCTCTGCTTGATGTGCCAGTACTGTCTCCTTGTCCTAAAATACACTTTGAGTTTGTTGTTAAAGGTTTTTTCCAGAATTTGCGGTGATTATTAGAGTTTCTCAATCAAAAAATCAATACCCAGGAATCACTTCAAATAATCAGAAATGCTAAAACTGGTATCAATGGTAATTATAACAGATACTATTATTTTGGGATGGAAAGTACACCGTTGTCTAAATAAATGGAGCCCCAACATTGATTGATTAATTATAAGTGCCTATGTACAATATTTAACGATTTATTATTCAGAGGTATGCATTATTTGTAGTTTGTTTCTTATAATAAATCAGCGGTGAAATGTAAATAATACATTTTGCTCAGTAGCTTAAATTTTTATGGTGTGTGTCTGCCCTCTACTGGTCTGATTTATTTAATACATCCATGGCGTAACATTTAGTGATCAATAAATGTCCTCTGTGTTTCACTTTTATTTTATTTTAGTTGAGTTTTATTTGATTTGTAGAACATTTCATCAGGCATATTATGCAAGACTACAGACTAAACAACAGACTAAACAACAGCCTTTGGTAAATAATGTTGATTTATGGGCAAAAAGCTTATGAAATGTATTTCTTTTTGGTTTTCAGTTTGAAAGCACTGTACTGTTTTCCTTCTCATCTAATAATTATGGTACATAATTTCCTTATGTTGTGAATCTAAATATCACTTGGGTCTGAGTGTAACCAGTGTTCCAGTTTTGTCCAGAAGATGGCAGCACTTTCACATCCACTTGTTTGCACAGCGTTGGTCTTGCATCAGGTTGTCAGACAATGAATGGAAATTGAAGTGAGAGATTCTCTGTTTAATAATACATCAGTGTTCTGTGAACGTGCCTCAAATGAAAAACCGTGGTGAGTTATTTTATGTGAGCGTGGAGTTTTATGTGGTGCTTAGATATGTATTATTCATTATTTTTGAAGTTTATAATCCCTCCCTTTGAGGCTAGTTCAGCCTGGTGGTCATATGCATTTAGACTAAATAGAGTTATGGAGCTCTACAGCACAGACGTTCTGGAAGAATTATTTCCTGTCTGGAAACTTGGTGGTTTGTAAATCTCAAAAAACATATATAAATTCAATTATGTGTCTTATGCTAATTACTTACCACATAGCTAAGAAGCCTTTTTTGGTTTAGGTGATAAATGAATATGTGGTTGGTGGTCATTTTTGAACTCCACAAGCTATTTTTATCCTTCCTGTGTTATTTGTTTATTGCTCTTTTGACTGTTTTAATATTTGTTCTGTAAAGCTGTCCCGAGAGTGTCCTGAAGCCCTATATAAATAAAATGTATTATTATTATGATTTAGCCTTTTTCATAGATACAGGAGTGCCTGTGGTTGATTCTATTGTATTATTATTGTACCCGGTGTAAGCCCCATAGTTACTGGGATAACCTCAATACACCTTGACCCCTGAAGCAGATGAGTGAATTTGTTTCATCACAGCAAAATGTAAACAAGATTGTTCACGTATGCAAATAAAACCACTCCTCTGACCAGTACATTTAATTAGACTTTGTTCTCTCAAGGTTATGTGTCTATTAACTGTTTCCTTATAGTGTGTGTGTGTGTGTGTGTGTGTGTGTGTGTGTGTGCGTGCGCGTGTGTGTGTGTGTGTGTGTGTGTGTGCGTGCGTGTGTGTGTGTGTGCGTGTGGCAGCTGCTTGAAGACAGCTAAGAGTCAGTGCACATTGAGTCAGGGCTGGTGCTTGAGAGCTCTCAGTGTAAATGGGATATAGAGTAAGTAATAAAACAGTAGACAGGAAGTCCATCTAATCTTATATGAACCTTGAAGTCTGACACCTTTTCACTTCGGCCTTTGATGTTAACACCTTTGAGCTGTAAGATGTTGCAGATAAGATAACAATTTCAGTATGGAAATCAAGATTGGATGTCAATTATTATTTAGAAGAATCAACAGAATTGGGCTAATGATTCATGAATGTTAGTATTGGTTGCAATTGAAAATTTATATTTTGAGTAATTATTCATTGTGCATGGTTTGTGTTGAGTTTTTACATTGCCTACTTTTCTAAGTCAAATATATAAACCTATATGAAAAAGGCTTGTGCACACTAACAATAGTATAATAAGGAACTGTATGAAGCCTGCATTCAGCTTTACAACCGAGACCTGGGTTGTCATTGCCTAAGGACACATACAAATTTTTCCTCAGTATAGGGAAAAAGGCCATGACTCATGTGAAAGCTCAGCTCATCCAGAATTCACTCAGCGGCTGCAATAGCAGTATAGCACTGATTAATGATTGACTGGTGCTGGGGTTTAGGTAGTGAGGATTCAGAAAAGGAGTGAAGAAAGGATTAGAGTGAGATGTTTTAGAGATTTCAGCCTTGAAACTGGCAATGTCCAATATTTTTGTAATTCATATAAATCAATATTAGAGTTGCTATATTTGATTTGAACATGTCTGGGGACACAGATACGTTCATGAAATTTAAAATCAAAATCTTATATATAGTTCCTTTAATCAAACCTATATATATATTTGATATCTACTCAGCAAATCAGCTGATCTACCACCTTAATTCCCCATAATCTATTTTGCATTCATGACATGTCTATGAATCCCCTGCATTCCCAAACACAAGTGCTTCCACCTGTGCTCCTCCATTTGCCTCCCTTTCACTCTGCTCTCTCCCTCTGCTTCCTTGTCTCCTCTCCACACATCACATGATCCACACTCAATTGACACGTCGAGTGGGCTTCGCCAGCTGGTGCCTTTGCCTGCCACAATATGCCTGTTAAAGTGAATGTGCTTATATAGACATAGTCATAGTGCGTGTGTGCCAGTCTCCCAAGTGCTCTAATACTCCCCATGCACCAGAGCTCCACCCATGTCACAAACTGGGAAAATCATTACTTCATCCTCAATAGATTTCACAGTACTTAAAATAGGCTTGGTTAGGTCATAGGAGGAGGAGAGTTTTTGAGCTCTGATTTGCGGTGGTTGGTGGGGTCAGAGTGGAGTTGGTTTTAACGATGTGGAGGTGATCTGAAGCCTCACAGACAGGTCAGGTAAGAGTAGCTTATACACTTCTCACATGCTTATACACCTTATTCTTGCCATAACCCCTCGCTCACTCTGACAGCACGCTCTGTTTCTGTCAGACTTTTACAGCACATTATTTGAAAAATAAGTCAGGTGAATCAAATGTACAGTTAGATGTATAATTTATACTCAAAAAGAGAAAAAGAGGAAAAACATATAATTGCATAACCCTTTTCACATTGCTGAAAAATTTGCATTCATTTTTTTGTCTTCAGGCAGAAAATTGGGTTAATGTATTTGCTCATTTGCACAATTCATTAAAGGTGACTTTGGTGGGGGGTCTCCTCTCTGCTTCACAAAGTGTTTCATTGTGGGTATTGAAGAAAAATAAGTTGTTTAAATCAATACTCAAATGGTATTGTGTCAGCAATCACTGTTATGGTGTCAGTGATTGTGAGTAGTTGTGTTTTTACTTCATACAATAATATGTCCACTAAAATTTGATATTGTGACATTCCTTATCCTCCTATACTAATGTGGAAACCTGCACTTTTCAAAACAGTCCCAGGGGTTAGTTGTTTTTGTTATGAGATGTCAGCCAAAGAAAAAAATGAATAGATATTAATTAGAATTTATTTATTTCTATTTGTTCCTGTTTTGTTTTTGGAATGGAGAACTCATTTGTCACGTAAAGTGATGAGATGTTGAAGAGTTCATCCTAAACAAATGTGTTCCCCACATCGAGTCATTTTTACAGATAAGCTACAATAACACAGTTGGCGGACTTCATTATTCATTGGCTTGACCGAACACTGCATGTCTAAAGAGAGAGCTCTCTGTGTCTGCCGCTTTTGTGTCAGATTCAAACAAAAGCTTCATTCATTTAGTGTGTGCCCAAAAGAATGCAGGCTGACTCATGTCCTGTCTTACACAGTGGACAAGGGACTGGTCAGAGGAGGGTGAGGGACACAGGTGGACAGGTGGACAGGTGCAGCTGCAAAGGAACAAGGGACAGTCAGTCGATTTGGTAAAACTGAAATCAAGAGATGAAATAAAGAAGACCAAGGAATATTTTCACTTTTTAAGTACTACTTTGTTAAAAAAATATATGATTGCTTTATATTTCTTATACTGTAAAGTAGACATATTATGCAAAATTAACTTTTCAGAGCTTTTAACTCATTTACTCACCTGAAGTAAGTAAGGAGTGATTTGTTCATGTTTGAGCAACCAATTGTTTATTTGTAAGATGCCATATTGCAGATCAATCCCTGTTTTCACCACTTATATGCCCACTGCTCTGTTCTTACTACATTCTCTAATTGTATTTTGTTAATCTGTGATACATGATTCAGCCGCATTACGTCATCCTTTTGCTTACATATCCATAGGAGGAGCCGACTTTGTGTCTCTTTGTTGTGATGACGCTTAGGGTGATGTCAGCTCCTATGGGGCACTGCAATTTTGTAATGTGGAAATCAGTGGAATTGTTTCTTTTAGTAAGATGAGAATAAAAATATTTTAAAATGTGCAAATTATTATAATGATCCAAGATTGTCATATATTATAATTATATAGAATTATCGGTCTTCTTTAATCTCAGTCATGTAATTGTATATTTACATGATTGTTATTTGATTTGATCTGTTTCAGTGATTCTCAAATAATGGCAGGGGTACTTCTTGTGGCACGCAGGATTCTTTTGGTAGCCTATCAGAGTCCTCTGCAGTTTAAGAACTTTATTATAATGAATTTACCCACTTCATTTTTGTTTTGTCCTCATTTCAAACCATCAACTGGAGTTGTATTTTAGACCTGGTTAAGCCCTAGCTTTGATCTGGCCCAGTGAAAGACCTGGTTTAGGCCTGGTGGCAACGATAATCACTTTTAATTCAGCACCCTGGACAGAGAATAGCTGAGGGAAATGACTTGTATGTGTAAATACTGAAAAAAGAACGCAAGAGATCAGACAACATTGAAATTGAGATGATAATTTTAACACGATAACTGGGTGATGATCTGGGTCATAGTTTGTCTGTTTGTCCCCTGATTTGAAGGTTGCTGGCACCTGCTCCCATAGGCATAGACTGTGGTTGTGTCCTTTGGCAAGACATTTAATCCACACTGCCCCCAGAGTCTATGATTTATTTCATTTTTGTTTTGTCCTCATTTTAAACCATCAACTTTTAGGCCTGGTTTAGCCCAAATGTTGACCTTCCCAGTTAAAGACCTGGTTTAGACCTGGTGGCTCTTGCAAAGTCAAATATTTTCTTAATCAGTACTATTAAAAAACATTCAACTTTCACATTCACTGTTTGACTTCTTACAAGTTTGTCCTTTTACCTCTGGAGAATAGTGTCCTGTATTGCATTAAATTTTCATACTGAACCCCAGTATGTCTCCATTGCTGCAGTAAATAAACATTTTACTTTTGCACCCATAACTACTGTTGCTGAAAATAGACTTCCTTTCTTATCTTTGCAGTTCTTGGAATAGCTTTGAGATGAACCACAAATGATCCCAGTGTGGAAAAACCAGGAGGTGCAGCTGTTAATTACTGAATAATCCTGATCTTTAATTGTACCTCAGAAAGTCTGTGCCATCTGCTTGTCACTTTCCTCTCACTTGGTTTAATAATAGCGCTTGAAGACTGCCCTCCATTCTCTGAAGGTACCATTGATTTTTCAGAGTCACGTGAAGACAACAAGAAATCCATGGAGTCAGGAGGTTTCCATAGCAACGATTATCACTTTTAATTCAGCACCATGGACAGAGGAGGGTCAAAGGAAAAGCTTGTATGTGTAAATAGTGAAAAAAGAACCCAAGGGACCAGACATTGTAAACACAACCTTGAAATTGAGATGATAATTCTGAAATGAAAGTTTATTTGGATGGTAGTTGGTGTGTTGATTGATTTGAAGGTTGAAGGCGCCACGTCCCACATGTGCATCTTGTTGTTGTGTCCTTAGGCAAGACACTTAACACAAGCTGCCCCCTGTGTCTCTGAAATGTGTGAATGTGTTTGAATGGGTGAGTGGTTCCTGTAAAGCACTCTGAGCCCTTTGGAGA
This sequence comes from Odontamblyopus rebecca, assembly GCA_030686955.1. Classification (NCBI taxonomy): domain Eukaryota; kingdom Metazoa; phylum Chordata; class Actinopteri; order Gobiiformes; family Gobiidae; genus Odontamblyopus; species Odontamblyopus rebecca. The sequence continues at coordinate 20,932,423 of CM060662.1, read as the reverse complement.
TAAAAAAAAAAAGCATTCACTACTGTGACTACTGCCATTTTATTTAATGACAACAAATATAACGTGAATATTAATAGCACTGCTAATAACTCTTTGTGGCAAATCACTACATACTGGTTACTAATTTTTCAATGAAGAAAGTGATGAGGGGGTTTCAAATAATTAGACTTTTAATTAAAACCAAATTCCTGCACTGGCCAATACTGATAACATAAACAAATGCAAATTAAAAACAAGCAAACAAAAGACAGTAAAAGTGAACTATTTTACAGAAGGGAGTGGTTGCATTGGTGGGGCTTTAATATGTGCTAGTGTGTTATTGTGTAAATGTACTAATGTAAATATACTTGGTTCTACAATCTGTAAATGACTAGGGAGAGAAAAGCTTTTCATAAATACCTTTTACTTATCCCCTGTAGAATTGCACGTCCCTCCCCTCTCCTTTTCTCTGTTCTCCTCATCCTTCCTTCGCTGACAGACAATAATTCGTTTTCAGCCTCTGTGGAGAGGTCCTATTTATCCACCAACCCTGTCATGCTTTTACCACTTTATTTTCACATTTAGTCGCCTTTCCTGTTCTCAATTTCTTTTATCTCACGCTTTTAATTTGACCACTATCCCATCCAGAACACCCTTAATGACTATGGGGACTTTAGACAGACAGCTAGGCCACTAGGAATAGCATGTGAAGCTAATTAATAGATTTGCTTGTTTCCCTGTCTCTTCATTCACCCTTTTGTCACTCCTCACAGCCTTCTAACTGCAAAACAACAACATCTTTGTGAAAAAAAGACCAACCAGCTGCCACTCAAGCCAGCTCGCATCTTCGTAGTATCTCACATGCACACACAAGCACGTGCACAACAGTCGGTAATTTTCCTCCACGCTTCTCTGCTTTCAACCAATCAGAGGGCTCACAGAGGGGAGGGGGAGGAGTCAAAGCGCGGCTTGGTGATTGACAGGCAGCGCCCTACAGGTGGAGGGAGAGAGGCAAGGAGTGAGGAGAGGAGGAGAGGAAGCAGAGTCTCTTAACACTATTACCTAGCTTGAGAGCAGACTTGTCCTTGTCTACACCTTGGTACACTTGTGTTTTATCACAACGGCGTCAGGATGAGCCAGTGCAGGAAAAGATGCAAGAGGCAGCTGACCAAAGTGGCTCGCTATTTCTATCGCTTCCTCATGGGGACACTCACTCAAGGTAAGCACTAAAACTTCCCACAAAGATTTCTGAACAATCTAAGTGCATTAATCCTATATGTAAGACACCAGTTACCAGTTGGTAAAGAATTGTTTTGTGATTTGTTTTGTTTTGCTGGTGGTTTACTTTTTGGTTGGGAAATCATGTGTAGCTCTGTGTGCACCTGAGGTATGTCTTTCATCTTCAGACAGTGGACTGTGAAAGCTGAACATCAAAGCATTAAAGCTTACTCAAAACCCAGTGTATACAGTGTATATATAGGGCACATATAGGGGCATGTGCAAGAGTTAGACTACTTAATAATAACTCACAATATAACCAATTAATAGTACTTGACAATTTTACATTATGTGGTACATTTTCTCTCTCCCAATATTACACATAGAATGTCCCTTATAAATGTACTGCTGTCCTATCGCTCTTGAAAACTAAAAATCATTAAATCATATTATGTGCTCTCTACGATTATTTCTATACTGCTAATCTATGAGATGACTTAAGTTCAAGTTCACTTTGATGGTCTTATATTTTCTATAGTTCATGTTCTAATCTCAATCTCAAAGCCAGAATCAGTTCTTTACCATGACCTCTTGACAACCTGCTGCTAAGTTCACCTGTCTTGTTTTTTGTGGGCGACAGAGAGGGAGCAGTGGTTTTGCAGCAGGAGTTCTGCTTCAGGGAGCACACGTGTCTCTAGGATGTGTTTTATTTTTTATTGGATCTGTGTGCTGGTGCTGGGAGGTGCAGTTAAGCTGTGTTTAAATGACCTTGTCAACAGGAGTGTGTGTGAATGCTAATGTGACACGGGCGCCGCTCATCTGCACCTCTCGACTCGTCTCCTTGTTATCTCCTCACACTTTGACATCTGCAGTGCTCCTGTTCAAGCCAAAGGAAGCAGCTGGAACATGTGTCTCTGAAGGACACACACTTGTGCTCTTGCTACTCATCAGGTCATATTAGGAACTGTTACTGTATGTTAGGAGCATAAGGTGATTCATCGTCCATCCAACTCTCTTATATCTATATGTACTGGACACTGTCACTCTGACAACCATATCTTACAATATTATATTTTCATAATAATCTGCTTTTGCCATTTTTTTCTGGTAAAACTATGTATCCCATCTGTAAATGCACAAAGTCTAGTATTTTCACAGTTTTTCACTATTGCACTTACACAACAGTCTTATGCTAAACATATGTAAAATAGATCATCATCACTAACCTCATTAAAACTGAAAAATAATAGAATCATTGCAGTGTACTGATTTAACAGATTAAATTAGATATGTGTATTTAATGAGGGATAATGCAATTTCATAAAACACATGATTAAACATCTGTAGCCCCCTGGCCAAGGGGCACATGAAAAATTTAACCCACTTGCCCCATTCATATAAAGCTTAACATAAATAAAATGTGTTATTGTGTTCTATGTGTTATTTTCAGCATTTTTACAACCGTCTTGGACTTAATAGGTTAAATTAAATGTATTAAGGATTAACAGGAGACAACATTACATCCTAATCCTGAATTGCCCAACATCAGAAAAAGATCAAACATTCCCATAAAAGATAGTATTATAAATAAACTAAATCTAACTATAAAATACAAGGAAAAACAATATAGATATACTAAACAGAGTAGAAAAGGTATTGTTCTTGATAAAGATGTAAAAAATATTAATAGAGATATAAAAAGTTATCATGTCATCACAAAATGATTGACCATAGCCATCATTAATAACCATTAAACACATGTATTAGTTCATTCACTGCACTAGATATACTTATTTGCACCTCATGGCCAATATGAAATAATACAGACAACAGAAAATGAAATAATCACAAACCCATAAAAGACTCAATATATTGATGTAGTTTCAAATGAGCATCATAACTGTGATTGCTCTCCTCCATATATTTCCCTACATTTAATGAAGCGTTTTATTAGCACGTTTTCCTGTCAGAGGCGGATATGTGGCGGCTCGTGAGTTACTGTTCTGCGTTTGTTTCCTCATTCAGGAGCCTGAGCTGAGCCAGACAGACAGACAGACACATTAACAGCATTAAGGTAATCTAAGCTCGCTGCACCCTGAGCTTTCATACTGACCTTGTATAAGAATAAAAAACCTTTGGAATGCTCAGAGCCTCAGGGCCTCTACTGCATCTCTTCCTCATAAAGTATTTATTAAAATATTGTGTCTTTTTGTGGGCTAGTTCAAATACACATCCTTAAGTTTACTCAGAAAGATGTTACCATGACTACAGTCTTCTGCGCGTCTGCTCCACCAATGGGGAGGCAGAAATGCTCGCTGTATAATGGTTTGCTGCTTTATAGAGATTTCATCAAGGCCATTCAGAGTTTGGTATTTAGATTTGGAGCACTTGGAGACTTGAGTTTGCAGTGCTTCGGGTTAGCGGTGCAGGAGGACAGATGACAGGAGGTTAATTGGTGCTTTTTCCACCTAACTGGATGAAGTCACTGACCCCCGAGATGCTCCACAGTGGTTCTGGTTTACTTCTTGGTCGGCCTGTAATTAGCTGTGTCAGTTTCTATTCCCTGTCAAACCACCACAACACTGCACATGGACAACACAGTGGATGCCTTTTGTCTTTATTTGCAGAGTATGAAAATATTTATTCTGCTTTATAATACAATAATTAATACAGAACAATGAAACACATGTATAATATAATTTCTGGAGGTACAAAATGGAAAATTGTAGGTGGATTCAGCAAATAAAAAAGATGAAATGTGTATTTAATGTGTTTTGGCCTGTTCCCTAAGTCTGCAGCCTCATTTCAAAAGTGCTCACTTAGTTACTACTAGTGTGATGCTAGCTGAGGCACTGCTCTGTCTGAAGCTACTTTAGACTTAGAAATTAGATTTTAATGAGTTTTGTTTTAACACAATCTGACTGTGCAGAACTGATTTAGCTGGAACTACAACAGGCGAGCTGATTTATACTCTTAAACAAGTCCCTCTCAAATAATATTAGTCACAAACTAGTCACTCACATGTTTTTTGCTTAAACAGGACCATGAACGCTTGTACTAATCACAGGTTCCTGAAAATGTGTGGCTGAAATCCATTTTGTACTTTTTTGTGAGTTTCGGTTATCTTGAAACGTATTTGGTTGTGTTGGCTAATGCATGCATTGTGTCACCATGGTAACTACTACATATTTCACCATAGAGTTACATTTGGAACACCCCTACCCCAAAATATCATTATGTAAAAATAAAAGTTGTTGGTGTATTTTTATTTCAGTGCACCAAAGAACAACAAAAGGGTTTTCCACAGTTATATTTCAAAGTGTGTATGTGTAGCCTACTATTGTGACATCCTAGATCCTAATTTGTATAAAAAGGGATTATTTTTAGACATTCTCTTTGCTTGGTGTGGCCTGTAAGGAGCTTGTTACTTGCTGTGTAGCTCAGGCTGATGAAATGAACCGTAGTCTTTTTGTTTGGCATTTAATTGTATTGTTAAAAAAATGTGTTTAAAAATGCGTAAACAAAAACATTCTGAATTCCTAAATGGAAGCAACAGGAGGCAAAAGTGAAGTGGAGCATAATGTGATTTCAAGGGGAAAACTGGGATTAAACAAAAGATGAAAAATCAAGGGAATATGACCACTTGTATACATGTGAGGGACATCAGAGCCTGGTTTAAAAACATTTACAATTGTGTTTTATATTATTTGTTTATTTAACAGGAGATTGTGATAGACACTTTTTTGACAAAGGGAAAATCCAGAAGTTTTACTGTACAAATCCTTACAGAAAAGTTGAGCCCACTACAATTTTGCACTTCATCTACATATATATTTCACATTTCATTGTAAATTGTACTCAATTTGAAACTCAAATACAATTTTGAGGTAAGAAAATTGCATTTTTTCCATCCTTAACAGAGAAGCAAAGTAATTTATATGTATACCTTGGAAACTCAAAATTGCAGTTTACTTTTGTTATAATGTCGTAGAACAATAAGCATTTCTGCTAATCAGTGAAAATATATTGCTTCACTTTGCCTCCAGTTGTCTCCATTCCAGAATGTTGATGGATATGGGATTTTAAAGGGTCTATTGTGTGTTATTTGCCTTAAGTACACTGTATTTGAAATAGTCAATAGGTTTAGTGTCAATGACTAGTAAATAGTGTTCCCCTTCCTTCTGCTCACACACAAACATAAAGGGCTGTATTGTGAACCATTATCTCCCTGGTCCACACACCGGACACTATCTGAGCCTGGAGATGTGACTTTGACAGCAGAGCATCTCCCCGCGCTGTATTGATCCATGCCTCGACAATATTCTTATCTTTAACACGAGTAAGCCTGGGCTCTCCATATAGACTGCGCCCTGTTGTCTGGGCGGCTGAATTTACAGATCCTATATTATAATTGATTCTTATGAGGTTTTGGCCATGCTATATTGTTGTTACCGCATCAAAACATACCTTGAGTTGTGTTTTGTTTCATTCATACATGTTTGCGTAGCCCTTTATTTTAGTCTGTCTCCATCTCCAGAGTTCAAAATGCTCTGTTCCACCTTGTGATGTCATGAAGTGGTAGTAGTAGGTTTCAAAATAACAGCTACCTTTTATCTTTAGTTCAGTAGAAATGGGCAATTCCAGAGCTAAAATTATCCAAATGATTCTAGGGATTTGTGTAAAAAAAAAGAAAAAAAAAACAGCACTTCCTGTATCACCACATGACATCACAAAGTGTTTTCTATTTGAGAGAAGAACTCATCCTAAATATGCAGAATTTGTGTTAAACATGTGTGAATGAAACAAAACATAACTCCAGGTATGTTTTTGATGAGGAAACACCATTATCCATCCATCCATCTTCTCCCGCTTAATCCGGCTGGGTCGCGGGGGCAGCGTGCTGCCCAATACTCATAGCACCTGACCCCCCCCTTATGAACCCCTCTGCAGGTGGTGAGCCCACAGGAGGGGAAACACCATTATAATATAGATAAAAAATGATGTAATATGGGCCCTTTAATGTATATTTTCTCCAGCTATTTTTTTCTGAATAGACATCCTGTATATAATGTGCTTGCTATTTCTGAAAGTTTATGCTCCTTTATGCTCCTTGCTTTTTATTTAGTCAAATTTATTCACTGTTTTGACTATTAAAATGTGTTTACTAAGTACTTTTGTGTGTGACGGCATTGTGGTGCTGTTCCCCCTGGTAACCTGGACACAGCTCAGGCAACACAAACGATAAACAGTTTCTAATGAATGGCTGCATTGTATATCTATGTTTCAGTCACTAACCAGGACATATCCTCCTTAGGCTTGTCTAGTCTCAGCATAATAGTAGTCTAGTGTCTGATTGTCTAGTGCAGAGGTTTTCAACTGGTGAGACGTGCCTCCTGTGGGGGCGCCAAAGAGCCACTGGGGAGGTAAAAAAAAAGAAGATTCACAACTGTACACATTTGCAGCAGTAGTGATATCGGTAATTGCGCATGTGTGTATAAGCTGTAAAATGCATTGTTTTCGGATTCCATCTCAACAGAAATCAGCAGCAAGGGAGGAGAGAGGACTCAGCAAAAAACGTAGGAAATATGATCCAGATTATTTAAATTTTGGTTTCACCTGGTCGGGTTCCGAGGCTGCACCTGGTTCAGGCCGTGGGTTGTCTTTACCTACTCTAAGGGGAGGCTCACATTCACACATATGAGTAAGATGAAAACCAGGGGTTCACTATGTAACTTTTGGTTGGGGGGGGGGTGTCCATCACTTGCTTATTTCTATGGATAGGTCATTGCTCTCATTGCTTGGAATGTTCCACAGTATGACATTAAACAGCTCAAACACCCTACTGTAAAACATTCCAGAGAAAACAATAACATCTCCATGGAGAAAAGCATTTGACAGACCCTTCACCAGAAAAATTACACAACACACCTTTAATGTTTTCTTTTTGATGCCCTTTATGTTGAGGGCACCTACAATCTGGCAAATGTCCTCTTTCCCCCATGGTGCCCAGCAGGAGTTTCAGGAAATAGCCTCATCCATTTGGTGGTTAGGAGCAGGTCTCATTTGTTATGACTTTGACAGTTTGCTAAATGAAACTGGATGTTAATCTTCCAGCAGAGGCCATTAGCACTTTGCACTGTCTAATTAATGACCACTGATTACTTTCACATATGTGGCTTCCGCTTTCTCCACTTGCTTTTTAGAGCACAATTTACAGTGTTTCTTTAAGGGCCTGACAGCACATCTAGGTGAAAAATAACAATTCTGATCTGAAAAGCTACTGTTTTTGAAGAATTGGTGACGTTTTTTTTCTCTTTGCTGCTCTCTAGAGTTGGTATTACATTTTCTTGCTATTATATAGTTCTACTTTTTGTGATGTGCCCCAGTATGGCTCTACTCACTTCATTTATGCATGTGCTTGGGAATGGAATAGTTTATTACTGTTACTGCTGTTACTATAGTACTATCGACTTTAAATTGGCTGTACCTGATTTTTTCTCTGTGTATAATTAGGATTCTCAGAATGCATAAGGTAACATATGCAACTTATAACTTCGAACCACAGCAAACTAGTATTGTTTATTTATTATTCCTTTCCACGTATGTACACAGTGGCAGTTCTTTCATTCAGGTTTTTTGTGGATCAGATCAAAATGATTTAGTTATGAGTGTGATGAATACAAACATGGGCCGAGTGAGCTCTGATCTGGTTTGAGTCTGGCCTGGGCTCTGGTCTAGATTCTGGCTCTGAACTCTGGTCTGGTCTCTGATTGTTGTTCTCTGGTCTCTGGCTCGGTCTTTGGTCCGATCTCCAGTCCAGCCTCTGGTCTGGTCTCTGTTCTGACTGGTCTCTGCTCTGACTCTGGCCTGGATTCTAGGGGAATCAGCTGAAAAGCCCTTATGGCTGAAAAGCCCCAAGCTGGAAAGACACCTGGGCTGGAAAGTCCCCATGAATTATATCCTTTATGAAAATTAGTTAATCTATATACATATTAGGGTTGCAACGTTACAGTTTTCCCAGGATTCGATACCTATGTCAATACCTGGGTCATGATATCGATTCGAGTTTGATGCATTTAAGACACAAAAAAAATCTCATTTAACTGTTTCTGCTAATGAGTATTATATAATAACACTATGATATTAGTGAAACATTACATACATACGATAGGTAAAATTACATAAACAAGGCCCGACATTTGGTCTCGCTACATTCACTTTTCATTTAGTTATGACATAGAATGCTGATTTTCTAATACATCACAGTGTGTGAGGAACCCTACTAAAGGCTGTCAAAAACGTCCCCTCTCACCTGGGCACAGCAGTTACCTGTGTGCCGCCCAACAGAAGGGGGCGCCCGGAGGGAGGAGGGGGGCATTCCCACCAAGAGAGCGGGACGCTCGAGCTGAGACTTTCAAGCCAGGGGGAAGCTCGAACCAGTATTCGACTCTAGACTCTATTGTGGACTTGAACAGGCTGACTGTGTGTCTTCTCACGCTCTGAAACTGTTGTGTTGAAATGTGTTCTGTGTAGCTCCTCTTTACAGTTGTGCTCACTTGATCAGAGGCTCATTAACATGCCTACCCAGACTCAGTTGCATACTTTTTAATTACTTTTAATTACTAATTTTAGTTACATGAGTAGTAATTTTAGTCATGTTAATTTAGTCATTTCTTGTACTTCTATTTGAATAATATAGTTTTCAATTTACAGCACTCTTACTAGTAATACCACCTTTGCCTACGCTTCTCATCCCAGTACAGTACTATTAATACTTTTTACTGCTCCAAAAGAGGTTTACTCAATTATAAACCTGTGCTATTGGATCCCTGTTGCTTTTTGAAAAGCAGCCCCCTGGTGAAATAGCATTTTCCTTTAATTGTCATTACAGTCCCATCAGTCACCTCCTTGCCTTTTACACATGTCGTTTAAATAAATGTCAATAACAAAACGGTGATGGCATTAATAAAACATACCATGGTGTTACGAGCAGTTTCAGAGAGGCTCCTGCTGTGCTGGGGTCTTTTTCATATTCTGAGGGAGTATTTGTAGAGAGGAGTGAGACATGTCCCTGTGAGGGGTAGCGCCGGCACAGTGGGGAGGGGCTCTTCATTAAGACTTACTTCACTTGCTCACAGTTTCCTTTGGGATTTGGCCTGTGGTGAGATGTAAGCCAGACTGAAAAGCATGTGGTCTCATAATGTAATGTAATATAATATGAATGAATACAGTTTGGTTTTGCTAATGTGGAAGATGAGCCTGTTAACAGCTTGCGTTCACTTACTGTTATTTCAAACTAGAGAAAGAAAGTATTAATAGTTTTATTGAATGCTTTGGCGGCGGCACGGTGGCTGAGTGGCAACACTCAGGCCTCACAGCAAGAAGGTTGTGGGTTGCCCGGGCCTTTCTGTGTGGAGTTTGCATGTTCCTCCCCGTGTCTGGATGGGTTTCCTCCGGGTACTCCGGTTTCCCCCATCAACCCAAAACATGCCCGCACCCCTATGAACTAACATCAAGGACCATGTTGTCCACCCTCCTGTGGGCTCACCACCTGCAGAGGGGTTCATAGGGGGGGTCAGGTTCTATGAGTATTGGGCAGCACGCTGCCCCCGCGACCCAGCTGGATTAAGCGGGAGAAGATGGATGGATGGATGGACTGAATGCTTTGGCACTCAGACCTCAGCAGAAGACATTGTGATGAAAGCCATGGCCAATTTGATGGCATTTAGGAGATGTCATCCCCCTGGATCTTGGACATTGGAGGTGGTAGAGTTGAGACTGAGAGTTAAGGGGATGATGAGATGATGAGAAGCAATATGGGGCTTTAAATTGGGCAGACTGGGTGCTGACAGGAGGAATATTTAGAGTGAGGTGATGAAGGCTGAGGAGAAGGAGCCTTCATCTAGAGAAGGAGTGAGGTAGATGGGAGCAAAGTTCAGTCTTCCAGGCTGAATTTACGGTGGTTCAAGCAATCCAGACATCACCAATGAACTTCTAATAATAAGGCATTATATTCATATTTCTTTTGCATTATTCAGTCTCTCTTCACAACCTTTTGGATCACCACCAGTCACTCACACCACATTCTCACCACATGCCAGATACTAAATTTCTGCTAATAATTCCTGTTAAAATTGTTGAAAAGAATCCCGAATAGTTTTATGGTATCAGAATTAAGAATGCATTGTAAGAAACTGGTTTTTGTGTTGCATATTAGAGTATGTTGTAAAATAGAGTGTTTCTATTATGAGTGGTATGATTCCTTAACACTGAAATGTTAGTATCAACAGCAATGTTAATTGGCAAAGTGAATGAAGTGTGTTGCTTAAGGACACCACAACAGCTGATATTGTAGCTAGAATCAAACAGCCTTCTGATTATGAGGTGATCACTGAGACAACTATAAATTTTTCATTTTGTAAGAGCATATCAGTAACACATAATACAGAAATGTGTGTGTGTTTTTAAGTTTTCAGTTTTGGTTTAACAGTGATTTCAAAGATGCTTAACATGAGTCTCAAATGTATTAAGAAAAAGCTTGTTTTTACCAGACGCCAAGATTCTCACTTCTGAAACTTTCCACTGCCTTTTCTGTCTGTGTTTGACACCTCCTGACTCGCGTGTTCACACTCCAGAAAAAAATAAACCATATTCTAAATTTAATCAGCATCAGGTCAGAATTGGCACAGACAGTCTCTATTTTTAAGATCATCTGTGTTTTTGGCACGTATGTGTGTTTGCTCATTGGATCAGACTGGGAGAGGACAGCTGGCTTGTAGACATGCTGAATAATCCCCATTGCTCTCGTAATTATCAATAGCTATTATTATTCTGGCCACAGTACCTCAGCATATTTTGATGAATACATTTTTGAAAACGTTGCATTTTATCTATTGTAACGACATTAATCACTTTAGTTTAGAGAGGAGAGCAGTGACAGAGATTTAGGAAAAGATCCCAGTGGATGTAAGTAGCCTGCATTTGCAATTAAATGTTCTATAGTACACAAAATGGATTCTTGTGAGCTTTTAGCCACGTTATAATGTTAGCTCCTCCAGAACACACCTGGCATTGTGTTTTGTTTCATTCACACATGTTTTAGTAACCTTTTATTATTAGTCTGTCTACATTTCTAAAGCTCAAAATGCTCTGCTCCACCTTGTGAAGTCATGAAACAATAGTTTTCAAGTTAACTGCTCTAATATGCCTAATTTTGCGTGTTACAAATGTGTGAACAAACCAAAACACAGCTCCAGGTATGTTTTGATGAGGAAACAGCATTATAACAGATCAGAAAATAGTATAATATGGGCCCTTTAAAGTTTTTTTCATTTTCCTATAAGATGTAGCAGTATCTTTGGATTAGATTCCAGAAATACCTTTGCGTATATAACAGTCTTTACCTTTTTTAATTTAATGCAGACACTTAGCCTTTGACCTTTCATCCAACTTACTATAGTTAACTAAAGAATGTATTCACGCCTACAGCTAACTCCATTTGGATCTGTCTTTTAACGGGATGTGGGCACTTTTATCTCACTGCCCTGCCAATCCCCATTTCTTAAACACACTATTATATTTCTAAAATCTGTCTACTTGAGTTTATTCTGTCTCTGTTCTCCCAGCCTTGTCAGAAAGGTGTGAAACGTCACCTCTATCCGTCATGTGTGTACACGCTCACACGAGACTCACACATGCTAAAAATAAACTCCTATTAGTAGCAGTCAGAGCAGGAGAGGAGGAGAGGGGGCTGAAAGAGAGGTGCGACTCCCATAAAGCAGAAAAGATTGAACGCATGATGAGGACACTGAGGACTAGGGGTCCACAGCATGTTTCAAGTCTATTGTGATAAGACAAGTACTATCCTGCTGGAAATGTCTATGTATCCTGGTAAGCGTTTGTGGACAGAGACAGTGGTATGTTAAGAAGGGAACAAAACGATAATAGGAATTTTAGCTTCTGTTTTAGGCTTAGTACAGCTAACTTCTCCATGCCTCATATTAAAACTGAGCAGCAGAGGATGCACTAGCACTAACAATTGGCTGTAGATGCTGGGGTTTAGGTAGTGACTTTCCAGGTTAGAGAGTGTCCTTTTAGGTTTAAACCAACTGGATTTAGCTGTTGGAACTGGCAACTCAAAATGATTGGCTTTCTGATTGACTTCCAAATGCCAATCTAACTTTTTTTTATGTCTGCATTTCAATTGTTACCCTTAAAAGCAATATTAAATTTGAACATGTTTACCTCGTATCTTGGAACACCGATGATTATAATTACAGTTATTTGATGAACTTTCAAATATTCACGTGGCATCTTTAGCCTTAGTTTAGACCTGGTATTGATTGTTCTTTCAGTTCAAGCTAACTTATAGATTACAGACGGCGCTGTTCATGGTGCTGACATCTGTTTATATTCAAAGGCTCACACTGTCGTCTGTCTGCTCCCTTTAACTTCCTACTTATCAAACTCTGCCTTAATAGAACTTATATTGTGTTGCCATAATTAGATTTGCCTCCTTTTTCAAAGAACTTGCTGAGTGTTCTGTTTTTAATTTAATAAGATGGAAAGTTTGAAAAAGGCATATGTCTATTACTATTTTTTATGTCCTAATGATATTAAGAAGTGGGGAAATTATTTAAATGTGCTCAATGTGCAGAAAAATCTTTATTAATAAATTAACTTCAGTTTGACAGAACTTTAATCAATCTTATCCATCTTATCCCCTTTAACTATCGCAAAGTCATCCAAGGATTTACTCATTACAGAAAAATGTCTAGATTTAGTAAAAAAAAAAATCTTAATTCTTTGTATTGTGTTACTAAGCAGCAAAAAACCCCAATGTAATCCTTTATTTATGGCTTACAGTGGATGGCTTATTGGACTTTTTTTTTTATTAATTATTTTTATTCGAACTTTACCAGGAAATAAGTAGACTCTTGACACACTGCACCTATTATGGACACTGTGTCATCTGACCTCACCTGTGACTTTGATGTAACTGTAATGACTCCACATTTATAAATTTTCAGGAGAAATTTTTAGTCTTATTTTGATCAATAATTCATTTTCTAATCAGCCTCAGTCATTAGGCCCTTTCACATACATAGCAGAGTATATTTTCATTCCTGGTTGACAAGTTGCCTTGGCAGGTGGATAAATTTACTGCTAACTATAGCTTCTAACTAAATATAGGCCTCAGGGATCTTGTTACACACCCATCGCTTTATGAAAACACAACTGGGAAATCCACAGTTTTCCAGTTTGGCTTCTGGAGTATTTTATGGATTCTGACACCATCTCTCGATCAATGTATAGATTATTTCTACTTGAACTAAAAGAAGCTTAGTCCCTATAGATCTGCACATTTAACCCACAGGGAGAAGGCTTCAGGTTTCCTGTAATCTTAGATGTTATTTATATGTATCAATAGTGTTGCATATGGCTCAAAGGTGCACTGTGTAACTTTTCTAGTAGGGTTAAACCACTTGTTTTGCTTTGCCTGGAATGTTCCGCAGCATGGCATTACACCAAAACGACTATAATTCGATGAATGCAAGACAGAAGGTAAGTTTAATGCTACAGAGTGGAACAATCCCGGCTAAGCGATGACAAATCCATGGGCACAAGCATGTGGCGGACCCCCTCAGAAGAAAAGTTACATCTGCACCTTTAGTGTTTCTTATGGCCTATTTTCTCTTTGCTTCCCTTAGCTTACAATCACAGACATAGCTATGGTATGTGCTGGTCCAAACTTGATATAGTGAAAGCAGCACTTTAAACAGCAAAACACTATATATCTAAAGTTTGTATAAGTCTAAGTCTATATGTTAGTGTTGGAAAAAAGTGGTGACCCATGAAAGAAAGAGCCTTTAAAAATGACCTCTGTCTGTGTTGTATTTGTTGTCTTTGTTGCTGTTATGACAACATAAGGTTACATGAATATCACATGTGATTTGTGACTAGACTATTGTATTGTCTCCACAGTGACAGAGCCATAACAAAGACATGAGGCTGTTGTCCTCTCTGTCACCCTGTGTGTAATGGACAGGTTGGACAAAGGAAGCACACTCATGAGCACTGGGAGGATACTGGTCTGCGGTGCTAAAAGTCTCCTGCTCCCCACATGGGACGGCCTGTCCAGTCCACTCAGCGTCCGAGTGTGAGAGCAGAGCCAGGGCAGGGTCGACCTTGAGCTCCTCTCACTTCAGGTCCACAGTGCACTCAGGAGTCAGCAAGATTAACATGGGGCAAGGAAATAAGGAAGGTGATGACAAAAGCATTCAAACAGAAGAATGTTTTATAAACTATGCCATCCTTATGAATTGTAATTATTTTTATTTGAACTTTACCAGGAAATGAGTAGATTCTTGACACATTGTACCCATTACGGCCACTGTGTCATCTGACCTCACCCATGACTCTGATGTAACTGTAATGACTCCTCATTTATCAATTTTCAGTAGAAATGTTTAAACATATTAGGACTAGCAATTTGTTTATGGATAAAATATCGTAATAAAAATACCAGGATCATGTAGAGTAGGTTTATAATGAACATTTAAGCCCAAAATGACAAAGTTTGCTGCTGAGAGGGGTGACGGTTTTCATGTAAAGTCAACTGGAGCCAGAGTCCATGGAGCCAGAGGCGCCCTCATGCTGCCTTCATATTTGGAAAACAGTGGATAGCAGCCTAGCTATGTCAGTCTATATTAATGGGTTAGGAATTAGAGTAAGGGAATAAATTAAGTAATTATTAAGCCTGAATCATTGTTAGTAAACTATTTGTTCATTATGAATTAAGACTCTGTTCATGCTTTTGGCAGATTAAAAATGTTACGAAAAAGCTAATGCTGACACTTTCCTCTTGTTGCTCTGCCCCTCTCATAGTGGGTTGATTTTTTGATTACATTTACTATCAACTGGTAATAATCAGTTCCACGGCATGCCATGTTCATTTACATTTTCAGATTTCAGCTCAGGTCAACAATGTAAGATCCAAGCACCAAGAATAAATCCATAAACCTATATTAAGGACCCAGTATTTGAACTGCAGTATCTTACATTTGAATTGACAGGATCTTTCTCATTTCACTCTTACCTCCAGTGGCTCTTATGTGTCGTCCTTTTACTACATCATTTTGCTGCGTGTCAGTCTGGACAGCTCCTCAGAAATATGGGACACTCTGAGACACCTTCTGTCACTTTCCTGAGTGATGTGTTTGAGAACCTGACTGGAGTGTGGGACAGGGCAGGTGTGTGGTGCGTTCAAAGACAGTGACGAAGGACCTGGTTTTAAAGCGTTTTTGTTGATATCCCCAAAATGACCCTAATGACTGAGAACACTTGAGTAGTTTGGATTCAGTAGTGGTGTGGAGCACTCAAATCATGCTCAAACCATCAGTAAGTCAATTTAAAGGCAATTTTACAATGTGATAGAGTAAAAATGTGTCTTGTCCCAGTATATAAATATATTGCAAAAGCAGTTCAAAATGAAAGGGCCTATATTACACTTTTTCTCATCAGTCTGTGTTATAATGCTGCTTCCTTATCACAAACATACCTGGTGTTTGGAGTTTTGTTGCCTTCACACATGTTTAACACACAAACACTGAAAACACTCTTTCACTTTTCACTGTTTCACCTTGTGGTGTCTTGTGTGCTCCACGGTGCTTTTAAACTCCGTACACCTTTGGTAGAATTATTTGGATAATTTCAGCCCTGGAATTGCAAATCTCTACTAAACAAAAAGGAAAAGGTAGCTGTTAACTTGAAAACTACTATCACAAAGTGGAACAGAGCATTTTGAAATTGAGATGTGTAGACAAATTAATAATGCAGGGTTATTCAGACATGTATGAATGAAACAAAACACAACTCCAGGTATTTTTTGATGAGGTAACAACATTTTAACCTTGCTCGAAGCTCACAAGTGCCAGTTTTGCATGATAGGTTTAACATGAATTCAACATATGTAGTCCTTGTTTTTCCCTGTGCATTGCTTGTAGGTTTCAAGCATTAGTCTTCATTATATATGCTAACTGATTCAGGCAATCATTTTACTGATAGCTCATAATTTGTGATGTCTAACTATTGCGTGCATGAAATTACCCCGCTAGGTCATTATGTACGTTCACACCTAATTACTGTAATATATTTCCAAACATTCCTTAACATGGAAATCACACACTGTTCCTGTCGCTGTTGTTTCAACGGCTTTTATCATGACACAAATCAGCTTTAATATTCCTCAGCTCCTCTCCACTGTCGGCCTCTTTCCATCATCTCTACAGACTCTTGTCTGGGACTCCCATCATACTCTCAGTTGTATTACAAGCTCGTCTCCACTTTCTATTCCTCATGTGTCTCTATGATGTCATCTCCACTACATGATCCAAGGCTTTTGACTGCCTGCCACACTTACACACACACACACACACACACATACAAATATGGGGATGCAGGATCTCATCAGTTCCCACCTCCGGTCTCTCCAAATCTGATTCCTCTCAGGGCTATTTATAGGCGCCAAGGCCCACTTCACACTGTGCTGTGCTACGTCATGGCCTGTGCGTCTGCATTCAAATGTGGGAACCAGAGCATAATACAGTAGGAAGCATACCAAATATATGCACTGTCACTTCACATGCAGAAGCAGTTGTTCATATTAAACCAGGCACAGGAGTGTAATTATGAGGAAAATAAAAAGGTTTACATCAGGTCTGGCATCTGGAATAAGGTCTTAGGAAGGTCAGACATTTTTCTATAGGGCTGTGTGATATGATGATAACTAACACATTTTTTTTGCTTGCTTAAACTATGACCTTGATTAAAAAATAAACCCTCAGCCTTTTCAGCAGGTCTCACACAATAATAAGAATTTTACTTTTCAGTACTGTTAAAAAAGTAATGGAGTAGAAAGTACTGAGACTTGGTGAAGCAAAAGTAAAAAGAATCCTCTTTAAAAAGTACTTACAGACACCTCACTTTTTTTACTTAAGTACGTACAGTACTTTACTACTTTGACCACTGCACCACTACTGCATATAGGGGTGATTTGATGAGGCTTAATGGGAAGGTAATGATGAAAAAAGTTTCCAAATAATTTGTTTCAATATACGCACATACTGCAGAAGAAATGTGTGCTCACTCATTAGGATTTTATGCAGTTTTGACCACCATCTGTTTGAGACTTCACAGCTGCTGCAGTTTTAAACATTTCTTCATCCTGTGCCTTTGAACTCACTGGGGGAAGTATGGTCTTGCTGTATTTCTGAGAACCCAGATTTATTTATTTTTTAATACTAGAAATAAAAATACGTATTGAGTGACAATGTAAGGCATGATTTGGTAGGCCTGTCACAATAACACATTTTGACGTATGATATATTGCTGAAAAAAATATAGACCATGATCGACAACTGCAAGTGGTGTATTTACACTGAGTGGTTACAGGTGCATTATGTAACTTTTCTGGCGGAGGGTCTGTCAAATGCTGTTCTCCATGGAGATGTTATTGCCTGGAATGTTTCACAGTATGGCATTAAACCTTTCTATCTTCATGAAGACCAACCCCGACCAAGTTAAGGTCATATCTGTGGAGAGACTCCCCCACTCACAGTCAGAATGCCTGTTTTTCTAGATATTTTTGAGTTATAAAACCACATGTAATTGCAAAAAATTTAATCTAACGAAGAGCTGTTTAATGTCATACTGTGGAACATTCCAGTCAGAGCAATATCATAGAAACAAGCAGGTGACGGACCTTCCACCAGAAAAGTTACACAGTGGTTACACCTATAAGTATAAGTAATGATAGTAGTAATTTCATATCTTGTTCACATCTTGATGGGCAACGTGACTAGGAGAGGAAATATAATCTTCCAGCAACAGGATCCAGATGTGTGCCGAGTGCTTGTGGCGACTCAGGGCGGTTGCTATGGAAACCTGTTGCCGCAGTAGATGTAGTGGTGAGGGTCAGCGGTGAAGGGTACCAGGGTGGTTATGCATGCAAGGACAATTCTCATCTTTTCATCTAAATTGCACTGCTCCCAATGGCTTATAGTGACAGTAATTTATACATGAAGTCTGTTTGCATTGATGGTACCTGTCAGCTTTTATCAGACATCTGCAAATCTTTGTTTTATGTGTTATTGTAAGTAACTAACCTCATATCGTTTAGGGAAGACAAAACATATTTAAGGTGCACAATTAGAGAGAAGGTGTTATAAGATAGAAGATTAATATTTCTTCTAGAAGACTTCTGCAGAGGACAGGGAATAGCAGTGATGACTGTATTGTAGTTTGCGAGGCCTCCTCTGTAGAGAAGCATGTATGAAGCCAGATCAATAGTGTGTGATATAATAGATGAAATGTGCCTGTCTGCACACATGATGCATGTTGTGTATGAGGACTCAGAATTGATGCTCTGTGTGGTGTCCATGACGACAGCCTCTCCCCCTTTCCCTCCCTCTCTGCCCTCCAACCCTCTGAGTCTCTCTCTCTCTCTCTGCACTCACCCTCTCTTTCTGTGTTTTTTCTCTCTCTCTCTGTTGCTCTCTCTTTCTCTTTTTTCTCTCTCCCTTTCTTTCTGTCTCTTTTCTTCTTTCTTTCTTTCTTTCCCCCTTTCTCTCTCTATCCCCCCTCTCTCCCTCTGTCTCTCTCTGTCTTTCTTTCTCTCCTCTCTCTTTCGCTCTTCCTGTCTCTCCCTCTCTCCCTTTCTTTCTGTCTCTTTCCTTCTTTCTTTCTCTCTGCCCCTCTCTGTCTCCCTCCCTCTCTCCCCCTCTCTCCCTCTATCTCTTTTTTCTCTCCTTCTCTCTCTCTGTCTTTCTCTCCCTGTCTCTTTCTCTTTTTTCTCTCTTTTTCTGTCTCTTTCCTTCTTTCTTTCTCTCTCCCTCTCTCTCTAACCACCCTCCCCTGTCTCGCTTTATCACTTTCTTTCTCTTCTCTCTCTTTCTGACTCTCTCTCTCTCTCTGTCTCTCCTTCCCTTTCTCTGTCTCTCTTTCTCCCCCTATCTCTCTTTCTCTTTTTTGTCTCTTTTTCTCTCTCTCTTTCCTTCTTTCTTCCTTTCTCCTCCTCTCTCTATCCCCCTCACTCTCTCTCTCTGTCTCTCCTTCTCTCTCTCTTTCTCCCCCATCGCTCTGCCTCCATCTCTCTTTCTCATCCCCCTCTCCCTCTACCCCCCCTCTCTTTTCTATTACTCCTCACTCCTCTCTTTCTTCAGCTGTATAACGTGACAGCTGACAGGTTTTACAGTGAGTGTTAGACGAGGCTTGAGTGACACAGCCTCAACATGATGTACATTCATTCAAATTCACTCAGTCAAAAGAAAAAAAAAAACATCCATGTTAAGAATCTGTTCATTTCTTTAAAATAACTTACACTTTAAAATCTATAAGTTAATGTAAGCAACAAGCTCAGTATCGTAACTAATGTTCTTTGGAGTTTTAGCATCATCAGTTGCACACAAGGAATTTTACAGCTATTACTCCATAGTTGGAAAGCTCCATGTCAAGGCTGGACCCTAACTTGATTTAAAGTGGTGTTTAAAGTGATGAATGACTTTGCTGGCAGCTGTATGAGGTCATTCTTTAATACTGTTAGTAATTAGAGCCAAAGTGTGGCCCTTGCTACAGACTGGCTAGTAATTTAAAATAGCTTCAAAGTCATAAGCCACACTCTCATCTGAAATATAAACATCACATTACAAGTTTACGTACAAGCAGACTATCAACTTAATATCCTAAGATTAACTGCCTTCTTATGATTTCACATATTTCAATTCCTAAATTAAATGAAATCTGCACTGCCTGCTAGGCTTGGACCTGTCAATGTGAATGCATTGACCCATACTGACCTCTAGTGGGACGGGCTTAATATTGCACCTCTGATCAAAGCCTTTTGAAATCCATTTGTACCTAATAGCTCAACTTTGGCCATTTAAATAAACCCAAATTATTCAAGACCAAAACACAAGGCTCTTCTGGTTTTAAGATATGGTTTGTGTTATGCAGTGTCCTTCAGCATGAATCTGGTTACATTACAAGTCAAACTTTCAGGAATATCTCACTGTATTATTCATTCCACCTTCCAGTGCCCAGACTTGTTTTGCAATTCTGTCTACAATGTTCCAGCCTGCCTTTCCCCCGCTCTCCTTTACTATGCTCTTTCTTGTTTTTGCAAAGAATTCTCCGCACCTGTCCTACACTATATCACAATTCAAATTTGACTTTCATTGTTACAGCATCTCTAAATTATCCACCATTTATTTTCATTTTTAGTTCGATATTTAAATAGACATATTTTGTTGAAAACCTGTTTACCATAAAAACTCAAGTCCTGATTTGTATAGTGCGTTTGATCAAACAAAACAAGCAATCTAGGCACAGAAAGGAGTAAGTCAATAGTCAATCAGTTTCCCAGTAAACATTTATTATGATGGAATCAAAACAGATGCGTATCAACACAGGTGGATGAGGCTGTGTGCAGGGAATGGTCAATAGGATGTTAAAATGTACAAAGCTAGCGAACTCATAACAGATTTGTCACAAGAGTTCAATATGTGGGCCCTAAAGCCACTGGTCGGTCTGATCCCAACTGATGTTAGAAATGTGTTTTTTTATGTTCTTCTTTGAGTCTCTTCACTTAGACTCTTAGTTCAAAGGCAAAGGTAAGACCAAAAAAAAAAAAAAAAAAAACCTGTACTTTATGTACTATTCAATCAATGAAATGTTCTTTTCATCAGATATTCACTCTGATTTCGGTATATAGTATATATCCATGAGTTTCAGAATGAAGAAAAATTAGGACTGTTGCCATGGCAATTAATAAAATATAATGTATTTTGATTGGTGAAAAGTCCTCAAAATGTGACATCTAACTAAACCGAAACCCTTCAAATCTCTGTCACTCAAATGAGCCCTGGTGTAGCTTTTTGGGCTCTGCTGTTTCCATTTTGTCATATTTATTAACATATAATGAGAAATGAATGAAGTTACCAGTGCCCTGTGTAACTTTTGTGGTAGAGGGTTTGCGAGTTGTCTCCATGGAGATGATACTGCTTTGCCTTGAATGTCCCATAGTATGACATTAATCATACATGTAATACAACCACACCTGTTTTTATTGCTCATAAGTTCAGTGAGAAACATCCATTCGTTCTGTAAGCATGATAACATCTCCTCAAATCTGACCCGTAACTTGCCTGTTACCATAGAAACAGATATGCTTAATGTCATACTGAGGAACATACCAAGCAAAGCAATAACACCTCCGTGGAAACAAGCTGTTGGCAGACCCTCGCCACAAAAGTTACAATGTGGAGCATCTGTTATACACCTAGAATGATTTTTTATTGCAGTATTTTTTGCTGTGTCATGATGTCTAACAGTCTGTACTTGCTTTATGCGCTCTCTTCCCTCTGTGCCCACTAGATGTCCCAATCTAGCTGACCCACTATTTCACAAGTCTCCATCTTGTCCAGTCTATCTGTCCTCCTGTATCTGCTTTATGTTCTGATTTATTATGTATTGATGACATGGTTGGATTTGTACTGTGGCTCAAAAAATAAAGCTGGGTATTGTCCTGCTGTTATTGATTTCAAATGTAGCTGTTATGCTCATGGCCCATTATCCACGTGATGGGGTGGTTGAAACGTGTGATTGCAACAGTTTTGGTATTCAGGAGGTGTAGTATCTGTCATTTTTGTCTAGAGTTTTTCTGTGCTCAGTCAAGTCTTATTGAATCCTAGATCAATAGCCATGTTCTCCAATTAGCACAATGTGTTGAATAGAGAATGCAACATGCAAAAATCAATATGGCTGGCTTAAAAGAATGGTAGATTTTTTTTAAAATACTTGGACAAAGGGTGAATTTAGGGATGGGACAGTACGAAATTTTGACTGTGACAAAAATTTGCATGGTATAATGTATGTATGATGTAAACAAAAGATTTTAATGTTATTTAACTGTGTAGAAATGTGGTAAACAGAGCAATAGGTCTATAGGCATACATGGATTGAAAGACATAAGACTATTCCATCTTTGTTATCTACATTATTTGTGGCATGACAGACTTATATTATAATAAAACATCATCTATTTGCAAACTCAGTGCTGTTTGAAGTGCTTTTCCCACATACCCAGTGAAATAACTGAGCTCTGCAAAGCCCGTAAGCACTGTACTGATCCAGAGGTATTTTAATACTGTAGTATACCTTAATACAGGTTATCTCTCAGTCTTCTTATGCTTCTCATCTCCTCCCTGGCATTTAATACTAGCTAGACAGGATATCTTTGTGTCTTATTGTAGATTTCCTATGTGTAATGTTATCTGTATATCTGGGGGTTTGTTTTCTGTTTTTGTTTACCTTTATGTGAAGCATTTTTGTCAGCTGAAGTTTTATTTTAATACACCGGTAAATAAACTTGAATTGAATTGAATTATTGTCCCATCTGAGTATCTGGATAGTAGCATCTTTGTATGAATTATGTAGCCTATATCAGAAAAGTGTAACTTGAATGTAATAATAAATTACTTAACAAACAAAATGAAATGAGTGAAAAAGGTGACAGTGAAATTTAGGTGTGGTCATGATCAGGCTGCCTGTTTCCTCTCAAGGCTCAAAGCACCTATTTACAATATACTTAGCCATTGCAGAAATTTGGAAAAATCAATAAGGACTTGAAGGGGAAGAGTGAAAGCAATGTAAGTTTGTGTTTTCATTTGAGCTCCCTGACTGAGCCATAATACAATATCAAAGACTAAACACAAAGCAAAGATCATTAATATTGCACAAGTCATTGAGATAAATGGTACAATAGGAAGAATTTAGCAAGTATCCAAGCTCTAACAATAGCCTGCAACATGCCAAATGTATTATCGTGACAGACCTAGGTACAAGGTAATGGATCTCTTATTTATTATGTGGCGAAATCTTAATACATCATCAACAGTCACTGCTTTGTTCTTGCAGCAAAAACACAAAAACGTAATGCTTTACAGCCAAAAGTAGCCAGAACGGGACAATTTGATTCAGTTGAAAAAATACAATGAAAGCAAAGGGCATATCCACAGTGTGACAGAAGAGAATTCCTCCAGGACCAGAGCTGGTGTCTGTCATCTCATAAAGAATGGATGTATCTCTCTCTGTACTCCAAATGTGTACTCACGGGACTTGACCTTAGCTCCTATGCCATCCTCTGTGTTGGTATGTCCTTTGTGCTGTGACAAAAAAGTATAGTTTTTTCTGAACATTTTTTATTTTATTGCTCTAACCGGTTAAAAGTATTAGTAGTTGTAATAGTAGTAGTAGCAGTAGTAGTAGCATTAGTAGTAGTAGCAGTAGTAGTAGCAGTAGTAGTAGTAGTAGTAGCAATGACGCATTAAAATAAT
Organism: Odontamblyopus rebecca; assembly: GCA_030686955.1. Taxonomy (NCBI): domain Eukaryota; kingdom Metazoa; phylum Chordata; class Actinopteri; order Gobiiformes; family Gobiidae; genus Odontamblyopus; species Odontamblyopus rebecca. Next base: position 20,908,835 of record CM060662.1, on the reverse strand, counting down.
TTTCCAGGTAGATCAGAGGTAATCGCACTTAATATATTAGTCCTTTTAGCGTAGTGACCATAGCAACAAGTGCTGAACTCCTCAGCCATTTTTGTAAGTTTGTTTTATTTTACTGCTTTTCAGCTGACTTAATATTTTGCATCAGTAACTTTACTTGAATAGAACTTTATCCACCAATGTCCTTTCCTCTCCTCCTTTCTCTCCTTCAAAATAGCAGCTCTTCCATAAATAAACGTGTTTGTACCAACAGGTTCAGCTCAGATTTCTCATTCTCCCACTTTGTATTGTAGTTCAATATTTCTATGTTTACCTCTACAATATCAGCAATAGGAGCTCCCTTCAATACAATGTACATTACACAGGTTTGCTTTGCCTGTAATGCAGAGGTGGGGCAATCCTGTGATAACTATGAGGCTAAGAATTACATCACGCGGGGTTAGGTTTCCTGTCACCTTGCGACGCTTCTCTTTTCTACCACAGCTCTGGCAGACTTCTCCATAATGAGGCAAGATGGTGGTCACCGTCAAAAACAAACAAAAAAAAAAAAAAACAGAAGCAAATGAGGATTCCTATGTACTGGAGTTGTCAAGTTGTCTTTCAATAGAATTATACACAGGGCTGGATTTAAAAGAGAAAAAAAACCATTTGGTTATTTTAGTTGTGAAAGGTCTGGTGATACTCTCAGTGGGAAACCTGCTGGGAGGGGCAGTGAGGCGGGCTAACAGTAACAACGTGCTTTGGTTCTGGAAAATATAATATTTCACTTGATTTATGGCAGTTTATATGATGTGTGAGGTGGGAACGCAGGTTTGTACGAGATGCTCAATAAAAAGTTCACAAAATAAAAGGCATTACAGTTGGACAGTGCTTTGGAAAATGCAATGCTTAGTCATGCTGTTCCACTTTTAACTGCAAGATTTTGAAGCCTGAAATTTGTCTTGGTGCATTATGTTCTTTTTCTATATTGTAGATAGTTCTGAGCAATTTTGGGGGGAGGATTTTTCAGTGATTTTGTGAATTTAATTTTAAACATGCTCATGCAGGAGTATTAACATTTGTGAAAAGACTTTAAAATTAATTATGTAACAAACATGAGAAAAAACAAAATTAAAAATGTCTGTGGAAGTTTAAACTACAGAATTACTTGTTTTCTCTTCATTTTTTGACAATTATGATTAAAATTCTTAAATTCTTATGATTAAAATTCTATTTCGATTTGCTTTTTAATATTTGTGCAACTTTAGTACCCCATCTTCTTTTTTAGCCAACAGGTGGTCTTTAACTAACATTAGAAATCCTCAGAAGTCAAAGTACATGCACTGCCTTTTTGCTATGCCTAAGAGACCCTAGTTGGTAAACTATGAGCGATCTCCATAAATGTCATTACAAAAACACAGCATCTTTAATGTTGGCCTTTTAGTTAAATCTAACTCTTATGCCGTTACCGTGGAAACAGCATGAAGCAAATCAATGGAAGTAATGTTACATGTGTGGGAGGACATTCCTAAACCCCCTAGCTCCGGCTCGCACCCCACCTCACCCTCTCGGTGCTCTGCTGTTTGTCCTCTCCTCCTCCCTTCCTCCTCCCTCCGCTCTACCTCCTCCCTCGCTCCATCCCTCCCTCTCGCTCCCTCTCTCCCCCTCGTAACATTTGCTTCTTGACAACCACTGCCAAAGGACTACAACACAGAGAGGGTGTAGCGCCACATTCCATCACTTTGTGAAGAATAAACTACAACTTTTTATATGTTTTGGCATTTGGCATCATGACTTCTACTTGGGGGTAAGGATTTCCTGTGACAAGATGCTGGACGTATTCAAAGTAGATCCTGAAACATTGCAGAAGAAGTGAAGTAGTTGGGACAAAGTTTTCGTGTTCAGGACAGTGGCACAGTCTTCCACCCTGGTTTGGTAGAGGCTGGGCAATGAGAAACTTTTATGCCCACCATGTTGTCTCTGGATGGGCTAGAGATGATCGCAGTGCTGGTGGTCATGGGGCTCTTCATCAAAGTCCTGGAGCAGTTTGGGATGTTTGAACCAGTTGGTGGAGAAGGTAAAAGAATAAAGTGTAATTAAAACTGTATTGTAAATTTCAAAATAGTTTTGTTCATAGTTTTGCTCTTTTAATGTATTTATTTATTTGTTATTGTGATTTCTCTATATGAAATATGTAATGGATAGTAAGGACTTTCTATAACTTCCTCATTTTGTCTTCTGTTAATCAGCATCTCACCTGTGTGTTCAAATATTTTAATGTTGCTATGGTAACATAGTGGTTTATTTATTTATTTTTTTCAGTTGTTAATTTCAAACATTTTCCTGTTACAGTTGTCCTTAAAGTTTGCTTAAGTCTAATTTATAAATAAGTGATTACGCTAGCCATTACTCTTGTTCTAACCTGTACATGACTGGACTGCAGTACTGGGCTAAAGGTTTCCGTTAACATTACAACTCTCTCTCTTTCTCTCTCTCTGTCTGTCTTTGTCTCTTGCTCCTCTCTCTATCAATTTCTGACTCACACACAGGCACACACACATTTGGTTTCCATGCTTCTTGGGGACGTTACATTGACTTGCATTCATTTCCTAGAGAACGACCCTACCCTTAGAATAGTCGCTACTTACTGAATCTTCACCTATTTTAACCTAAACATATCTGAACTTTAAAACTTTTTGTCGATATGATTAAAAACAAGTTACATCATGGGGACTTGCCTCTTTAATCAGGTCCCCATAATGTGAGTGTGTATACAGATTTCAGTGCCCACAATGCGATGAATACCCGCCTACACACGCACACAAACACAAGAGTAACTTTAGCTGTGCGAGGCCTCCCCCTGCCCCTGGGGTATGTGCTTTTACCCTGTGATCAATAACTCTATGGACAGGGTGGGTCTGAGTGCTGTGCAGAGGCGCTGGCTCACTGAGGGAATGTCAGACTCTCTCTCATTAGTCTGCAGCCTTATACTGCTCTGATATATGGAAGGAACTCACCTGCTGGGTTTTGACAAGGCTTCACGTTGTCAAGTAAAGTGCATCAGATTAGAGGGGCACAGTTTGAGAATTGTAGGTTTGGATTATAATGAATCTAATCTCACAATCAAAATAGGTCGACCCAGAAGAGTTGAAATAATGGATGAAATTGGTTTTACTTATGGTGGTACAACACCAAAGTAGTGTTGCTGTGTTTGGTCATTATTGTCATTATTTTGCTGTCAATAGTGGCGGGATGACCTTCCTTTTAGCACGCTATTGATTTGCTAGAGATCTGAGAGCTGATTGACTATTTCATTACTATTTCAATTGAGTTTTGTTTTTACAACATTATAAATAAGAATTTGTACTTAAAGTTTTGCCTGGTAAATGAAGGTTAAATGTATTAACAAAGTCAAACTAAAGTAGAAAATCAACAGTTGTCTGACTGTTTGGTGCCACAAGCTAGACCCAAATGCCTTTGATCCAGGATATACACCACTTCAGTATTTTATGAAGATGTGAGTCTGGTCACTGGTGAATCTTCCAATTCTAAGCTGGGCATGATTGACAAATGGATTAGCCAATCAGGGATCTGTCTGTATCAAAACAAATATTGATTGTATTTTTTATTGACCTCCATTAGCTATCAGCTATTCTTCCTGGAGACCTATGTAGCATGTTTTGTGTTGATGGGGGAAACCCATCCAGACACGGGGAGAACATGCAAACTCCACACAAAAGGCCCGGATGACCTGTAGATCGAACCCGGACCTTCTTGCTGTGAGGGATAAGGGTAAGCCACTCAGCCACTGTGCCACCACTATTGCCACTAAATATCATTGCTTATGGGGAAAAAAGACGACCAGACTGATATCCCTCTATATAAAAAATACAGTGATAGCATTCTGGATTTCCCAACAGCTCCAAGCTTGGAGAAATAAAAAAAGAACAACACTAAGTTCTTATGCAAATCAAGTACGGTGGAAACTACTCTATTGAACCCACATATTTTCAGCCCTTAGAACATTGGAGGTGTAAACAACGTTTGCTGTTCAACTTCCCCACCAAAACTGTCAGCATCCCTCATTTGGCCTGCCCATCTTATCTGGATGACCCATGTTGTCTCCAGTCCTCTTTACACTTCCTTATCTGGGCCTCCTTAGTGACAAAGGGAGATTGGATTCTTATCTTCCTGCAGATGATAAGACTCCCTCATACCTTCAGCTAATTCCGCTGTGGCCATCTGTAGACTTAGCTTGATCCTAATGATGTAACGTTGTTTTCCATCTTATCTGATCAATTATTCAAGTATTAAAGCAGGCCTTTCCCAAACCCTTATTTTAAATTACAAATAACAAATACAATATGAATGTTGTTATGAGCAAGTCATTTTCTTTGATACACTGAGAGAAGTGCCTCTGTTTTACAGTAGTGCACCAGTAAATAATGTTTGGACAATGCACTCAGAAAAACAAGAGTACAGTTAGATTGCCATTACTCTGTTTGCATCAGTCTTTGCCTATTGTCTATGGAAAATGGAAGCCTTAAAATGTGTGTGTGTACGTGGATGTGTATGTGTGTGTGTGTGTGTGTGTGCGCGCACCAACTCCCCTATGAGTACTTAAGCTAATGAATTTTCTATTTAATGGACGAACTGACTTCAGAAGGCCAAAAGTATTACACATACTATCTGCAAGATCACAGATGGCTTGGGACCAAAGAGCTTATACTGCCTTAATGTACTGTATATAACTTATGTGGAATTTAATTTGCACAAGCTGGGATTTTGTTGAATTTGCTAAATTTGATCCACTTTAAGGACCCATGTTATGCTATTTTTTATTTAGCTTATGTTCTAATGTTATTTCCTCATCAAAAACATACCCAGAGTTGAACATTCACACGTCTAATACACATCTTGCATATTTAGGCTGAGTACTTGTCTAAAACAGAAAACACTCTGTTCCACCTTGTGATGTCATGTGGTAATAAATGACGTGCTGCACTGGCTTAAAGCTCACAAGAGTCACTTTTGTGTAATATAGGACCTTTAAATAAAATTATTCTCTTATGATTTTTAACCTGACTCGAGTTATAGAGTCAGATAAATGGGTAGATGTTACCAAAACTGCAGCTCTGAGTGACTTTACTTGTCTGCAGTCAGTAGGTGGTACAACAAAAGTGTTCCAAGGCAAAAAGTGAAGGTTAATTGATATTGATAAAGCACTTAAAAGCAGTTGTTTACCAAGCTGCCGTTATATACTGTTTGGTTTCTATGCTTCTTGCCTAACCATAACTGTACCCTAAACAATTTTAACCCATGTCTCCACTTTAAATCATGCTGTTCTGTCTATTAACAATGAAGGATTTATGTCACGAGGACCTGATTTTTCTCCTCATAAGGGCGGCAGGTCTCAAGTATTAAGTATGTATGAAGATTTTAGTCCCCACAGTATGATAAATACCTGCCCACACATGTTTGTTAGTGCAGTGTATGAATGAGGAGCGCGGTAGTGTGTCATGTTTACATATTTTACCAGACCATTTGGAGCCAATGTTTAGTAAGTACTTTGGGTCTCTCTATTAGGGCATCTGAAGTATAGTTTGAGACAGGGGACTTAACAACCATCTACCTTGGGGGCTGGCAATACTGACAAAAATAAACATCTCACCATTTTATCGGTTTATCATTTTTAATCAGATTATCAGATTGCTTAAATGTCTAAAGATTGTGGCTGAGGAAGTATTGATCAAAAAGGATTGGACTATACAAATAAATACAAAAATGCAGTATCACCTGTTAGAAAGATTACTCTGCAAGGAACAACAGACCCCTTTTCCCCCCTAAAATTGCTTTAAACACAACAATATTGATATTATCCATTTTTTATATGTAGATCTCCTGCCTCTCCTTATAACTGTGTAAAAAAAACTACATACACTTGCACTGTACACAGTTAACCAGTTCATGTCCTAGAGTCTCTTGAGGCAGATGAGCGTATTGTACTGTACGTATAGAATGGAGTAATGTGATGACAGTGGTGGCAGCCTGCCATGTGCAGTGCTGTCACTTTCACTCTTTGATTTCCAAATAAATTGAAGTGGTGTCTGACTTGATGGACTCCTCAAAGTCATGGACATGCTTTAGCGGCTTTTGCTAGTTCATCACTTCTGGTTTTTGAATAGGCTTTAAAGTAAACTGCTATGTCAACGTATATATGATGGAGTGGGAGACAAAGCTTAAAGCCAGGAGGAATTATTTCAAGTAGAGGAGGGCCATATATCTCTCATTATCATGAATGCTGTTTCAAAACTTAGACATTATTTAATTTTTGTAATGTTTTTTCTTTTTCTTTTTGTTAGATATACATTTTTGTCAATATTGCCTATATCTAGTCTCAGTTAGTTTGTTGGCAGGGCAATTGAAAAATTACAATAGGGGAGATTTTATAGCGATCCAACAAAACTGAGATAAGGTCAAAAACTCTGCTTTCAAAGTCGTTAAAACTGCATTTGAAGCTAATGAGCACACACAAACATTAAAAGTGCATATATGAGTAAATCAATATTGATGAGAAACTAAAACACTTTTGTTTTAAACTTGACTGTCGAGGAAGTACTGTATGTTCTGAAGACTTCCATGTCCATTAGGAACAACATCAGTTTTCTGTAAACAACGGGGCTCAGCATATTATTTTGTGGCTAAAAGGGAATTTGGCAAAGATCCGCCCAGTGCGTGTGTGTGTGCGGGTGTGTGAGCGTGTTTAAAGTAAGTGCAGCCATAATGCACACACACGCACATGCACGGTATAGAGTCTAATTGTCCTTCAATAGATGCCAGCTAATGGAAAGCGCTGTGAGTCTTTATATTAATATGGGGACATAAACTTTCACATCCCAAGACATTTTAGTTGCCTTATCAAAAATGAGTCAGGTGACCGTTTGCACACAGATAGATTTCAATAGATTTTGTTTCTATAACTCTTGAACTGAAATGTATCAGAACCTAAGAAGCAACTTGGATGAGTGGCAAAAAGTATTTTCTCTAAAATCAAGATTAATGACTACTTTGTTAGCCTACATTAATAATTCAAACTACTGGAGCGCAGAGTGACACAGCATACACACCTATGGGTGGTAATTCTGGGCCGGGGTCTGCATATTCTGTGTAGTGTGCATTTTTATACATTTATAACAACACATGCCACTTTTTAGAATGGTGAATCTACAGTATTATCTAGTCTGTGAGCTACTATTTTGTGTGAACTCCGTGAACTCACACAGTTGCAGATACATCAACTTTATATCTTGAAAGATGTTTTTTATCTGCTCAGTTTACAGTCTTTTAAAATTGTTTTATTGATACTTTGCAGTGGCATCACACTGGGGGTGTTCTACATGTATCTGTATGTGAGGGAATGGTCAGCAGTTACCATGGTGACACAAAGCACATATTAGCCAAAAATTTTTTAGACTGTCTGGAAAACTGATTGTCTAGAAAAAAAACTGATTGTCTAGAAAAAAAAACTGATTGTCTAGAGAAAATACTAAATGGATTTAAATAACCAGTTTCCAGGAGCCTGTGATAAATACAAGCATCCATGGTCCTGTTTAGGAGTTTGATGTGGGTGTCAGTGTTTTCTGGTCAGATTGTGTTAAAATAAACTCAGATTTAGTCTAATTTGAATATCAGAGCTTCTAATGCTTTAAGATCGGTTCAGACCCCCAGGGATATATAATCTAATCTGCATAAAACATAACATAAAACAATAATTGCAATGCTTTTTGATAGAGTCCAAGACAGTGTTATATCCATACATGTGTGAAAGGGTGAACTACCTGCCAAATCATTTCTATACACCTCTCCACCTGGATCTACAAATACTTTAATGCCACCAAAGTCTCACCAGTCCAAAAATAATGACAAGACTTAAAAATGATCATACTAGTGCATTAATACAATCGTGTGGTGATTTTTTATGCAGTGTCTGAGCTTTTTTCACTATGAATGTGCTGATCGTGCCTGTGTCCTAGTTGTCCTTGTGATGGCTCGACTTGATGGGTAGCCAGCCAGAAGATGAGAGGCCCGGGGCACTGGGGGATCAAACCAGAGATACTCAATACAAGCTCCCAATCCCTCACCGTCTTTTGTGGTTCACTCTTACCTCGTCTGTCAGTGCTGCAGCCAAGTGTGTTTATATGTTAGTTTGAGAGAGTCTGGGTATAAAACAGGTGGTGCACTGTAAAAAAAAGGCATCTATCTGCTGATAGATGATAATTCTGAGAGTTAAAATAATGAGCTCACACTTAAATGGTGCCAGGTATTGCACTTTGTTTAGCACATTCTCTACTTGTAATATTGTACAAAGGTGTATTGGTCTTGTCAGTGGATACTGCTCATGTTACCTATCTATAAATCTCATTGTGCATTGTGCAACTTTTCTGATGGAGAGTACTTCACCTACTTCTCTCCATGGAGATACTGCCTGGAATGTTACACAGTATGGCATTACACTTATTGACTTCTACAGAGACAGCAGGTGACACCACAGGGCCAAGTTACATGTCAGATCTGTGGAGAGGCGAGCCCACTCACAGTAGGAATGCAAGTTTTTAGGTTAATAAAAACCCATGTTACTGACTAAATGTAAGAGATACGTTTAATGCCACAATGAGACATTCCAAACAAAAAAAATAACAGACAAGCAAAATAACATAGACAAGCAGAGTGCACCTTTATCTGTAAATTATAAGCAGACATAATTAGTGAATATCAAGTGGCAGGAATCAGTAGACAGATCAGCTGCACATGGACATCGCTTGTCAAATCAATTTATTTATAACGCTATTGTAATTAGTGAACCTGGGTTTCTTGTATTGCCATATTGTGGCTGGACAATTAACCATATTTGAACTGAGATCGAGATTTTGTCATGTGTCATCTATGATCAGCCTGGGTCTTTTTAACTGAAAGGTCTAGAGCTAATATTCTGCTAGTAAAAGCCTGTGGTTTGAAGCTGAGTTCAGACTTTGGAGGAATAAATTGGCCTATTTTTAGCTGTCTTGTTGATGTCCATGAAATCAATGCTAGAAGCCATTTTTATTTAGTTTTTGACAAGAAAAAAAGAGAAATTGAATAGGAAAAGTTGAATCAATAAGAGGAAAATACTGTTGTTGTTTTTTTTTATTTTATTTGCCCTATTGCCCAGCCTGTCATATGCTATAGTAAACTGTGTGTATTTGTGTATGGGGATTATTTTTGTAGTGCTCATTTGTGTACTCTCAACTTCATCATAAATTGTGTTTGAAGTGCCTCTTTCTTCCTCTTCATTATCGACCTGCTCAGGATGTTTACCTGATGTGGCTTCTAGCAGGATGCAGAGGAGCAGAGTGTTTATGATTCAATGGAAAAAAGCGTCAGAGAATGTTGCTTTGGAATGATGCAAACCTGATTTGGATTGACGCCTTTGCAGCCATTTGCCTCAAAAAGCTTCTTGAAAAATACCTCTGAGTGACCACACGTTACATAGCTGATATAATAGCACTGTATCATCGTGGCTGTTAATGGATTGTGATCTGTCATTACCCTCCCACTGTTAGACTAGTCACTGGACTTGAATTTCAATGAAGGACAAGAGAAAAAGAGAAAAGAGAAAGGAATACAAGCTAGAGGTGAACTTGTAAACAGCACTGCATACAGCCTACACTATACTGCCATCTACAGGCCAGAATGGTGAATACAGTGTCATACACAATTTTCTGTCCCATAATGTTTAGCAGTGACTTCTGACATAAACATTTACAATAGTTTAAGATATGATACAATAGTTTAACTGCATTTTCATGGCTGTTTTTGTCAGCTATTGCTTGCTCTAAAATGCTCATTAGCTTCTGTCTGTATGAAAAAATATAATAATAAAATACCACCCTTTCTCCTCTTTTTTGGTGTATTAAAAATATCCCAAACTAATGATCTATGCAAATGGATTCTTCTTTCACGTATCTAATTGGAAACACACTAGCCAATTTTGAGCCCCATTTGTCAGTGACCTCCGCTGGGTCTCCTTCACACAGACACCCCCCCATCCCCTCCCCCTGTGTTAGACATTTTAATCAGTTTTGAGAGGAATAATTGCTCAGGTAGACATCTAAATATGGCTGTATTTCAATTAGCTGGGGTGTCTGGCTGTAGGCAAAATCTGCCACACACAGACTAATCAGCCAAGAACAAAGAAGCTGACATTTAGTATTGTACATGTGTGATTTCTGCCTACATGTGTTTGCATAAAGTGAATGTAATATTGAGCTCACAGTGTCTCTGAGGGGACATAAGCAGATGTTAGAGTCAAGAAAAGGTTGGAATGACAAGTTTGGCTCTATTGTTTGTGAAATGGAGTTTATGAAATGTAGTATTTATAGTTTTATATATCATAAATTCAGCTTGTTTTTGCAAGATGATCTACCTCCAGGCACCAGTGCTCAGAAATTAAACAGATAAAGAAAAGAACTTTTAAAGAATTTTGAATGACTGTATACCCCTTTCTTTACAATTTTCAGACAGGTACATGTGCAGGTATTTACCAAGAATGCCTAGGGAAAAAATATCTAAGATTACTCCCTTTGTTTTTAGTTTCCTTATAAATTTGTAGATGCAGTAGTGCAATTTTTTTTTATCACAAAATCAAGGCTAATCGTTTTGGAGACATTCAGACAGGTGTAGAACTAATATGTTAATATGACATACTTTGTCCAGTCACTATTTTAGGATATAAAGATGACAAAGTAACCTGAAAACCTTGTTCCCTTTATTTTAAAGGTCACAGTGGGGTCAGAGGTCACCATAACTTACTCTAGAAATCACAGTTCTTCCACTTTTATCCTAGGAATGACTTTGTGATTGTACATTGTGTTTGAAAGTTTTGTGTCCTGAATATGTCACTTAAAGATACATTGTGTAACATTTCTGGTGGAGGGTCCGTCAAATGCTTGACGTTATTGCTTTGTCTGGAACATTTTACAGTATGGTGTTCAACCTTTCTATCTTCATGGAGGCCAAACCAGACCACGTTACGGGTCCGTGCTGTGGAAAGGCGACCCAGCTCACAGTCAGAATGCAAATTAGTTTTTCAAGTTATTTTTGAACTATAAAACCAAATGTAATTGAATAAATGTAAGGTAGAGCCGTTTAATGTCATAGTGTGGAACATTCCAGGCAGAGCGATGCCATATCTATAGAAACTAGAAGGTGAGGGACCCCCAACCAAAAAGTTATGCAGTTACCCATAGAGGTCTTCATATTCATTTGTTAGCTTAGGACTGGGTCATAGACTATAAATGGACATAGTTAACCTGCTAGCTGCCACATTCCAAATAGGAAGTGAATATGGGGGCGCTTCCAGCTCCATCAACTTTCCTGTTGACTTTACATTGAAAAATTGTCCCTCTTTCTGTAACTGCTGCTATGAGCCTCATCATTCTGGTCTTAAAATCTTCACATTAACCCACTCCACACAATCCTGGTATTTTTATTTTGTTACTTTGTCCATAAATAAATTCCTATTCCTGATATGGAACTCGAGTCCAAATTCACCGCTATAACATAACATAAACACAGTCTTTCTCAAAATATCTGAGCCCTTATTACTATTAAAGTTGGAATCATTATTGTTTGGTGAGAGGACGATCCTTTGGAACCTTGATGAAGAGGAGGAGATGCACAGCTCAGTTATTGTAATTTGCTGTATGATTGGATGACATTTTCATGTGATGACATTTAAAGGGCCCATATTACGCCAATATTTATGATCTATGTTAATCTATGTTATAATATTTCTTCATCAAAACATGCATAGAGTTGTCTTTTACACAAATCCTGCATATTTAGCCTGAGTTCTTCCCTCAAATAGAAAATACTCCGTTCCACCTTGTAATGTCATATGGTAATACAGGAAGTGCTCCACTGTGTTTTTTGATAACTTCTGCCATAACTGTGAACTGGACTTTGAAGACAGTTCTTTGATAAAGCTGCAGATAAGTGATAGTGACTCTACTTCCTGTGTACTTTATCGCCAGTCTTTTAAGGTTTAAAAATCATGTATTTGAAGTATTGCACCACATTTCACAAATAATAATAACACAGTTTTGACTTGTATCTAAACTAGAAGTGCAGAACCCTGATCTTTTGAACACTTAAGAGTCACAAGGCGCATGGCTTTACTGTAGACAGGAAAGAGCAGACGCGAAGTGCTCATAACTTTATTGCCTGTGGTATGCAGCCATATCACGCTGCAGTCTTTGCAATCTGAGATTTTAAGTCTCATAAGGTTCTTCTGTCTGTGGTGTGCGCTTTTTGGCCGCGTTCAGACTGCAGCCTGAAGTGACCCAAATCCAATTTTTTCATCCCTATGAAATCTGTATTTGATTTTTTAAATACAGTCTGAATGACACAGATCTGATTTTTTTCAAATGTGACTCAGGCCACTTGAATATGTGGTCCTAAAACCGATACATATCCGATCTTTTGACATGCGACTTCAGTCTGAACGGCCAGGTCACATTCATCCAACCTACATCTGATCTACAGTTCCTTTCTACGGACGTTGCTGCCACTGCCCCACAAAACACCATGGCCAAAAACCTTGTCCTTCTCCTTCTCGATCTCCTCTTTAAAAGTAATAAGTTGCACATGTTCTGGCTCCAGTACAACAAGAACTTTAAAATCACCAGGTGCTCAATGCATCCATGTTTAGGCTACTTCCGTAAACAATGAGCACACTCGCTGCTGTGGGACACTTTTGGGACATTTAAAGTTCCCACTGGAGATCACACACAGGTTGCATTTAAGTGGAAATGTGAATGACCTTGCAAAAAAATCGTGAAAAAAATCTGAATTGAGCATTAAGCCCTGTAGTCTGAACATAGACTTAGTTTAAAAATTGTTTAAAACCGAAAAATCCTGTACTGTGTGGTGGCCTTTAGTCTGTCTAAGAGTTACTCAAAGAGTTACTCAAACATGTGTGAATGAAACAAAACACAACTCCAGGTACAGTATGTTTTTGAGGAAGTAACAACATTTCAACATGGCTAAAAGCTAAAAACAGTCAATGATGCATAATATTGAACCTCAAACTAGACAAATTATAACCCACATCAACCTGAAAGATTTAAACTTCATTCACAATAAGGCAGAGTGTCTTTCCTGAAAAGTTCTTGTTTTGAGTTCAGCCACATGCGTTTACCAATTGACCCATCTTCATCGTTTACAAGGTACTAGGTATAAAGTGTCCAAAAACACAACAAATACAGTTGTTCTTTTATCTCGGGCTGAACGTGAGTGATTTGATATGGGCAGCTGAGGTCCTTCTTCATGCTTCATACAGTTGGCTTTGGTACGCGTTGTGGCGTTGAGTGTGTTGATGTGAGCGCATTAGTTACACTCAAAGGATCCTGCCACATCTGGAGTGTGTCCACCGGAGCTACTGGGTCAGATGTTTTGCCTCTCTGTCGTCACAGCGCTTGCCTGCATAATCACTACATTCATAATTTGTTTTAGTGACGCCTCCGTCAATATGTTTCCTAGTATCTGTAATAGTTTATTTATCATTTGTATTGTCTGTTGTGTTGTATTCATGGGTTTCATCTTTCTGGATATGCACAATTTTGACTTTTTTCACTTTATGTTAAAGTTAACAGTTACTCGCTATGGTGATGGTGCAAAATTTTCATAACTCTGAAACCATCCATCCATCTTCTCCCGCTTAATCCAGCTGGGTCGCGGGGGCAGTTTGCTGCCCAATACTCAAAGCACCTGACCCCCCTATGAACCCCTCTGCAGGTGGTGAGCCCGCAGGAGGGTGGGCAACATGGTCCTTGATGTTAGTTCATAGGGGTGCGGGCATGTTGATGGGGGAAACCGGAGTACCTGGAGGAAACCCATCCAGACACGGGGAGAACATGCAAACTCCACACAAAAAGGCCCGGGCGACCCGGGGATCGAACCCGCAACCTTCTTGCTGTGAGGCCTGAGTGTTGCCACTCAGCCACCATGCCGCCCTGAAACCCAAACTTGCTATTCAGTATTCAACATTTAAGTTACTTTTTAACAAGTTTAGGCAGATCAAACTTTTTAATTTAATTTCTGTGTATTCCCTCAGTTGTCCAGGTAGGATCCCTAGCAAAGAAACATTCAGTTCTGTCAACTGGACAAAGACATTTCGCAGCTCATCCAAGCAGCTTCTTCAGTTTAATAGTTCATTTTATTTGAAATTTATAATACATGTGGTAACAACATCTTATAGTATAGTCAAGCATGACCAATTTGGGAATAAATGATTTTTGTATAGGTTTTAAAACTTTAATGTTCACTGATATGATTAAAACTACTTCTGACCATAATATTTCTGTCTCAATAGCACACTTTTCTTTATTTAATCACTATCTCTCTACTTCTTTCGGTTATGTTATCTTCTGTTCAAATATACCTCATCTGTTCTCTTTTTCCTTCCTCCTCCATTCATCACAGTGTTGCATTCATAGTCCGTGTTATTCCCAGTTGCCGCCCATTTCTCATCTGTCTTTTGTACTTCTCTACAACTCCACCTCCCTCTCACTATTCTCTGCCTTCACTCAGTCCCATCAGTGACCCAATTAAATCTGGGGAGGGGATGCGCCAGTGTGGCAGAGTAACGAGGTAAAACGTACACGCCGACCAAGACACAGGAGGGAGGAGAGGACAGTTAGCCTGACTTTGACTCCGAGCAGATGGGAGTCGCCCAAAGAAAGCACCAAACAACTGTCGTGGACCTGCCAGGAGGATGTTTGCTAGGGATTGGCCAGAACTTTTACCTGTAACTTAAACAACGTGTGACAGCAAAAGGAGGCGGACATCAATGGTGGGGGAGGTTGAAGAGGGGGAGAGGAGCAGACCCAGGCGACACTTCTGCTCCCACACAGTGAAGATGGAGATACAGATGGAATAACAATTTTCCGAGCGACCATGGCAGTATAGGGGAAAGAAGCAGAAGGCAGGCTGCAGTCTCAGGAGGAGAGTTAAAGGGTTTTCACCTGAGGACAAGGATCCTGTTTAAGAATGCATTTGTTCTTCCAGGAGAAATGGGAAGTGGAGGGGCTGCAGACTTTAGGCATCCTCCTGGTCGTCTGCAGCTCGCTAAAACTTATGCACTTTCTCGGGCTCATCGATCTGGCCGTGGAAGGTAAGAGAAAGGGAGACGTCAACAAGGATTTATCAAGAAGTGTTTACATGTGCCTAATTTCATCGCTGTCATTTTTGTCATGTCTATTTCTGGAGTTTGGAAGTGGCACAGCATTTTTGGATCAAGCTCTGTCCACTATCAAGGAATTTGTTACTGATTTTTATTGTTTTGTTTTGCTCATTCATTCAGGATCTGTGATTGCAAACCACTACAGACAATTATGTAATATTGCTCTCTAAGGAGTTGTGGAACGCGTGGCAAAATACACTGACGTCAGTTGTGTTATATCTGCATGGCTTCATGTTTTGGGTGAATGGGGCACCAGATAATGGGAATTATCTTGTTTTGGATTTGCACATAATCTATGTTGCTTTGTATTTGAGGAAGTTGGGTTCATTTAAGGCATTTAAGGTATCAACTGATACCTGATATTAAGACAAAACTGATCCAAATGTTTTATATAGCTGCTGTTTATTTCTCAAATAAACATAATGAGACTATCTGGGCTGACTACAACCAGTAAATAGTTTAACATACATCAGTTTATATGTCCAACCAGGATATTGACTGAATTGATATTTGGATGCCAATATCCAATACCAGTATTGGATTGACCATCCCTAAACAATACAAAAAGTAAACAAACCAGATGCACTGCTGTGTCACTACTGATAAACACTTTTTATCACACTGTAGGGTCAAAATACTTAGCTAACGTAGTATTTTGCATCTTAAGATATCCATTTGTTTAAGCCTACTGGTTAACTGAAAATTCTGTGAGCTGTGAAGACAGTCCCAATCTCTTCTATACCTTGTACCTAATCATTACTGTCATATCAATGAGAGTGAACATATGCAGGATCATATGGCTTTGAATTGACCTGATCTGAACTTAATTATTCTATCAGCTGCCAAGGGCCCATAGTTACATGTCTGTTCTCCACCTACTATAAATCAATTAGAAAAACTCAGTATTTTTACCATTAACATGTAGCTTCTCTGTACCTACACATATATTTTTTAATTATTTTGATCAGTTATAACTGAATCATGTCTCTAAATCTCATCAATGTATGCACAAGTTCAATGACATCATTATACTGCTATTTATACAGACCACATATATGTTTATTTGTTGTGTTTCAGTACTCTTAGAGAAAATGCTAACTAAATCTGGCTTGAATTCCATGGTGCAATACTGAACATGTGACACTGAGATCATTGACAATTGCAAAAGTCATTGTGCACACTAACCTAACTGATATCAGCAATGAACACATGACAAGGTGACATAGAAATGACACAATAGATGGATACGTACAGGAAATCGGGTTACTCCCACTGTGATCAAACATATTTACGAGCCAGACAGGGCCAAGAAAACATCACAAAGAAAGAATAAATTTCATCAGCAAAAGACCAAAAATGCAGTGAAGAAAAAATCCCAAACATATCAGAAAACTGACAGGTCCCAGTGATCTATGGAGGCACTGCACTGGAGTCTCTCTCAGAACTCCGAGAACTATTATTTTTTTGGAGGTGGATGACATCTGTGAAATCTTCTGGGTTGGCAAAAACGCAAATTCAGTCAGGAACGTAAACCTTTCAACTGTGAAAATTCAATTCAAATGATCGTATTTAGTAGAAAGTTGTGAAAACGGGAAAGTATAATGAACAGACTTAAAGAAACACTATGTAGCATTTTGTCACCTTCTTGTTTCTATAGAGATGCCATTGCTTTGCTTTGAATGTTCCACAGTATGACATTATACAGCTCCACCTTACATTTATTCAATCAGAGATGGTTTTATAGCTCAAGAATACCTAGAAAAACAGACATTCTGACTGTGAGTGGGGTTACATCTTCACAGATCTGACCTGTAATTTTCGCTCTCCTTGAAGATAGAAGGGTTTAATGCCATACTGTGAAACATTTCAGACAAAGCAATAACATCTCCATGGAGAAAAGCAGTTGGTGGACTCTCCATCAGAAAAGTTACACAATGCACCTTTAAGTTGACTTATCAGTTAGTGGTTATATTGCTCTCTAGTTCTGGGGAAAATTCTCTCATTTGACTAATCTGTAATCTGTATTTTCCTTTTTCCATCCTGTTGTGACATAATGGAAATGTGCTGCTACTGCACAGGGATGTCAACATGGGGTTTGTGATTATAGGCTACAGGTTACAAAGTAGTAAGTGAAAAATAATAATTGAATTGAATTTGAGAAGCAAAATGTAGTCATTTTAATGCAAAATGTAGTCATTTTAATCTATTGATACTTTGCAGTGACATCACGCTGGGGCTGTTCTGTAATTCACTTCTATTGCCGAAATGTTCAGCAGTTACCATGGTTACACAATGCACACATTACCAAACAGACAAAAAAGTTTTAATATCATCTGAAAACTCAAAAGAATAAAATAAAATAAGTTATTTATTAAAAAAAAAAGTTGAGAGTGACTAACTAATTAACTGGAACACTGTTGGCGAGCTAGTGTGTGACTGTAATTCTATGAGTGAGAGACTTGTTTAAGAGCACAAATCATCTCATCTCTTGTAGTTCCAACCAAATCAGCTCTTTCTGGTCAAGTTGTGTTAAAATAAGGCTCAGATTAAGTTTAACTTGAATATCAGAGCTTGTAACAGTGCAGTGCTTTCAGTTAGCTTCACATCCACAGGGAATATTGATGATATCAGCTCTAAGTATGAACAGCGTACTCAAAAATGCTAAACGGTAAATGTGTGTTTGCGTTTGTTATTAGACTATGTGAATGAAGAAAAACTAATGACTTTACTCTTATTTGGTCATAGGTTAATAACTCTGAATAACTGTAATGGTGATGTTTCCTCGTCCTATAATAATCATCAGTCATAAAGTTCGATATCCTGACTCCCTACTACCTCTTGAAGTATTCAGTCTTCCTTGTGTTTTGAGATATTGCACTTTCATTCGCACGTACTGTGAAGTAGCAGATTGAAGCCTCCTGCTGGACATATTAATCAAGGATCTCTTACTTTTGCCTTAGCTCCGAGGTGATTGCTGGGGAGTGTCTGGTCCCCCAAGCTTCACTGTGCATGCAATAATAGAGCTACAGTTCACATGTGCTCCATAGTCAGAGCAGGAAGTATGCATAGGGTCGTATTGGTTTTCACCCCATCATTGCTTTCATCCTTTAGACCACTGGGGTCGCACTGAAAAAGGGTTTAGGGAACTGTTGCCATGGAAACAAAGAGAAAAGTGCACAGACTGGAGCATGCATATGGGTACTGATCTTAATCTACCTTTTGTATCAAGTTAAAGGAGAATTATCGCTTCTGATCAGTTAGAGTTTGTTGTGGTGTGGTTACTGGTCAGTGTGGCAGTTCTGAAAACTTATACAAGTATTTTAAACTTGGTGTTTCTGCAGTGAAACATAGTTTTGTTAGATTCAGAACATTTTTTGTCCTGTGTTCTAGTATGGTTGAAGTTGACAAAATTAAATATTATAAATACATATGATAATAATGTCTAATTTGATGTGTATTTAAGAATTATTAGATTATATTCATTTACAATCTGAACCTACAATTTGTTGTACGCGGTGATTTGATTAGGTTCCTACTATGCACCATTAACTGTGGTCTCCCATCTCTAAGCCAAACCAGCATACACTGAATTTGAATTGAAATGAAAACACGCATGTTCGATCTGTAAATTGTATGGAGTGCCCATGTGTGAATGTGGATTAATTGGTCACTTAGAAATGGTAGCTTTGTCTAACCTTTGTGCTATTGGTTGGTGATTGCAGGTAATCCTTCCAACAGCCAAAGCAAAAAAACCATAAAGCAGCGATTCCTCAAGCTGCTGCCGTGCTGCAAACCCACGGTGGCCCCCTCAATAAGTCAAAGCAAGTCTCACTACACTCTACATATGTCCGCGGAAAACCCCATGTTAGATGCATATGCACTGACACTGTTACTGTTATGTTTATTGCCACTGTCAATAGGATATGTAAGCTTTTATATTGTGTTATATTTTTGTCCATTGTCACAGTATAATTTTATTCAGGTATTCAGGTACTCTAATAACATGAGTGGACATCGATCACAAATGCCATTACGACCCTATTTGCAGCTCTATATGAAACTTGCTTTAGTGCAGTTCTCTTTGTTTCAGCACATTTGTCTCATTGTACAAGATTATCAAAATACTCAGCTGTCCAGTATATACTGCAATATTGTGGGGACACTAACTGTAAATTTAAGCATCATTTCACATGTGCCTCAAGTGGTTTACCACCAGATGTTCTTCATTGCTGGTTTACCACTGGACTGTATTTACTTAAATCATATAAAATCTTCACTTCCTGTTTAATACTATAAATTCCAGCAGTTTTGCTCTCACGTTTTATTGATATACAAATATCTAAATATATATTATTACATTAAAAATCCTTCTTTTATTCTCATTTAATTTTATAAATGCATTTAATATCTAGAAAATGAGTCTATGTTGAGCAATGTGACAGTAGTTTGCAAAAGACTTTGCTCGACTATAACTTGCCTTTATTAAAAGTGTCAGCAGATTCAGCAAAGTGTGTGTGATAGATGTGCTAATGCTGAGCTCTCCCACAGACAGCGTGGAGGATGACTTTGAGCTGTCCACTGTGTGTCACCGTCCTGAGAGCATGGACAAGCTGCAGGAGCAGACCAAGTTCACCAAGAAGGAGCTGCAGGTCCTCTACAGGGGCTTCAAAAATGTATGCAGAACTTCTACAATCAATAACTTTTAAATATGATGTATTGTAATAATATCTAATGTCTCTGTGTCAGGAGTGTCCCAGCGGTGTGGTAAACGAGGAAAATTTTAAGAATATTTACTCACAGTTCTTCCCTCAGGGAGGTGAGTAAACTTGCATTATATTAATAATATTTTTTGAATAGAAATGGCTGCATTATATTTATAATCATGACTGAGTACACAACACAGTCTGCTTTGAGTGGTATTGACTGGGGCAGCGAGGTGGCACTTTTTGCTCCAGGATTTTTTGTTGATAAAATGTTAACCACTTGCCTTGAGTTGTATTTGAAATTATTTTTAAATTTAGTCTATATTTAGCATGCGGCTGATTCCAGTTCAAAGACTTGTGTTTGGAGAGTTTGTGGTTACAGGAACCTTTTGTTCTATCTTCACAGATTCAAGTATGTATGCACATTTCCTGTTTGAAGCATTTGACACAAACAAGAATGGTTCAGTTAGTTTTGAGGTAAGCATTTTTATTATCTTACCTTTTGGTATATAAAAAGTTTGCTCACTTAAGTTAACATGCACACAGAAACTTTTGATTTCTGCATTTAATCCTACGCATTGTATTTTTATATAGGACTTTGTATTCGGTCTGTCAATCATCCTGAGAGGCACTGTTAATGACCGGCTAAACTGGGCGTTCAATCTCTATGACCTCAACAAGGATGGCTGTATCACCAAAGAGGTGGTCAACTTTGTAATAAATGTTTAAACACAATCCTTCCATGAGCATAACTAATTTGATGTGTGTGTGGTGTTTTAGGAGATGTTGGACATTATGAAGTCTATCTATGACATGATGGGCAAGTACACATACCCCTCCATGCAGGAAGATGCACCGAGGGAACATGTGGAAAGCTTTTTTCAGGTCAGAATCAACTCTTGGCTAAACTCTTATCCTTATTTTTCACAGTTACAGTATGCTATCTTTTTCAGAAAATGGACAGAAATCAAGATGGTGTAGTCACTATAGATGAATTTATTGAGTCCTGCAAAAAGGTAAAAAAAAATATATCACTACCATCTCTTGAGTTTCAATTCCATTATTTTTCCCATTCCCCATGCCTGTTGATGAGACATTATTTTTGTACCAGGACGAGAACATCATGCAGTCCATGCAGCTGTTTGACAACGTCATCTAAACTTGTGGAATACAGGGTACGGTGACACCAGGCAGAGGGATGTGTAACAGACACCAGAGGACTACAGAGAGAAAGAGAGACCGTGTTTGTACCCGTGTGTGAGTGTGAATCCAGAGGGCATTATAGAACTCTCCTTTTTACTGAAGGCACAGATATCATCCACCGACAAGTTCACTTCTCATCGTGTTGAACTTTATTTCCCTGGAAGACTGAAAGCAAGAATCAAGTGACCACATGGAACCTGCCAATGACGGGAGAAGCAAAAAGTGGAGGATAACATTTGACCTCTCTCCTGTTCCAGCTCTTTAGGATCTCCTGCCTCTGGAGTTACAACCCTGCTGCCAAATGAAGAAATGGACGTTGCACCATCTAGTGGACAGACCAAGAAAGACACTCATGGGAGAAAACGAGACTTATCAGCATTGTTTTCCACAAGGAACTGAATATCGCATGATGATGTCACTAATATCGAATTGTGTATTTACAAAGATACTCCAAAGTCTGCCTGTCTGTCTATACCCAGTCATTCACAGGTGCCTCGCCCTCTGTATATGTGAGTGCGCATGTGTAAAAGACATCCACCCCACCAGTGTCTCCAATGAGATAAAACCCACAAGATTCAGCTTTAGAATAATTCCTGGCCTTCCAAATTATTCCAATACTAGCCATGTGTCTGTATGCAGTTGTATGTGTTCTAGCATTCCCAGTGATGTGACCTTACAATAGACAGTACAATAAGAGAATACTGGACCATGACAGCTATTTACCATATCAAGAGAAAACTTCAGTATACATGTTCACTAAATATACATTTGAGAGTACTTTTAGCAGGTTGTGTGAAATTAGGTTTCCGTGACAATTTCCATGACCTAAATTAGACCTAATAAAGTTAACATACATTGTATGTGTGTGTTTAAGATATTTAATTTTTGCTCCTAGACATCAATATTTTTTCTGTAACACCAAAGAGGATACATTCAGTGAACAACCTTAAGAGGTTAAGCTTTGATTGACAAGAGAAAATATATTACTCTGGACAAGAAGCAATCGGTCATAAAGGTTTTTTTTATTTGAGCATCTGACCAAGGTAAATGTGTAATTGTGTTCTTTCCACCTTATTTTATTCTAACCTATCATTCAAATATCAAAGTATTTGTAATCCCAAGACATTCAAAGCAGGAGCTGAATGGCATTTTGTACTCTGAGATACTTTGAATAGCAATAACTATCTATGTCAGTTTTCTCCTCATCCTCAGTAAGGGTGGAATATTACCCTAGTAATAATATGCACTTCCAACTACTGTGTACTTTATTTTACCTGGTTTGGCTAGGATTGTCATTTGCCAATTTCTGACTTTCAATCATTATCACAAGAAAACCTGTCTATACCCGCATGTACTGTGTCTTCAGAACATTCAACATACTAACTGGTTGTACTGACTGTATAGTTAGTTGGCCTCAAGTCGTTGCATTATATTTAAGATGTGTATATTTTGTACAGAGATAATAAATAACAGTTACTATGCAACAAGGGATTGACTTTTCATTTTTATTATATACATGATACAATCTGATTCCTCAGTGTATAGTAAACATTTAAATGCCAGATACCTGTAGGAGCTTTCCCATTATTTACCAACACAAAAAAATCATAAGTTAATTGTACATAAATAAAGTACATAAAAAAGTCATGGTAATAAATTTAATGTAACCATTGTCAATCTAGGGGGGGTTAGGTGCTATGAGTATTGGGCAGCAAACTGCCCCCACGACCCAGCCTGATTAAGCGGAAGACGGACGGACGGACTGTCAATCTATTTTCCTATTTTACAACAATTTTTGATGCAACTCTGAATGTGTGTTCTGATCTTTGTGCATAGCATTTATCTGTATAAACGGCAAAAGGAACAAAAAAGTGTTAAGAAAGTGGCTTGTTGGATTTTCTTTACAAATGGTATTTACTTGGGGACTTTGCGGAGCTCTGCCAACACCCAGATAGCAAGAGACAGAAGAGCCAGAGATCCGGACTGGTGAGTCGCAGCAATTGAAGTAGGCACATACAACAACAGGGTGCTGATGCCCAGGGCGACCTAATAAAAAAAAAACATCACTTAAATGTATAGAGATGAGTCACAACACAAATACACAGAGAAAGATAAAATACCTGTCCATAAGCCATAGCTGTAAGAAGGCTAATGGCAATTTTAGCCCTTTTAGGAAGTATCACCTTTCTTGAAAAAAGATAGAGGCTTGTAATGGCTGCCAGAGTGGAGATCCCCTAAAAAGAAAGCATGATAACTATATAATAAGGTGAATTAAAAAAATATGCAATAAAATGTTAGAAATAGCACTGTACCAATATCCTGTGGTCAAATTGAACAGTTGTGGGATTTTCAAAGAAGTTGTTCAGAATTGGAGAAAAAGCGAGCAAATCATCAGGGATCCATCTTTCACCCATCTTGGGGAAAGAGTTATAGACCAATCCAGCATCCAACCCAGCCACAAAAGCACCTGCAATAAAAAGTATGCATTACATAGTATAGTTACATACAGCATAACCATGTATAAAACATTCCTTTACCTGAAAGGGCAGTAATAAAGACCAGTGCACCAGTTCCCTTGGCAAACTTTCGAAGCAGCATTAAATGCTTAGTCTCTACCATCTGAAATTAAATAAATGTATATAAATGTGTGTATGTATGTGTGTGTGCATATATATAAAGATTTTATTATTATTATTATTATTATTATTATTATTATTGTTGCGGGTTCGATCCCCAGGTTGCCTGGGCCTTTCTGTGTGGAGTTTGCATGTTCTCCCCGTGTCTGGATGGGGTTTACTCCGGTTTCCCCCATCAACCCAAAACATGCCCGCACCCCTATGAACTAACATCAAGAACCATGACGTCCACCCTCCTGTGGGCTCACCACCTGCAGAGGGGTTCATAGGGGGGGTCAGGTGCCTTGAGGATTGGGCAGCAAACTGCCCCCGAGACCCAGCCGGATTAAGCGGGAAAAGATGGATGGATGATTATTATTATATAATGTACATTTCAGAATTATACAAAAATGCCTTTTTCAGGGAACACAAACTGGGTTAACAATTTAAAGCTGTTCTGCAGCACTGAAGGTTGAATCAGCCTTAAAAGCTGATGCTACTCTTTCCTACAGGAGTTCCAACTTTTCTTGATTACTTACAACCCCCTCTGTCTGCATAAAAGCAGTGTTGGAGCAGTGTGGTACCAGACCCTCACGAGCATCAGGTGAACAGTATTGTACTGCTGAAAGTAGTGTGCTGCTACAAAAATGGTGAGAAAAAGGCTAATAACAATGGAAGTGAGACAGACCATCATAACACTTACAAATGTAGGTCTATCCTACAGGGAAATTGCAAAGAAAGCCAGGTGTCAGTGAGTACAGTTTTCTTCAGAAACTAGGGGAAACTCTGACAGGACGCGGTCTGGCAGACCCAAGGCAACGACTGAATCAACGGACAAGTTTCTGAGAGTTAACAGTTTGCGTGATAGGTGGCTCACAGGACAACAACTTCAAGCACAGCTTAATAGTGGTCATAGTAAGCAAGTCTCAGTTTCAACTATGAAGAGAAGACTTCAAGCTGCAGGTTTGACAGGACAAGTTGCAGCAAGAAGGCCATTGCTAAGATGTCAGAATAAGACAGACAATGACCCAAAACACAAGTCCAAGCTATGCCAAAACTACCTCAGGAAAAAAACAACAAGATGTAAGCTTGAAAACATGGAGTGGCCAGCACAGTCTCCAGACTTAAACCCCATCAAGCTGGCAAGCTGGTTTGGAATGAACTGGACAGAAGAGCAAAAACCAAGCAACCTACAAGTGCCACACATTTATGGGAACTTCTGCAACAGACTTGGGAAGAACTTTTTGAAGAATACATTTGGGTCAATTTATAGACCAAAATGTATTCTTCAGAAAGTTCTTAAATAAATAAATAAATAAATAAAACAACATTAAATGAGCCTGCAAAAGCGTGCAAAAACAATAACCTTTTGTGGGGACTGCAGGAGAGTTAACCCAGTCCACAGACTGGCGCAGTAGAGCAGCAGAGCAGAGCCCAGGTGAGCACACAGGCGGTACTGGCTCACTCTGGGAATGTCATGAGACTCTGGTTTCTCCTCTAAACCACTCTTAACCATATACCAGCCCAGAAGACCCTAAGAGGATAAATGTTTATGTTAGTACTCAACTCAATTTATTTAATTGACAATAAATTTAATTTATTAGATCTTACCTGAAAAAAAACAAATCCACAAAGACAAAGCACTTTTCCCTTCATTGAATGAGTAAAATATCCTTTTCTCCAAAAGTATATAGCAGGGAGAATGTAAGCAAGTCCTACAAGTCTGCCCCACATACGATGGCCCCACTCCATGTAAAATATAAACTTAAACTCAGGCAAAGTCATGTCGTGATTTAATCTGAAATACATAAAAATACACATTGTTAGGTTAATTGTCAATTACATAAATTAAAACCAGAAATGGATGATCTTACATTTTAAATTCGGGAAACTGCTGGTACTTAGAAAATTCTGCTTCCCATTCTTCTTGTGTCTGCGGTGGCTTCATTTCCCTCACCAGATGCCAGTCCACCATGGAAAGACCAGATTCAGTAAGTCTATTGGAAATAAATCAAATAGAAACTATAAAGAATAAATACCAAAATTAATTAACATAAGCAAAGTTTACCTTGTAACTCCACCCAAAACTACAGCTCCAATTACCAGTCCACTGCAGCCCACAAGCCAGCGCCCTACTATCCTGTTTGTGGCAGCATTGGGGACAGTGGCTGTGGCTGATCCAGATGTAGCTCCAGCCTTTGCTGCAATGGTTCCCTGGTTTCTTCTGAAAAGGTGCAACTGTACACTCTGCAGCAAGAAAGTAAAGAACTTATTTAGAATACACACTGTCCATATTGATTGTCAGTTTAACAGACGACCACTCAATGCATACTGTCTAAGACTTTCATAAAGCATTGAGTTAATCATCTTATCCTATAAAGGTATATCTCCATGCTATCATACAGAAAAAAACTAGCTGGTGTTTATTGTATATTCACTCTTGAAAGCCACATTATGATCTTCCCTACACTAAATCCTTCATTTTAGCGGATCAGGAATTTACACTTCACATTCTGTGTGACCTTATATGAACAGGATGCTGTGTTGTAACACGGCTATCAAAGATTAGCAGTTAGCATAGCTCACATTGCTTGGTTTATATCCATGCCCCACACTTCTCCAGCAACACCGCGCTGCTGCCCTAAACGTGGAAAGCATCATCTTGCAAACAAAGTAAATAAGAGTAAAATTATGGATTTAAAAACATTAGGTCATGTGCGCTGATGGATTTACACTTCCTATGTTGTCAACAGTTCAACTTTGACCTATACGTCACGAAAGACCAACGCGTCTACGTTTATGTTTTATTTTTTCATGTATTGTTTGTTACTATTACTACAACATAAAGTTATACCTGTCAAAGTACATCTAAAACGTAGTCACAAATAATATATATTTTCACGAAGAAACATTTAATAGTAAACGGTGGGTGTTTATAATAGTCCTCCGCACACTCCGGCCGGGCGGCAACACGCTAGGTTTCAAGCAACTGCACCCATTGGACAATGGTTAAATAAAATCAAACATACCGGAAACATTTGTTTTGTCGATACATCGAATGCTACGAAGTGTTTTAGATAGTGTAATGTAAACAAAATGCAACAAATGTCGCTGTAAACATCTCACAAGGTCAAATGTACCGATAGCAATTCCACTGCAGGTACCTTGCGCAAAGACAAACGTGCTTAGCGTATATTTACTTATATAACATTTCTTAATCAAATAAATAGCAACTTATCTATGACCGTGTTGTGTTCTAGTATGGCAGATAGCTTTTTAATGGAGGTGTGTGTGGACTCAGTGGAGTCTGCTGTCAATGCTGAACGAGGAGGTTCGTAAAATAGCAGTACATCATGGTACATCTGATTACATTTAGTGCATAAATTATGTTGTCATCAATGCAGGTGCAAGTCGTCTTGAGCTGTGTTCTAGTCTTCTGGAGGGGGGTCTCACCCCTAGCATTGGTAAGGACTGTTCTCCGTATGAAAATGAGAAATATTAAGTGATGAGTATAAAACACAAATGTTCAGTCAAAATATGGTAATGATTATGACCCCCATTCTATATTTGTACATATTTTAAATGTGTGAAATGCTTTCGTGCTGCTGCAGGCCTTTTACATGTTGTGAAGCAGAATGCGAAAATACCAGTGTATGTTATGATTCGGCCTCGTGGGGGAGATTTCCTGTACTCAGACTATGAAGTGGAAGTGATGAAGAAGGACATAGAGCTGATGAAACTCAATGGAGCTGATGGGCTAGTAATGGGAGCCTTGACAGAAGACGGACGAGTGGATGCAGAGCTATGCTTGGAGTTATTAGGTATGGCATTTCACAGTTAAACATGGCCAGGTAACTGCTCTATAACTAAACACTGAAAGCACCATCCTACATATAATATAGTTGAAAACTGCATATTGTCTCTTCATTGGGTTTTATTGATGCTCTCTGACCGTTAGTGAAGATTGGAAACTATTACATTATAAGTTATGTGCATGTGAACATATAGTGTGTCGCTGTCTTTTTACTAAGTATTCAGCTAAGTACCTCTTCTCCTACACACCTGTTGTTGCCCCATCAGGTGTGCAGAGTTCACCCAAAAACAAACTGTCCCTGTTAAATTATTTTTGAGTTGTATTCACACATTTTTTTATTTATTTGTGTTATAGCTGTTGCTCGTCCCCTACCAGTCACTTTTCACCGAGGTAACATGGTATTTTTTTCCAATTTTCATTGGTCATTACATATCTGTTGTAATTGTCAGTCGTGTGGGATCCTAGAGCACAATCATTTTCTGTTATAATCTAATGCAGTTCTTAACAGCAGGTATTCTGGTTTAATAATATTTGCATTACTGTTAAGCTTCTTTTATTGATCCTTTTGCAGCATTTGACATGGTTCATGACCCAACCATTGCTCTTGAGACTCTGGTCTCATTAGGCTTCCAGCGTGTACTTACGAGTGGCTGTGATTGCTCTGCTTTGGAGGGACTCCCCCTTATTAAACGGCTCATGGATCAGGTACCATGTATTTGTGCATTTACCTCACTCTACACACCTTACAAGACCTGGTCAGACTCCCAGGTCAAGGAGGAGATGGTGGCCTTCCCAACCAAAACAGCTCAGGTCTTCCTTTGAGCCTGTCCTGCAACAGTTTTGATATATGTTTACTTTGTTTTAACGTTACACTGAAAAAATGTTGTTTTCTAAATAGCTGCTTAATAATATTTTCATTTGTTTTTGCCCACCATTCAGGCGAAAGGCAGAATTAGTATAATGCCAGGTTTGTAATAAAAAAAATATATATATATTATTATACTCATAAATACAATTTCTCATTAATTGTGTGTGTTTTTAACTGTGATCTCAGGAGGAGGTATAACAGAGAGAAATTTGCAGCGCATCTTGGAGGGTTCAGGGGCTCAGGAGTTTCACTGCTCGGCTCGCTCCAGCAAAGAGTCTGCCATGAAATTTAGGTGAGTGTTTCTGTAGTAAGAACACTCAAGCACACGGAATTAAACCACTCTTGTTACTTTTGTTGTCTTGTGCAGGAATATCAGTGTGTCAATGGGAGCATCTTTTTCAGCGCCTGAATATGGCCTAAAGGTAGCAGATGTGGGCAAAATCCGTGCACTTAATGCAATAGCCAAAAATACTTTGTGAATCCAGGTTTTGCCCATTACCATTACTTGTTAAATGGATCCTAATAGATATAAAAAGAAATGATTAGTACTTGCAAATTTTCCAGATCATATATTACTTGATTTTCTTTTGAGTGACTTTATGACTCAGGGACAGTATTTCATTGATGCCAAAAAAGAAGGGATTGTTTGATATGAGCCAATACCATTTTCCAATATTTCTATTGCTGCTGTAGCTGATACAATATCGGTATTAAGATTTTAATATCTATAGCAGACCCCACAGATGTATTTTGTTCTAAGCATGACTGCAAACATACAGCTATATTTTTGGTCAAATTACTCTTCAATTTACTATTTTTTATTCATTACTCAGAACTTCAAAACAACAAATTTGATTCACAGAAGACAAACTGGAAATGACACAGAGACTGGAGCAGCTCAGAAAAATAGTGTTGCCAAATATTGTCATATTTTTTTCATATGAGACTGTTACCGATATCTGGGACCCTCCCTCCGATATCACCAGCAGCAATACTGGAATTGGTTGGCCCTACAAACATGCATAGCCTCTGTCCTATTTATGTTGAGTTAGTATTAGTATTGTTAATGGAAAAGCCTTGTACAAGGCTGAATTTATGTAATCTTTTCTTAAAAGAATAAAAATTTTAAATGAAGCTTGACTGTTGTTTAAATAAATAGGAATGTTCACACTTGTCATGCACCATTACCATTACTAGCAGTTAATGAGTGTAAAAGGTTAGAGTAATCTGAGTTTAAAGTGCAGTTCTAATGCTAGACTTCGCTCTGAACACTATGAGCTCATTACTGTATATTTATAGATGATTCAGAAACATTGGTGCATGTCACCACACCTCCTTTAGTGACACTTCTTATGCATCAGAATAAGCTAAGATCAAATATTATCCATCTTATTTACAATTAAAATGGTTTATGCGCCCGACAGTTATGCTTATCTTTTAGTCACATGTCACAAACATAGTGAGTCAACTCATTTTCAGCCCATGTGAGGTAAGCAAAGCGACAATCATTAACAATTATAGAGTACCTGAAAGTGGAACACGGTAAAGGGTTATCCGATTAAAGATATTTTTCATTGCAATCTCACATTGTACTTATTATGGTACATATTATGACTATATAATAAAGAAGACTCAAGAAGTGGCTGAGAAGAGGGCTCTAAACAAGCTCATTTCCATTCTGGATAATCCCAACACCCCCTGCACAGCACCATCCCCGTACATGAGAGCACCTTTGGGGACCAGCTTTTGTCCCTGCCTTGCTCCATGGACAGACTCTGGAAGTCGTTTGTACCACATGCCATACGGCTTATGGTTCATGTAAATTGATGTTATGCATTATATCATGTAATGTACCGGTATTTTGTCTTGTATGCTGCCTGAAATACGAATTTCCTATCTATTTGCCTGTATACAGTAGCTATATTTGAATTTTGTTAAGGTTTCAGGTTTGTTTCTGATGCTCTTGAATAAATCTGCAAGTGACGCTACATCTGGAAGTAATTTGACTTTGTTGTGTAGTTTTTAAAATGGCCATTTACCAGTTTCTACCATCTGTTTAGGTAAGGAAACTAAAAGAAATAAAGAAAAATCCAAGCCCCTTTTTATACATGCTTTCTGAAATCTCGTCATTCAAACAAAGATCCACACAGTTGTAGCCTGGTAAAACAATTTGAATAGAAGAGCTTGATTGCATGCAACTGAGGGGCAACACACGGAAGCTGTTTAATGAACCCCTCCCATCCATTTCCTAAACACATTCCCTTTTTTGGGGGGAGTCTTGTCCTTTGCACAACTTCCAGAATGGGAGAGTAGGTCAGTTTGTGTTTTCTTTTGCACTGTCATCTTGCCTGACACTTTGGACTTTGTACGTGTACATAAAGCATAGGGTCTGAGAAGAGCTGTGGCATTGGATTCACTGGACGAGTGCAGCAGAGGAGCACACAGGCTTGTAGCAGCCTGTATATATCAACAAAGCACGTCATTTGGAGGTTAGACAACAACTCTGTGAGATGTGTGGTTTTACTGTGTAGCTTTTATATCATGTTTGGCTGAACATTGAATCTAACAACAAAAAGTTAATAAGTTATACAAAGTAGTGTACTTGACTAGAAGAGAAGAATCTTTCCACTTCAAACAGATTTTGTAGGAGCTGCCTTATGCTTCAAAGCCCTGTGTTTTTGAATCACATCCTGTGATTGTCTGCAGTGTGGGAGGACAGAGGAGAGCATAAATAGTCTGACACAGGACAGAAGATTTTCTGTTTAAAAAGTGAAGCCACCTGGAGACCATGTCAGCTGCTGCTCTGGAGGAGTACTGTGGGTCTACCTTCTGGGTGAGTAGCCTGTAAAAATATGTCTAAACAAAACAGTTATTATTTTGTGTTTTAAATGTTTAAATATTACCATATAGATTCAATTTATTTTGAGTTGAACACACAAAACTTCGAAAACTAGTCAAATATAAAAAGCGATTTAGGTGTTCCAAATGTGACTCCCCCTTTTTCTTTTTACAAATTGAACTATTGTGTTATATAAAGTATTTCCTTGTTAAAATGCTTTAAGTCTTGATTTTTCTGTGATTTTGCTTGTTCACCTCTGCACAGAGAGACCAATAAACATGCCTTGACAGTATTCACGTGACATGATGATAAGCACTATTATGTAGACATGATAATGTATCTAGAGAATGTATTTATAATATTTTCAGTTTGTTATCTGTTTAAGAAAACCTTAAAAAGCAGTACAATAGTAAAGGTGTACTGATAAAGTTAGACCAGGGATACTCAATTACAAATTCAAAAGGTCCACTCACCAAATTTCCAGGGTCCGAAAAAGTGACGGTGGATTTTCAAACTTAGAACTTCGAACAAAAAATTGAATAAATCCACATGGAACATTTGAACTGTGCACAAAGTATTCAGTGTGTTCTGTCCGAATCAGTGTGAAAAGCTAAAGGCTGAATTAAGGCCAATTAATGGTTCTCCGTCAAAACTGTGTTGACCGCCTGCACCCTTGGGTGTAAAATAAGATTTTATTATATTTCTCTGCGTGCACCTCAGAAATTTTCTAACTACGTGTCAAAACAACGCAGACTGACTGGTTTTAGACCTGGTTTTAGTCCTGGTTTAGACCTGGTTTAGTCCTTATTAAGACCAGGACTAAAACCAGGTCTAAACCAGGACTAAACCAGGTCTATAACAGGACTAAAACCAGGTCAAAAACAGGACTAAAACCAGGACTAAACCAGGTCTAAAACTAAACCAGGTCTAAACCAGGACTGAAACCAGGACTAAACCAGGTATAAACCAGGTATAAACCAGATCTAAACCAGGTCTAAAACAAGACTAAAACCAGGACTACACCAGGTCTAAAAATAAACCAGGTCCAAAACTAAACCAGGACTCATACCAGGTCTAAACCAGGACTAAACCAGGACTAAACCAGGTCTAAACCAGGTCTAAACCAGATCTAAACCAGGACTAAACCATGTCTAAAACAGGACTACAACAGGATTTAACCAGGATTAAACCATGCCGTGCGTCCTCCTGCGGCACGCAACGCGCCTGCTCCCGCCACCCTCAGCGCGCCTCCTCCGGCCGCACGTAACGTGCCTCCTTGGTCCGCCCCTACCAGTCCGTGAAAATATGGTCCTGAAAAGAGCACAGTCTAAACTTAATAATTACATGTCGGAATGGCGGGCTATTGAAAAAAAGCTAATGTGCCGCTGCTCCGACCGCAGAGGAAAAACATGTCGGAGTGCAGGACGTTTGATAACAAATGGACACACCGCCACTCCGACAATTAGAGGTCAATGTTGGAGTGGCGGTGTGTCGGAATGGCAGCGTGTAACCGGTCAGGCGGGATGGAGAACACAGCTTCACAGCAAAGCACAGGCCAATGAAATACTGCGTGGATCCTGAATGCTATGAAAAAAAAGCTAGAGAGAGATTTTTGTCCCGGTCCGGATGTCATTGTGTTTGGGTCCGGATCCGGACCGGAGTCCGCCAATTGAGTACCTCTGAGTTAGACTATGTCAGTAATGATTTACAAAGAGCTGCCATGACATTTGTACATGGTTCTTCAGTAAATTATGTACACCTAACAAAAATATAAACACTTCTGTTTTTGCTCCCATTTTTCATTAACTGGACTCAAAGATCTAAAACTTTTTCTACATGCACAAAAGACCATTTCCCTCAAATATTGTTCACAAATCTGTCTAAATCTGTTAGTGAGGATTTCTCCTCTGTCGAGTAGACAGATTTGTGAACAATATTTGCTTATTTTGAACCATTTTAACCTTCATCAGGGCAAGTGTGCAGAGCATTCAGAACAACAAAGAACACAGAGTTCAAGATATTAGAACATGAGGAAATTTCAAAGTGTATCTTTTCATGAATGTGCACCTGTGTTATCACGAATGTCTCTTTGAACAACTGTAGGACCAGCTGGTAGATTGGGATATACACACACAGACACACAGACACACGCACGGACGCACGGACGCACGGACGCATACACACGTAGGCAGGGGCGTGCAGAGGGGGTTGCTTTGGTTGCCCTCGCAACTGCCCGTCTGGCCTCCTCCACTGTCTTGGCCCTTCCGAGGCGAAAAAATATATATATATATATATATATATATATATATATATATATATATATATATATATATATATATATATATATATATATATACACATTGCAAATATTACACAAAATCATTAATGGTTGAAGTCATGGTTACTAATGAGTCATTATGAAGTAGCTCATTAACTCATGGACCATCCATCCATCTTCTCCCACTTAATCCGGCTGGGTCGTGGGGGCAGCTGTTCGCCGCCCAGTCCACTATGCACCTGACCCCTCTGTGGGTGGTGAGCCCACAGGAGGGTGGACATCATGGTCCTTGAAGTTAGTTCACAGGTCACTCATGGACCGTTAGTCATAAAGTGCACAGTGGCGGCTGGTCAATAAGGCTCAAGTGCCCTAGAGAAAACATTAATAAAGTTGTTATTTTGTATTAGGCTATGTGTTTCATATTTTGTTTGAACATGTTTCTGCATAGACATATTTTTATCATGTTTAATGTGGTCATATCACACTTCATTTTATTTATGTGTTCACCCTTTGAGTTCACTGGGCCGGAGTGAACTCTGTGGAGTTCTATGGGAGTACGTTGCTTCTGCCCATTTACAGTGCAGCCCTAAAGTGCGTCTTATTTTGATTCACACACTGGCCAGGTGCTCAGTTACTATTGCCTAAATCTCCCCACAAGAGAGCGCGAGGGAGAGACACCATCACGGCAGCAAACAGACGCTGGGACCCGGGACACTTGCTGCCGCTGCCGGGACCTGTGGCAGTCGCTTGCTGCTCTGTCCGCCTCTGCCCGCTTGTTTCTGGGCAGAAAAGTTTCACCTGGGCGTAACATGCAGAGGCCTTAAGTCTTCCTCGTGCAATAGTACTAATATGTGCAAGGTTGTGAGTGGTGTGTCAGGTTGTGCTGCGGCATAAAGTTTGCGTTTGCGTGGTGCTCTGATTGTAATAACTAAACAGTGCAAGCCTAGAACACGGGACTGATGAAATATAAGACACATTATTTATATTAATTCAAAATATAGTTCAGACAATAAGCTTTCTAGTCTAGTTTATGTCAGCTCTGCCCTTGATGTACCAAAACACATTAATACACAAGTAGGCAAAATATTATTTGATTTTATCTGGAAGAAAAAAAACACAAAATGTAATGATTAATAATTTAAGTAATGGTGGATTTAACGTACTAGATTTTCAGACTCTACATTCCGCTTTCAAAATTAAATGGATCAAAATATTTATTGAACCCAAATTCTCTATGGAATTTCATTACAGCACATGTATTTTAAGCATTAGGAGGTTTAAATTTTATTCTGAGATGTAATGATAGCATCAATAGGCTTCCAATTAAACTTTCTAACTTTCACAGTTACTGTTATGTTGGTCTTTAGTATATAAGCACAACTCCTCACCAGTATTAAACATGAAATAACAAGGATATATATCTTTTCCTAAAAAATGGGTTGACCAGGGTATTATCTTTGTACACCAAGTGTTTAACAACAAAGGCATCACCTATTCCTATAAGGAATTTCTCAATATTTACAATTTTCCAATGATGCCAAGAGAATATGCAATTGTTTTTGATGCCAGTCCTTCAGGTGTGAAAATGGTGATGCCCTCTTATGTCTTATGTATTTCTAATGATGACTCAGCAAAGACAGAGCTGTTTATTAGTAACTCTGTCCTGTTTCTAAGCATTAAAACAAATAACAAATGTATAAGAGAACTTATCACAAGAGAATCTATCAGTAAACCAGCTTCGGTTTTTATTTGGCTTTTGCCTAGAAATATTTTGTAACTAATAAAACTCATGAGGTATGCTTAAAAATCCTACACAGATGTTGCCCTGTTAACGCTGTCATCTCAAAATTTCGCATAAACATAGATCATCTTTGCTCGTTCTGTCACAACATTGAAGAAACAGTCACCCATGTGTTTTGGGAATGCTCATACGCTCAAATCTTTTGGAATGACATATTTTTGTTAGTGAATAGAAAGCTTGATACAAACCTACAATTGAATATAAGACATGTTCTTTTTAAGAAAGATATTCCTGCAAAAAATGTATGTGTTGAACTTAATCTTAATCCTATCAAAGTTTCATATCCATTGCTGTAAATTTTCTAGTCAGAAACCCAAATTTATTGTATTCCAGTCCCTCTTGTCCTCTTATATGAATTCTCTAAATTATTGCACAAATCCCAAAGCCATGAAGACAAAAGCACTATGTACGGAATTTGAAATATAAAATATTATTGTATTTATTTTTTATTCTTGTACATTTGTATATTTTCATGTTGAGCCTGGTGAACATATGAACCCTTAAACTTCTAGAGATGTTTTTGTTTATACCATTGTATATTACACTGTATATTTAAAAAAAAAAAAAAAAAAGTCTAGCCAATAGTGACCAAAATTTGTGTCTGTTTCTGGCATTCGTTACAATATTATATAGCCTATATATAATTATAATTTTGGTCCCTCCATAAAATTATACCTACAGCCGCCACTGGTTACCAAGGAATTACATTTTCAATAATGTTTTGAGTTCACAGAAGAAACAGATGACCTTTTGAGGTGCATGTTTTCTGACAGTAACAAATGTTGAGTTTATTTAATTGTTTTGTAGAATGCCTCGTACCTGGAGGGAGAAAATCCGGATCTCCCTGTCTGTGTAGAACAGACCGTGCTTGTTTGGATCCCCCTCACCTTCTTGTGGCTCAGTGCACCATCACATCTGATCCACCTGTGCAAAAAGACTAAAGACAACTCAAAGCATCTGTCCAAACTCTACATCTGCAAACAGGTGATGTAAACAAACATAGAAACCTTATTACTGCTTGTTAGGGATGACGAGACATGAGGAGTCGAGTTCATGAGAGAGATTTTGACATAATTAATAAGGGCTCTATTCACACATTAAGCCTCACAATTTTTGATTTATTTGATATTTTTGCTGTCATTCTAGCTCTGCTTTTCTTGTGTGAACTGAATGGTCCCAGCCCTACTAATTGTTCTTTTATGATGTAGTTCTGAGTGCTCAATCCCAGATGGGAGTATAGTAGGAAATGTCTACATTTTATGGAAGCACATACTATGCATATTCATTTCCTTTCAAGCTAAGTCCTTAGAATTGATTAAATGTAATTAGCCTTATTTGTCTTCCTCTCAGATTGTGACAGGCCTCTTGTTCCTGGCTGCAGTAGCAGCACTCGCAGTTACACTGGGGCAAGATTTCGGTCAGGGTAAAGATCCAAATACACCAAAGAACGCAGGCGTGTACTATGCAAACCCTGTTCTGTATGCAGTGTCATGGGTAAATATGATGTGATCTTTAATCGGCCTAATATGTCTTCTTTTGTACAGACAGATGATTTTTTTTTTTTTTTTTTAATGTTATTAGATTGTGATCATAATGTGCCAGGAAGCAGTGAGGAGAAGAGGGGCTATAGACTCTACCACACTCTGCCTTTTCTGGTTGCTTCAAATTCTCTGTCATATTTTTCCATTTCAAACTCTACTAAGAGCAGCCCTCAAGCAGGTATTAAATATGTGAATTTACTACCATTGCTTTTACAGAGCAATTTTACACTTCAAGGCTTGAATATATAATATGAAATAATAATTGTTCTCTTCAGGGGGAGGACATTGATGTGCCTCGTTTCTCTCTATTCTATATTACTTTTGCATTAGAACTGTGTGCTTTTGTCCTCTCTGCTATGGCCGATGTTCCACCCGAAGCCTTAGAGCGAGTAAAAAAGGTAAAGATTTGTCCAAATGATATTGTATTTGTTGTCATCTTACTTCTTACTAATAAATATTTGTCTCTGTTGTGGTCCTGCATTAATATTGCACATTCACAATTAAATTTTCAGAATCCTGAAGAGGGTGCACCATTTTTTAGTAGAATTTTTTTCCATTGGTTCAACAGGTAAATTCTAATAATAAGAAGAAGAATAAATGGCACCGAAAATATTTATTCATGCTTTAAACCTTCTTTTCAGTATGGTATTTACAGGCTACAAGCGTCCTTTGGTCCAAGAGGACATGTGGGACTTAAATGAGGCAGAGAGCACCTCTTATATCAACAGCAAGTTTCAGTCTAACATGATGACAAAGCTGGCTGCAGCTCAGGTCAGTCACCACCTTAAAAGACAAAAGAAAGAAATGGACAAGGGGAGAAACAGAGATGAGACCCTTCCAAATGGCACGTCCAATGGTCTGAGCAAAGGCGTCAGTCAGGATGTTCTTATGATGGTAATCACATATACTACATTTCATTATCCTGTTTCATAGAAGTCTAGCACACTGTCAAGACCTGTTTTGACACAAATCCTATAAATTTGCCATTAATTATTGTCTTTGCTTTAGGAAGAAATAGAGAAGCCTAAAAATACAAAAAAGAAAAAAGGAAAAACCAAAGAGGACCAAGAAGATTATCCCAACTCATGGCTAATTCCCACCATTTACAATACTTTTAAGTGGATTCTAATTGAGTCAGCTTTTTTCAAACTTCTACAGGACCTGTTGAGTTTTGTCAGTCCACAGATTCTGAAGTAAGTAGATCAAGTGCAGCCTCTTTCTTTTCCTGATGTTCTGTCCAAACATGTGTATTGTAGTTTTATGATTTTGTTGTGAATTTGTTTATTCTTATACCATTGATAAAAAGCTCTGAAATATATTAGAGACTAAAGACTATGGATATTATAAGACTATGTGAAACTCTGTTGTTGAGATAACTGGATACAAGTTGCAGCAATTTTTAAATAAGATTGGATCAATAATACTCTTGAATCAATCTGGCCCAAGGCTTACACTACCAACTGGTAAGGTAGTCGTTTGAGCATTGAAGTAGATCCACTCAGAGCTGACAGATACTTTTACTCAAGGACTTTTATACAGTTTTTATAGACACATACCAACTAATTTTCTGGTGTTATTAAAGATGGCCATTGTGATGCATAATCCCTGTTTTTTGTTGTTTTGTCCCTAGAATGATGATTGGCTTTACCCAGGACAAGGAGCGCCCAGTTTGGGAAGGTTATCTGTACGCAGTGCTGTTGCTGGTTGTGGCCCTGCTCCAGTCTGTCTTCCTGCAGCAGTACTTCCAGCGCTGCTTTGTGCTAGGCATGAAAGTACGCACAGCCATTATGGCAGCAGTTTACAAAAAGGTAAATTTCATAAAAAGGTACATTTTTATCACAAACATTACTGGTTCTAAAAGTGAAATAACTGCTATGTTTCACCATGCCACAAAGATCAAATTGCCATTTGATTTGTTTTTACTCCCAACAAGCATTTTGCCAGGAAAAAATGCACTCAGGGTATGTGGGGGTGATGTTTTTAGCTATAAATCATTTCATTGATTCAAAGGAAGCAGTATACTTTTTCTTGCCTCATGCTCTGAAATTATCAGCAATTTTTTTCATGTTATATGTTCACCACAGGCCTTGGTTGTATCAAATGACATACGTAAAGAATCCACAGTGGGGGAGACGGTGAACCTGATGTCAGCTGACGCTCAGCGCTTCAACGACGTCACCAACTTCATCCACCTGCTCTGGTCCTGCCCTTTGCAGATCACCCTGGCTATCATCTTCCTTTGGTTTGAGCTGGGACCCTCTGTGCTGGCAGGACTGGCAGTGATGATCTTAATGGCTCCAATCAATGGACTGTTGGCCACCAAAGCTAGAAAAATCCAGGTTGGAAACATTGTGTCTTCTTTTTTATTATTTCAGTTCATTTGTTAGTTTGTTTTTACAAGGACATCTCTTTTTCAAATAGATTACATGTCTATCTATCATTACTATCTTGCTATTGTTCGGTATATCTTGTGAATTCGCTGTGTTGTAGTGGTTTGTGGATGTTGTGGGTCTCTTCATGGCTTCTACCCTCTCGCACCCAATTTCACACTACAGCTGCCCTCCCAAATAAAGCCTTTGGGCCAGAAAAATCTTTAAATCTTTAGTATTTACACAGTTTTGCTTGGTACTCAGGTTACACAAGTCACAATCACAGTTTCCAAGATGGCCGCACGTTCATGGAAGTCTGTTAGCTGGTGGTAAACGTTGGTAAAATTTGATGAAAGTTTGAATGGACAGTTGACAGACAATCTACACGCTGCCTTAGACCAAGTTAAACAATCAATCCTACAGGCTTTTTCGAATGTTCACTAATGTTATTCTTAGTGAAAAGATAGGGCACGGTGCCCGACAGACTCAGAGGTCTTGGGACGCTGCATTGGATTGGATTATAAACGTTGTTTCCTTACCGGTTGTGGAGATGTGGATCAAATCATGTCATGAATTTGCTGTGGATCGTAGTGGGGATTTGACTTCCAGTGATGCCATTATTTGTGATGAGCGTAATCTCCTCTGTGTAAAGGGAAGTGTTTTCCTCTCTGAGTTTTATTGTCATCCGATACTGAGCAGTGTTTCTCTTAAGACAATCCGGCGTTGATTTTACTATTTTATCCACAGTATAACTTCGCTGATCTCCGCGCGTCTGGCAGATGACCAGGAATTCTCCGACTGTGGCATCGTAGACGTCTCATGGGCGCTTTATTTGCACAGTAAAGGAAAGTGCTCTCCTCGTGGCTTATACTTCTACTTAGCGTGCATAAAATGAGAGCTTGAATGCATGCATTGGCCCTAACTGCATATATTGTATTCTATTTGCGGCATTGGCTTGGTTTTTGCATCTGTCTCTTCCTGTTTTGGTGTGAC
The DNA here is from genome assembly GCA_030686955.1 of Odontamblyopus rebecca. Lineage (NCBI taxonomy): Eukaryota > Metazoa > Chordata > Actinopteri > Gobiiformes > Gobiidae > Odontamblyopus > Odontamblyopus rebecca. Next base: position 20,868,555 of record CM060662.1, on the reverse strand, counting down.
GTTGCAGCTCCTCCGCTGTAGAGTTTTGGAAATCCCGAACTGGATCATTGCATGAAACTGAGCATTTAGTTCTTGAATATTCAGGTATTTGGACGCTTAAAGCAAATCTTGCACTTATTTTTTACACAACTTGAGCCATTATGCCAGCGGTTCATGTTGTTTTCTTCATTACAACCTTGTGTTATTTAAATTTGTGTTACTTAAAAAACTCATGTGACTTCGTGGACTCCCGTTCATTTACCCCGTACATAGATGTGGTAAATCACGGAACTGGATTATATGGTTAGGATCCGGATCTGCAAAGCTGTAAACTACAACTTTTTCAGTCTTCCAGATTTGTAGGTCTATTAAAACTAATTGCTGTGATGTTACTCCAAGAAAATTTCAATGTCCCTACTGCTATCCTTAGTGGTATTGTATCTGAGAAACAAATCTTAGTATATAAGTATATTAAAAAGAAAATGCTGATTGTCTTATTACTTCTGATCTCTGTAAATGTACAACCCAACCCAGGCCCAACTGAAAGTTATGATACCCCGGCTCAATTCAAAGAGATATCAGGACTTGGTTTCTTACATATGAATGTCCGTAGTTTAGTACCAAAAATGGATTTAATTCATATTTGAGCTGATTCCACTGATCCTGATGTTATAGTTTTGAGTGAAACATGGTTTATGAAATTTAGTGATAATGATATTCACATTCAAGGGTACAACGTTTTTAGAACTGACCAACCCAGAAGGGGTGGGGGTGTTGCAATCTTTGTGAAAAGTAAGTTCCAGGTGAATGTCTTAATGTCTAAATCTGTGGTTAAACAATTTTTGGCGCTTGACCTTGAAATCTCAAGGAACCTGCAGTTAGCGGTTGTTGGTTGTTACAGAATGCCTTCTGCTGTGAGTGAGGCTTTACCCTCGTTAATACAGCTCCTATCTGAGATTAAATCAAAAGAAATTGTTATATCTGGAGACTTAAATTGGAATTGGAATCTGCTACCAGTGGCAGATGAGTTTAAACCAAATTGTGATGCACTAAATCTTACACAATTGGTGGAAGCCCCCACAAGACCAAATCCAAAAGAAAAAAAACAGATAAATCTACTTTGATTGACTTTTAATTTTAACTAATGCGCCTCATAAATACTCTACTGCATCTATATTTGCTAATGATATTAATGATCACTGTGCAGTTGCTACAGTCCGAAGTGCTAAATTGCCTAAAACAAAATCAAGAATTATCTTGAAGTGCAATATGATTTTTTTTTTCAGAGCAGGCTTTCTTTCATGACCTTTATTACTTTGAATGGAGCAGAATTGAGCTCATAAGCGACATTGAATCTGCTTGGAATTTGTTTTATGATGTTTTTAGTAATATTATAAATAAGCATGCACCTTTTAAAAGAACCCGTGTTAAGGGCAGGGATAATCCCTGGTTTACGCCTGATCTTGCAGCCCTGTTGAAGGAAAGCAACATCACCTGGGCGAAAGCCAGAAGATCAAAGTTAGATCTTGACTGGCTACACTTTAGAAAACTCCGAAATTTGTGCACACTTGCGATTAGAAATGCAAAAGCTAATTACTTTCTTTTACAAACAACTCGTAATCTTAATAATAATTTTTGGAAGACTATTAAGTCTATTGATCAAACAAATTATCTTTTGAATCTACCTTCATGCATAATAAAGGATGGCAAGAAAATAACAAATCCTCAAGAAATGTTAGACTGTTTCAATAGTCACTTTATTGAATCTGGATCAATGTTCACCAGGACCAGACGATCTTGAATCCTATTTCTTAAAATTAGCATCAGATTTCATTGCCACTCCACTGGCCCACCTTTTTAATCTTACGGTAATTACAAATGAAATTCCCTTGATCTGGAAATCTGCTTTTGTCACCCCTCTATTCAAAGGTGGTGGTTCATCCAACTTAAATAATTACAGGCCGATTTCTAAATTATCTCCCTTGGCCAAACTTCTGGAATCCCTCATTAGACTATTTATCTGAAAATAATCCTAACCTAATCGTAATCCTAACTGAGTTTCAGTCTGGATTTTGGAAGCATCATAGCACTACAACTGCAGCCTTAGAAGTAGTGAATGACATAGTTTAATCTTTAGACAATAAAAAAACATTGTGCAGCTCTTTTCGTTGATCTTACAAAAGCCTTTGATACTGCTGATCATCTTATTCTGGAACAAAGATTAATTGCAAATGGACTATCATCTCAAGCAATACACTGGTTTAGAAACTATCTCTCAGGAAGAACTCAGACTGTTCAGGTAGATGGCTCCTCATCAGACACTCTCAGTATCCACACGGGTGTGCCGCAGGGGTCGGGTTTTGGCTCCCTTACTTTTTATTTTGTATATATAAATAATATCAGTCAAAACATTCCAAATTGTTACTTTCATTTTTATGATGACGACACAGTAATGTACAGTGTGGCATCTATTCCACTTGATGCCCTTCAGCAGTTACAGATTGCTTTGGTTTCATTTGCTGCTTTACATGAATGTTGTTTTTTCCTGTTTTGATATGTCTGTGTGTATGTTTGGCTCATCCATATCTTGGAACGCCCTTAGAGGCAACTGTTGTTGCGATTTTGGGCGCTACAAAATAAATTGAATTGAATTGAATTTGGACATATTTCAAAGGAAACTCCAAGACTTAAAGCTTACCTTAAACATAGACAAAACAAAATCAATGCTATTTTCAAATGTCAAAACACTCTCCTCAGATCTTCCTTAAATCTCTACTTTACAAGGTGCTCAAATTGAGAAAGTGGACAAGTACAAGTATCTAGGTCTTTGGATTGATAGCTCACTTTCATTCACGTTTCACTTATAGCGGTTAACTCAAAAACTGAGAGTGAAATTAGGCTTCTTTTTTAGGATTAGGCCCTGTCTTTCTTTTGAGGCTAGGAAAAGGCTTGTGGAAGCCACATTTATGTTGGTGTTGGACTTTGGTGATGTGGTTTATATGAATGCTTCTGCACAGAGTCTGCGAGCTCTGGACACAGCTTACCATGGAGCCCTGAGGTTTATCACTGGTCTCAGAGCGCTCACACACCACTGTGTGCTGTACGCACGTGTGGGCTGGACTTCCCTAACCACACAGAGGCTGAAACACTTGTATCTGATGGTCTATAAATGTATTTTTGGTCTGACCAAACAGTGACCACTGACAACAGTGACCACTGACACTGACCGTCTTACCTGCAAAAGCATGTAGTTCTAAAAAGTTCTGGGGCCTACAGCCTGCGCTCCCAGGATTTGCTTTTGTTGTCAGTTCCCAGAGTAAAGTCTGAGTTTGGTAAGAAAGCTTTTCAGTTTTATGCTCCTTCGGCATGGAAAATGATTTGAAGTTGTAGAATATTTTAAACCAATTTTTAAAAACAGAGATCTGGAATCCCAGGGTGAAATTGTTTTAACTATCTTTGAATTGTGTTGGTTATTCTGTCATATTGAATGTATTGTATGTATGTTTTTATCTGTTTTGAAACTTTGAAATGTTGTGGCCTCTTGGCCAGGATGCTCTTGAAAAAGAGATTTTTTATCTCAATGAGAATATTTCCTGGTTAAATAAAGGTTAAAAAAAAACCCACTGAAATTAGAGCTGGGCGGTATGACCAAAAATTGTTATCACGGTATTTTTTTAAATTATCACGGTATCACGGTATTTAACGGTATTTTTGTCTTTGGCTAAGTGGAGTGTGATAGAGTTGGTAATATCATTCCAACGTTTGCTTTTCTTGTCATAGACGGTCCCTTTAGACGGAGAATACGAAGATTGCATGAAAGTAAAATCTGCATCTTCTCCCCAATCTCTGCGTAACGTTGGCAGTGCAGCACAAAACACTACACAGACGTCCCTGGTAGGCGCGTTTGCTAAAGGGACCGTCTGTGTAGTGTTTTGTGACACGGCTCCCTTTTTCGGAGAGCGGGAGTGCGCGGAGCCGTGCCCGGGCGAGAGCGCGGAGAGCGCGGGTGCGCGGAGCCGTGCCCGGGCGAAAAGGTGAAGAGCGGGGCTCCGCGCACCCGCGCTCTCGCTCGGGCGCGGCTCCGCGCAGTCCCGCTCTACGCTCTCTCGCCCGGGCACGGCTCCGCGCACTCCCGCTCTCCGAAAAAGGGAGCCTGTGTCTGTGTCATTTTCTTCGTCCATGCTCACCACTCAACTCACTATCCTTACCTGGCTTGTTGGCTTGTTTGGTGTAACACTGAAAAACAGCCCCTGCTCAATCTACCGCTGTGCGACGTTCCGCCGCTCTGTGTTGCCGACATATGCGTGCACACACGGTATGGCGGTAAATAAAAAATTCATATCATAAAAATAAAAATTACCGGTATACCGGTTCAAACGGTATACCGCCCAGCCCTAACTGAAATGTCACTACACAACAGGAATTATATGCGATGCCAGTGACAGGCGCTGGTTGGACACTTAAACTGGTGTTTTGAAATTATTTTATTTTAGAAGCACATCTTAAAATTGAAAAAAAAAAATCTATATTTAAAATGAGTTACAGTTAAAATGGTTACACTGCCATTTGTCAAGAGCTCCAAGAACACTTTATGAAAGTGTAAAGCTTATAAAGCTTTCTTTTCAGGTTGACAACATGAAGTTCAAAGACAAGAGACTGAAAATCATGAATGAAATGCTAAATGGAATCAAGGTGAGTTTTCTTTGTCGTTCACATCTTTTGTGACCCCCTTATTTATTTATTTTATTTTAATAAAGAAGGAACAATGCATAACAAGTCATAAAACCAAAGGCACATACCATACTCCTTTGAAACATTGAAACATATTGCATATGACTTCGATACACTCTTTCCCACAAAGGGTTATGAGTGGACTGAATGAAATGAGTATGGTACATATCCAAATTATACGGTAAACATTTTTTGTAGCTTACACATGATCACATTTGCATGACTCTAAACCACACTTCACAATTATTGATCTATCCTGGCCAATACTTAAAGATGCACTGTGTCACTTTTTTGCTGGAGGGTTCGCCACCTTTTTTGTTTCTGTGGAGATGTTATTGTTTTGTTTAGAATTCCCTGATATGGCATTAAAAGTGGCGGCATGGTGGCTGAGTGGCAACACTCAGGCCTCACAGCAAGAAGGTTGCGGGTTTGATCCCCGGGTCGCCCGGGCCTTTCTGTGTGGAGTTTGCATGTTCCTCCCCGTGTCTGGATGGGTTTCCTCCGGGTGCTCCGGTTTCCCCCATCAACCCAAAACATGCCCGCACCCCTATGAACTAACATCAAGGACCATGACGTCCACCCTCCTGTGGGCTCACCGCCTGCAGAGGGGTTCATAGGGGATGTCAGGTTCTATGAGGATTGGGCAGCAAACTGCCCCCGCGACCCAGCTGGATTAAGCGGGAGAAGATGGATGGATGGCATTAAAAGTATCCATCTTGCATTGACTCAATAACATGTTTTTTATTGACCTAAAAACGTGCTTTCTTACTATGAATGGGCACGCCTCTCCACAGATCTGACATGTAACTTAGCAAATGTAAATGCCATATTGTGGAACATTTCAGGCAATATCTCCATAGGGAGAACCAGGTGATCATTAATGTGTCTTTTTGGGTTTTGTTTTTGCTCATATATGGATATATTTGAATGACCCATTCTAGTCTTCCTTTTCCTCTTCTAATATACTAGATTTTGAAACTGTTTGCATGGGAGCCCTCCTTTCAGAATCAGGTGGAAGAACTCAGAAAGGAAGAGCTGAAGGTTTTGAAAAAATTTGCCTATCTCTCATCTGTGTCAACATTCATCATGACTTGTGCTCCTGCTCTGGTGAGTCAAAAGGAAAAAAATACATCATAATTGATGTGTAATATATTGCTGAAGTTAATATAGACAATACACAATAATACTGAAACCAAACCATGAAGCAGAATTAACCCCAATAAACTCTTATGTACAGTATCTTTAATTAACCTGAGCTGCAGAATGAAACACTCACACTTTGTATCTATAATGAGTCATAGAAGTTATTTGTTCAACCCTTTACAGCTCAAGTCTCATCATAGTACAGAAAAAATACCAAAAATGTCCCATTATTGCAAAGAAAAAGGCCTCCAATAAATATTGTTCACCCAAACATATTGTTCCATCTGTCATGTATTGAACGCTGATTCAATCTAGTAATTATACCCAGTCATCATTAGCCATGCCCGATGAGATCCTCTTTGTCCTCTACAGGTATCATTAGCCACTTTTGCAACATTTGTTGGAGTGAGCCCAAACAACGTCCTGACAGCGGCCAAAGCCTTTACATCTATATCTCTCTTTAATATTCTTCGCTTTCCTCTGGCAATGCTCCCCATGCTAATCGCAGCAATGGTGCAGGTCAGCACATCCCAAATCACTTTTTTTTTCACAGCCATCCAAACATCACTCTGAATGCACGTTTGCTCTTTAGACAGTTGTGTCAAAAAAGCGTCTTGAGAAATTCCTTGGTGGTGAAGACCTTGACCATGAAATTGTACAGCATGACCCTTCTTTCAGTAAGTTGACAGTTTTTTGTAATTATACTGTTACTTGGTTTGGTGGGATAATACCCTTAGTAAATATACATTTTATACTTTACATGTTACATGTACTTTACATTTGTGAGACAAGTTAAAATTTAATACAGGGGAATTGCTAAATTCTAAAACATATTGATAATATTACTAGGGATTCAATTTCAGTTTATTTGCCAGAAACCCTTTTTCTTTACCATTATCAGACAGGGATAACAGTATGACAGTAAATCTAAATGGCACCAGCTAGCCTCTAACAGGTGGGCTAGGCTGATAAAGGTGGGCAGATGGGCTAAAACTGATAAAAGCTGTTCGGATTCAAAGAGGTCAAAGACATAGACATTGTGTTTTTATGTCTTTGAATATCTTACTTTTGGTGCCACATGTGAAGCAGGAAGTTAATTTCTCACATTTTTTACCCTTTGTGTGACACCAATTATCTAGGTACGGCCATTACTATTTCTGATGGTTCCTTTGCCTGGGAACGAGAGGGAGATCCACAGCTAAAAAAGTATGTTTTACATCGTTTACACCACCAGTTTATAAATCATCTGTCACAGTTTTTGAAAAATGTCTGTGATTTCTAGTGTGTCCATTGAGATCAACCCAGGCAAATTGGTGGCTGTGGTGGGAGCTGTTGGCTCAGGGAAGTCCTCCCTCATATCAGCTGTTCTTGGTGAAATGAACAAGAAAAAAGGTTTAATCAACGTCCAGGTAATGAGCCTTATATGTGATTAATAAAACAGCCAGTGTAAATGTAGATGTTAAAAATGGGCTGTAAATAGTTCAGTTTAATTGTGTTGGCTAGATACTGTTAATGGTTAATCCTCAGTGATATTGTGTGATGGTGTGTACTTTACACAGATACTAGTCAAGTAAACATAGCTTTCACTATGCATTTCTGTTCAGGGTTCACTAGCGTATGTCCCGCAACAAGCATGGATACAAAACGCCACTCTGAGAGACAACATACTGTTTGGCTCTGCTTATGAAAAGGGCCGGTTTCAACAGATCATTGAGGCTTGTGCCCTTGGTCCTGATCTTGAATTGCTGGCTGGAGGAGATCTTACGGAAATTGGAGAAAAGGTACTTTAATTAAATACACAGCAAGAGGAATAAGAAATAATAAATAGTACAAAAATATATTTTCATTCTAGTATCTTTGTTGGAGCATTGTCTGTATATTTTGTCCTTACATTAATATGTGGTTCATCCCTGCTAGTTGTGTATTTCCACTCACAATCAGGGCAATGTGACGTATATTGAATCAGAACATTATGGTCACCAATTACAGGAGGCGGATAACAGGTGACCTCATGTAACATATAACAAAAATGTAACAACATAAACCTTGTCTTTGGGCAAGACACTTAACCCGCTTTGTGTTGCATTTTTTGTATGAAAAGCACTCTATAAATAAAGTTTGATTGATTGATTGATTGATTGAACCACCTTGCCCTCAGTGTCGTACACTTGTGTATGAGTGTGTCTGTGAATGGGTGAGTGGTTTCTTCTTGTGAAGTGCTTTGTGTGCTTTGAAAGATAGAAAAGCGCTATATAGAAATGTGATCATTTACCATTTACCTTCTTTACTTTGTCCTGTATTCACAGGGCATCAATCTTTCAGGTGGTCAGAAGCAGCGTGTCAGCTTGGCCCGTGCTACATACAGTACAGCTGATATCTACTTGTTAGATGATCCCTTGTCTGCTGTAGATACACATGTAGGAAAACATCTGTTTGACAAAGTCATTGGACCAAATGGACTTCTCAGAGACAAGGTTGGTTCAAAACTTCTGTCTGGTTGCTTTTGGGGTTTGGTGAATATACTTTATAGCCACATACACTCTAATTTCCTTTGTGTGTATTTCAGACCCGTGTCCTTGTGACTCACGCGGTTAGTTTTCTGCCTTTTGTTGATGAAATTATAGTCTTAAAAGATGGAACAGTTTCTGAAGTTGGATCTTATAACAGCCTTCGTGCAAGCAAGGGCGCTTTTGCAGAGTTTTTAGACACATATGCCAAAGAGCAAAGCACTCAGGACCAATCACACAGAGGTATTAACATCATAACAACATTATAAATTTAAACATCCCCAACATGAAGGGGAAAAGGTCTGTATTATTTGACATTGTATATAAAAGAGTTCCTTTGCCTTTCTAGATAGCAATGAGGTAGAAATGATTCCTGATATGGAGGACACTCAAATAGACTCTCCCCTTGAAGACGCTATTTCTGTTACACTGAAGAGAGAAAACAGTATCAGGCGAAGTCAACGTGGTGGCAGGTATAAACTGTAGTAGTTTTGCAGGTTTTTTTTTTTTTTTAATTTATTCTTGTTTCTTAATGTAATGACCTTTCAATTTGTTATTAGTGTGAGACTAAGGGCCACAAGTTCACTGAAAGAACCAAAAGATGAACTCATCAAAGGACAAAAGTTGATTGAGAAAGAAGCTATGGAATCTGGGCAGGTATTCATGTTTATATATATATATATATATATATATATATATATATATATATATATATATATATATATATATATATATATATATATATATATATATATATATATATATATATATATATATATATATATATATATATATATATATATATATATATATAAAATAAACTGTGGTAATGTGCTAGTGTGAAATAATTGCTTTTTTCCCAGGTTAAATTGTCAGTTTTCCTCCAATACATCCGTGCTATGGGCTGGGGCTACACCTTCCTTGTGATTGCAATATATTTCATTCAAAACATTGCCTTCATTGGACAAAATCTGTGGTTGAGTGACTGGACAAATGATGCTATTGACTACGCCAACATGACCTACCCATCCTGGAAACGTGACACCAGGATTGGGGTGTTTGGAGTGCTGGGAGTGGCCCAGGGTAACACATCATCTTTATTTACAGTTTATATTTATTTAAAGTTATGAAATGCACCTTGAAATAACTACATAAACTGACTGATAACTGAAATACTAGAAATGTCTCTATTTTGTTTTAGGCATTTTTGTGTTTGTGGCTACAATACTTCTGGCCAATGCTTCAGTATCTGCCTCTCGAATATTGCACTCAAGGCTACTTGATAACATACTGAAAGTTCCTATGGTTTTCTTTGACACCACCCCCACAGGCAGAATACTCAACCGCTTTGCAAAGGTATGTCTTATTTTTCTATCTATACTGGTAACATAATAATTCAATGTTAAAATATGTTATCTAAGACCCAAAGAGACTGTTTATGTGTTTCTCAAGATTATTATTTCAAAGAGTGCACAGGTCCTTTCAACTGGGTGCCAACAACAAATGATATGAATCAATGTTCAAACAAAAGTACTTTGTCTTTTTTACTTTACCAGTTAATAGTTTTTCACTGCTTTTGAGGTACAATGCAAACATGGGCTCTACTATGGTTCCTAGTACTGAACATTACACTGAGTTGGAAGCTAATTACATTTGTCCTTTAGGATATTTTCACAGTGGATGAAGCTATACCACAATCAGTCCGGTCTTGGATCCTGTGTTTTCTTGGTGTCTTAGGTACACTCTTTGTAATCTGTCTGGCCACCCCTTTCTTTACCATCGTCATAATCCCACTGGCTGTTCTCTACTACTTTGTACAGGTGAGTGAAATATTACATGGTTTAGGTGAGGAAAGAGTGTGATACTTACTGTGCCATTCACATTGATCTCTGTCTTTTCTCTACTTAAAGCGATTCTATGTGGCCACTTCAAGGCAGCTACGTCGGCTGGACTCAGTATCTCGATCTCCAATATACTCTCATTTTGGAGAGACAGTGTCTGGTCTGTCAGTGATAAGAGCTTATGGTCATCAAGAAAGATTTCTCAAACTAAATGAGAAAACTATTGATGAAAATCTGAAATCTGTCTACCCTTGGATTGTATCTAACAGGTAATGTAGTAATCTTGATCTCTCAGGTTTATGATAAAGATATGTATGCAGATGTTTTGGCTTGGATTTGGTTAAGGGTGTACTGACACTTGCACATTCAACACATAAGCCTGGAAATAAATTTGAACTAAATCAGGAACATCCAAGACTATAAATGAATGGGACCAAATCAAGTCTACAGTAGGACTCAAACTGGGCCCAAACAAGGACAGGTATGAACGTGCCCCAAGTATCTCTTTAACAATGATCACCATCCTAGATATTGGGTGCAACAGAAAATGTGCCAGTTTGTAAAAAAAATAATTTGTGTTCAATCAGTTGAACAATATTGCTTAAAATACTATGAAAGAATAAGTAATCTATGAATGTTAAAGTTTCAATGCATCTTTAACCACAAACTAGGCCAATGGTTTGTCATGTAATCAAATCTACATAAGCAGTCATTATTGGCAGACGTATATGTTGTGCAATTTGTCTTGTGACAGATGGGTCGCTATTCGCCTGGAGTTTGTGGGTAATCTGGTGGTGTTTTTTGCTGCGCTGCTTGCCGTCATTTCCAGAAACCGTCTTGACAGTGGCATGGTGGGGATGTCAATATCCTATTCACTTAATGTTAGTCACAGTCTCACACATTTTCACATTTTTTTACCATGGTGTATTTAGTGCAGCTATTAACACTGAGCACTCCACTCTCGTTGATACTAATGTGTAAACAGGTTACCCAGACTCTTAACTGGTTGGTTAGAATGACCTCAGAATTGGAGACCAATATTGTTGCAGTGGAGAGAGTGAGTGAATATTCCGAAATTGAAAATGAGGTATGCTTCTGTGGTAACTCTTTTCTTATTTACCATAGATCAGTGTATTTAATAGAAGGAATTTATCTTTATCTATGTAGGCACAATGGATAACTGACACAAGACCACCAAAAAAATGGCCAGAGGAGGGAAAGTTGCAGTTTGAAAATTATAAGGTGCGCTACCGACCTGAACTGGATCTGGTGCTACATGGAGTTACATGTTTCATAGACAGCAAAGAAAAGGTATGGACATCTGTTTTACAATAAAGACATTGATTGTACTGATTAATAAATAATTGTTATTTTTTTGTTATGTAAAAGTATCTACATGGAGATGTTATTTCTTTGCCTGAAATGTTCCACAGTATAGGCATTAAACACATCTCCCTTCCTTTGTTCAATCACAAGTGTTTTATAGTTCAAATTACCTTAAAAAAACAAAACAATTCTTACCATGTGCAGGCTTGCTTCTCCACAGATCTGACCATTAACCTGTCTCCATTGTGATTACCAAGTTTATTTCCATAGTGTGGAATAATCATGGCAAAACAGTAATATCTCCAAGCAGAGACAAGCAGGTGGTGGACCTTTCACCCGAAAAGTTACATAGTGCACCTTTAAATTCCTTTCAGTTGACAACAGTTATGTCACATGACATTAAAGGCTCTTTCTGAAGCATTTTTGGAGAAAATAATTTACTTTAGTTTTGAGATGATGTTGAACTTCACCATCGAATTAGATGATTGGTGATTAAGTGATTATTAAAGCCAGGGAAATTGCACCTATAAAAAAAAGATCTGATCAACAAACTAATTTATAACAGCTATTTCAGTCACTTCATCAAGAAGGACTCTTGTGACTTAAGGACAAAAAAGATTTTGATGTGTCTCTCATCTTTTGCCTTTCATCTTTGACTGTCAGGCAATGATCATTATTTGGTTGCTCTAATCAAATTTTCAGCTCTTTTCTCAAGTGTATTCTTGGTCTTATTTTGTGATGTTAAAACTTAAAATATCTGGTAAAAACATAAAAAATATATATTCATGCTGTGTAAAATACTTCTAATTAGTGCTGTCAAAATATTGTGTTATTAATGAGTTAACTCAAAACAATTTTAACACTGTTACTTCTTATTGCGAGATTAACGCTCTTTGTAACTAGTAACGTTAGAAAGCTACAGGATCCGGCTGTAAACCGGATGCAAAACAATTTGTACGAAACTGAGAAGTCTCAGTTAGAGGAGGCGGTGGGCACATGTCTCTTATAATCTCTTATTCAGTGGTTCTTAACCTGGGTTCGATTGAACCCCAGGGGTTCGGTGAGTCAATCTCAGGGGTTCGGCAGGGGTCAAGACACACATCCAACTCATATGATTCATGATGACACGCCCCGTTTGGCCCTTATTGGCTGCAGGACATTTTGTGAGTGCAATAGTCTTGTGACTGTCATGATGGTACTTCGTATAATTTCTTAATATTTTCCCTTCATGCTAACTATGTCGAGCAAAAAAAGAAAGTGGTCGGACAAATATGTGCAATATGGATTCACTTGTGCACCAATAAAATATATATACCTATGTTTTGAATTTGAAAAAAACATTTATTTTTCCAGTTAAGAAGGGTTCGGTGAATGCGCATATGAAACTAGTGGGGTTCAGTTAAGAACCACTGCTCTTATTATACATCCATACTTCACTATTAATGGTTTTCAGATCCTACAATGTGATGATGTTACAGGAAAGAGACAGTTTTTCCCACTGATTACAAAGTACTTTGCTATGAAATATCCAAAAGGTAAATTCACAAATGCTGAACCTGAATATTTGTATGAATGCCTAGACATAAGAACTCACAGTATGGCAACAAAAATCTGCATTTGAACAGTATTAATTTTAACTGCCGCCATCAGTATTAAATAACACTGGTCTATAGAATGTTGCGATGTCATCTGAAACCCACCAATACAAGCGCTGTGTGTGCACTGATGTTACTCATATGGGGAAAACACGAAATAAAGTCTGCTCCAAAACACAGTGAACCTGTGCTTATTTTCAATAAGGACAGCGACAGAAGTTTTGCAGCCTTGTCTCCGGCTTGTCCTCACTCCTCTGCACTGTATTGTATTCATAAACTCATGGAGGAACACGTATTGCAGCAGGACTCATATTGGTGTCACTATTTAATAGATATTTCTGCCACTGGACTTATTTCTCTGCTAAAGCAATAGCTCTGCTGTGCAACAGTAAACTAACAGGACCGTGTGATGACTTCATCGGCCATGGCCCGGTTCGGTTGTGCCGGTGTGAGTCAGAGAACCCTAAGCACCTGTGCCTGAGCACTGCACGAAGACAGAAGAGAGGCACTTCGCTGCCACTGTTGGAGAGCACTTCATGAAAGTGGAACAATAGAGTGAACATCAAACACAAAGTTGTCTCACTGATAATTTTTATGGTTTGCAATAAAAAAAAAAAACATTTGCACAAAGTATTAAAATGACAATTCAAGGGACAAAAATTGCAATTAATTAACTATGACATTCATGAGATTAATCAGGATTAAATATTTTAATTGATTGACAGCACTACTTCTAATATGTTCCAGTCTATGCAGATTGTTATATGATGGTGCATACTGATCAAAAGCATTCTAATGTATTCTCTCTCATCTCCTACTCAGATTGGTATTGTGGGTCGAACAGGAGCTGGCAAATCAAGCCTCACTAACTGTCTTTTCCGGATAATTGAAGCGGCAGAGGGTCGGATCCTTATTGATGGTATTGACATTTCATCAATAGGGCTTCATGATCTTAGAGGCAGCCTCACAATCATACCACAGGTACTATCCAAACACAAAGTGCTAGTTTCTGTCTCTCACCTGTACTGACCTGTCTATCTCTGTACAGGACCCAGTGCTGTTCTCAGGCACTCTAAGGATGAATCTGGATCCATTCAACAAATACTCTGATGAGGAAATCTGGAAAGTACTGGAGCTGTCCCACCTTAAGACCTTTGTGTCTGGGCTGCAGGAGGGGCTTCTGTATGAGGTCTCTGAAGGGGGTGAAAATCTCAGGTCTGGCACTTTTTGAATTTATTTACTGACTTTTAAAACAATGGGTGATTAATATTTGTCTTGTCAAAACATAACATAAAAAACTAAATAAAGTAAGAATTTTAAAATTGTAAAGCAAATGGAATAACTGGAGTTCTAGTCAGATCCAGAGGGATGCAAGTGATAATCTATCTTTGGTCACTAATCTATAATCTTCTGTTGCTATGAACAGGCATAAATATTTATATTTTGAATTACACATTTTAATTTATGGTATAGGTCGAGATAAGGGTTGAACATGACAAATTTTATTTATTAAAGTTAGTGCTAACCCAAACCAATTTCCTAACCACAACACATTTTTCTATTGCTCTCTTCCTAAACTTCATCACTTTAAATGTCTCTCTGGTACCATTAACCTAAATGAACTTGCTGAAGCTGAAAAATTACCTAATGCAGCTTTCAAAAATAATAAGCTGTCTCACTTCCGTGATGTGGTACATACACACAAAATTACAGATAAAGCAGACATTTCTTCTAGGATTACTAAATCTCTAAATCAAGTAATGGCAAAAATGCACATATTTTAGTTTTGTAAATGTTATTTCCATGTCTGTGTTGTCAGTGTGGGACAGAGGCAGCTCCTGTGTTTGGCTCGTGCACTACTCAGGAAGTCACGGATCTTGATCTTGGATGAGGCCACGGCGGCTGTGGACCTGGAGACAGATGACCTGATCCAGACCACCATCCGTAAAGAGTTCTCTCACTGCACAGTGCTCACTATCGCCCACAGGTTGCACACCATAATGGACAGCTCCAGGTGAGTGCAGAGGAGTTCAGACAATCTCACATCTTTCCAGTCTCCAGTTAAAGTCAGTGAAGGCAATGAAATGCAATAACAAGAGCTAAAAACTAGATTTATGCCATCTGCAACTCCAATGTAAATTGTAATTTCCCTACTTTGTCAGATCTTACTTTCTTTTCTCTAACCCACATTTGAAGTACCTTATTAAATGTATTAAACACATTTTCCTATTTATATGTATTCTCTGTAATGCAAACAGCCAAAATACAGTTTCCTAATACTGTATATTCAATTTACTGATTCAATAGCATTATTTTGTATTATCCTACAAACACAAAGGTACAGTACCGGGTTTCAAGGGTGTGATGTGACTGAATTTATGGTGCATCCTTCTGTGAAAAATACCTGATGGGTGGCCACAGCTGTGCAGTCCTACACAACCAGTAACCCCATATGACTGCAAATGGAAACCAGTTTTTAAGCTTATTTTTGTTATTAATGTCTTTGTACATTTTCCTCAATATAAAGACTTAACTAAATTAATGTTTGTTTTACACAAATGTCCATAGCATTAAACTTGATAGAGATTCATATTTGATTATTCCTTAACTTCTATCTTTTATAGATATGTATAGCATTTTTTGCAAGTGTAGTTGTTGTAAATGTGCTTTATAAATAAGCTTGACTTTGGTATTGACTTCTCCTGTACAATCTATCCTGAAGTCAAACTGTACATAATGCCACCTTCCTTTAACAGTAATTGCAGAGTTCACTGAATAAATCTCTTCTGCTCTACTTTTTCTTCTTGCAGAGTAATGGTGCTAGATGCTGGAAAAATAGTTGAATTTGACTCTCCAAGCAACCTTCTCGCCAAACATAGCCATTTCTATTCCCTGGCGAAGAACGCAGGGATCACACAACCTGAAGACACATTTCTCTGAATAGGCTTGTGTTTTACAGCTAATTTTTTAGACAATACTTGTATTGTATATTGATGTGTTGCAATGTTGAAATAATTTTGTGTATCAGACTAATACAATTTTTTTGTCTAAATGTGCCAACATTATTTAGATTCATTATTCAGGTTTATTATTTCTTTAACCATGAGATGCTCTCTTGGGAACAGTAGGCCATACAGATTATTGAACACTTCACACTTCACAATAGCAGCCACTTTAGGTTAGTCCCATAAGACCCTGTTTCATTAAATCATCATTTTTGATTAGGTGGTGGGGTTAGGGGCTGTTATGTGAAGTGATGTTGCTGCCTGCCAGAAGCGAGACTTTTTTTTTTATTACACATACCTACGATTGCAATATTGACTAAGAAGAAATACTAACGTCATCTTGTGGTACATTACGGCTTGACCTCCCACAGTTTCTTCCGCACAGTACAATTTGGTTTATTGTAAGAACTATTTTAACAAATGCCGTGACATTTTGTGTAAATCGGCTACTTAAAATGTCTTCTACTTATGACTCAAAAAGAAAGCACAGTGCAGTTTTAACTGTTAAAAAAGATCTCATGCAGTAGGCCTGTTAAGTTCCCACAAAAGATAAAGTGCCAATAGCTCATCTTCTCCTCTCATACTGTATGTTATCACTGAATAACCTACATTATTTCCTTCTATAGGCTGCATTTTATTAACTACATAAACTGAAAAGCCATCTATTCCTCTGTTTAGCGTGTATGAGTGAAGGAGAGGAGAAGAGAGAGAGAGGAAAGGAGGTTGAATCAATTGAACGAAAATAGAGACCGGCATAACGCACAAAGAGGCTGTATCACCAAACCGCTCCGCTGTGGAAAGCTGCGTGGATTTTTCATTTTGACTATTTTTTATCTCAGGTAGGTTTTTTCCGATGTTTTTAAAGGATATTGTGGGCGCATTTTATTTAGTATCACACATGTGCAATCTTTTTGGTTTTATTTTGCCTCTAATATAGCGTTAGAAAGGTAATGGTCAACAGTTTTGCTGACAAGCACAATATAGCTTTAAGTTCTGCCATGGCCTATATCTTTTCATAGGAATTACGCGGGTCAACACTCTTTTCCAATGTCTTTAAATTTTTCTTTTCACGTTCCACCAGGTCCATAATGAACCTGTCAACGCATCTTCCGTTTCTATTCAGCTGTAATGTCAGTCCCAGTGATGCGCCTCAGCTGGACATCAGTGTGACCAAAAGCGAACCACTCATTATCGCGGTCCCCATGACTTTCTTCTATAGTGTCGTCTTCTTCTTTGGGGTAAACATAATTCTGTTCATATGTTCTTATAGCTAATGAATTCTTTACATAAATAGGCTATGGAGAGTCCGATGCGTGTTACTGGTGATTTTGAGTACAATTTACACTGATGATATAATATAGGTTAAAGACCACATGCAGCCAAGTGCAGTCGACTAATGACGATTTTGACATGATCAGAATTCTTTGAATCTTTCATACACACGCATACATGCTGCTTTGCCTTCTTGTGGACTACATTGTATTGACATTCATTTCCCAGAAAGTGATTACTACAATTCACCATTGTCATTACTGCCTAATTTAAAGTCTAACCTTAACCTAATTTAATAATTAAGGATTTTCGTCATGTGGGGCCTAATTTATGTTTCCATAAAGGAGGCAGGTCCTGACTGATCATTTAGTCCCCACAATGTGATAAATGCCCATGTTATGGCTATGTTCTGGGCCAGGTTATTACAATTTGGCTCTTGTTTTGGTCACTTTAAACCTTTTGCGCAAGGCTGTGGTGACCATTGTCGATTAAGCATAACACTGTGGTCAGGGAAAACTACTCTTATTATAAGTGATGTATTGGACATATAGTAGTGAAGATTTCGTTCTGAATGTTAATATAGGAGAGGTTGCAGCATTACACGTTAAAACAGTTGGGAAAGATCACTGTAGAAATGGAATGAGAAACTTTATATTGTACATATTAGTCTACTTCTGTTTTAAGCAACTGAAGATTAACATGTTAAAAGGTAGGGGTGGGGTGTAAAATGTAATAAT
Source organism: Odontamblyopus rebecca (assembly GCA_030686955.1). Lineage (NCBI taxonomy): Eukaryota > Metazoa > Chordata > Actinopteri > Gobiiformes > Gobiidae > Odontamblyopus > Odontamblyopus rebecca. The sequence continues at coordinate 20,850,419 of CM060662.1, read as the reverse complement.
ATCAATTTTCTAGAACCTATAGATCACACACTAATTTTTGTTCTGTCTAAGAGAGAACTAAAACTATTTGCTTCTTCTGAGAGTTAAATTCACATGTTACTTACACAGAGCATGATGGAGGCTGACCAGTAGTGCATGGGGGAAAAGTGTCTGTTCGAGCATGGGATTGCATTAAACAGAGAAACACTGAATCACGGCTGTTGGGAGGTGGTGGTCACTGGTGACAATGTAATGCTTGATTGGTCTTTTATATTTGGGATTAAAAGAGTATGTGGGAGGGATGTATAAAATGTATGATGCATCCCATTATTTATAATGCAGATGTAACTTGTAATCACTGCTGGTCTATGCTGCTGACTGCTGTGCGAATCTGTAGGTCTTGTTTAATGGTGTGAGTATACTGACTTTGCTGATGGATGCACACATGAGAGTCAGCGCCATTCGCCTCTACCTCATCAGCCTTGTCATATCAGGTACAACCTTTATTAAAATGTTAATCATCCCATCTCAAACACTCATCTAAACACTCATTGGTGGCTCTTGAACACCTTTATCAGTGTCTGATCTTCTGTGCTTTGCTTTAATTGTTTTCAGTTCTTTTTTCACCAAGGTCAGGACAAGCTAAACATATTGCACTTTGATATCAAGTGTTTTTACATTTGAAATGTGTGCAGCTTCAATGGCTACATCTACACTTACATTAAAAAGTTCAGATAGGACATGATTTGGTCAGACTACAAAAGCTGGTCCAAAGAAACTAGGAAATATCTACTCTTAACTCTCTCAACTCTTAACATGCAATGCAAATAATTATAAAAGAAGCTTTAAAAATCACTTCAGCCATAGTATGAAACCGTTTGCCCCCCAAAATCCTCAAATGTCAAAAATAAAAGCATGTTTTTAGACTGTTTTAGACTGATACTTGTTTCCATAGAAATGTTTCTTTGGCTATAATCTTTAACATTATGGTATAATATATATATATATATATATATATATATATATATATATATATATATATATATGTGTATGTATATATATGTATGTATGTATGTATATATATATATATATATATATATATATATATATATATATATATATATATATATATATATATATATATATATATATGGAGAATGCTACGAAGAATTGATTTAACTTTCTGTTTCCATTGTATCATGCAGTTGATTTTTCATTCTACATAAAGTTAAATACTATCTCTTTAAAAGGAACATAACGTTACTATTACTAGTACAGGGATTAATGTAGTAGAGTACATTTTAACAGCATCTCTCCAAGTAATATTTATTTGTTTATTCTCATGTAAACTTAACTTTCTACAAATTGGTCAAGTTACATTGTGAATTTATATGCTCAGTTGTACTTTGATTTGGCATTTGAGCACAACAAGCACATGTTTGATTACCTCTGATTGAATTTCTCGAGCTCTACTGCTTTTCTTAAGTGCCATTTACCATTCATTCACATCCATTCACCAGAGCCTGGTTTACCAATGTCTCCATTCAGTCCTGGATACAGCAGATAAAATTAGCTTCTCCTTAATGTATCCACTCATTACTGCTCAACTTCCACACAATAAACACTTTCAACAGGTTCAACTCCTTCCTCTAATGCATAGCTCTAAACCTTGAACTCAGTTCATGTCTTACAATTTGCAGTACTTGAACACCAATACAATTAACGCCAATACAACATACTAAATCTTTATTGTCTGTTTTGGAAACACAGGTTTGAACTGTAACATGCTGATGGTTTGGTCTAAACAAAACATCTACCATGCCCCTAGAAGGTGCATTGTCGAACAACACAATGTTTTTCATTCAGAGCACACTGAAAAAGGTAAACAGAAGGTAGTAGAATTCAGATGCAATTTCCTACAGTTGGTTCCTGAGGCTTTCTGCAGACCTCCAATTCCTCACCCACCACATTTACATCAATAAGGTGACAAAAGTGTCTAAGGACACAGCAAAAGTGTGGTCTGCCCAAAGATTCAGATTATTGTACTCCTGAGCCTTGTTAAGCCGCTGTTTCCATATTACATTTAAATGTTTTTTGTTTTTTTTGAGTGATTATATTGTTATATTATGATAAAGGTGTGATTCCCATAACCCCTTTATCAGGTCGACTACCATATAGTGATAATCCTGATTGCATATTGATGAACCTTATCATCACTCAGAAGTATTCCTCTTGTTTTGACCGACAGCAGAGCTGATCATATTTTGTACTGCAGCAGGGCACTCTGTTTTGATTGAAGAACTCCTCTAAGTGAGATGAATAAGAAACAAGATATTACGGTTCACTATCTCCTTTACCCAGTCCCTATAGTGGGCTATATATTGACCATACCAATATATGGCTTGAGACAAATACAAATGTATTTACAAATCTAAATGCTGTGAAATGCGCTTATAGAAAAAAAAAAATACCCTTAACAAAAGCTGTGTTACATTCTGGTGCCAACTAGATATTTTCTGAGCAAAGCAGTACAGTGTTTCCTCAAAATGTTGCTAAACAAGAAGTTCACGAAGATCAGGGTCCTTCACACAGAAAATTAACTGTGAGAGGGAGCTCTTTTTTGTGTTGGTTTCTACCATGTTGTAGCATTGTTCCCTCATCAAAAACAGGCCTGAAGAGATTTTAGATGCTGTCCATATATTTGGAGCCCACACAACAATTCTCCATAAATAAACAAAAGCATGACTGTACACAACCACTTGACAAACCTGCAATGTACAACAGTTTCATTCGGGGAGACCCTCTGATGATGGAGTGACTGAACATGAGGAGGAGAGGCTCAGAGCATCAAAATGAAAGTGAAACTTTGTGAAATATGTTATTATATATATACACACACACACACACACACACACACACACACATATATATACATATATATATATATATACATACATATATATATATATATATATATATATATATATATATATATATATATATATATATATATATATATATATATATATATATATATACATATATATTTTCAGTAAATATAGCCTTTTCAAAAGAATAAAATTGAGATATAAGAATGACAATATGATATGAGAATGATTTAGAATGAGAATAAAGTCCCATGGTTTATTTTTAAGCTGTGGGCAGTGAGCCCAAGACATATTTCCCCTTTGAGACAATAAAGTTTAATGTATCTAAATGTTATGTGTGTTATGTTATGTGTTATGTGTTAGCAGTTAATACCCCATAGAAGTAAATTACCCCATCTTTAGTATTGACTCTTCATGTCTGTAAATAGCCTAATTGCACACAGTTTTATTCGGTGGACATTCACAAGTCACAATAAATGGTCATCTAGGCCTCTACTGTACTCTACTGTATATCAGCCGGTATGCACGGGACCTTTCCTTTATTGTGATTCAACCACTGAAATATTTCTAAACTTAAGTGAAAATGGACTTCAATGTTACTTGATGTGTTTGTCTTGACTTGCAGACATTCTGCAGCTGATGACTATCCCTGTCACTTTGTACCGATACTACTGGGAGAGCTACCCGTGGCGTCTGGGCCAAACTGTATGTAAAGTGTACTTCATGGTACGACAGGTGTACTGCGCCACAACCAGCTGGGTCATCATGACATTCACCGCAGAGCGCTATGCTGCTATTTGCCACACAATGTGGTCTGTTTCCAGTTTGAAGGTCAACTGCACTTTTTTTTATTTTTGAAAAAAGAAAAAAAAATAGATTCAAGATAGGGGATGTAGTAAAAGGAATGCCATTGGGTTTCTTTTTCTGTTTATTATAAATGTGTAAAGGCATGATTTTTATTGCTTCATAAAAATTTTGGGCAAGACACAGGCCAAGTTCACCTGTGCCAAATAGATATGATACTTAGATAGAACGTAAAGTAGCATTACATTTGAAACTAATGTAAGTTGCTATTTCCTGTTCCTCCAGAGGTCTCGACTGCCCTGCCTCCTGGTAGTGTGGATCATCTCTCTTGTCTCTGCGATCCCCTTTGCTCTGGTGTATGACGAGGCTCGTGCCTGTATCCTGGACTATACTGCAGTTAAATATGAAGATGCCTTCCATGTCTCCACCATGTGTGAGATGACCGAGCCTGACCCAGCACACATCTATACAGGGGCTCTCATTCTGAGAGCTGCTTTGTTTTTCCTGGTAAGAACACAATGAATGCACAACATGATAACGGTGATTAATTAGGCTCAACCCCCTCCCTACACAGGTCCCACTGGTGTCTATCTTTATCCTCTACTTGCTCATCCTTCTGTACCTCAAGAAGAACAGTCGCCAACGAAGAAACATGGGCCTCACACGCCCCAACCCAGAAGAGAGGAGAGATGTCCAGTGCCACCAGAACGGAAAGTTACTGCTGAATGAAAAAAGAGCTCTCAAACTCATGGGTGAGTTAGTGGTGAACTTGAAAAGTTGTGATGAACATGCTAAAATAAAGACCATAGATCATTTAAGATAAAGACTGCACCACCCCTCTTTAGTTTTTATCCCACTGTATTTACACAGAGAGAGGTTGCATTAGCAAGGCCATAACATTTTACAATCTTGGAAATTATTGCATCTGAAAAGTTATTTTATATGTACTACCCAAATAGAAAAAGATGTATTGAAATGTTCCAGGCAAATCCATAACATTTTCATGAGAGAAGCATATGACAGACCAAAAAACTCAATGCACCTTTAATATTAAACATTTGTTTGCTGTAGGTGCTGTGGTGGTGGCCTTCTTTGTGTGCAATTTCCCAGACATTGCTTCATCTCTGATGCAGGTCTATGTGGTTGTGTGGTCTGACACAGTCCACACTGTTTATACCGTCCTAAAGTCCTACCTGTCTCTTCCTCTGTGGTACATCAATGGAGCTCTGGACCCTCTGCTCTTCTGCATGTCCTCACACACTTTCCGTAGAGCGTGCTGGAGAACTCTGACACGGCTTCGACCCTTTTGTTATCGGAAATACATATCTTGTTTGAGGCAGAACAGCACCCATGAGGAGGGCAACACATCAGCTAGAGAGAGGATAGAAGTTAGAGATGATGGAAATGTGAGAGACAAACCCAGGACAGCGTCACCAACATCTGTGCATTCTGACAATGAGACCCCCTTCACAAATACTTTTCCTACTGTCCCAGAGACACCGCTGAAATTAAGTCAGATTATAACATACACAGAGTATTGACTGCATAGAGTGCTTTTGTTATTATTTGTCAGTGTATTGAACTCAATAAGCTTTTAGTTCAAAGCACATAGAGAATAACAAGGACCAACCTCATTTCTCTACTCTGAAAGGCACAAACAAACTACAAATTGAGCTTGGAGGTACAATGTTTACAATCAAAGGATATGGTTTTACTTTATACTTTTGATTAATCATGTGTTATTCTGGGAATAGAATACAATCATTTTAGGGATAATATGGCACCTATATGGAAACATTATATTTGATCTGTGAGATCAATAAAGTCCTATCTTATCTTATCTTATTTTTTATGAGAGAATGGAATGGATACAGTAATTAGCAGTGTAACCATGTATACTAAGATGATGTATTGTACAAAGCTTTTGGTTCTTCATTGTATTTTCATTACTGTTGTTGTGATGCTAACCCAAATTCTGTGACCTTTCTCTTAATATATTGCATTAATGTCTATTAGTTGTTGTTGCTAAGATGTCAATTTCTAGTCATATATTATATTTGACCTATAGTGACTCGAAGCCCACTGTACTGAACATATACTGTAGTTCCTAAACAGTATTCCTAAATAAAGGAATGTGATATATCACCAACCATAGTATACCATGGTTAAAATAAATATAAAAGAAAGCATCTCTAAGAATAGTTGTTATTGAAGTTGAAGTTGTAATAAAAGGTATGAAAAGAAGAAGAGAGAAGTATAATTTTTATTTAGCATTTGAGCACCTCCTATAAGCAAAAGTTTCAAAATTACTGTACATACAAAAGATAAAGAAAATCAAACAATAATCAACTTGCCTTCATTAAGACTATAAAAAGAGTAAAAATTTATGCAAACTGGCATTATAAAATAGAACATAACTGTATGAATTTTTGTTATTTATTTTTGTATTTGAAAAATAATGTGGCTAAAAACTAAATAACACAAAATACTCAGGTTGTTTTCAAACTAGTTATATTCAGAGGTCAGTGTGCTCTGTCTTATAATAACTTTTCTGTACATATAGTTTTTTTCTGTTGGTAAGGTTGATAACACATGACTGTGCGCAACGTGAATGTTGCCAGGGAAACAACAAATACATTTTTGTTTGTAAAGAAGCTACTGACTACCCTTCAGTTTCAGGGTTGTATCGTGTCACTGGCCAACTGCATATTTTTTATGGAGTACAGGGATCCATATAATATTAGATTATATAAGATTTTAATATAAGATTTTTTTTTTTGTTTTTACCCCACAAATGTCATATTTTTTCTGTCTGCCAAAGTGTCCTTGTGTGTCCTCTCTGTCTAATAGTCAAATATGTTATGAAATTTTTCTGATTGGGACTGCCACCTGTCTGCATGGAGATATTATTCCTTTGTCTGGAATGTGGGGCAAACTATCAGGCATTTACCTTGCTCAGTTAGGCTACATCTGTTTTAGAAAAATAAAGGTAAGTGCTGCTATTGGTGACATTCTTACTGTCAACTCTCCACAGTTCTGACCTGTAACTTATATAAAATACGTGTAGAATTACATTTAGAGCATCAAACACAGCATAGGTTTGATGTAAAGTGCAATACCAAAGCTGCAAAACATCCAATAACCCCATAAATAACCCCAGTGTAAACAATAAAGACATTCTGTACAGCACATATAAATGAACAGTAACAGTCATAGCAGCAGCAGAAAGAGCATCCACAATAAAGTGCATCACGGGGGATACAGTCAGATATGTGAAGTTTTCATGTCATTATGCAGCAATGCTGTCCAATTCAATATTATAGTATTGATGAGTGTGGTAATTGTCCGTGGGAGTGGAGCAGAGAGGGAGCACTGAGGATACAGGCTGTTGGCCGGGTAGTTCTGGTCTGTATGGACCAGTACCAATGTTTTCATGTTTTTTTTTTATTTTTTTATTAATTTACCAATTTGTGGCAAATATAAAAATAAAACATAAAAAAACTTGAAAATTACAGGAGGAAGCACTTAGCTCTACAACATATTGATAACAAATTAAATGATTAATATTAATTTAATCATATTTTTAATAGGCCTACGTTGTGACTTATGATGGTCCCTATAGGGTAAGTATACGTACCCAACATAATAGGTCAGACTATGCATGCCAGTGACATTTTAATTTTGGGAAATTTCATTGCCAGTTTTGCCCATAGACATGATTCATTAATCATCATGTGTAACAGAATACAGTCTATGTGCAAAATAGACACGCAAAGTACTTTACAGTTCATTGTTCATTCACTCCACAAGCTGGTGGCAAGCTATTATTTTAACCACAGCTGCCCTGGCAGACTGACAGAAGCAAGACTGCCAATCTGCACCATTGGCCCCTCCAACTACCACTAACACTCACACTCCACTTGAAGTAATTGAAGTGTCTTGCCAAAAGACACAACAACAGTTTTTGCCACTGTGGCACCTTGCTCTTGAGATCTGGCGAGATCAGGCTTTGACAATCTGGCATGACCACAATATGATGCGCCCGAAATCAAATAAACATCCAGTGTCAGAGGAACCCAGGGCCTATATTATTATTTTATTGTGTAATTAAAACAAACAAATAAAACATATATTCAAAGCTAAAGTCACGGGTTATGTGCACATTTCCCTGTTGTTAACATCGGTCCTTGACTCCCTGGAAAAATTGTTTATTGTTTAGGACTGATCCTAACGAGAAAAAAGTAGGGCCCACGTTTTACAGTCACAAGATGACTGCTGTATTTGCCACGGCCCCTTAGAACTCTACACGGCCCCCAGGAACTCTAGAGTCTAGAGTTTATGCACGTGACCAGTCAGTAACCAATCAGAGCGCACGGGTGGGGCTGAAAAAGAAACAGCGGAAGATTCAAAACGAAGATGGCGGCCGACAACCATCAGAATTTGGACAAACGGTAGAGGTTTTATGTACTTTGGGATTGATATACACGTATATACTTGAACCTATAAAGGTTTTATGCAACGCAATGAACTTTTATGTTAGAAATGCGACACACAAGAACTTGGCTGATATTTACGCAGTAACCGTTTCTATGCTAACGATCTACACAATACAGTTCGGCTGTTTTGCATTACTCATTTCGAAGAAACACCTTTGTAATATGTTGACCTTTCTTTTATTAGCGCTTCAAAATGCAATGTGTTTAACAGCCACGAAAAGTCCTTATCGAGCCAGCCAGTCATCTTCAATCCGGACTTTTTTGTGGAAAGGCTGCGGCACGAGCATCCCCAGGCCTTCACTGACCTGGTCCTCAGTAACATTACCCGGATCATTGACCTGCCCGGGGACGAGTTTTCTCAGCTCAGTGGCGAAGCTGAACCCAGAGTGCCTTCTTCTGCTGGAGGCTTCCTGCGTTCCCTCAACTTTCTGAAACGAAAAGGTTTGACAAAGACTTGTGATTGGGTGTCTAAGATAATGCACAGTGTAGCTAATATCTATTGTCAGACTATATCTGTGTCGTGTAAGCACAGTAGTGCCCCTTTTACACACAGTGCGTTAGTGGCCTCAGGATGTTTCTGACAAGAAGCAATTCGTTGAACAGTTGGGAGGCGTTTGCAATCCATATTTAGATTCTTATGTGAGATGGAAACTGTAAGGCACAAGTTAGATGCTTTCATAAGAAGAGTGAAGGGGGGAGACAGGAGAAACTATTGGGTGGGTGAAAGTTTATGTCAAGTATGGCCTTTTATCTTCAGATATACTATTAAAATGTGCACTGATGTGTGCTCTGTTTTGTCACATGACTTGTGTGGGAGAAGATGGATTAAAAGGTATTGTAGGCTTTATAATGTAACAAATATGTGTGCTCTTTGCCACTGTTTAATGCCTCACTTTTTACTTAGTGCCACAAATATAAAACAAAGGCTGTTGTCTAATTTTCTAAAAGTTAACTTAAGAATTGTAGTCGGCTTGTATGGCAGTAGTTGTGAACCATAAGGCTTCAAAATGTCAAAATGCACTTTATATAATAATAATAAAGATGTTTCAGAAACTACAAGTACATGTATTAAGTTGGAGAAAACTTGATTATATTGCTGTTTGTTTGAGTTTAGCCAAAGAACTGGTTATAAAATAGTTTCATACAAATGTTAATCTTTTGAACATAAACAATACAGACTTTATACTTAGAAAATTGACTTTTTGTTTATTTTTTCTCAAGTCTGACCTCCAAACCGCATACTTTTACTGATAGGACTACCTGAATAACTATGCCCCATAAACATGGACAATTGGAGATCACTATATCTCAGTTAAAATTGATTAATTGCACTACTCTACCCACAGACCAATCATGTGGTAGGTGTGAGTAAGAGTAATGGACAGAAATCAATGGTTTTGAACATTGTGAAGAATAAAGGCTGTGACATATGAGCATATAGTGATTCATTCAGATTCAAATGTATTAAACTCACCAGGGCAATTTGTATTTCTCATAGAATTAAAATGTATGATTTAGGGGTGTAACGATATCCAAGTCTCACGATATGATATCATCACAGTATGAACCTCACGGTATGATATTTATTTCGATATCGCGTGAAAGCTCATATGGTGGGGAGGCTCACGATATTATACATAATAAGAAGACTGACATAAAATGCTTTGACCAGTCATTTGGTACATTTATTGTCATTAGGGATGTAACAACATCCAAATCTCTCAATATTAGTACAATATTTTCACAATATTTATACAATATTTATTGCAATATTTTGTGGAGCCTCACAAAACTGAATACTACTTTTTCCCCTAAAAATGCCTTCACAAGACTTAATCCAAAGAATGAAGATTTAAAAGTGCTTAGAACAGTTATTTCTTCATGTAGTCTGCACTGAAACGGAGTAAAGGATCATGTTGTATGTAGTTCCCTCTTTTTTTTTTTTTTTGTTTTTTTTTTTTGCCATTTCTGCATCATAACTATTTATTTAAGCAAAGACACTCGATATATTGTGAGACCTTTGACAAGACGATATCACGTTATTTCGGTTATTGTTACATCCCTAGTAGTATTGTTTGTTTGTTTTTTATTCAGAAAAAGGCCTTGTTTTTGGAGCACCTTTAACTGAAGAAGGAATTGCACAGATTTACCAACTTATTGAATACTTAAGTAAAAGTAAGTTTGGTTATAACACACACACATACACACACCACACACCACACACCACACACACACACACACACACAGTAATATAATAATTGCTATGTGCTTAGAGATGTGGTTTTGGGACTCAAATCAGTACATTAAAATTATACTACAAAATCTTGGAATTTTATTGAATAACCCATCCTGTCTATAAGTACTATCCTCACTGTAACTTAATTTGAGACTTAAAGTTCTCAGTGCAGTTTAATGGGGGGCTGGTCAGGTAGGGTCCGCGGATCCTGTGTCAGGGCAGTTTGAGGAGAGAAAGAGCCAATAGTGCCCCACCTGCAGCATCACAGCAGTATCTAGGGGGAACCAGATGAATACAACAGGAAAGCTCTCACTCTTACGCCACTCTGGTAATAATTTTGCTAATCACCAGACAGTTTGTATCATCCTTATGAAATTATTATATTTTTTAATATTATTATAATGAAGAATGGTGCTGGTGTTGTAATCATTAGTAGATCATCAGTGGATGTAGCTGGAACAATGAATTAGCATTAGGTCAGGGCTTATTTTAGGACGCGATGATGTCATTCTGCTCAAAAGTAGACACAGGGAGCAAATGTTCTCGTTTAATAATTTATCTAAAAGCACTTTGCTCCTGCTGTATCCCTCCTCCCCATTCATTCTCATGTTTTGTGCCTAGTCTTTCTGTTCCATTTTATACAGCCTTCACTTGCTCATATCCTTTCAACTGGGTCCATGGTGGTCCTGTGCTTTTTCCTCTCTCCCTTAGATCTTCATGTGGAGGGTTTGTTCCGTGTACCAGGTCACAGTCTACGTCAGGCTGCCCTCAGAGAAATGCTCAACACTGGAGCAGAAATTGATCTAGAAACTGGAGACTTCCACCCAAACGATGCTGCTACTCTGCTCAAAGTGTTCCTGGGAGAACTTCCAGAGCCCCTGCTCACTCACAGGCACTATCTCGCTCACCTGAAGATTGGAGGTGAAATGAAAACATCTCCAGCCTCAAATCATATTGGGCCAAGTTATTAATTTAAGGCTAAATTGTGTTTTCGGTCTTATTCGCTTGAGGCCATGTCGCATTGTAAGTGTCATCAGCTGGTCAGATTTTTTCCAGCAAAAACATCCATGTTCTTGGGAAGTTTATTTTTATATTTGACCAAACCCCTGAAACAAGACGGAAACAAACAAAGGCCTTCTAGGGACAAGTGTTGCAAATTAGCCATGGCAATAAACACTGATGCATGCATCAGATTATTTTGACACAATGATCTATGTTTATTGTATCTGTCTCTATCAAATAAACAATAAATAAATAAACAATTAAGCTAGGAGACTAACAATATATACACTTAAAAATCAGGATATAATGACCGATTTAGTTTTTTACGTTGTCTTTTGGCAGAATTGACTCGCTTTGATGAACAGGGGAATAAGACCATCATCCCTGATAAAGAGCGCCAGATAGAGGCATTCCAGCTGCTCTTCATGTTGTTGCCACCAGCCAACAGAAGCCTATTGAAACTGCTCCTCGACCTCTTATACCATACAGCCCGCAATCAACATGTGAACAAGATGTCTGCCATCAATCTGGCTACAATGTTTGCCCCACACATCATCTGGCCCAAAAATGTAAGAGTTAGCTGTTTCGGCATGTCCATGTGTTGTTATAATAAGTGTTTTTATAAGTCTTTTTGTTGTTGTTTGGTTTGACAGGTTACCGCAAGTGATTTGCAAGGAAACATTGAGAAACTAAATAAAGGGGTAGCATCTCTCATTCGATACTCACAAAAATTATTCAAGGTGAGTTTCACATGCTTCTATTTTCTTTTGTCATGTTATTTTCTGCAAATATTCTATCCACCTGTATTATTAGTAATGGAGACAAAAACATCTCTGTATATTTCCTATGTTCTATGGGCAAGTGGTTTTGTTGCTAGGGTTACAAGACATACGGGAGGCTCCGGGTGAATGAATATAAAATTTGCATGTGAATACAACAATACATGTGGTTTGTCTGGCAATCAGGTGGGTTTTGTTGTCTGATGACCTGCTATTTAATCTTTCATAATGTTATGCATATATTTAATTATTAATAAAGCACTTAAAACAACCACAGGATTTAAATGCTTTATAAATTTGATTTATGCAGTGTTGTAGATTTGTGGCTCCTATGTCGTTTGTTATGCAGTTTTAGCCTTGCTTATGGATACATGATTGATGTGTGCTTATTTACTGTTTGCTAAGGCACCTGTTTATATCAAAGAATATGCCAGATTATACTTCACTGGATCAACAGCACTTAAGTCAAATGTAAGTTTTTAAAAAAAAATTTATGATGATTCAAGTATTTGAGTTTGATGAAATTACATGTACAAATGTTCATTGTAATACATATAGCACTCAAGATTGTTTATGTGCAGGGTGGCTAAAAACATAAATTTAGGGGATTTTGCAGTTTTGGTTATGAAATCTGGACTTTGACATTTTCTGTGACCCACTTACACTGTTAATGCATCCTGATGAAAGAAAATTATTCTGATGCCAACCTAGTAACCACAAGGCGGTGTCCCCCGCAAAAGAATGGCTACAATAATTTTAAAGTCAGTTTTGCTTGTCAATGCGTGCCAAATGTGGAAGAAAATTGGACTGGATTTCAGTGCTTTAGTGAACCAGACTTTATGCTCACTCACCTGATGGAAAAATGAGCAAGAGCATTTCCATGCTGTAAATTCCTTTTGTGAGGCTATTACCTCCAGCCTTCTGTTAATGCTTTCATTTTCACATGGCTGGTTATGGTGTAGCTAGTTTTTAAAAGTTTTAAAGGGACATAGACATTTCAGAAGATTTTGTGACAATGTTGGTTCTGTAAAGGTGGGAACATAACGCTCCCTTTTGTCTGAACTGACATTTTTAGGATGACATGACACTTTATTCCCGAGCTAAAAATGGGCCTACAGCCGGAGAGTCACTGTCAACTCCAACAAAAAGGAGCGGGCCAGAGGCCGGGGACACGGAGCATCAGAACTACACCCAATCAGCACTAAGGGAGCTCTACCAGCAGGTTAACAAGTTGCCCGAGTCTGCTAAAAAGAAGAAACTCATTAAACAGGTATTACACAACATGCACAAATCTAAAAAGCTGAAATGATCTGAATGTAGTTTTGATGGGTGATGTACTCCAATAGTTTGAGAAGCCGCTGCAGAATCCTTCGGACTCAAAAGCCCCTTTCTGCCGGAGACATTGGCGCTCACGCTCTTTGGGAGAAAAAATTAAGGTAGTCCACAGCTAGCCTTTTGATAATTTTTACTTAACCAAGTTTAGTTGTGTAAATTATTCTAATTCAAATTAATATAACATAACACATAACTTTGCATATTGTTTTTGAAACAGAGGAAGGTGTTGGGGAGCCAGATACTAACCAACAAAGAAAATGGAAGTCTAAAGAGTCCCCAGTTAATCACGTCAGGGGATTCCCCCAAAGCCATAAATGAGACAGATTGAGATGCATGTGTATGTGGAGAATCTATGAAGCCTACTCCTGGCCTATACAGGCCAGTATAAATGAACTGAAATATCCCATGGTTTAATTAGATTTGAAACAAATCAAAGCTGATCTCTCATTTTTCCACTTGTGCAGGACTGAAGATCCTTGAAATCTAATTTTCTAAGCTTTCAAAGAATTCCTCAAGAAGTAAACATTTTAATTTCATCGTGGGGCTTGACTGTTAAGCTTGTGAAATCCGTCATTTTTATGACCGGTGTTTCATTGGGTTACAAAAGCCCAACTGTTTGACAAAAAGATATTTATTATTCATCAGATCTTTGGAAGATGTTTATACTGTTTTCATACCACTGTGAAAGTTACTTGAAAGTCACCTTTTGTTTGCAATGGCCACATATGCAAAATATTTTTTAATATATTATTTAAAAGCAAATGCCAAAATACATAAAACCACACCCTTTTATTACTTTTATACAGCATACTTTTGTGCAATTGAAACATCCTGTTAAAACATGCCTTAAAATGATGCACGTCACTTGAAATGTTTTTTTACAGAAGTAGTGTAAAAAGACACAGCCACTGGTTCCCAGTTTTGTTGTGAATATTTTGAGTTTCATTCTGTGAAGTTATGAACTATTTTTTTTTTATTATTGTATTTTACTAGTCTTTTAACTTTTACTTCAACCTGATGCATGCTTTTTTTGTACAATTTTTGTGAATATGAGCTCTTTTTGTGCAATTTTACATAGTATGTATATTTTTATATGCTTTCGGCATATTGTTTTGTCTTGGTCAAGCCCAATGGAAATTTGTTACTTTGTTTTTGGTTCTTAACAAGATTCCTTCCTGACCACTGAACTCGACTCAACTGATCAGTTCCCTTCTGTTACTATTTGATAATAAGCCTAGTCTTTTCAGATACTGTAAACTGAATGATCTACTGTGCTATGCAAGCCAACCCAGCCATTAAACTCCAAGTGACAAGCAGCTCGGTTTCTGTTTTATGCTAATTAGAGTTCCTACTCGATTAAACTTTCAAGGGTTCAGGTTGTACTTTATAGGTTACTAAGACCACCAGGTGGCAGTATGTAACTTCATATAATCAGCATCTGTGGTACCATCAATTGTACTATTTGATTTGGTCAAACACACACACAAAAGGAGAAAATGCTTACAAAGAGAAAAACATTAGTGTTATTGGTGAAATATCTGCATTAATTCTGTAATTTACTAAAATGGCCCACATGTTGAGTTGGAGGGCCAGGGAGTGCACTGAGTGGATATAGCTCTCCACAATAGTAGGAATGTCTCAGTATGTCATTATGGTGTTCATGTTGATACATGTTAGGGATTGTAAGTATATGTTGTAAACATCTGTTTGAATTGCCCTGTTTTTTCTCTTCTTCTGTAAATACACATCAGACAGACTATTTCCATCACAGGGCTGCTATTGTTTCACACAAGAATTCCTGGGGAGTTTTATTTAGAATTTCTGCTCCAAAGCATGAAGACCGTAAAATGACTCAGGCGAACTTTAATCAGCTATTGATTACCTTGAGAACACATAACCCACCATGAAAATAACATCTTTCTTCAATTTATCTGGAAATCAACATTAAGACATTACTTTCTAGCTCATTGTATAACTTCACTGTAAAGCTAATTGTACGTAGTCACCATATCCTCCCACTGGAAACATCTGAATAATTCCTGTTTGTGTGCGTTCTTATTAGGACTGGGAGAGCGGGGGGTAAATGGCCGCCCACCCCCCATTACCACTAAAGACCACTGTCTCCTCTTTAATTAACCATTCATGGGAGAAAGATCTATGCAGTAATGACACTTTTACTGGAGCAGATGGGACCCTACACCTGCATATGTGTATTTACAACTAGCCAGACTCAGTTTGTGACTGCATACACAAATCTGAAATGTTTTAACTTTGAACTAAAATCATAAAACAAATGGACTTTCCCATGACAATGCAATCTTTTATGTAGACTTGTATACATTTTAAAGTGGGTTCGTTCATTCATACTGAAGCAGGCATGTGCAAGATTTATTATAGACACACTTAAAGAGCCTTCCCCAACCAAAGTGCAGTTCTAGTCTCCAGTTCCTCTAACCTCAAACCAGTGTGAAATATCTCATTGCACTGTGAATAGCCTGATATGTACACTGTTTTACTAACTGACATCCTCTTCAAAGTAAAATATACACTGCATTCCTTTGACCTGAATGAGAACCAGGCGTCTATCTGATACTTTAATTTTCCCTTTGCAACTCTGTCCATTTGTGTTTGCATTTTTCTAACGTGATTTCTTTTTCTTTCAGTCTATAAAGCAATTTATCTTTTTACTGAAATATATATAAGCCTGATTCTAAGTACAGTGTAGCCTATTGTTCTCCAGACTTTCTCTCTGTGTGGCCCTGCAGGATCCACATTTTTAAAGCTGTAATTACATATTATTTATTCCGCCTTTGTGTCTCTGTAGACTAAGGTGTTGATTCCTTGCTTCCCGAGCGGATTTTCCTTCGTTACATGTACACAGACGCTCGCATACAATTCTCTCATGGTCTCTTTACCGGCATCTCCCAGTCCCATCAGACTGAGGTTACACTGTGTCATACATAGTACCTCTTTTGAATGGAGGCAGACAAACCTGAGCTAAAAGGTTCACTTAAAAAAAAAAATTGGGATTATATGAATAGACTAGAGAGGGGGGTGAACCAGAAGGAGTTCAGGCAGGGTATTGGGGGTGTGGGGGGGTATGTGTGAAGGGGAGGGGTATGGGTGGAGTCAGGCCAGTGGGGGGGCCTTGCTATTTGTAGATCCTTGTGATGGATGACTGGTGTATGTGTATGTGTGTGTGTGTTTGAGAGAGAGAGAGAGAGAGAAAAAAGCTTTTTTCTTCCTCCTTTTTGCTTCTCCTGCCCTATTCCCTCTCTCCTCATACGCGCAGAGCAGAGCGCCGGGGTAGGGAGGTGCACACGCCACACCACTGCAACTCTGCCAAGAGAAGAGACAGGAGAGGAGTTTGAGCGCAAAAGACAAAGAAACCACGTTGGTCAATAGTAGTGGATACCGCCACAACTGGGAGAAGATAAAAAAGGATTTGCCGGGAAAGCTTTGAGTCAGTTTGGACACAGAATAAAGAGGATTTACCCAGAGAGAAGAAGTACTTGAGGTGACCATGCCGGTGAAAGGTTATGGGACAGGGGTACTGGGCGCTCCCCTCTGGAAGTGCCTCTGCCTTCTGCTTCTCCCTGTGCTTCTCATGGACAAAGCAAACGCCTGTCCAGCCCTCTGTACCTGCAGCGGGACCACGGTGGACTGTCACGGCCTCGGACTGAAAACCATGCCGCGGAATATTCCTCGCAACACTGAACGCCTGTAAGTACCACTCCTCCCACACGTGTAACTCTGCAGGTTGAGGTCGGAGCGCTGCACATGACTTTGGAAGAACAGTAGAACAAT
Source organism: Odontamblyopus rebecca (assembly GCA_030686955.1). Classification (NCBI taxonomy): domain Eukaryota; kingdom Metazoa; phylum Chordata; class Actinopteri; order Gobiiformes; family Gobiidae; genus Odontamblyopus; species Odontamblyopus rebecca. The sequence continues at coordinate 20,833,093 of CM060662.1, read as the reverse complement.
GGCCTCCTGTAAACGCAATAGTACAAAGTGTCAATCAGGGATAAAATCATTCCTCTGTGCAGAAAAGTAAAACAGGAGCAGATGTGGTGATAATGCAGGTCCCTAATCTGTTTACCTGAAGTTTTTTCTCCCCTAAGAATTCAGAACTCTGTCATTAAAAAGATTGCAAAGTTTGACTCGAAGTTTACATTGCAATTCATTGTAAAAAGGACTCAGATTTTCTGCCTGAACAGTGGGCTGCATACCTTGACTATGTTTATAGAGACATTACCACACTCATGATAACTGTGCCAGCCTGTACTTACTTCAGATCCTCAACCCTCACTCCACAAATTGTTTAATCATGGAGAAAATTAGACAGATCTGCCACTTGAAATCTAGCATTAAGTCTGAAATGAGAAATCTATAGTTTTCTGCTTGTTTTCAGAATAAACTTTATTTTTTATTCTTGAATTATTCACCATAAAATCAGAAATGTGAGGAGCGAGGGGGGAAATTCTTCTGTTTCAGCTTTTAGAATCAGTCTTGAATAAAACATGCAGTGGGAACAGAGCAGAGAACGCCTGTGTTAATGGCAGCACTGACATTGAGGAGCTGCATATTTGATGATTTTATTTTAATTTCTAAGAACACTTTTTTGTCATGTGCTTATTTGCTGCTCACTTGGGCTTATTCTAGGTGAGAGGAAACATGGTCATTTTGAGGTTTACCTTTTACATGAATGGCTGTTTATACTTGAAATACTGAAAGCCTCTAGTCAAATGTAGTTTACGTTTAAAAGAAGTTTGTGGATTCACGGTTCAACTACAGAAATCGTATCATTCAGTATCTCCAAATTTCCAGGCTGAACTCGGAGGACACTGTCTTTAGGATGTAGTACAGCCACATGTGTGAAGTGTGCTCGTTACGATGCTGTGTGTGTAGGTCACTCAGAACATCTAGTGAACAATAACGCTTCTGGAGACTGGAGTCTGCTACAGTGATTTATCAAGATGCCTGGGCTCACAAGTGTGGCTCACCTTGCCCCACACACTGGTCCCATGAGCATAGCTAGATTTATGTGTATAATTTCAGAAAATTGCATATTTATGTCAACGAATGGTATAACCTTCTGGGGTGAATGATGAGCACTAGGTCTGGTCAAGATTTTAAAATAGGTTCCCGAGGTTAATGGCCTTTACAAATGGTGCAAAATTTAGTAGATATTTAGTAAAGTAAAAGATGTGTATTGAAGCCCAGCAGTTTCTGGGTCTGCAGTCATGCTTAAGTGTCAGAGTGTTTGTTTGCATTAATGCATATACAAAGTGAAGGCTGTGGGAGAGCGGAGGAGGCGGAGGAGGGCTGCAAGGGTCCGTGTGTGTTTTGGGGTTGGGCGTGTGGAGGGTGTTGAGAGAGACAGCACAATCCCATTTGCACTTGTCAAAGTGGCTTTGGATCAGACCTGACCCTGTGCTCCTCAGACGCAGCCTGTAATGAGACTGTTCTCCACGTGTTAAATCACACCCCGCTGTACGGACCACTGACCACTCCATCCTCTCTGCTGCTGCTGCCTTTGTTTGCTGCAGACATCAGTGGATCTTTAAGTTTGTGCAATCACAATGATATGTAAGAAGTAAGAAACATGTACAGGAAGCAATGAAGCATGTATATGGGATCATTATGCAGTATGTTATAATTGGGTAGTTTGATTATTGTAAGTTATTTTAATACCAAGTAGTAGGTGGGCGTGCATAATAAGAGAATGCCTGAGAAAGTGTTTACTGCAAATATTTTCTGAATTTCTGGCACTGGGCCCAAAACCACTAATGAAGATGTTCATTGTATGCTTTTTTTTATTGTGGACTTAAGTGTTGAAATCCTTTGTGTAGCTATAATCTTTGGGATGAAGATTATTCAGGGAATGCTTATGCTGAAGGATTGCTAAATTATAGGTCTATTTTTTTTTAATCTTCAGCAAAAAAAAAGCTTCTGTACCCTGGCTTCACATTATTTCTGAGTTTTAAGTAATCTTTATATTTAACAGACATGTTTCATGAATACGCTTGTCAAAGAGTGGTGATAGCCTGCTGAGCATCAAAGGCACTTTCTGAATGTAAACCCAGCTCCTACTACTTCTCTTGCCTTTAGGGAATCCAGATATCAGCCAATCAAGAGCAAAGAGACACACTTGCACTGACTCCCAGGGCTGTCGTCTCCCTGCTGGTAATATGCTAATCTGAATGAAGTGGTGCGTGTGAGGGTGCATGCATGATTGCTTTACATGGCTGTATGTCAGTGGACCATGAAAATCAAATTTGAAGAATCCACCTCACCTCTCATTTTTCTGAGAAAACCAAGAGAAAACCTCAAGCTAAATAGTGGGGAGGAGGCGATGTACCATAGCATGCTCACTTCTGAACTCTATATGGCTTAATTATCTAGATTTCATGCTTGTCAGAATCATCGTATAAATGATTTTTCCAAAGCCCGTTTTAATTCTGTGAGGGTTATATAGCCAAAAGTTAGTGCTGTCTTTTACAAACAACAATATTATTTAACCAGACAGATCTGGATGCAAATACAGCAGCATACTTCAGTGATTTGTCAGTGTTCATGTGTTTGACAAGAGTAAAACAGAGAAGACATGGCACAGCATAGAGAGCACATGACAGTCCACAAAGCACACGTTCATATAGACTTACTAAATGCCTTCATGCACAACAGATTGTGAGCGTCTGTCAGGGAATGAACTCCAGATACAACAGAGCCTGAAAGTCCCTTCTGTCTCTGTTCTTTTATGCTTATTTGCCAACTTAAAGGCAACTTTAATTGATTTATAGACATTTGATAATCATAAGTTACAACTTTGATCACAACTTCGACAATTTAAATGCATAAACACATACATAATTTAAATTAAAAAATGAAAAGAAATTTAGGCTGTATTCTGTTCCCCATAGAATTGACTTTTCTATCAATTATCTTGCTCTTGAGGGCTGACTAAGCAGAAAGCAGAATGGATGAAAGACTTTAATCACCCCAGTCCAGGTTCAGGAACACCAAAGGTTTAGGGGCTAACCTATTCTTCTGTCACACCTCAATAGAAAGTAAGATAATTGGATAATGGTGGTTTGTCTCCTCTCTCCTTTACTCTTGACTTGTGTATTTAGTGAATACATCATCTCGCATCCTCATCTGCAGGGTGACGGTCTATCTGAACTCTTACTTTTGTGGTGCCAACTTCATAGAAATGCGCTGCACAAAACTGCGCTTTTTTCTTATCTCTGCCCCCTTACCTTTTCAATCACATGGTGGTTGCTGGTTTGGTCATAACATTTCCTGACAATGTTGAGATTAATCAGGCTCTGATCGCCAGCTTGATTGCACACTGTGAGAAGTGTGGTCGGCACAGCGCTCCTTATCTTGTATCAGCTGGCCTCCACCTTCCCTGTCGAGCAAAAGCTGTTCAGGACAAATGGTCATGTAGGGCACATCGTTGCATTAAGGATCCGTCTCGTTAGCTCTCAGTTAATAATTCTGTTATGTGTTTATCCTAATTGCTTGAGGAGCAGTAAACTATAGACCAATAACAACAATTACTTCCTGTAAATTGTGGTGACGCTGCGACAACTATTTGCGTAACGTATCACTCCGCTTAGGTAGGCTAATAAAAACTGCAATAACATATCAAATAATGCGAAATACTACAGACAAATTGTTAGATTAAGTTTAAATAAAAAGCATATAAACATTGGCACACTGACGCAGAACAGTGCGCAAAAGAGCTAACTGGGCTAACCAAGAAAAGGTAGTTTTTCTATAATTTTCTGCTGTAGCCTCTTTGATTTAGACTTCACTGAAATCCTAAAATACTAGTTAAGTGTTGAGAAAAAGAGAAAGTAATGTTACCCTGAAAAAAACTATGTAGAATTTTATAGACTTTTTCAGGAGAAGCACATGAAATATTCCGTGAATTTGTTAAAGCGATAGTTCGGGTTTTTGCACATGTGCGCGGCTGTCATCTGGCACCAGCGCGCAGTAATACGAACGGACAGAAAATAGTTCGAAACGATTATGAGATCTGACTTTTTCGTGGACCATGGTTTTGTGATGCAAATGTATCACTCTTTTGAACACATATTGTTTTGAGAAGAAAAACACTTTATTTTCATGACCCCAGCCAACTTGCCGGACTACTTCGTCAACAACGTGGCTCACTGGACACTGTTGGGAGGTAAGTCAGTGTTGATGCATGGCACTGCTGACGGGATGTCATACAGATTCATCTGAAAAAAAACCGAATTATCCCTTTAAAGGAGGAGGACTATTATTATCATTAAACTAAACCAACTCGACTTACTTAGCTTTTGAAGGACTGTTATTGTAGTCCTATGTGAGATGCCATTTGGATTGTACTCAAAATCTAAAGTGACATGCTCTCAGATAAGTTATTTTAAAAGGAAAATCCACCAACCATATCATGTAGCCTATGGTAATTGGGTCCATTACCTGCAGTTACATCTATCCATAACATTTATACTGTGGACGAATGGAAAAATAGTGTGACTTAACCTAGATACAAAATTTATTCTTGATCTGAATTCCAGAAACAAGCATTTTAAACATTATTCAGCAAGTCTGCATCCAGTTTGTTCTAAATAATTTAGAAATGCCTGTGCCTTGGTACAGTTAATATCCTTGACCCCTGGAAGGCCTATCCTGTGTTAGAAAATTCAAACCAGGTCCTTCCTTACAGAGGGTCCTGCAGCTGGCAGATTTTAACATAATGGGTTTTTCAGCATTGTAACTGTACTTTGAATATGTGAATTATAGAGAGATTGGGGCAGGTTGGTGCTCTAGGAAGTCCACTTTAGGCATGATTGGAGGGAGCAAAAAGGATGATGCAGGATTAGATAGTAAAGAGATAAATCCACTCGCTCTGCAGGAAGTATGTCAGTGCTGGGAAGCCTTGCAGAGTTTCCACAGGACTGAACGCATTGGACTAAAACAGTTGGAGGTGAAAATCCTTCTCAGAAACAAATGGTAGCCGTACCTAATAATTTTCATTCTGCTCTGCTGCTCCACAATGTTGAAAAAGGTAAAGAAAATTGAGTTTCACAAAACATCTGTATGAAAATGAGTATGGAAAAAATGACCTGGTCTTTGCTGGTGTGCCAAGTCACTGCATAGCACGCTTTGATTGTAAAACAAAGAAATGCCAGCAATATTTAGTATAATAAATAACAGATTTTACCAAAAGGTGCCCACAGCTTGTGTACATAAAAGAGCATAATTCAAACACAAGAATTTACTGTATAAAAGTGTTTACTCAGACAGGACGGCTAAAATCTCTACTTTCTCATACACTTGTTTTGTTTAGTCTGTTTGGGTAATTGTACATTATCATCACACAATTATGAACCCAAAGTAGGAAGAAGCAAAAAGCCTAATTTAAAGGGCCCATATTATGCTATTTTCTAATCTATGTTATAATACTGTTTCTTCATTACAGACATACCTGGTTGTGATTTGTTTCTTTCACACATATTTAACACATAAACCCTGCATAATTTTACTTCTTTGAGTTCTTTTCTCAAACAGAAAACACTATCTTCCACCTTGTGATGTCATGTGGTAATACAGGAAGTGCTACACTTTGTTTTTAAACTCCATACATCTTCACTAGAATCATTTTAGGATAATTTTAGCTCTGGAATTCCCCATATCTGCTGAAGAAATGGTAAAATGTAACTTGACAACTACTGCTTCATGACATCACAAGGTGGAACAGAGCATTTTGAGATGTAGACAAACTAATAATAAAGGATTACTCAAACATGTGCGAATGAAACAAAAAATAACCACGTATGTTTGTGAGGAGGTCACAGTGTTCTAATATTGGCATCACAAGAGTCAATATAGGACCTTATAGGACTATTTTACAACTTCAAGCCATTTCACATATTACAATTAGCAAACTTGAGATTGCAGAGAAATATGCATGCATAATATGATATCTGTTTACTTAAGGGGTTATTAAATGTTTTAAATGTGTATGCTGTTCTTGTTGACATGTTGAAGTTTATGTTGATAGTTGACATATTAGACATTAGTCATCTCTGTGGCATCCTTCCCACGGTATGTTAAAACCAGTGCTCATCTTTACCACAGAAATGTGGGCTTTTCTTGTTTTCCGTCTGAGTCATTCCCTTATTTCGCTCCTTATTTGAGTGTAATGGGTGTCACGGCGACCCTCCTAAAGATAAGAGCCTCAGTATATGTTAAAGATTATATCTTTGCAAGCACCTTTAATGAGCACCACATGTGCATATATCAGAGCTAACAAAGCCCAGTGCATTTTTTATATTTTGGTTTGGCCTGTCCATGCACCTGTGTACACACTCACACCAGCTGCCTTTAATGGCCGCTCTCCTTCACAGTGCATAGCGCTACAGTCCCTAGAGCAGTTATTAGGCGAGTAAGGAAGAGAGTGACTTTGCTGAGCTGTGGAGCAGGGTGGGGGTCAGGATAGGGTGCTCCCTCAGCTTCCAAATTGTGAAGCAATAACTGAAGTATACCCCTTTGGCTGAGAGTCTTCTGCAGCTTAAATAGGTTCTAAATGGCCTCTTTTGACAATAGTGTGAGCCCACCAAGAAGCCAGCTTCTGTTATCCTCCCCACTTAGCTTCATGGCCTTGTGGATCTACTTAAATCCCTCTTTTTGCTTCTGCTCTTTCAGATTGTCCAAGATCAACTTGAAGCACCACTTTCTGTGTGTTTTGTTCAAATGAGATTTTTTTTCTGCTCCCTGTGCTCCTCCAGTGTTACCATAGTAGTTGACTAAAGAAATTATTGGTGAACATGCCACAGCCATGGATTCATCAACTAAAAGAGGCAGAGAGACGTGTGGAAGTGAACAGTAAATTAAACAATTTAGCCAGTCCAGACTAAAACACCATCAGCTGTTTAAACAAATAAAGAACTGCAGCTCTCCAGCTCTACACATGTATTTTATAGGTAAATGTTAATGTTTTTGCTAATGTACAGGTTTTATGTTATAACAGTTTTCCTCCAGATGTTCCTAGGTATCAGTGGATGATCTTTGTGGCTCTCTGCTCTTTAAATCATGAAGCTAAACAGCTCCACTGGGAGAACACTAATCAAATATTAATACACATGTGATGTATTTCTTTACAGGGAGCTGAATGGGAATAATCTCACTCGCATCACCAAGACCGACTTTGCCGGGCTGAAGTACCTCAGAGTTCTGTAAGTACTTTTGTTCTGCCATTATCTGCTCATTCATGCATAATGCCAGACTTTTACTAATATTTGCTTTGCTGAACAGGGACACTTTAGTTTGGAGTGCTACTCAAAAGTACATTACACCAGTGCATATCCATGTAATATAATGTACTCATCTTTTAGCTCGGCATTGTTGGAGTAGTGCTTATTGTCTCCTAGACTATGACTCACTCCCACTCTCTGTTCAGGAGCAGCACTCTTAATAAGCCCTCCGCACAGTTAACACATTCAGGTGAAGTCATTGACTCCCTCTGCGCTGAAATTAAACCACACTTATGACTCTGGGTTGTAAAGTAGTTGTAAAAGTGTCTATTTATGTTGTGCGCACACTTACAAGTAGTGCCATAGGTGTTAAAAACACTGCCGAAGGGGAAGCTATGTAGACCTGAACATGTTTTAAAAGTAACCTGAGCTGCACATAATTTCTACTGCCTTGCAAAGCCTATTTTCAAACCTTCTTGCTATTTACCCGCCTTCTGTGCTCCCAGTCTAAACCCTCCTCTGCATCTTTGTTCAGACCTACAGAGGTTTTAAATGCTCTTGTGTCGTTAACTCGGAGACAAAAATCAAGATGGATGCATACTAAATATTACATAAGCATTTTAAACATTACTTTATGCAATGGTACAAAAATGTTTGGGTATATAAATCTGCCAACTGGACCAAAACATAGATACATAACCTTTGACCCTGCTGACCTCTGGGTTACACTCAAAGGGCTACAGGACCCAAGTTTATCTTTACAGTCACCTGTCTTTAAAACAAACACAGCTGATTGCCTATCAGTGATGGTGAGATGAAAAGTGGAACTTGGAAGAAGACAAAGGACAAAACATGCCCTCAATCTATAATGAGACAAAATGTTTCCTCAGGTCTTTTTTATCTCTATATAAATTCATGAGTACAGAGTTAGTAGTGAATTGCAATTGCTCTTTGTTTATAGAGTGTGAACAGTGATTAGCATTTATATTTGATGGAGAGATCCCAGCCGACTGACTTTCATTGCCTTGATTCGCAGGAGACATGGAGCCCGCCTACAAACACAGAACAGTTGTGCATGGCCTGAAGAACACTTTTGTTGCTTCTACATCCTGGGGACTTTTTCCTTCTCCTTCCTTACCTTGTATAATTGTAACACTTCCAAAACTGTCCAAACTTTTTACTTTTCCTTAACTTTGGCAATATAAGGAAGGAACATTCTGTTTATTTATTTAAATAATAGCTTTGATGCACTGCCTGTTACTAATATCCAATTCAGCGATTTTACAGACACAGACTACTTTACCTGAAATGCCTAAGGAAAAGACCACCTCTCATTCCTCTCTCTCTCTCTCTTTCTCTCTCTGTGTGATCTCTTACGCCTCACCCTGTCGCTGCACTGGACCACACCAGAGCACTGGCCCACTCTGTCTGGTTCCTTTGGAAAACTTTCCTGGCTGTTACTCTGCCTCCTTAGGCCAAGATTCCACAGAATGCCCCGGTCCTCGGCTCTGCCCTCTCAATGTAACTGTGTCTGAGTGAGGTTCTGCTGCCTGAACCTTTTCAAAAAGACTTACAGCTGCTCACCTTCAGTTTGTTTTAGCCCCAGAAACTCAAACTGCTGACTAGTTAAAAGTGTGTCTCGTACTGGTATTAAGGTTGTCTATTTTTCTGCAGGCAACTGATGGAGAATCAGATTACTGTGGTTGAACGAGGGGCTTTTGATGATATGAAAGAACTGGAAAGATTGTAAGTACCACCCAAAGTCACTAACCTTTTCTGACCTTCACTGAAACAACATTTCCTTCATTATTTATATAACTAAGTGTACTGGAGGACATTATTACGAGGCACTTTCCTGTCATTCCATTGTGGTTACAGAGCTGAGAGGGCACAGCTTGGACTAAAGTATTTTTTTATTAACTCTGCCTGTAGTATGTGGGTTATGTGGGCTTAGATCTGCCCTTACCACAGACCCCAGCTCATCTGGACAGCACAGGGCTCCTTATGGCTTCTAAAGCCACTGGGAAAGCACAGACAAACATAGGCAACCACACCTCATTAGCAAATCAATAGCTCAAGCCACATGGAAACCTGTATTGCACATGACTGTATATGAACACATGCTGTCATGCATACAAAGTGGTTAACGTGTCAAAGAGTTTCCTTCATCTGAAACCCAACAATTTACTTCACTAAACTCTATACTACATAGTTTTCACCTTCCCTCCTACAACTGATCCCAAAACACTGGGCAGAAACATGTCTCTGCCAGACCAGAATGGAAATTAAGAAGCTTGCTTGAGTAAAGTTAAAAGCCACTAAGCCGCAGCAGGTAGATCAGAGTGTGAGCAGTGCAGCGGAGCCCCATTAGAGCTCATTATACTAAAGCTCCTCCTCTGCTGGCCCTCAGCCCTGAGCAGAGCATACAGTGGGTGGCACCGGTCCCAACATCTGTCTGAGTGTGTCTGAAGGCAGAGCTGCAGACCTCCTCTCACCACAGCTCTCTCCCAGTGCCTCTAACAGCCCATTCATAGTGAAGAGAGTTGTGGTTTCCAGCAGATTAGCAACAGTCTGTTCCTCATTGACTTAACTGTTGTATTTGCATAAAGCCTGCCAGTCTTGGACATTACTTGTTTGACAGGGAATGTGTTGCCAACCTGTCTTCCTTGGCGTTCGACAGGCTCATCAATTTTTTCTGAGTTCTCAAAAATATCCCTTAGGAGTTTACCAACAATAAATCTGGGTTTATTCAGGCCAGCATTCATGCAATTCATATATTTCAATGGGAATTATTACATTTTTAGTACTAGGAAAGTGAAGTAATGATTTAACTTTAATGCAGTTGTAATTCAACTATTAGAGATAATTTATGGTGCTGTCTCTATCTTTCACTTTTATTCTCTTGGACTTTCTTTTGGATATTTATGTGACATAGAGAGGTGCTCTGAAACACAATAGCCTGTGGCTAAACCTATTCTCCAGCACAAATGCACAGCCTCCTCACTCAAGGGCACGCTCCGACTCTGGGTGATCGTATGTTTTCTCTGCTGCAGGCGGCTGAACCGTAATCAACTGCAGCAGCTCCCAGAGTTACTGTTTCAGAAGAACCCGGCCCTGTCTCGACTGTGAGTACAATTTCTTTTATTAGAAATGAGCACATGTTTCTTCATATTGTTTGATTTCCTAAAGACAGTCTCTGGTCATTTTGATATCTATATGTTCTTCAAGTGAGTTCAGATTACCTGCAGCATCTGGAAGTAATGGAAGCTCCGGAGAGTGTTTTTTGTTTTGTGTTTTTGAAGTAGTACTGCTAACCTCACCCTGCCCTCCTTTTCGTCTGAGCTTAGCCCTTAGCTCCATCTTGAATCTATTTGTCACTTCTCACAACTCGCTCCTTGTTGTGCCTCTGATCAATCTGAGGCTGATTGTATGTGTATGGTGCAGCACTGAGCCTATTGACTGGGCTGTAACAGAGAGCAGTGCAGAGGTGTCGCTCTCTCAGACACAGAGCAGAGGCCTGCAGACAGTGGACGGCCTTGAACAGGCACGATTAGTCCATCTGGAGCAGCGGCCTCTGCCAACAGCCAAAGGATTGTGCTAACACAGCTCTCTGTTTCATCCAATCTAACTTCATGCTCATTATTCTCTGCCTAAAGCCGTCCTTTTGTGCTGGAGAAAAGGACTAGCAGTAACATTATTTAATGGATTCTCTCTGTGTCTGTGTATACTTTTAACTGTTCTTGATCCTTGTGCGGATGAAAGAGTTGTAATAGACCTTAAAGCATTTCAGGTGTAGAAGTGCTGCACATTCTTTAGTGGTAAAACTAATATACAAAACTGCACTATACTCTGAACTAAAAAAAAATAATGCAATTACTGGTGGAGCTTATGGTCGACAGGCACATAGAGTTTTATGAAAGGCCTCAAGTTCTTGTTAAAATTTACTAGTAGCATAAGATCAAGAGCAGTGTGAGGAGACAAAGGCTTTTCCTAATGTGTTTCTTAATTCCTGAGCAGCGTGTCTTGGCCACATGGTGGGTTCTGGTTGCAGACTGATGCGGTTGGGTTACAGCCCTGTCTTGCTCCTGCCAGCAGCTTTTAATGGACTTAAAAGGTTCTTAGCTCCCAGAGGAAGACTTTCACTGCTAGTTCACGTGTGTTACGAGAGACGGGCCCAGAGCCAGACTGAGGGTTAGACAGAAGTCTGTGGTGGAGGATGTTGATGCACTTGCTCGTCCTCCTCATAGGGTCTTGGTCAGCCCCACATTTATGATCCAAATCAAGGGAGTTAATGTGAAAGCCTGCTGCTCAGGTGAAACGCTATGCCAGGTGCTTTCTTTTTCTCTAGTTTAATTGCCCCCCCCCCCCCCCCCACAAAAAAAACATGATTATTTTAAAGGGTCTATATTACGCTATTTTCTGATTTTCTGATAAAGTAGTTTTTACAACAAAAACCTACCCGGAGATTTGTTGTGGTTCATTTACACATGTTTAACACACGAATCTTGCATAATTAGACTGAGTTCTTCTCTCAAATGGAAAACACTCCACCTCGTGATGCCAGGAGGTAATACAGGAAGTGCACCATTGTGTTTTTAAATTTCATACACCTTCACTAGAATCATTTGGATAATTGCAGCCCTGGAATTGCCAATCTCTTCTGAACTAAAACTAAAAGAAGTTAGCTGTTTACTTGAATTTTCATTTTATGACATCACAAAGTGGAACAGAGCATTTTGAGCTTTAGCAAAGGGTTACTCAAAAGTGTGAAAGAAACTCCACTATGGACCCTTTATTAATATAATAATGAATAATACAAATAAAACTAATTTCCTCTGTTTCTTCTTCTCATGGTTGGCTTTGCTCTCCTTATTTGTGGTAAAGCCTGTATAACAGAGTCGCTGTTTAGATCTCCCGCCGAGAGGACAACCAGAAAGGGCACGAGGGATAGAGATGGGGGCAGAGCAAGTGAGATCTACTCTCTCATTAAAAGTTTGAGGAAAAGCTCTCGCATTTTTAGTAAAAGGCGTCTGGTAAATAAGTGCACGACTTTGGGCTTTTTCTTCCCCATAGTCATTAAACTAATGGTGTAATTAGTGTGAACTGGAGATGTGAAACTAAAGTATATGCTTCCTCTGCATACAAATGATTTACTGTACTTGGTATTCATGGTCATTTGATTGTGCAGTTTTTCTCTATACTGGAATGCAGCAGTGAATCATTAAAAACTTTCTTTCCTCTTTCAACATCTCACCTCTTAATCTCAGTCCTATTTCTTTGTCTTCCTCACTGCACATGGAGACACTGATGCATGAGGGCCAGAGCCAAGATAATTGGAATTGATTAGAGATGATTAGAGATAGTTAGAGTTAGTTAAAGCTGCCTGTGATGGATGGCACTGACAAGAAGCCATGGGAACTGCATTGAGGAGGCGTGAGGTGGTGGCAGCCTAACTGAACAATAACAGTGAAAGCCTGGATTGCATTTGTCACTGTTTCTTCCCTCACTGTCCTCATCCCACTTCCAGTGCACCTCTGATCTGTAATCTGCTCATCCCTGTCTGTAATTAGCGTCTGTGCGCAGTGGGAGAGCTCTTAAGTGAGGAAACACCTCAGGATACAAAGCTATCAGGGGCTTCAGGGCCGGGAGGCTGGGGTTTGGATTTATTGTTAAAAAGCCTCAAAAGTCAAGTTAGCTGTATGTGCTTTTTTGAGAAATACTAAAGCTATCTTTTTACAACTTTTCAAGCGTACTGGTTCATATTTTGAAGTTGACTTCTCTTGTTAACCACGTTTACTACAGTGCACTGTATAGCTTGGTTGATGGTATGCTAACTGCTTGTCTCCATAAACTCATCAGTCTCTATGGAAACCTGCAAGAGATGCCACCAAGTTACTGGTCAACTCCCTGGAGAGGTGACACCACTCAAAGTGGGATATTTCAATGTGTAACTGTAATAATTGAATAATCGAATTATCCTGCACTATATATGCAAGATCAGATAAATGCCTGTGGAACATTTCAGGTCAATCAATAATATCAAAATAGAGACAAGCAGGTTGCAGACCCACCACCAGAAAACTCCCATAGTGCATCTTTTAGCTTTAATATTTAATATCTTTGATCATTCGATTGCAGTTCAAACTTACTTTGTGATAAGAGAGGTTGTTTACATGGTAGTGTCGGGAGCTTGGTGTTGTGTTTTTAGGTAGGCATAGTGCTCAGGAGGTACGGAGGGGGAGGGAGGTGTGTGTGTGTGTGTGTGGGGGGGGGTCGGCACTTCAACAAAGTTTAGGAAATACTGGCACTGGATCGGAAAGAAGGCGTGCCATGTCTGTTCTTACTGGCCTCTTCTCATCTGTCATTTCACTGTAAATGCTTGACAACGAGTATATTGATGTACACAAACCCAAAACATACGTGCTGAAACAAACCTGCGAGGAGAAAATGTAAATAAGTCTAATTAAATACAGACAGGCAGAGAATAGCTGTGTAATTACCATCTCTGTGATACTAATGTGGGGATGTTATGCTTTCTGAATGTAGACCTGCATACTTCAGATGTTTTTCGCTGTGACTTTGTGCTGTGTTGTGTGTTTGTGTTGGAAAAAAACAGTGTTTGTTGATCGCTTGATGCTCAGGGAACAGGAGAAGAAAAAAGAATTTGGTGGAAGAAGTCGTAGAATAAATAATGTGCTCTATCATTATACGAATAAATCATTGCTCTGCCTCTGCATTCTGGTTTGTTTTTTACTTTACTCTTTCTGTATCCAGTTATTTTCATTTTGATTTATGGTAGATCACTGTCAATCGGCTTATAAAGTTGCTTTTTGCATTCTGTGGCTTCTTTGTGTTGCAGTAAATGAACTCTGTAACATTTGACTTATTCTTTATAAACAGCAGTGTTTTTTTTCTCCAGCTAACTGTTTTAAATGTTTGGCTAATACTATGCTCTGAATGCATGTGTGCCTGGCAGCTTTCTAATAGACCAAGCTGGTCTTGTCATTTCCTTTTCTTTGTCTGTCCTGATGAATGACCTGCTTGGACGTGCTAGGTCTCTCTGCCTCTCTCTCTCCAATGGACGGTTTGGGCCTCCTTTTTGGCAGTGGTCCCCATGGCAACGCATCTCCATCAGGCTACTGTGCCACAATTTCACCGTGGTGTGTCCGAGTCAGACTCTCAGTAAACACTTCCAGGGGTAAAATATAGCTAAGACACTAAAACAGCAAAATTGTCAGCTAAACTTTATTTAACATTTTAGCCATATGAAATCTGAAAGTATTTGTTTGAAAGCTTAAAGAAGACATGTTATCCTTTTTTCTGGCATTTACCTACACAATGTATTTACATTTTGTTAACTGCGAACCACAATATTTATGTAAACATCTTATAATATAAATGGGTGGATTGACTTGACTAGATAGTAGCATTTCATTATGGCAAGCAGCATCTGTTTATTCTCCATATGACATGACCATTTTGAACCCGACATGTATAACCCAGAGTGACCCAGTCTGAATTTTTGAATTATCAAATCTACAGAAAATAAGTTGGGAAGAGGGGGCAGGAAAAACTGCACTCAAGCCTCAAATAAGGGACAATACTAGTACTCAAACGTGCATGGCCAAATTGAAATACAGTTTTGATTAAGCTCATGTCTAAATGAGGGAACACCATTATAACAGCACCATTTAGAAGCTCATAAGCAATTTTACATAGTTTGTTTTACATAGTTTTACGCCTTGTTGTGAAACATCGGTCCACTTCTTAATTGAAAACTAGTCAATCGTGCAGAAATATACACATAGTCCATCACGTTAGTGTTGCTTTTGCATTTGGAGCCACATCTGAAATGGCTTTGGTGCTAACTGAACATAACAGCCTATGCCTTCAACTCTGTGCCCCTGCCCTTGGTTCTGGACCTGTCCTTGTCAGCTGGTAAAAGTGGCTTTTATGGGTTGTCACTGTTTTCTTTATGAGTCCGTCTGTGTGCGTGTGTGTTTGTGTGCATGTGTGTGTGTGTGTGTGTGAGAGAGAGAAATGCAGACAAACCATGTAAGGAGAGCGGAAGCCAAAAGGGGGTAATTTAAAAACCACTCCAACATCTGAAATATTCAAAACCAGAGAAAAGAAGAAAGACGAGAGGATGAAATAAATGCCAAAGTGAATAGAAAGACGCAAAGTTGGATATGAGAGAGGAGCGGAGTAAACATGCAGCTGAGGGGGTGAAACGGCAGTATTTATATTTACTAATGATTTTGTGTCCCGCCTCATGAATAATTGAACACATGGATTGCAGGTTGTTAAATATTCACACTTAAAGCACAGGGACAGCAGTGGTGCGTCTGGTACACACTGCTCTACATTCACACCAGCTCTGATGCTCCACATATCCACCACCACCGATCAACCACTCGTTTACATGGCCCTCATATGTATGTGACTGGGGACTGGTCATTATGAATTGATACTGCATGAATAAGACATCAAAGTGCGGTCTAGATCCGTCATGAGTATACACACACAGGATTTCACTTGCGGAACTGGCTGCCTGGTATCTGACAGTTTGCCTCTGTGATGGCTGCTCCGGCTGCTCCTGATTAAAACTGACATACGGCTCGAGAAAAATCTGCCCTCCCGTGTCTCCTTGAAAACTTTAAGTGAAGGTCTGAGGAATGCAGCAGCTCCAGCCAGGAATAACAGCCCTTGGAGTCGGGGTGCCCTCCCTTTACACCATGGCCCTGGGTTGGTTAGTCTTGTACGGACGTATTTATCTGAATCAGTTATGCAGCTTTGTTGTATCCCAGCTAATATAGTGCAGCGGCCCTTATGTGTGTGAGCTGAGTCTGGGCTTTCCATCAACACTATCTGCTCTGAATTGCTGTGTGAAAAGCTCATCAGGACCAGTGCAGTATCTTTGTGTAATCTCCAGTTATGACCTGTTAGGGCCTGGACCACTGCTCTGAAGCTCAGTGTTGGATGTGAGTCAAGCTCACAGCCCCTCTCCTCATCGTGAAAGTGGGGAGGGGGATCCAAACCCTTTCCTGACATCCAGGAAATAGCAGGAAGCAACCCACACATGTGTTGACCAGCACCAGCGCACCCACACAGACAGTCAGCGCCTTATGCAGTGGCCTCAGGCTCAGAGTCAGATTTAAAGATTTGAAAAAGGCAAACAAACTCACCCCACACACACCAAGCACACCTGTAATTACTCAAATGGTACCGGACACATCTTCAGCCCACCTCCTGCTGATGTTACTCTTCAAAGCACAAGTCGATCTGATCCAACTTCTTTGGAAACTGTGGTGTTATGGTCCGAGAGAAATGTTTGGATTGGAACTTGTGTGTAAATAATTACAGTCTTAAGGCGCATCCCTTTGTCCTGTGGAGCACTCTTGAACTTGTTTTCTCTTCCCTCTGGCTATATTTCTGTGAGTAATGTGCTGTCTCCTGTTTCCCTACTGCAATGCTTTATTTAAAGTAGTCACCCACATGGAAGTCAGACAAAATACCATTAAAATAATTTGTTTTTACTTAGGTAATTATCATTTCTAATTTATGTCGCTACACTTGGTCTTAAGTGAAAAACGTCCATAAATCTGCTTCTGCCTTACAGCACATTCCATTTGTTTTTAAAAACACGGTCACATTTCTTTGAGCCACTGCTGGCCAGCGTTGTACATAGGTAAAAACAGTTTGGGATTTGTTCACCACTTTCTGATACAGACTGCCCGCTGTAGCCTGGCAGGAGGCCTTGGTCTCATTAGCTACAATGTGCCAGAGATTGTTTCATGATACATATAGTTTTTTCTTCATTTGCTATAGTCAATGCATATTTTTTTGGAAGTGACTGGGGGGTGGAATTGGTTTCCTTTCCCTGCTGTTTTCATTTAAAAACACCTGGTCTCCTAAAACAAAGCTCCAAGATGCCCAAAATATGAGGGGGCTACAAAACCTATTGTGTGTGTGTTTTTTTTTTTTTCTTTCAGTATAACATGTCTTACATGTAAAATATATTTTCTCGACTTTCTCCCTTAAACTTTTCCATTCCTACAGCTCCAAGCTAAGAATATAATTGAAGTAGCTAAAGTAGGACTGTCCTCATCTGTGGACCTTTTAAACGCCTTCCCCTTCTCTCCTCATATATATGTCCATGCCAAGAGCTGGAGCGCCAGGCACCTGCATTAGTCGCGAGCTCTATTACCACTTCAAAGCTGGGCTCTGACTGGGGAGGCCTTGGTCACAGTGGGGCCCAGTGTGGAAGATGAAACAGGACTGGCTCTCCTCCTCATCCTCCCCCTGAGCCCCGGCACTGTACCACACTCCAGGCTTCCTTATCTCTCCCCCTGTCTTCCATTACTTCCTGGCCTTATCTGTGCCCTTAGCACCTGGTACTGGGATGGCCAAGCTCATATGAAAACTCAGTTATTCTTCCTCTTTACCCCTGCTCTGGTTTTTCATCCTCGTTGGCCTATAAATGACTTTGGGACCTGGGACTCGCTGTGTGCCCCGGGATGTGGTAATGAGCTTCTAGTTTCTTGCATGTTGGCCATAGCTGGAGGGTGTGTTGCTGGTGCTGGTGTTATTATTGTTGTCACTGGTTTGGCAGAAACATCTGTACATTTAAAGGGCCCATATTGCACTGTTTTCTGATCTATGGTATAATGTTCATTCCTCATCAGAAACATATCTGGAGTTGTGTTTGCTTCATTCACGCATGTTTAACACACAAACCCTGCATATTTAAGATGTGAAAACACTGCCATTGTCATGTGGTGAAACAGGAAGCTTTTTTGTGTTTTTAAACTCCATACACTTTCTCTAGATTCATTTGGATAATTTTACACCTGGAATTCCCAGTAGGTAGCTGTTAACTTGAAAACCACTTCATGACATCATACTGTTGAACAGAGCATATTGAACTGTGGAGATGTAAAGGGTTACTCAAATGTGTGTGAAAGAAACAAAAAAAACAACTCCATGTATGTTTTTCAGAAGGGAACAACATTCTAACATGACTAAAAGTTCACAAGAGTCAGTTTTGTGTAACATAGAACTTTTAAACGTTTCCCGAGATTAACAGACACAAAATTCAATCTAGAAAAGAAGAAACTCAGTATAATCTATGTAAGTTATAGCCATTATATTATCCCTATGACCTTTTCCAATGTTTACAGGCCCTCTAGGTCACATGCTTTGGCTGCTCTATAGTAGAAGTCAGAAATCAACAGCAGTCATGCAGCATTTTCCCATCCAGCTCTGTCCCTAATCCCTCACCGTGTCAACACTTTGTAAATTTGCCGAGGGGAACAAAGAGGTCATTTAGACAAAAACATGTGCACTTTGGTGTTTTTATCTGTGCTTTTTAAGTTTTTCACAACCTCCATTAGCTCTACTGTGTGTTTGTGTGTGTATGTGTTTGTTTGTGTGCGTGTAATCCTGTAATGCTCAGCCACATGTCGTTATTCCACCTCCCCCTGACACCTTTATTAGGTCTGCATACGAAGATTAAAATGGATTTGTCACTTCACTGGATCCATTAAACTCTGATTATGGTTTGTCATTCAACCAAAACACAACTTAATGACTAATGCAATTTATAAATTTTGACTGAATTAACTCGCTACGTCCTACTCAATGACTGCATCCTAATACATGAATAAAATATGCCCTTGCTAATATTTTTGATTAAAGTTTATTTCATTTTAAAACTGAAATTTAAGGTGCACTATGTAACTTTTCTGGCGGGAGATCCGAAACCTGCTTGTCTCCATAGAGATGATATCACTTTGTCTGGAATGTTCCACAGTAAGCCATCTGCCTTGCATGTATTCATTTCCAACTAATTTTATGACAAAAATACCTTGAAAATTCATGCATTGTTACCATGAGCAGGCTTGCCTCCTCACAGATCTCGCTGTACCATTCTAGGCAAAGCAATAACATCTCCATTTAAACATGCATAGCAGACCTTTCACCGGAAAAGTCAATTAACTTAAGTCCAATTAGTTTTATGATGGAGACAAATAGGAAAACAGATTTGCATGGAATAATGAAGTGAAGTAATTATAATTTTACCATTATCTCTCCAAGATGAAATGACCGCATGATAAAACGGTGCAGAAGTCATAGCACTGATCTCCCTGACCTGTCGGAGAGTGCCCTGTTGACCAGCGGGGTTAGAGAAGCACTGCCTCTTTTCCCAGGCAGGCTGCCTCTTTGTGACGCGGTTAAAGATGTGTTTGAACGCTCTTCCCATCACCCCTTCGCCCCCACCACTCCCTCCACTGCATCCCTCCATCTCTCCCTCCATCTCCAGAGAATAGAATGCCCTTTGCTCACGCCATTCCGTCTCCGTGGAGCTCATTGTTCTGTGGTTGCTAGGTGAATGCTGGGGCCTCTTTGGTCACTGTGGTTACGTGGGGAGCAGGGTATTTGGTCCGGGGTCAGAACTGACAGAGGTGACGTGAAGGTGTGTGACTACATTGGCTTGCACTCTGGATTGTTAGCTATCAATACGTGTGTGTGTTTGGTTAAGGGTCAGGCGTGACAGCGCTGTTTCAATAGGTCTGGGTGTGCCCGACCCCTCCTTCGCCATTTATTAGTCTATTCAGTAACCCACTCCTTTGCTCCAAGCCAGCCTGGGCCAGGAGGCAGTGGAGCTGTCAGTCAACAAGGGGGAGGGGCTGGAGGGCTCCCAGAAAACATAATTCATGAGGGACACAAGAGGCTGAGTATCACACTAAATTGAAACAAGCACAGGCACTGTAGCAGCAATTACACAGGGCTGAATGGGAGAGGGGCTATTAGTGGTCAATGGGGTTTGAGGCACCTCACACCTGCTCTTCCTCTGCCATTTCGTCACTCAGTCCTCTGCACCATGTTCTGCCCATTCAATTAGGCATCACCGGGGTAAAGGCTCTTTGTCCACTGTCTCACTCAATTCCTATTTGTGAATGCCAAGCCTGCTGCGGCTGTGAGGACTTGAGGAATCCTGCCGTGGCATTTGTGAGAGCAAGAAATGACAGAAAAATTAGGAGCTCCCAGTTGTTTAAACATTTACTTTTGCTGTCCATTCTGTCTGTCCTATGTGATGCTAATGGAGAAAAAGTCAGGTTAAAATAGCTGCAGATTGTCAGGTGAATCCCAGCCTTCTGTTCTCATCTCTGAGTCAGTAGGAATGTGGAGTCCTCACCTCAGATGTAACTGATAGCACTGATTTAAATGACTTCAACATGCCCACACAAACTGGCACTGAGCAGGACATGTCAGTAATAAAACGTGGGGTGTGTCTCCCTCCAAGCCAACCACAATGATAAAACACCAGAAAATAACAACAACAACAAAATTAACTTATTATGACACAAGGACCACTGTTTTTGTGAGACCTTCTACAGTTCCAGAAACAGTTTTTAAAGAGGGATTTTACACAAAACAGACCCTTTTGAGCTTTAAGCCATGTTAGAATTTTGTTACGTCATAAAAAACAGACCTGGAGTTGTGCTTTGTTTCATTCACACATGTTTGAGTAACCATTTATTATTAGTCTATCTACATCGCCACTGCTCAAAATCCTCTGTTACACCTTGTGATGTCATGAAGTAGTAGTTTTCAGGTTAACAGCTCCTTTTACCTTTACTTCAGTAGAGATCGGCTATTCCAGGACTGATCTAAATAATTCTACTGAACGTGTATGGAGCTGAAAAACACATGTGCTTCCTGGACCTGTATTACCACATGACACACGGTAAAAGTATTTTCCATTTAAGAGAAGAACTCTAAAGCCTAAACATGCAGGGTTGTCTGTTTAACATTTGTGTATGAAACAAAACTCAACTTCAGGTATGTTTTGATGAAGAAACAACATTATAACACAAATCAGAAAGTAGTGTAATATGGGCTTGTTCATTGTGCCTCATATTCTCATATTCTTGGCTTTCATAACTTATTGAAAGCATAGTTTTTATGAGGCTGGTTAGCTTGATTTGTCAGTGTGTTGATGTGTTGCTGACCCAGACCACTGCTGTCAGAGGCACTTTGTTTAGTGCAGGTTCCTTTCTGCGTGCCCCCCACTCGGGCCTGTAACGTTAGTCTGTGTGCCAGTGTATCATGGTGCCTGGTGACCCCCCTTCTTCATAAATCACTGTCAGATTCCAACCGTACAAAACAAAGCCCAGTGAGAGGTTTGATAAGGCGGTTGGTGCGTTGTGTTTTTCACTTACCAATCACTGCTTAGCTTAGTTTATAAAAATTCACTGAGTGTGAGATGAGTTTTTTCTTGTGATGAATATTGCACAAAAGGCAGTGCTCGGTGACAAAACACTCCATCGATTTGAAGGAAGAAAGAAGTGGGGTGTTGTTTGAGGGAATGGGGTTGACTGCTTATGTGTGTTGGTGTACACTGCTAAATGTCTGTCACTCTGTGTAGCCTGTCACACACGGGGGGCTGATAAATAAATGATGCTTGAAATGAGAGCAGTCCTCTGTAGACCATCTCAGCTTCATGAAAAGAGCACGTTTACTACTCCACACTCACCCATGTGCGCGCTGCATTCAGATTTCCTTGCAGTCATGGGTCTACAGTACATGCGCGCCAACTGATTTCTGGTCTTGAACATGATTTTATTTAAATGCAGAACTTGATAAACTCACCTGGAGTAGTCTGACTGCACTCAGCTCACTCTGCATTCAACAGCATGGGCCAAGAAAAAAGTAGGAAAGACGTGTTTGGATGTGTGTGGATTTTAGAACAGATCAGATCTACCACCCTTTGTTGTTTATTGTTTTGGTCTGCGATGTCAGAGTGAAAGTTAGAATTACCGGAGCTTCAAAGTCTTAATTTTGATGCAGAGAGAAAATTTGATTTGTGAGTGATGCATGTCCTCACATGTCTATAAACACATGCTCAAAGTAATTTAGGTGTTGCTTATCTTTTTGCAAAAGTGTGGTTATTTGTGTAGTTATGTTTTTATAAGCAGTCATAGCTACAAAGTTTTGACAGTAATGCCCTGCCCTAAACAGCCCCTCTGTGTGTAGCTACTTGGAAAATCGGATCATGGATACGTTACCTGTGTATTGTGAATATGTTGTTTGATCAGATCTGTGAGAGAAGTAAAATAACTAAATTACATAAGTTAACTACAGTAAAAGATGTTTTTGATGTCCCCTATCTACAGCGGCCATGGCAAGTACCCAAAATGAGACTGAATGAGTCGTTTCATGAGAGATTATTTTATGCCACTGACACAAGAACCCCACAGCAGATTTAAACCCCAAAACCTATTTTAAAACTACAATATAGTTTCAGTTAATTCAACCTTCTACAGCTCAAATCTTATATTGTCAAAAAATAACCAAAATTGTCCCACTAGTGCAAAGAAAACATCCCCACGATAAATATTGACCCCCAAAATGAATTGTTCCATCTGTCATGTATCGAACGATAAGTCATCTGAACTCTGAACTGGATTTTTGTGTGCATGTGTTCCAACCCTCCGGCCTCAGTGCAGAATCTGCTTTTCGTCCATCCTGATAGTGACAGAATGGTGAGCTTTCCTGGGCAGGCCAAGGCAAACACACATGCACATAAACACCTTGCTTGTGAGGGCGGCTGGAGAGCATTAGGGAGCTCAGTTGTACAAACAAGAGTAATAAAGGAAGGATTTGGCCTGATTCTAATGGGAGGAAGCATCCGGGCACAGGCAGGATTTAGACATGATATTCTCGCAGGTCTGGGCATGACACAAATCTGAACTTTTGTTACCAAACAGTGTGCAACGCTGACTCATGGCTCCTGTGTTTGCTGTGCGGGCTGTCCTAACATATCATTACTCCTCTAAGGATCGACCACCTTCTCCTCGAGAGACTTCCAGACAAAGCTTGACATTTTACTTTCGCTCGGCGCTAAATGAAGCTGGACCATTTGAACTGAGCCGTGAGTGAGACAGCGGAGGTGGTAAAGGGAGGATAGGGGTTCATAGTTGTCAGGGTGGTTGTTCAGCAGAAGGTTCCCACACTTTCATTGTTTTCAGTAGGTTTTCACAATAGCCCATATCCAGGCAACTATAGCAAAGGTCAGAGCAGAGGAAGGAAGAGCAGGAGCCGGGCAGAGGGGCTGATGATAGTCCTGGAGATGGTACAGGAATGCTCAGTGTTTAACCAATGACAAGCTTTTTAAATATTTAGATTCAGCTAATCTTTGTGGACAGTACAGAGTCTGTCTGAGAACTATAATAAATCTATGTTTTTGGCAAGAAATGTGCTGGGCCGTCATACTGATATTTTAATAGTTAAATACCAACATCAGGTTTTTTCAATTTGACACACATTGTTCAACCAATAACCACCAACCAATAAAGCATTTAAAACAAGGTGAAAATAAGTAATAATAGGGGCAAAAGCTTCCTCAAAAGGCGAGATGTGCTGTAGTCTGAAGGTGCTAAATGCTTTCTTTATGTGGGTCATCTTCTTAGAGACAGGTCTGGACTCCTTCATGGCTCACTGCATCTGTCTGACTGACAGAAAGGTGCTAAAAGAACGGTCTGTAATTTTGGTCATTAAAGCGGCTCTCTGGGAATTTAATGGGAGATGCAAAATCTTTGGACCTGAAAAAGGATGTGGTCAGGATTCTATCGTGAGAGTGGAGCCATCTTTCTTTGTGTTATTCATTGTCTCCTATACTGGCTACCTTACCTCAAATGGATGGTCATTTTGACTCAATGCAGCGTTCTGCAGTGAGTCTCACATTGATCTGTCATTGACAGAGTTAATGAGCGTGGACATGAGGCACGGAGGCTCTCCACAAAGACATCAAAGTGGCCCGTTATGACTGTCGTGCTGTGAGGCTGGCCTTCAGGCAGACACCCGACTGATGTGAGCCTTGGCTCCCTGGGCTGAGGAGAGGGGAGGCGGGGGTGGGCCCGACCGAATCTTTGTATGTACACTATACACAAAGTTTAGAAGTGTCAGTACTTCTCTTTGACAAGATATTTACATGCACAGTGTATGTGTGTGTGATTCCATAGAGTAACCTTTGGAAACAGGCTGGATGTACTCATTAAGATGAATGTCCTTGTTATCACAGAAATACCATGTAAAATAAACAAACAAGACATGCTCTGTAACTTCTTGGCTTTGTGCCTTATTATTCATCTTTGTCTGCGGCAAAGAGCCAGAAAAGAAATGCAAAGTCCAAGAGCAAATATTAGTGTGTGCAGACAAAGACATTCCAGATCAGGCTGTCACTCTCACTCACTCATCCCCGAAGTCCCATCCTCCTCCTTTTCATGTCTAATCTCTTCCTTCCTCCTCTCACGACTCTGTCTCTTCATTATTTCCTTTTTGGTCCTTTCAAGTGAGGCATCTGCACCATCTCTCACACCGTACAGCTCTGTTCTCAGTTATTTTACTCTGAGATTGTAAAGCATACAACTCAATTATTTAAGCAAACCTAAAATGAAGTCAAGCTTTTGATTCTGCCTATTCTTTTGGTGTACCATAATACAAAATACATGGATATTACTGGTATTATTTGTTGTTGTATTTATTTGAATTCTATCTCAATGTATCCATTGATTTATCTGTTTTGCCATTTTTCCTCCTTATCCTTTTTATATTTTGTAGTAATTCTCTTCAGTAACACCTTTTCCTGCAGTCATCCTAGTGTCATGGTGCTTGTGTCCTCTGGACTTGTGTCTGTGGGTTCAGATGTCGCCCTCATCCTTGTCCATGCGCTCTAATGGATTGGTCACGCTCCAGGGCCCCCCAGCCTGAATCACAGAGGAGGGGTCAGAGGTCATTCTCAGGGTGACATCTAACCTCCAGCACAGAGTGAGCCGTGTGCAGCAGTCTGTTTATTTTCTCTATAAACATGAGATGCATCAAATGGGGATACCATGCAAACATCATAAAACACTGAAATGTAAAACAAATACAAAGCAGAAGTGCAGGATGTGACATTGTCATGTAACCATACTAAAGTACACACTGCCTCCCTGTGCCTGCTAAATCCATCACAGCCTCGTGGGGCCTGCTGTTCGCTCCAAAGGTCAGAGGTGGAACTGGAGGGGCCGCCTATGTGTGTATTAAGTCAGTATGTGTCGGCCTCAGGTTTGTGCACAGCCTCAGTGTTGATTAGGTCTAGACCAGCGGGTGATCTATCGCTATCACAAGAAATACAAACCAAATGCATGTCTGGCAACAAGGCAAGTCAACGCCTATGATGATGTATGGCTTTATACTCAGGGTCACAGCAACTTTTCTCACTCAAGTTCATAGCCTCCATTGTGGCATATTAAGTGTAGTAGTGTAGTGGTGATATAATTAGATCATATAGAACCTTTTTAATGCATAATGAGAAAACCATAGCTAATTTCTATGTCTTTGATTAATTAGTGTTATTATTTATCCATTCCTGGGGAAGTTGCCTGGTCTGTGTTTTATCATCCTTTGTTTCCTCTTGTCAGCTTGCTCACATCCCTCTGACTGGTCCGTTCCTGATTGCTGCTGGTTTGTTTTAATTTCATGCCCCCTGCTCTGGCACTGGATCCACTGGTGAGAGCCAGACTGCCTTTGTGCTGCTTCCATGGGGACTCTCTCTGCGCACACACAAATATGTCTGCTGCAGCCTCTGGACATCAGCTGCCATTCATCCACAACTTCTGGCAACAAATTGATCCAAAAGTCCAAAAGAATACAATATAACACACATGCTGTGAAAAACATTTTCATTCAAGTGACATGTGGGTTGAGCTGATGAAATGCTGTTGACACATTGTGAACAAAGCCCTGTATTCGCTCTTATCCATCATGGCTGTCATAGTGGAGTCATTCATCTAAAGGTATTGGCCTCATCTGGTGCTCTGACACTGTGCTAACTGTACTGGCATCCACGCACTGGTGCGTGTTACTGCGGCCACCCTGGGGAGTGATCAGTCTTTTTACTAATGCGTGTGTGTGATGAGAGATGTAATAACTCACTAACACACATTATACCAGCCCTTTTCTTCAATTTCATAGCATTTCAAAAACCAAAAAGTGAGAATACATGGATCAAATGTTGTAGTTTTTTTTTTTTTTTGAAACAAAGTTTGTAAATTAGGCACACTCAAAAATATGTGTGTAATATTCTACGCCTGAGGCTGCCCCTCTACAAGGCTTCATTAACCCTGAGCCCCCGCCTCCTCAGGGCTGGTCTCCTCTCCACAGCGCTGCACATCACATCTGCCTCTGCCTGCTTTAATACCCCACTGGTTACCCATTAATGAACATGCCTAGGGCCAAATGTGGAGCTCACACACATTTTGGGGGGTTACGAGGGTATGTTCCAAACAGGCAGGTTTGCATAAGCTGATATTGACTTTTTTTGCAATGAAAAGACAAATATTATTAAACAAAATAATCTATTTTTATTAAAATATGAATAATTAAATTGCACCAGGTTTTATTTCTTTTTTACATTTACATGTAAGCTCAACCATACACTATGGATATTGTAATAAACAATTAGCTAATGAACTGTGTAGTGCTTGTATGTGATTTAGTCTTGCTCCCTGCCTCCATTGACTGTGGCTGTCAGTGGGAAGTGTGAGGGCGTTTAGCACTGGGCAGGACAGAGTAAACATCCACACAGTCACTCCAGCTCATTGTTCAGGTCTTTTTCTCAGGACGAGGCCCACCCACTGCACACAGCTGGGACCAGCTCCATTGTCCTCTCTCCCGCTGAAAACACAGGGACGCCATTCCGGCGAGTACCTCTGTCTCCTAGCAACCGTCACCTTTGCTGTTTGTGGCACTTCTGGATAAATCTGTGTTTAAAATCATTTAAGTTAAACTACTTTGATAATCTGTTTTTAAAATCATTTAAGTTAAACTACTTTGATAATCTGTGTTTAAAATCATTTAAATTAAACTACTTTGATGATCTGTTTTTAAAATCATTTAAGTTAAACCACTTTGATAATTAGTTTTATTACCCATGAACCACAGTAGAGAGATGTGAGTGTTGGGGCTAAAACAGCATTCTGACAAAAAAACAAACCATTAACAAAAACTAGCATATATAAATGACAACTGCCTGACTCATGGTCTTGGCCTATCAGTTGCTGGATATTTTGTTGGTTTAGCAATGGCACACAAGCCTTCATATTGTAATGATTGTTTACTTTGCTGTTCGACTCCTAGTATAATTTATGTATCCCATAGAAGACTGGTGCCACAGAACCATCTTATTTATTGCTGTTTACACTGGGCCTGACAATGGAGTGGGAGTGAGGTTTTGTTGTTGTGCCTTGGAGGACCTGTGTGTTTGTGCGTGTGAGATAAGGTGATGTATATGCACAGTCTGATTTGTCGACTCTTTGTTGGCCACAATACACCTGTCTCATACATCACACTGAGCGGTGCACCACACCAGTAAGGAGAGCCTGCAGCATTCATTGTTCTTTTCCTTCACTGCTGTGTCCTGTGCTGGTGTGTATCTCAATCTCCCACACTCAAATGAAGACTTCAGCCATGTTTTGTACCTTGTCTATTTTTGTAAATATTACACAGATTTGCTCAGTACAGAAAGTGTGTTTTGGCCTGTCACAAGTGTAAATGTAAGCCTCCCCAATGATGGTACAATTGCTGCAGCAGTTTCTCTTGGTTGTCTCTAGACCTTTAGATGACTTTACCTTAAAGGGGAACTCCGGCACGTTTGAAGCTAAATTCCATTGCTAGAGGTGGTCGAATACTGTCAGAAACCAAAAAGCAGCACAGATCAGTGTTGCCTAGGCGGAGATCTCGCTGTGGTAGTGAGTCTGTCAAGGCAACAAACTAGTGTAGTGAATTGGGCAAGTTCTTAACTTCCAGGTAAATCGCCAATTTGCTTCACACTGAAGAAGCTTAACACCACTTTCTAACCCATCTTACAACAGCCACGAGTCTAACAAACAAAACGCTCTGCCTGGCTCACTCATTAGTGGTCTGGAAATGTATAAAACCACTTTATAAGCAGCCTTAGCCTTACCTTGTTGATTTCCTACTGCGCATGTGGAAGCCCAAAAGACTCGATTGCCAACTCCATCGGTGGCAAGTGGCTAGTAGCCGCCAGAAGCAACAAGTGAGGATCGACTACTGACTGTGAAGAAAAAGAGAAACTGAAAATTGTTGAAAGAAAATGGTTTGGGAATGTATTTTTTAACATATAATTCAGTCATAAATATATGAGATTAGAAACAACATTGGCGAGTCTTTTGGGCTTTCGCAATGCACAGTGGGAAATCAAGTTGCTTTATAACGTTTCCAGACACTAATGCGTGAGCCAGGCAGAGCGTTTTGTTTGTTAGACTCGTGGCTGTTGTAAGATGGGTTACAAAGTGGTGTTAAGCTTCTTCAGTGTGAAGCAAATTGGCGATTTACATGGAAGTTAAGAACTTGCCCAATTCACTACACTAGCTTGTTGCCTTGACAGACTCACTACCACAGCGAGATCTCCGCCTAGGCAACACTGATCTGTGCCGCTTTTTGGCTTCTGACAGTATTCGACCACCTCTAGCAATGGACTTTAGCTTCAAACATGCCACCGTTCCCCTTTAATACTTATGGGCCTCTTTGTTTGGTGCATGGAGCCAGTTTAGCAGTGTGCTACTGTGTTCACTTAACTTGTTGATTGAAAGTGCTCCTGACTTCTGTGTGTCTAGTGACAGCGCTGTGATCTTGGCTGTGGTTAGGTGTGGTGGATCTGTCATCACAATTGGCTCAATAACTACTGACCTCAGACCCACATTTCCAGGAAAGCTTGTCATCTGATCCATACCTATCAGCTTTCCACTTTAGGTAGCCCGCTTTCACAAAGGGGCATCTTTAACCAGTTTAGTTGGACCACACAGTACGTGCATGTGTGTTTTTGCCTGTTCAGAATCGCAGTTGCACTTTTGTCTCACCCTGCCATAAACCATTAGAGCCGCCAAATGATTCCCTGGCCATTCGAGGAGATGGGAAGTCTTTTTCTTTTTTTTTACCCTAGTTGAGGTATTGCTGCTGTTGGCTAAAATGGTTCTATAATAGCAGTGATAATGGACCTGTTGAGAGGTGAGTTTTGCCTCCCTTCTGGTCGTCTCTGTTGCTCCATTGTCCGGCAGGTAGACAGCATGATGGATGAACGGGTTTTTGCTTGCAGGGCATTGCTATCGTACACCCCACTGTCAGTTGATAGTGTCCGTCATGATCGATGCCAGTGCCCCCTCCCCACCTCCACGCCATCACTCAGTTTGACCACCAGAGAAAGGACTGGACACAAGCGGGCAAAACGAGTCAACAGGGATAGAAATTGGAGCGTAAGCAGAACCAGGGATGGATTTTTGTCTCTTCTTTCGCCACTTTCTTAACTCTTTAATTTGCTTCACGGGTGGCAGAGGATACGTCGCCAAATGTATGGGATTTTGAAAGCCTCTGTGTACACAAAGACATCATGAATCATTTAGGGTGAAAGAGGAGACGCAGGCAACAGTAAAACTAGTTATTTCAGAGAGGGGGAGAAAGTTCTGTCTGTCAGCCTCATGTGGACTTCATAAGTTCGATGGAGATTGTGTTTTCTCTTGGTGGTTGTTGAGTGTTCCCGTCTGGGAGTGACAGTGTGTTTCTCATTGGTTGGTAAGCTGTGTGTGATTAGAGCGGACTCCATCCATGAAATCCCCTCATTCAGGTCCCATTGCTGAAGAAGAGACAGCTCAGCCCATGCGTCTATAGGTGTGTGTGCATTGCACTTTTCAACATCATAATAAATCTCAAAGCATTTCCAGACCCATTTTTCAGGCACAGACGTCACGAGAGAGTTAAATGCATAAATGAGCGCCACTGTGACCACTTCTGCTTGATCATTTATTTCCAGACATCTCTGTAAATATAAAAGGAGGAAGCTCACGGCTGAAGTAAAGACATAAATGTGAACTTGAATTTCCTCTAATATCACTCAAGTCACACTGATCAAACCAAACAAAGTGATTTTGCTGCAAGTTTCTTCCTTTTTAAATGTTTATTCATTTAAACCCAATGCAGTCATGTTATGAAGGTGGTGATATTTTTATACTTTACTTTTGTGACTTTAATACAGTGTTCTCTATTTTCATATTGAGATAAATGGGAAAATGTTATTTTAGTTTTGCCCAAGTTTCAGTTTCCTGTGTTAGTGGAAGATTGGCGTGTGATGTGTTCTGCTGTACTGTACAGTAATGGGCTTATTGAATGGTTTCTATCATCCCACACAAAGGGATGCTTTTCCTTTTACTGTGAAGAAAATGTAGCTTAACATTTAGTGTTTAGTGCAGCACACTTCATACACTCCATTAACTTTTTTAACAAGTACGTAATCAAACAACATGCATTTTTGTCCTGCAAATCTGGTCTTTAAATAGTTCAACAAACATGCAACTGATACAATTAATGCCATGTTATATAAATGTTATATTATTGGGACCACAGTTTTCCTAGTTACTAGTGTTTCTGTGTAAATATTTTGTGTCCATTACAATGGACACAAAAAAAAAAAATTCACATTCAGGGCATTTTCTAAATGGTTTTGTTCCACAAAAAGCAGCCAGATACACTTTTAATAGCTTCTTTGCATCCATTAAAATATTTGTACTGTGAAAGTATTTACCACTGTATTCCCATAGCATGTTTTGATATGTGCTGGTATTCAATTCTTTGCGGTTCAGTATGAATTATGACTATTGCTCCAACTTGTTTACTAAAGAGCCACAAACTGTTTCAATAAAGATGCTCTGATGTGTGGGGGGTCAGTAATGAAAAGTGTTTTGATTGCATGGTAAAAAACATATTTTTAAATGCCAACGTTTCCCCTCAGCTAAGCCAATAAACCAAAGTATTAGAAGATCACCTCTCCTAATTAATGACGCTCTTTGTTGTCAGTGTACAGTGAGGCATAGGTTATGAAACCTGAGTGAAAGGCCTGATTGTTTGTCATTGTACAGGCATGTGTACGCATGTGCCTCTGCAGACTTTCACTGGAGCATTAAACACTGCACATTTTGTGGAGCCAGTTGGGTTTTCATTATGTTCTGGAGGTAAAACAGCCCTTGCCCTTCTCTTAACATATTCAGGGCCAGAAATGGTTCACTGAGATATGAATCTATGCTAATCTTCTCAAGACTGTGTTTGCTTTGTGTTATCTTGTTTTCCAAGAGGCGCACAATAAGAGTGTTGTGTACTGTATTAATGCAGGGAGATAGGGATCAGGGGTTAATGATGTGAATCAGACAGGAACCAGACATTACCTTGAGAGAGCGGCTTATCTGGAGCCCAGGCGCCTTCAGCTATGTCTGATACCGTTGCTAATTGAACTAGATACAGACATTACAGAGATTCTTGTAAACAAGTGTATCAGTTGATTGGTTTATCCACTTTATGAGCCTTAGTTTATGTTAAGATTGGGAGGGAAGCATATTAGTGAAGAGTTGTTAGCTGCCGCATACCTGAAACCATGTGTGCTGCTGCTCCATCATTAAGACTACAATGGGAATGAACTGTGATAGACGTAAACGAAAGGCGAGTGGGCTTCTCTAATGAACTAACCTGAGCTATGCAGTGTATTAAGGTAAATCTATACCAGGTCTGAACCTTTTGAAAGCCCGCTCACACACCTGAGATATAAGTGGGCTTTTAGACATGCTGTGTACAGAAACAGGCCGGGCAGGAGCAGAGGTGGTCATTACTGCTCTGTGTGAGAGGCCTGGAGGTGGTGGAGGAGCTTCAGTGTAATGAGCAGAGAAGGCGGTTTGGTCCCTGGGCACTACTGAGTACCGCTAACACACAAACAGAATAAACCTGGTGATTATGACCTGTGATCCTGCTCCTGCACCTAACTGCCCTAGCCCTGATTCTGCAAGACGTCACTAACACATGAGTCTGAACCAAAAACAATATTTTCAAAAGGGAAAGAGGCTAACCCTTTGTATTTTATCACTTCCTAAACATGTTAGAATACTGCCTGTTTAGTGTCTCTTACATGCTGTGTCCTCAATGGCCCAGTTAGGAGCCTTAGTGTTACTGTAACTAGCAATAAGGAGCAGGCCTGGTTGTGGTGATGACTGAAATTGTTTTTCTAAGATTAGTGGAAATCTTTAGTGGAAATATGTTTTAAACTAATAAAAAAAAATATTTTGAATAAAATATGGTTTAGGTTCTGCATAAAATACCAGTCAGCCGCAACCACATACTATGTAAAATACTGCGTGGTCTCCCACAGAAATGTGTCCTTTGCCATTTTAGGGATGTGTAAATGCAGAAATGTAGCGTTGCTAAATTTAATATGCTGTCTGCCATAAGAGTTCATACCCCACAATAAATCCTTGAAACTTGGTGAACAAAAAAGTGCAGCCAAAAACCATGGGTGCTGTGGCTGTTGGAAGTTAATGAGAAAAGTCAGTGTGCTTATTACCATAGAGATACCACAGAGCATCATTATGTCATGGGCTTTTTGGGCATGCATTGTCCCAGAACAGAGCTACAGTTGTGACGCGACCCCCCATGACCTCAGTGTCTAATCCAATCAAACTTGTTAGCAGTGCGTAGACATCACTCCAAGCCAATCATGTTATAGCATGATAACAGGATTAAAGGCTGTGAGAAGTCAAACATCCCATGTGTGATGCAAAAGTGTGCAGTGTGCAGTTTTCATATATTCTCAAATTTTGACTTACTTTGGTGGTATAATACCTGTTGTAAATATAAATTAGTTTTACACAAATCATCAAGAAGCAATTTATGAAGAAATTATGAAAACAAAAATTGAGTCCAAACATATTGATGCCATCACACTAGGGAGACTCTATTCAAAAGTCTGGCAAAATTTGCACATAATAAACACATGAAACTTTTTTTTCCCTGATACTTTAAACATTAATTCAACAAAGATGTTCAAACAAGTTTTTTTCTTATATTTGCATTTGTCAGATAATCATTTTTGTGTACATTAGAGGAGTTTTGCTGGGTAACAGTCTGATGTCACAAATTTCTAGGCAGGAAGTAAAATTTTATTTTATTTTTATGATTATATATTTCATTTTAAAAAATGGAGGTGAATGCTTTTGCAAAAATCTTATTTATAATAATCTTTACTGTGTTTTAGTAGAATGAGTTA
The DNA here is from genome assembly GCA_030686955.1 of Odontamblyopus rebecca. Lineage (NCBI taxonomy): Eukaryota > Metazoa > Chordata > Actinopteri > Gobiiformes > Gobiidae > Odontamblyopus > Odontamblyopus rebecca. The sequence continues at coordinate 20,799,685 of CM060662.1, read as the reverse complement.
TCTAACCTGTCATATGCACTTTAATAAATAATGTTGTGTTATTTGTGTGTTTTGCAGAGATCTGAGTGAGAACTTGATCCAGTCAATCCCCAGAAAAGCATTCAGAGGAGCCACAGACATCAAAAATCTGTGAGTTTTTGCTTTGACAAATGTATGTATGTTAAGAAATATGTTTAGATGTTGTGTTTTTCTTGTATTATTATCCTGTATAGACTTTCTACTCCCTTGTCTTTGTCTCCACTCTGTACAGTTATTGTGTGCCAAAGGGTGATGCAGCTAAACAATTGCAGCTCGTCTTCAGGATTACAAGCTCCATATTGATTTACCATAGTCCATCAGTGTTGTATTTACTGTACTGACGATTACAACCAGTCTGCAGGGACAACTCAAGATTGTCTGTCAATAACAATGACTCTTTTTTTCTGTGTAGTCAGCTGGATAAAAACCACATCGCTTGCATTGAAGATGGAGCCTTTCGGGCGCTGAGAGGTTTGGAAGTGCTGTAAGTTTTAACCGTTATCATTTCCCTCAGCATTTTTCCTTGTATAAGCCTTGTCACCTGCCACTATTTTGGTTTTAGTTGCTAATGTAAACAAAAGTTACTCCAAAAAAACATGAATTAACTGACTAACTAATTTTCAGTATTGTTTTTTATCCGAGACTATGTGGAAATATTGTGTCCTGATTATTATGGCCAAAATAATTGCAATTAATGATAATATCACAATAATTATTAAACAATTTTAAAATGTTAAATATATGAATAACCCTAATTTGAATAGTTTCATAGTATTGTATTGTATGTGAAAAAAACAATGATATAGAAGATAACATCATGGATAAGTAGCTTTTTTCTGCACATTTTAGTGATATAATGGCGACTATCTCTGTTGGTGATTTTTACGACTATACAAAATGCACCATGAATGATTACTGATTAAAGCTGAACCCCCAGATTGAACTACCTCAGCGTTGTTAAACTTTGGTGCATAGCTGTTTGACTGAATGCCATAATGAGAATAAATCCTTAACCTTTACCTGCATTGATAAATAAACCCCACAAAAGAATTCTGGTTTTAGTGATTTTTAAAGTTAATTACAGAGTCCCTAATCTGATACTTTTCACCTTCCCTATTGGTAAAATTGATGGGTAGTGATTTCGTTTTGAATTCTCAGGAATTTTGTTGCTCCACATGTTATTACACATTACACATACTTTAACCTGATACAATTCCTGCATATAAACACACTACAACATGTGTACAATTTTTACCACGATACACAATATTATTGTTTATTGTCCCATCCCTATTCAGTTCTTCAGTTCTCTGTTATAAGTGTGTGAAAAAGTTTGGGAAATTCTTTAGATAGAACCTGTAAATGGCAGACTGATCCAATATCCATCTGTGCTGACTGCCCTGCGTTATGTTAGTTGACAAAAAACAGTAAACAAAGATAATGTTTTGTTGTGTTTTTCAGTGTTTGCACATAACACTTTCCTCTAATTTGAGTGCCCTTTGTTATTATATTAAAATACTTTATAGCGCTGCATGAGGACCCTGCATTTTTTATACCAGACTTCATTAACTCCCTGTTCCACACAGTTGACAACACAGTTCCCCCTCCATCACATCGACTCCACCCACTCTTTTATCAGCGGCCCGTCCACCCTGAGGCAATGGAGCTCAGAGTATCTTAATCAACAAAGCCATTCAGATATAACCTTCATGGTAGATCCTTTATGAACTATACTACATGTTTGTTTCCAGTGGTTTGCTCTTTAGCCCTGCTGTTAACTAGGGATATCAAGATTATTTGGTTAATTTCCTAATAGTGCTTATTGAACTCACAGTGTAATCGTAAGTGCTATACAATAATAATTGTTAGAGCTAAATTAAACCATTACACTTCAATCCATACTCAAAAAAGTAAACATAAATTGTTTTTTATTATCTGTTTGTGTCACATTAATTTAACAGACAGGAACAAACAGGATTAGGCAGGAGCGAGGCAAGGGGCAGGCAGGAGAAGACAGGAGCATACCTGGATTATTCTGAAAGTTTAAGTCATGATGCTGGTTAGATTTCACAGTTGTTTGGTGAATAATCAACAAATTATGTTATTTCCTCTCCCAATAATTGTAAAACAAATTTTTTATCTTGACATCTCCATTTTCAACTCTTGGTCCATTATATTAAAGACAAGACTCTAAATGAATAAAGGTTTTATTAGTTTAATTGAGATGACCTGACTCTTGACTGTAGCTGGGGTTTTAGGAGCATATTTGTGTAATTGCATAAAGCAGCTGCTTCTTGCTTGTGAATTGGCATTGTTGCTTGTCAGAATGCGTAGGAGGTGTGGAGGTTCCATCTGTGTTTTCATATTCTCAGCGGGATGCCACAAAGGGAAATGGGAAAATGATGTAAAAACCGGGGAAGGCTTTGAAGGCAAAAGTAATTTATGCTGTGTTTCTATAGAGTAGATTAATTTCATTAACCCAAACTTTTTTCTTACAGAACACTAAACAACAACAACATCAGCAGCATCCCTGTCTCCAGCTTTAACCACATGCCTAAACTACGAACCTTGTAAGTCACACAATTCCCATTGCAGTGCTCCATTTTTCTAGGCATATTCTTAAACATATCAAAACACATTACTGTCCAGATGTGGCAGTCCACAGTGGGGTAAACCCATATGATTTCACAGATAGCTCCTGCTATTCCATGTGCTGTTGGGAGTGTGCCACAACCACAGACGGTAACCATGCCAAGGATCCTTATTCCCTTTGTCTAAAGCACACAAAATGAACACTAGATAGATGTAAATGGCCTCCCGAGGTTAATGCACAACATATGTCGTCTACTGAATCTGAAATTATGCACCAATTAAAACAATTATGCTTTTTCTGCTGCGCCTGCACTGTTCTTGTGGTATATATTTGAGCGTCCTTGCGCTCCGTGGGGCCGTGCTGTTTGTGTGCTCTAAGTGTCTAAACACAGAGGTTGGTGCTCCAGAGGTCCACTGCACCACAATGAGTTATTCTGAACCAGCGCAGCATTCCAGGGCTGCTGTGTTTGGACTATTGGGTTTTGAAAAGGCCTCTTAAGCATTCTGCCTTTAGAATGTGCCATTTACAATCAACCATGGCCTGTCTCATTTAGGGCCCAGTTTTGCCTCGAGGTACAACACGATGAGCTCTATGATAGAACAAAACACCTCAAATTAGAATTCTGAGAAGGCCTCTGAATGGCACTCACCAGGTGGTTTTGTTTCTGTTTGTTTCAGCCGTCTCCACTCCAACAATCTCAACTGTGACTGTCATCTGGCTTGGTTGGCCCAGTGGCTCAGGCAGAGACCCACCATTGGACTGTTCACCCAGTGCACTGGACCTGCAGAGCTCAGAGGCCTGAATGTGGCCGAAGTGCAGAAGCATGAGTTCACATGTTCAGGTACATTACATCACCGTTTTATGAAAGCATTGCTGCTCATCTTTTCCTATGCTCCTCTTCACTTTACCATGTCAGCCCTCTCACCTGGCAGCCACCTGTCAGCTCGCCTGTATCCTATTCTGTTGGCCTCTTTATGTGTCTACACAGTGAAGGGTTCCCAGCGACATCCTCTAAACGTTTATGAAACCAGAAAGCTCACGCTAAGACCCCCTTTTTCACTTTCCTTTTTCTTTTTCACTACAGGATTGTTATGACCTACATCTCCTAGCTCATCATGTTTGTGTAAAGAAACTTTGAGTACATGGTGAGCATCAGGTTTATCATATTGGAGCAAACAACATGAGACCCTCCCCTTCCTTCAAGGACACCACCTGCAAGGATTGTTTTGTGAGAATGTGTGTGTCCCAGGACTGAAATATGTAGTTTCAATCACAACAGCACATATTAGTATCTAAACTCTTAGAATAAATCCTTGGAATAAATCCATTGGAATAAATAAAATTATCCATATGGCTGTTGTTTAAATGTATAAGTGACCATGCCTGAGCTCCCAGTGAAGATTTGACTAAAAATGGGCACACTTGTACACAGTTTTAGCTGTTCTGTTGTCTGTCCTGACCAGACCACATGGGGGGATTTGAGCCAGTGCTGCTACTGTTCAATAAGTGAAAAGGCAGAAGTTATGTTCTGAGCATGGCAGTCAGGAGTAGGGAGTATTACATCATTTAATGAAATTCCCCTGTGCAACGACTGTATAATACTGCTTTATAATGCCCCAACATATCCGCACTGTTGATCATTAAGTTATAAACAGTTCTATTTTATTCAAAATACATTTAAGATGTAAGAAAAACCTGTTTTTTGGGAAACAAACTAAATAATTTATTAAGGGGACCAATAGGGAGGGATTTAAAACCCAGTGAAGTGTAGTGATGGGCAGTATAGAAAAAAAAAACCTTGAAACAAAGTAAATGTGCTGAAGCCGAAGGTAATGGTGATGGTGAAGAGCATGGAGTTTTCAAACACCTCTCTCTGACACTGGCTGTCAGACAGCTGTCACTGTTAAGCCTGCTCCAGCTGTGCACTGCACTCTCCTTGATCCCAGGCTTGTCAAATGTGCCATGTTAGCTCAGAATGGAGCTCTGCTTTGGCCTACACCTGATCCCAGATCTGTCAAAGCTCAGCTTCCACATCATAGGACCTCCAGTCACACGTACTTCGTGACTATGGTGTTTAAACCATGCTTGTGGTTAGAGTAATGTGATTTTACACACACATTATTACCAGTATATAATTCGTATGATTATGTTATTTTTTGCTGACATGTGGACTAGTGAGTTGTATGCATAATAGTGACTTGTAAGTAATCTGTTAATTACATTCATTCTAATTTATAATTTGAATGTGTAGTTCCACACATATTCCAAACATTGTGAACAAAGTGGACCCTCCATGAGAATGAAGAGTATCTGGAGAAATGAGGCTGCCTGCCTTGCATGTTTTGTATGCAAATGACAAAAGTTGAATCGTTTGAGAATATATTGAGGTGCAGAGATGGGGGTTATGGAGCTGAATGTGCAGAAAGGCGTTCCTCAGAGAATGCAGAATCTGCAACAAGAGATCAATGAATGTTATTGGGACGCTCCAGCTCTATTATTCATGCCTTTCTTCCCCTCTCAATAAAGCCACATGCTTTTGATAGGTAACCCAGTTTCTTTGTGACTGTTTCGACTGTGTATGACTTTGCACCATAGTGAAGAGCAGAATCTTTCACTCTTTTCAATGTCAAAATGATCTTTTAAAGTTGAGATGGCAGAAGAAGTTTTTGGCAAAAATAATGGAAAAATGACTAAACCTCTCTCAATCTCTCCTCCTCAATAACCTTCTCCTTATGTAATGTTCCTCTTTGCCAGGTCACCAGGAGTCTTCGAGCCCTCAGCCCTGCAGCACTGGGGGAGGCTCCTGTCCCGCTATGTGCACATGCAGCAATAACATTGTGGACTGCCGAGGCAAAGGTTTAACAGCCATCCCTGCAAACCTGCCTGAGACAATGGCTGAAATGTAAGCTCACACAACCATCTGTCAGACTACACTCAGTAATTGTGAATTTTCACTCAGCTGTATGCATGTTACAAAAGCTGCAGTTGGATGTTTCTTGTTCTTTTGATATTCAGTGATTGTATGGAACATGTTTTAGGGCTACCAACTACATATTTTGTCCCTGTCTTTTCCTAATTTACAGCCAACATGCATTCACCCTACAGTAAAATAAAAGTCTCATTATTACTCAGAAACCCCTACAAATGCACCACTAATGAATGGAAGGTAGCATGATATTCCACATTAGAATAAAGGCAGTGGATTTCTGGGTCTCCTCCTCCTCTTGGGCTGTTTATAAATACTCAGCTTCATGGAAGTCACAGATCGCATGTTCCTCAACAGCCCTGACCCATTTCAGCTGCTGTGCTAAATACCCTGGTTTGGATCCTCTGCTGACAGCTATAAATGGCTCTAATAGTGAAATAGCAGATTTAACCCAAAACATGCTCTAGTTGGTCAGTACTTATATGTGCATTGTGTAACTTTTTGGTTGGGGGTCTGTCAACTTCTGTTTTTGTGGGTATGCTATTGCTTTGCATGGAATTGTCCAGACATTAAACAGCTCTTCCTTACATTTATTCAATTACAGGTGATTTTATAGCTCAAAAATACCTAGAAAAACAGGCATTCTGACTGTGAGCTGGGTTACCTTTCCACAGATCTGACTTGTAACCTGGTCTGGTTTGTTCTCCATGAAGATAGAAAGCCTTAATACGATACTGTGAAACATTCCATGCAAAGCAATAATCTCCATGGTGAAAAGCATTTGGTGGACCCTCCACCAGAAAAGAATTTTAGATCTGTCTGTTTTGTGTGTGTGTGTGTGTGTGTGTGTGTGTATATGTGTGTGTGTGTGTGTGTGTGTGTATAGTGTTAGTGGCACATATGGACATATGGTCTTAATCAGCCCCCAATGTGCCCTTTAATTCAAGTTAGTGTCCTGCAGCACAAAACTGTTTTGCTCTTCTCAGATTGACTTTCTGACCACAGGCTTGAATTTTAGCAAAGTAAAACACAACAGACAAGACACCACTCCATAATTAAGTATGGTTGGTCTGATCTTTGCAGTTCATTATAAAATCCATTTCAATGATAAAGAGTTTGAACTGCTGGGCTTGAATGTGTAATATCTCGGTAATGAGATCACAAACGCACACACACAAACACACACATGCGGCCCTCGTTATGTACAAATCAGAGCCTCAGCTCGGTGCCCTGTTCACTCCTAATGAATGCCACTGTGTTTATAGCTGGTGGGATGTGAGCCGCTTTCTGTTCTCCACTTTTGTGAGACCAGGCCCAGTTAACCCAAACACAACCACAACACATGATTATGCACCAAAGTCTCCATCTGCAATAACTGAACTATGCTGTAAAAGTGCCCTTGCCTTTCATCCGCTGCTGCGGTCCTGCCATCCATTTGTGACGCACACGTGCATGTTTGGTTAATACCCATGGGCATAATGTGTTTCCCCATAATGAAAACCATGCTCTAGCACTAATGAAAAGGATGAAGAACATTGATTGACCAGACACAAACACGCACACAGACACACACACAAATGTTTGGTTGGGTAAATTGAATTAGAAACATTGATTGTGCAGTCCAAGGCAACTCTCACTGTTTCTTTATTTGTCAGTTGAGACAGCAGCAGAGAAATTAGCAGTTTGTTCATATCAAGTAATAACAATGTCTGACAAGGATGATTATGTTGATGAGTAGGTATTTTTGTATTACTAATTCAAATTATTTGTTGATGACTAAAATTAATTGATGTATTGCTTTATACAAAATGTAAGCAACTATTCTTTAAATGCTGTTCTTAAATAGGTGCAGAAGTATGAGTGTACAGACAGACAGCCCTGAGCTCCACTGGCTGAAGTACCATAAGTTGAACTGTAGACAGAGGAGAGAGGGTCTGAATGTGTAGATTGCCAGTCTGGCTTGGACCAGTCAGACAGACTGGTTGATGAGAGAAGGCGCTAAAGCCACTTGGCCCTCTCCTCAGCCGCATGGTGAGGGCAGAGGAACCACAGAGCTGTCAGTCCACTGTAAATCCACACACAGCCGGACTGAAACAGACTGAGGAGAAGCATGGCCACCACAAGAATCTGTGGTCTGGAATCATTGCTATCCTGAGAATGTCAAACTGCTCACTGAGGGATAAAGACTGCTTATGAAGAGGAATAATTTTAAGAGGATATTGTCACGTCGAAAATAATGTGAAGTGGTTGTGGCTTATATTTAACAAAACACTTATCTCAATGAATTAAAGCTTTGGTTTTCATTATTATTCTTAAGTGAAGCAGAAACTGGCCGGGACACATTCTTATGGAAGATTTTTTTTTTTTTTTGTTGGAAAGGAATGTTGAGTAGTGTGACATGTTTTTATGTTAAATTGTGTTTTTACATCCCCTAGCTTAGCCCTAACCACTGACCCTCCACCCCACACATTGGCCCATTGGACATGATCCAGTTCTTAGGCTGGTTTTTGCCATTCCAAGGCCAAAGGACAAGGCTGCAGCTGGCTCCCTCTGGGCCCTGCTAAACCTTGTTAAGGACAGTTTTAAAAGCTGTGAACTGACCTGCAGATAAACAGCCCTTTGCCGGGTCCACCAGGGAATTGGTCTGGCCTGAGATCCGTCCCAAGTAGCAGCCAGCACACTTATGTCGACTCGGGCCCGCTAGCACTAATGGGCTTTAGATGTCTGTTTCCTTACACCCATATGAGGCTGATTACGCCTTAGGACTGCTCAGTCCCAAATGAACAAATGTATATTTGTGTATGTCTCTCTGAAATATTTGTCAGAGCTTTTTCTCATCAACCTATGCTCTTTACTGGCAAAAAAATAAACCAGAGAAGTCTTTTTTTAATCAATTCGGTAAACGCTTTGAGAATAAAGCAGTATATTGTAAAAGTAAGACTGTGAGTTTTACATGAGCTGGAAGCTTTAAATATTGTTCTGGAGAGATAGTCTTCCAACCTCCACTGCATTTTAGCCCTGCACTGTTTATTGCTTTTGAGGATGTTATGACTCCATATGTAATAACAGCTGTGGAATAGATCTTCATAACATAATCAGGCCAATCAGCAAAGGCCAGAGGTCAGGAAGTGTGAGCAGTTGCTATAGAAACATCTATTGTTTGTTTAACTGATAATATTGGCTTTTCTCCTCTGTTTCCTCTAGACGTCTGGAGCAGAATGGAATCAAATCCATTCCTCCTGGAGCTTTCTCTCCATACAAGAAGCTGCGTAGGATGTAAGTACAGCAGTACACTACCTCAGGGCTAAATAATGCACAAGTGAATAAGAAGTCTGGAAAAAAGAACCAACATTTGGATCCTCTGCTAAGAAACAAATGTTTATTTTGTCTGTTTGGAAAAAAAATCCTGTTGTTGAGATTGGAAAGTTAAAACTTTCGTCATCTATGTTGGTTGCCCTGGTTTCCCCCTGAAAGTACCTGTCCTCTTTGTCTGTGTGCTCAACCTGTGGCAGACATGACAGGCTGAAGACAGGCCCACTACAGGAGTCCACCCTGACATGCCGCTGCCTCAGGAGCCAAATCTGTCCCAGGGGCCGCACATTCAGGGTTACACTGTCCAATAGTTACACACAACAAAGTTACACACAGATGTTTCTTTGGGCACAAGCAAATATAAGTTCACATAAGGTAAATAGTTTGTACAATTAAAAACTTTCCAGAGACAAAACATTTCCATATTGATGGATAAATAATAACTAATAAAACTGTCCTCTTTCGTTTTCCTGACACTGACCCGACAGCTTTAATGGTTTGGATATGGACAATTGAGAAAACTCAACTGACTCCAGACATTCAACTGTCCTAAAGAAACGGAGAAACATTTTTCCTTTGTGACTTCAAAGTTGGTCTTAAACCTTGATCCTGCACATACATTAGCGGCACACAGCAGCGATGAATGCAAAATCTGCAAACAGAAAGCAGACTTTTTTTCAGAAGTTCACTTGTCCATTTGCTTTTCATAAAATACAATACACATGCTGCTAGTGTTATATGATCCTGACCTGCTACTGTTGCACTGATTCCACATTTAGCAACAAAAATTCATGGCCACGTGTTAGTGTTGTTTCAGCTGGCCCTGCGGCTGCTTGTCATCTATCCAAGTCGATGTGTAGACAGCCTCATAGATCATGTCAGACACTGTCATGCATGGCTCAGAGAAGTATCTCATATTCAATATTTTAAACAGTATAATGGGAGGGCTTGCCTAGTCAGGGTGCTTACCTGTGTAATGTCATTTAATGAAAGCCACACACACTGACCTTGGCCCGGTTTGCACAACCTTCACATGAACCTGTCTTTAACACTGGGACAGGGATAGAGTTTACACACACACATTTTGACTGCTGTGCATTGCTTCCTTTTCCAGGAAAGTCACTGGCCATGCAGAAAGACAAATGGCTTCTTACTTAACATTTACCCCCAAATGAGAAAATATTCTCCTCTTTACCACATAATTTTTTTTAAAGGTCTTTCGTTATTTAGAGTTTGGTCCACATGCTCCATTACCTTTCTCTTCATCCGTCTTTCTCGTCTGTCTCAATGGTTGCATGTACATAAACATGCTGTGGTTATTCTGCAGATAGAACCTGAGGATCCCATTAACAACATTAAGATGCTGTGCTTCATTTATCCTTTTAAATAAAGAATTCTAGTTCATGCAGATCTTGTTATGTTCACCCTAAGCCTCTGTTTCCTTTGCCAGTCAGTTATTTACTGAGTCTTTTCTCTCAAACAGAGACCTGAGCAACAACCAGATTTCTGAGATTGCTCCTGATGCCTTCCAGGGGCTGCGCTCACTCAACTCTCTGTGAGTAGTTGCAGAGCAGCCTGTGTAAACAAGTATTTTGTGTGTGGTTGTAGACCTTATGTAAATGATGTGTGTGTATTGTGATTTGCCAGTGTGCTGTATGGAAATAAAATCACGGACCTGCCCAAGGGGGTGTTTGACGGCCTGTATGCCCTTCAACTGCTGTAAGTAGAGCGCTCACTTTGTGCTGATACTCTGCAGGCCCAGTACCTACAAATCTTTACACCCCTCACTGTACAAGCTATAACCTTCAGATAAACTTAGTACCTGTGCATAGTTTTCTAGATACAGTAGAATGCATAATGAATGGCTGTTTAAAGAAGCGATGACAGGTGCCTCCTTCCTCTGCCCTACCCCTCTTCTTCCCTGTTTTTTGCAGGTTGCTGAATGCCAATAAGATTCACTGTGTACGAGCCAACACCTTCCAAGATCTGCAGAATCTCTCACTGCTCTCGTTGTATGACAACAAGATCCAAAGCCTCGCCAAGGGCACCTTCACTTCACTCAGAGCTATACAGACACTGTGAGTTGCATTGGCAGATCAAACATGCACAGTTAAAGAGCAGCATCCCACCCAACATCATTCACCATAAACCAATGATATAACTAAAACAGAACACAGTACATATACTCATACATAGTATTTAACATGTCAGAAAACTGAATAGGGTGTATCCCAGTCTCAGTTGTTGATGAATTTTAATTTGATTACTCCTAATGTTTAAGCCATATTTCAGACTTCAACAGATTTTACACAGACCTCACGCTGTAACATCTAATATTCAAAGTTTCATAATGATTTTTTTTTCTGTAGCCACCTGGCCCAGAACCCTTTTATCTGTGATTGTAACCTCAAATGGCTTGCTGACTACTTGCGTACTAATCCCATTGAGACAAGTGGTGCCCGCTGTGCCAGCCCTCGCCGCCTCGCCAACAAACGTATTGGACAAATTAAGAGCAAGAAATTCCGCTGCTCAGGTAGGCTCTCCTGTCAGACAGACTGTTGCTTCAACCTTTTAAACTGCACTTATTTTCAACTGTGTTTTCTCTCTTTTCTGTTTTACTGATCAGTTTTGGCATTTTCTGTAGCTCTCTGATCAGTATTACTAAACAGTCATTAGCGTTTCCTCATGTCACTTTATATTACTGCTTAGTGTGTCTGGTTTCACATTCAGACCACAATACGCTGACATCATGTGCCCAGTATTGCTTTGGCTTTTGCCCTCCTCTGCCTCCTGTTAGCCTCCCTGTCTTTGGGCTGATAGCTCTCAGATTTCTTTGTGCTTCCTATGACCCTCTTCTCCTTCATCTCTGCTGCACTTCAGCATTTGTATGAGTATGATGAGTCCATGCCTTGGGCCAATATGATGGTTGTTGTGTTATTTATTTATTTGTTTATTTTTTTCAATTTACCTCTGTATCCATTCATGTTTTTTGTACCACCAAACACAGAGCTAGCTCTGTTTGAAATGTTATATGCATTGTGTATCATATATATTAAATATATATGACATACTGAAGCATAGCAACATTGCTACTATGCCATGGTCACTGACATCCAACCCTCTTTTTTCCATCACAGCCAAAGAGCAGTACACAATCCCTGGTAAGTGGCTTACAAACATCTTCCATTCATTTTTCAGGTTATTCCATTATCTTTATCAGTTATGCATTTTGACATTGAGATGCATAACTCACAAAATATTATTTTTCTGTCTGTTTTTGAGACGACAGTAAATGAAGCCATATGTCTTAGTTTGGTGGAAGTAAATGCATAATTTTGGTTCAGCTCTGGTTTGTGAGCTGCTCAAGACCAGAGGACCTGTTTGCTTTGGCACCATCACAGACACACAGAGGGGAGAATATGAGGAGATGTACAAATGGGAAACAAAATGTGCTTGTGTTTTAGAGAGAAAACTTGACTTAATAATAAATAAAACCCAAAGGACCCATTCATATCAGCGGATCTTAGGATATTATAATTTGCAAACAAATAAAAATCTCTCCTTTTCTATCTAAATATAAATCACCTGTTGGAAAAAAATATTATCTACTGAAAATGATGCAAATTAAGTCCACAATGTGTAAGCATAACTCACTGACGTCCCAGGGAATGCCATAATACATTTATAATGAGAGCGCTGCAGGGAGCCTCGGTGACCACAGTGATGAGTCATGGTGCACCTCGGAGAGGAAAGCCTGATGGTTTCTACTGTGTTTCCTCTGCTCACTGTAAAAGTGTCTCCACTCTGCAGTTATGACGGAGGAAATGACTCTAACGCTTTCCCAGCTCTTCTGCATTTTGAGATCTTGTCTTTCTGGTAGAAAACACATTTTCATGATGGACACAAATTTTAAAGGGGTAGTTAGTCTAATAGTTATTTAAGAGACTATGTGTATTACAATGAACAGGAAGATATATCTGTCTGTAATGTTGGCTTTCTATAGGTTCAGGATGCTGGCGATGATAGATAGTCCTTAAAGGAAAAGGTGTTCACAGAATAGCAATGTAGCTACAGATGTAATACACACACCCACTCACTGTCACAAGCCACTCCCAAAGCTGCTTCATTATTAAGAAGCCACGATGTAACATAGAGCCCACTTTTTACCATGCACCACCTTTTCAAAGTTAGGTCACTTCGAGCTGCCACACTGCTGTCTCCGGTGTCTGTCTCTTCTTCATTCCACCTGTCTGTTGCACCCCTACACTTTTTCTCCCCCCTCCTCTCTCTCTTTCTCTCTCTCTTTCTCTCTCTAAGGTGCTCTGCATCACTGAAGCCGGCTGTCCAAATCTTCTTTAGCATCCCTATCTCACTGCCTGTGCTGCTGTTCTTTACAGGCCAGTGCTCCTACTTGTCTAAAATAACATCAGAGCATCAGACACTCTTTAGGGCTCCCGGGGTTAAAGTTTTGTGGGTGAGGTCAAAACAGGACATTGAGTCAGCTTTTAGGGGCAAGGCTGCGCGACTGGGGCATCATGGGGGAAGGTGTGCCTCAGAACATGCGACATGGTTCTTTAAAATATGTGGATTATTATTATAGTATTATGTATTACATCTTAAAGGTGCAGAGGACACCCGTCTAAACAACGCTTGTAACAGTGATCCAGTGTGTCCTTTGAAGTGTCGCTGTGAGTCCAATGTCGTAGACTGCTCCAACCTGAAGCTCTCCAAGATTCCTGAGCACATCCCTGCATCCACTGCTGAACTGTAAGGCTGCTTTTGAACTCATAGTTAAGCAGAGATCAGTCAAAGGGCTTTCAAAGACATGTGGATTTTTACAAAGCATTGTCTGTAAATTGTTTAGTCTTCACTTTCAGTCTTTTTTTTCCCCCAGTCGTCTAAATAATAATGAGATCACAGTTCTGGAGGCAACTGGAGTGTTCAAAAATCTTTCCCAGCTGAAGAAAATGTGAGTTTAAATTTGAAAAACAAATTTTTGCATAATTTTTATCTTCATACTGATTGCGATTGTCATCTTATTCACAGAAATCTCAGCAACAACAAAATCACTGAGATTGAAGATGGGGCCTTTGAAGGTGCATCGTCAGTGAATGAGCTGCATCTCACAGCCAATCAGATTGATTCTGTTCGTAGTGGGATGTTCCGGGGTCTGGAGGGTCTGCGTATGTTGTAAGTATAAAAACAAAGGCATATAAATAGATATAGAAAGCTAATACTAATGCAGATCCTTCTGTTAGAATGCTGAGGAATAATAAGATCAGCTGTGTGCACAACGACAGCTTTACTGGACTGCACAATGTCCGTCTGCTGTCTCTGTACGACAATCAGCTGACCACCATAACTCCTGGAGCCTTTGACACTCTGCAGACACTGTCAACACTGTAAGATGTGACCAACAAGAATATATTTAAATGATTCTTAATAACTGTACTTACGATCGTTACTTTTTTACAGCAACCTTTTGGCTAACTCATTTAACTGTGACTGCCGCCTGGCCTGGCTCGGTGATTGGCTCAGAAGCAGGAAAATAGTAACTGGAAACCCTCGCTGCCAGCGCCCAGCGTTCCTCAAAGAGATCCCCCTGCAGGATGTGGCTTTGCCTGATTTCCGCTGTGAAGAGGGTCAGTGTTGTGGACGCAATTGTTACCCCATGTTGTGAATAATAAATAATATAATAATAATATAATAAAATTATAATAAAAATATAAAGTATTGCTGTCAGTAAAGTATTACTGTCAGATGAACAGTCTAAAGGAGTTCTTTTGCAGCAGCTTAGATAAACATCTTCCCATTGACTTCACTCCACAAAGTGAGATCATCTGAATAATGATGGCTCTTGTGATTTTCTATTGTTTACTGAATAGATTGCCACTCAGCACTTCCTAAGCTTCACATCGATAGTGTCCTGTGGCTATTGAGCTGTTTGCTGTATTGATCAGTCACTCTGTTTGCACTTGAATGAATGTTAGACTTGTTAGCTGGCTTCAGGCCCTCTATTCTTTTCCTTGATCAATGTTAAATTGGAGTAACAAAAAGCTCTCAAGATAACTTTTTACAACACCTACACACATTTTTTTGTTCACCAGTTTGAATAAGTGTGCTATTTTGTATAATATTGAGCCAAAAGTTTTATATACAAACTTTTTTCAGGCGAAGCAGAGTTGAGCTGCGTGCCTCGGCCACAGTGTCCCAGTGAGTGCACTTGTGTGGAGACAGTTGTTCGCTGCAGTAACAAGCACCTGCACACTCTTCCCAAAGGCATCCCCAGAAATGTGACAGAACTGTGAGTACTTTGACTTCATATATGTCTTCCCCTGCTGTGTCTCTACAATAATACAAAGGAAAATTGGTCTCCAAGTAAATTAGTGAAAACAGAGCAAAGATGGTGATTTCATCATGTGAGGGGAAAGGAAACAAGTCCATAAAGCCTGCAGTTACTCTCCCAGACATGTGCCCTGGGGGCTAGCACTGATGTCACTCTCGCAGTGAGAGCCAGGGCCCTTGTATTTGTGCATATTTGTGTGGGGGCCAAAGGCTGTCCACAGGAGCACAGGGAGGGAGAGGACACTTTAATGAGCAGTTTTCAATGGAAAGAGCACAGAGCAGAATAGGTTCAATACTTTCCTTGTACACGCCCATGCTGCGTGAGCCTAAGGCCTGTCATTGTAGCAGCAGGTATGGCCAGGTGTGCTCCTCTGTCCTGGGCTTTCATCTTGTTGTCAGCAGTCACTTAGTCCATCATTATCTCGAATCCCCGTCTGCATCATCATTACCTATTATTACCTTTAAACTCGATTCCCGCTCAGCTCTTCCCACTCACGAAACAAAGTGAAAGAATAGCCAGTGAAAGCTAAACAACTGCCCTCACTTTGGTCAAATATATAGTAATATACCCTTTATATATATGGCCCGTGGCAATAATGTACAATGTACAAGGTTTTTTTTATATTATTACATATTCTTCTGCTTTTAGTTATTTGGATGGAAACCAGTTTAGTGTTGTGCCAAAGGAGCTTTCTACATTTAAGTATCTTCAGCTGGTGTAAGTGTTTTGAGCTCTTCTGTGTTTCTCACATTTCTCTTAATGAATCTAAATGTAAAGCTCATGTTTTAATCCTCCTCAGTGACCTGAGCAACAACAAGATCAATTCCCTGACCAACTCGTCTTTTGCCAATATGAGCCAGCTCACCACACTGTAAGGCCAACCATGAGAGAGTCATTTATGCAGTGGCTGTATAACACAAACATATGCATTATACTCATGTATTTATTTTTTCACCACAGAATCCTCAGTTACAATTCCTTACGCTGTATCCCCAGAATGGCATTTAGTGGGCTGCACTCCCTTCGGCTGCTGTAAGTTCTCTTCTTTCTTCTGCTGTCAAATGTTTACTTAATACAAAATATCGAAGTCATCTAACAATTATTAACATGCACTATGTACTGAAGAGCTTGTTTTGTCACTTGAGACCTTGTGTCTTGATGTTATTTTTAACATGGTTATCTAAAACAAGATGGCATACAAAGCAAGAGAGTTGAATATTTTTGCTTAGACTACAGACACCACACTTGTTGGAAATCTTTGATTGGCTCCAGAGGCTTGACATGTAGTCTAAACAGTTATGACAGCTGAAGAACACATCCACAACCTTCGCTCTTTTTTCTGTTTTGGAGACAAAAACAGGCCCTAGTCTTATTCTTGTACCCCTGAAGTGTCATCAGTCCTACCACCCACCAGTAACTGTGTCAGTAACTGGACAGTTTTGTTCACAGAGTCAGTGAGGTGTAGGATGCAATGTCCGACAGAATACAAAACAGTAATTTGTTCTCCACTAAATATTACATTGTTTTGGTTTTGCTTAATTTAAAGATACAGCTCTATTTGCTGCATTGCAGGCAGCACTTCTATACAGTGATTTTTGACATTTATGCCTATATGTGTCATATACTAGCGCAGCACATTACCGTGTGTGGGAGGAGAATTATCAGTCGTCCATGTGGGCTCAAAGCAGGCACACTTTTTACTGCAGACAACAAAGCTTCAACAAAGCCTCTGTTTTACAGCAGGATTCAAATAAAGTCCCTGATCATTATGAGACACAAAGCATGAGAGGCCTTTTAGCGTGAAATGAGAGTGAAACTCCTCATCATTAGCTGATGTTGCCACGCTGATGCCTGGCCTTTCAGCTTTGATCTCTAATGAACCCATGTCCGTTACCGTTAGTTACGTCTGCTCTTAGTCACTCATGCTACCTTTCAGTTTAAAATAGTGTGGCAGACGCCATGTGAAGCCCCCCACCTCACACATGCCGCACAGCCTAAGACCTAAAAGTACAGGCTGGCTACCTTATTGTCTCACTCGACCAAGTCCAAAGGAAACACAAACTATGATGTCTTAACTGCTGCACTATCAGTAATCTACCTCTTTAAGGGCCATACTGTTTATAAAATAAACAGTCAGTGTTGACTATCATAATGCCATCACTTTGTCTTTAATAAATTTATAAGACCTAAATGAGAAAACTTCACACAAACCACAACAAACTGCGAGTTGGTTGAAAGAGAGTTTGTATAAAGCGGCTACACTCTTTATGAAGCTACACCTTTGGCTTTACACAGCTGTAAAACTGAGAAAAATCATTATCGCTCAAAGCTTCAAACAAATCCGTGGTCTGGGCTGGTTATGCATTTGGCTGGGTTTGTGTGTGATGGTTGTGGTTAGACCAGAAACATTAATAAGCTGCTAATTGGCCTGGTGGGTATTGGGTGTGAAGGTGAGTTGAGAAACTGTTATGATGGATTATTATGTGAAAACTACAACAAATATAATATTTATTCTATGTGCTTGTTGTGCCTGGCTTTTCATAACAGATACCCTCCATGGGACCAGTCACTCATTTGGTCTTTTGCTATAAGGCTCAGTTTGAGACCCTTCTACAATACACTTTTACACTGCTTGGTGGTTTCACAGATCAAGAGTTTGTTTAAACATTGTCTTCATTTAAGCCAAGATTGTATTGCTGAAACTACATACGAGCAGTTAATGGCAGGTACATGATGGTAATGATCTGGGATTTGGATTACATGAACCATAAATCATAATCTAATCTTAAAATATCAAAATCAGACTTGTTTTGACACATACTCCTGTCTTTCTCATATCTCTGTGATATTTTGTTCTTATTTTGTTCACTTTCCGCTTCAGATCTCTTCATGGCAATGACATCTCTGAACTCCCTGAGGGTATCTTCAATGATGTGGGGTCCCTTTCACACTTGTGAGTAAACACATGTATTTCCATTTTATTTATTCTGATTCATTTGCTAATGGATCTACAGTTTTGGTCACTAGCTGTAGACAGGTCAGAGGTTATGGCCACAGATCCGAGCGCACAAACCTGTTCATCATCTGGAGGCATCCAGTCGACACACATTACACTAGAGTTGGTATATAAGGCTCTGGTGGGTTTGCTTCTGTCGTGTTGCTGTGGTGAGGCTTTTGGACACGTGTAAGATGACACACAAGTCTGGTGTGTGGCCCCTTTGCCATCCACTCTTTTCACTTCATCCCCTTACAGCCACAAATCAATAGACCTATATCAGTTTCAGGCCAGAGGAGCAGGGGGAGGGTATAGGAAGGCTGACTGTAGTTAAATAAACACAGCATTTATTGGAGAATGCAACAGAAGTCAAGGCTGCCAGGCTCAGAGAAGGGATGACGGCAAGCTATCGATCCACAGTCACAGTCAAGTGGCTTTCATGTTAGCAGATGTCAAGTGTCAGGTATTGGACCGGCTGCAAGATGAGCCTGTGTTTCAGTGTAATGGAACAGCATCGATTTAGGAGTGTTTGTGCACCTAGCCAGAGGACAGAGCGCTATTGATTCACAGCCACCATGACAGAACTAGTTAAGATTGCCGCCTGTTCACATATTTTCCCATAATTACAAAATACTCAACAAGGTGATACACAGCCCAAATATGTATTCAGGATTACATTTTCAACTAATGTTACCAGGTTTTGCATTTCTGTTATAGGTTTGAGGCAGCAGCGACCTCTGCTGGTTGCTTTGAACATAATCAAGTTTGCTACAAATGAAAATACATTTGAGTGTAGTAAATAACATTGTTTTAATAATATATCCGGTTACACTATTTTGACCCTCTGTTTATATTTGCATATGCAAGCCTTAAACGGTGCTCACTGTGTGCTTTACAGAGCCATTGGTGCCAACCCACTTTATTGTGACTGCCGGCTGCGATGGCTCTCTGACTGGGTAAAGACTGGCTACAAAGAGCCTGGCATTGCCCGCTGTGCTGGTCCTCAGGGCATGGATGGCAAACTGTTACTGACTACACCTGCGAAAAAGTTTGAATGCAGCGGTAAGTTTAGCATCCAATATTATATGTTATTTATTTCAGCCCGTACATTGAACTGCTTTACATTAAACTTTTACATAGATGAGGTGGACACTGCCGTACTGGCCAAGTGCAACCCATGTCTTTCCAATCCATGTTTAAATCATGGCATCTGCCACATCGACATAGTAGACATCTACAGTTGCAGCTGTCCTCCAGGTTTTAAGGTAAAAGCTTTAAGATGACTAATGACAAACTACACATTCATATGTTATTGTACTGATTTTGTTTTACTTTTTATCTTAGGGGAAGAATTGTGAAACTGCTCTTAATGCCTGTGTCAGTAACCCCTGCGCCAACGGAGGAACCTGTAAAGTCGATGAGGATGAAGGAAAATACAGGTGACTGTTCACTCAACTCACCAAAAGCCCATTGGCAATGTCTACATTATCTGAACACAATTGTGTTTCATAGCTGTATGTGTCCACTGGGCTTTGAGGGCCCACGGTGCCAAACCAACACTGACGACTGTGATGACAATGACTGTGAAAACGGAGCCACATGCATTGATGGAGTCAACAACTACACTTGCCTCTGCCCTCCCTACTACACAGGTTTGTGAGGAGATAATCTGTGGGCTTTGTAAAACCATTTGACAGTTTTTTTTTTAAATGCGTGGTTTCTGTACAGGAGAGATGTGTGAAGAAATTGAGGATGTGTGTGCCCCAGGACGAAGCCCCTGCCAGCACCAGTCTACCTGCCTTATCACATCTAATGGGCCCAAGTGCGTGTGGGCTGCTGTCAGTGTGTATCACATATGTGCAGGATTATATGTTTAATCTGTGTTGTTTACAGGTGTGTGTGTTCTCCTGGTTATGTTGGTGATGACTGCAGCATAGACTATAATGACTGTGAGGAGCACCGCTGTCAGAATGGGGCTCAGTGTGTGGATGAACTCAATGGGTACTCATGTGCCTGTCTGGAGGGATACAGGTAAAACCAGCTCAATTTACATGACCATCAGTGAAGTCTTCATTACTAATGTACTGCCTCGGTCACTACAGTGGTCAGTTGTGTGAGGTGGCCCCATCACTGGTATCTCTGTGTGAGCTGGCAGACTGCCAAAATGACGCCCCTTGTGTGGAGCAGGGTGGCCATGCCCTTTGCCAATGTCCCCCCGAGTTTGGGGGACCCCGCTGTGAAAAACTGGTCAGTGTTAACTTTGTGGATAGAGATTCATACTTGCTGCTGTCAGACCTACAGAACTGGCCTCAAGCCAACATCACCCTTCAGGTAAATTAATAAGATAAGATAAGATATCCTTTATTTGTCCCACAATGGGGAAATTTCAATTTATATATACATACTAATCATAATAATGTTGTGTTCTATTATTATAGCTTCCAAAATGCTAATTCAAATTATAAATGTCTTTTGCTGCAGGTGTCTACAGCTGAGGATAATGGTATTCTGCTGTATAATGGAGACAATGATCATATTGCTGTGGAGCTGTTTCAGGGTCATGTTAAAGTGAGCTATGACCCGGGCAGTCAGCCTGGACATGCCATCTACAGGTAAGATGCTTATTGTTGCACTGTCTGTATAATTATTCTTACAATATGACCAACATACATTGCTTTTTTTCATAAGCACTGAGACCATCAATGATGGCCAATTCCACACGGTGGAGCTGGTGACCTTTGACCAGATGGTAAACCTGTCCATTGACGGAGGTCTCCCAACCACAATGGACAGCTTTGGGGTGGCGCGACCCCTCAACGGGGAGGCTCCACTTTATGTGGGGGGTAGGGGCCCTCTCCAGAACACACCTTCCTCCTCTGCAGGCACTCTTAACTACTACACTACTGTCACTCCCTTCCCTCCGCTTTGTTTCCACCTTAGCCCAAACATGCAACCTATCCTCACACCCTCCCTGCACTTGTCCTGTTACTGCATTTCACCACACTGACAACCTTTCTTTGCCTTTTGTTAAGGAATCATTTACACCTTTTCTTTTACTATCCTCATTTTCTTTTGGTTATAAGTTAGTTTTTTATGTAATGAGACTGCCCTCTAGTGACTTTCTAGAGTGTTACATCTCTGTCTCATTCAGGTAAATTTCTTTTCAGATTTAGTGAGGTATATTTCAAGCTTGAGGATCAGGGATTGCCATGGTAACCTATAGTAACAGGCATCCAGTTTCAGCCGTCATGTTCTGGCAGCAAAGTTACGCTCAAGAACTCAATGCAGATCTAATAGTGCTTTGTGTTACTGACAATACTAATGTGAAAAACATTTTTTCAGTTTAGTTGATAAAAATCATTGTTAGGTAAATAGAATAATTATCTATTTCCTCTAGCTTTATTTATACTTCATATATCACCATCATAATTAATTAAGAAAATGTAATAATTTTTGTTATTGTTGCTTTATTTTTTGTGCTGTTAATCATTCCCTCTTTTTTCCTGTCCTTTTCATCTTTGATGTGTCCCAGTGGGTATGCTCTGCACAAACACCTTTGGTTTGACAGAAAGCTGTAGCTTTGATTCTGAAATATTTGCATAATTGGGACCTTCATATTTGAAAACTATATGACTCATCATTACCCATAAGTCATTACAGCCCTCTGTTTGCTGTTTGTCTGTGACCACTGTTTCTGCTGAACGCTGGCATTAATGTACGTTATTATGTATGTTTGTAGGTATGCCTGTGGATGTTCATTCTGGGGCTTTTCGACTGTGGCAGATTCAGAATGGCACCAGTTTCCATGGCTGTATCCAGAATCTGTACATCAACAATGAGCTCCAGGACTTCACCAAAACACAGATGAAGCCTGGTGTGGTACCAGGCTGCGAGCCCTGTAAAAAGATCTACTGTGTGCACGGCATCTGCCAGCCTGACGGCTTCCACGGGCCCGTGTGCCATTGTCAGCCCGGCTGGAGTGGACCACACTGTGACCAACCCTTCACCAACCCCTGCCAGGGCAGCAAGTACGTGTGCTTAGAAGAGACACCAAACCGATTTAATCTCTTATTTATCTGCCGATGAATTATCCAGTGCTACGCTAGATCTATAATATCATAATTAGTCTTGAAAGATACACATGTTTTTTCCTCAGATGCGTCCACGGAAAGTGTATCTCACTGGACAGTCAATCATATCGTTGCGAGTGTGACGAGGGGTATCGTGGTGCACTCTGTAACCAACAGGGAGAGCTGTTTAATCCATGCCGCCACTTAACCTGCAAGCATGGTCGCTGCCAAATCTCTGACACAGGCAACGCCTACTGCCATTGTGAAAGTGGTTACACAGGGGATCTCTGTGATGCAGGTACGTCTGTGTTCAGTCTTTTGACCCAGTCAGCCACAATTCTGGGCAGCTATAGATACACCCGTCACTGAAGTGAGAATAATGCATCAAACTGTAAAGCATCACTGCATGATGTGAACAGCATGAGTCTGACACCATTAGTCTGAGTGACTCTTACCTGTGGACACCTGTGTGCCTGCGTTTCAGAGTCTGAGTGCCAAGGGGAGACTGTGAGGGACTTCTACCAGGTTCAGAGAGGGTACACCATCTGTCAGACGACCCGCATGGTGTCCTGGGTGGAGTGCTCCGGAGTGTGTGACTCTGGGGCCTGCTGCGCCAGTCAGAGAATGAAGCGTCGGAAATACACATTTGAATGCAGCGATGGCACCTCATTCACTGAGGAAGTAGAAAAGACCATTAAGTGTGGCTGTGTGGGCTGTATGTAGCACATTCAACTACAGCCCAGTCCTAGCTGCTGTGCAGAAGAAGAAAATGATATAAGGAGGCAAGATGGAATCAAGTGAAGGAGGAGAAGAAAAAGTATAAAGAATATTTACAAACCTTTATTCATATGTTAGAGACAATGTAAAATAGAACAATTCCTCCCCTTCTAAGGGTGTGTAGACATCAGCCAACATAAGTTCAGCATCCTTCCAATGGTTCAAGATCTCAAGATGTAATAGTGTGGCATCAGCCAGCACCCAGTGTCACCTACCTATCCATCCTCTCAAATTGGTGAAGTGAGGATCTGGTTGGGTTTGACAGAAGCTACAGACGGACACAGAGAGAATCATGAGCTGAACTGCGTGTTTTGTCTGCTTTTACCAGGACTGGAGTTTGTGGTGTCATTGTTTTTTTACAGTCTATGCTCTGCATGTGCACATGAAGAAAGACAGAGATGTTGGAGAGACAGGCACCTGTGGTACATGTGTGTGAATGGAGCCAGATGTCAGTGGTGCAGGTTCCTTCATACACTTAACACATGTATGGCATCGCCACATAACACATAAAGCTCTTGGGCGAGGCCTTGTTATTTAAAACTATTACTGTCAACAGAATTAAAGTGGTGCTAGCAGTGCACCACCCCCTGCATGCAGTGCCATTGGGATTTAGGTGAATTACTGAACCCTTCCTGTGTGGAGCTGGTGCTTGAGGGAGCTCCTAATGCCTGTAGTGTAATAAGAGTGCAAACTGCTGCATGTCAAGAGGGTTTGCCAACAAACCAATAGAAGACCATTACATAAAAAAGTCATTTAAAACAAAATGGATACTGAGACATTTTGTCTTATATTTGTTTTGTTATGTTCTGCCATTCTCCTTTATTGATTTGTTTTCTTTAGCTTTTTGCTTTAGCCTTTTGCCCCAGCTGTCCTTTCTATAGAAATGAAATCCTAACAGATATTAATATATATACATACTATATATTTGTATTTCATTTTGGTATAGTATTTTACTATTTTAAATGGTATGTCTGTTTGTGACAGGTGAATTGCTTTTGGGTTGTTTTTGTTTGTTTGACTAATTTCACAAAAGGTAATGAAAGAAATCCACGCAATGTGCAGCAGCTGCTCTTGGTCTTCAGTATAGAGGCAGTATTGGTCAACTCTAGAAATATGTTAATAATGATGTATATGTTGTCTTCCATGTGAATATTCCACCTAAAAATGAGAGAGAGTGCTTTCTTTTATTTATTTCTGTATTGACATTCTTATAAAGTTGTTGGTTTATTTGGTTTTCTGAAAAAAAAAATTTAAAGTAAAAAAAAAAATCTTAAAACAATATCCTACAACTCTGTAAAGTATTTGACTGTTTTGACTGTGTTTGCAGATTACAATAGTATTTTATTCTTCTCAGACATTCCTGATTTTGCTGTGAGCGGTTACAGAGGAGAATGTCCCATTGCTAGTACATTGTAAATATACCTCACTTGTCTGCTTCTTTTTTTACGTCATTTGTTGTTTATACCTTTTAAAAAAGTTTGCAATTGAGAGGAATATTATTTTCTATATTGTGGAGTCAAGCTCAACAGATTGTAAGCTGCTGTCAAGACAGAAGAGTTCAAAAGCCTGTGTGGACACTGAATATGCTACTCATCTACATTTGAACAGGACACTGAGGGACATGCCTTTAGTGGACTGTTGACAGACACACTCAAAGCTCGGGACATTTCCATGTCTGTCACAACTGAATGGCTGTTCACAAACTGGACATGTTGCCAAGTACACTACACCCTGAATGTATAAATGTGTATAGATAAATATAATGCTTATCCATCGACTTTAGTCATCTTGTTCCTAATCATTGAACTCACTGTTTTAAAATTCACTGGCTTAAGAGAGTGACATTGCTTTTCTATTCTGCTAATCCCTTATGTAAAAAATATCGGTACCACGACCACATTACAGCGCTCCCATTAGTTATTTTGTTATTGATGTGATACTGTGGTGTGCAATATCAAAAGGGTCACTGTAAATCTTAAGCTGTGCTCCTACTAAAGGTACAACTTTAGTCAGATGTGGCTTGCCGCTCCGCCTGCACTGTAATGCATATACTGTATGTGCATCCAACTATCTGGTAGACATCTTAGTGGTGCTTGTGCTAATAAAATATAATTCATAATCCATTACTGATAGCTATTTGGTAAAGTGGCCAACCAGTTTCTCCATCATATGAACTATTTACATAGATGTTATTGTAATTGACACAATGTTTCATGTGTAGTGAATTGTTATAAGGAAAAAGTCCTGTTCTAATTTTGTCCATTTTGTTTATTTTGTTACAGGATTGATTGTGGGATTGAACTAAATCTATCCCAGTAATGCTGAATGTATGTAGTGCCACCGACAAAATGTTTACCAAACCTCCACCTTTTCATTAATTAAAACAATTATGTGTGCTTGGTCTGGTTTTGTTTTTATTAGATCAAATGTTAGATATGTATTCTGCATTCCTTCCTAAAAACCGGAACAGAAAACCAGTTTCCCCAAGATGTTGCTAAATCAACGGATTCTGTATTTATAAGTAAAACATACCTAAAATCTAAACAAAAAATGAATTCACACAGTCATCATTTAAAAAAACAACTTTATATCAGTTCAGCAAAAATACAATGGTCTTGACAAAGATGACATTTAAAGAGTTACCAATAAAGCAGTTTCTTTCTAATATACAAAATGAAAATCATTAAATAGCAACTATAGCAAGATAAACACGTTCAAGTCTGGTATTTGGGGGACTTTCAGATTTGCTAAATATATTAGCCCACGCAACTTCTTAAATAACATTTAAAAAAATATGACAATTTTTGCATTTACATGTGAAATTACTAAAAACCGCTGCTAAAATTCTAGTTTACTGATGTTATGGAACTTCACATTGAGAACATTTAATGACAAAAAACACACAAAATGTGACTAGGCTACCAACAAAAACAAATGGAATAATAATTAAGAAAGGTCAATACTTTTCCTTTAATGCTATTGTTTCACATTATCCCCACATCATTTTTTCTCCACATGCCAGCACAGCTTCCTTACCAGAGCATGCGTAGTCTTGCATAGGCTTCACTACTCAAAATCTTTTCTTTCTTTTTTTTTCTCAGGACAATCATGCATGTAAGAAATAAACTGCACCAACCACAAAACTCCTAACAAAAGTAAAACCATAAAATAAAGTACACACATTAGCTGGTCGGATTAAGTGTCACTATAATGAAGAATTTAATGCTCTGGGAAGTTGTGTATTAAAAACAAATGGGTAACAGCTCTACAGAAAGGCTAAATAAACAGCAAATTACCCTGCACACAGTGTAAAAGTAAATAGGGGAAAATACTTAATACTAAAAAGAAAATGCTTCACATTTACAAACATTCACTTATTCATTGGATAAGGCACCTGGTCATAACAGTCACAAAGTCTTGGAAGACAGAAACATGGAGGTAATGCAGTCTCCTTCAAGCATTTTCTATCATCCCATAATTGTCAAAAATATAACCCAATGTATTTTGCAAAAGCACAAAAATGTTTACTTCATCATTGTCCTTAATGGTACAAATGAGAACTTCAGGTAGTTAAAGTCAGTTTTAAATAATCAACAGGATAAAATGAAATTAAAAACTAAATATTTTTGTTGTCATTTTGTCCTGGTTCGTTTTGAGGGGGTTTCTAGCAGCTCTTGGGCCTTTTTAGATGCACTGCGCCGTAACACTGCTGTTTGACTTCTCTTTGCCGAAAGCTTCAGAGCTCCACTTCGGGTGAGGGCAGGCTTGTCTGCTGGGACAGGGGTTTTGTTGCCCCTCCCAGATTTCCTTATGACACTTTTGGAAGTGGCATTGACAGAACTGACCTTGCCAACTTTACGCTGGGACCTGGTCTGCACCTGATCAGGCGAGTTTGGGACTTTGCTGTCATTTTTTGTATCTGGAGGATCAGCACTTTTACTTTCAGCTTGTTCAGGGGACTCCTTCTGAACCTTAGCAGCTTTGGTTTTCATGGCTTTAATTGTTTCTACTGGCTTTTTTTCTTCTACTTTTTTGTCTGTCTTATTTTTAGGTGCTGTAGTGACATTAAGCTCAGGTGCAGGAGGTGCCCCTAGTCTTTGAGACGTTCTCTTTGGCAACTCCTTCTTTACCTCTTCCTTGGTCCCGTGTTTACTGCTTGGAGCCTTGGCAGTCTTTTCCTTTGAAGGTGGTTTTATTGACTTCTGCTCATTGGATTTCTCAGCTGAAGTCTTTTTTTTATCAGATTTCGTCTCAATATCAACTTGTTTTTTGTTGGATGATGATTTTAATGATTTCTGCTTGGATTTAGATGCTTCTTTTGTGAGTGATTTCAAGCTGGCCTTTACTTTTGCCTTTTCTTTTAGTCGCGCGTTGGCCTGCTTCTCTCGGATATTCGAGTATTTCCTTAAAATCCTTGCACTGGCTGGATTTTGAGTTTTACCACTTTTAGGCTTCTGTGGTTCACGTTTGGTAGATGAAGTTAGCTTTTTCACAATAGCACTTGTCACCTCCTTTTTCTCTTTCCCTTTAACCACAGTGACCAATTCTTGTTCTAATGCTTTGGCTATGAGTTTCTGTGTCTTGGGGTTACTTTTGACAGGTGATGCAATGGCAAACTTCTTCAAATGTTTCTTCAAGCGTTCGGCCTGCAGACTCGGATAAACGCCTTGTGAGTTCCCCGAGCCCCCGGAGCTATGGAAACAGAGCTGTGTTTCTGATGGAAGGCGAGTGTTCACCTTTTTAACTATGACCAAAGATTTTGTTTCAGTCGATTCGAGAAACCAGCGACATATAGTGTTGAGATCAAAACTTTTCATGAAGAGCATTTGCACTGGAGAGTATTTTGAAGTTTCCATCACTTTGGGTTTTCGAACTCTGCGTTTACTTTTCCATATAGCCGCTTGTCTGTCCAGCCTGTTTTTGTGTTTGGGTGTGGGTTGGCCTTCCCTATCCAACTGCATCCAACCTTTGTGCATTTTGTCAAACTTCAGGTTGAGGTTATTGATTATTTGCTGGTTTTGTGCCCCATTCAATGCCTCCAAGAACCTGACACTGAGCGATTTGGGTGGATCTGATTTAGAAGTGGAAGCAGTGCCCGTTGATGTGCTTTGCGTAACTGGAGTGGGACGAACTAGAGATTTAGTCATACGAATATGTGAGGGAACTTCACTTTGACTGTTAGCAGCAGTTGTCTGTCTCTGTGATCTTAATGATAGCCTCTTTTCCTTTGCTGGTGGCAAGTGATCCACCTTGTTGCCCTCACTTCTCAAAGGCATTCTTGTAGGTTTTTTGGCGACCGGGCCACTACTGTCTGCATTTGAAGAACTTTCAACTTGAGCTTCTTCACTGTGTTTTGGTCGTGTTGAAGACTTGCTAGGTTCCACCTCATTTTGAAGAGTGCGTTTACTTCTCAAAGACATTGCCTTAGATTGAGGTTCACCCTTTACTGTAATTTCAGTGGTACTTATTTGAACATGTTCAGATTTTTCAGCCTCACTCTCCTCTGGTACAACCTTTGCAGACCTAAGTTTAGGTTTGGACTGGACTGGGCTGTCTTTTTTACTTTGTGGCTGGCTATTTGTTTCTGGTTTTTCATCCACTTTTGAGTCTACGCTGGTTTCTGGAGGTGTGGACTTTTCGGTAGTTTGTGGAGATATTTGTTCTGTTGTAAGTGATGGAGTGGAAGGTGGGGTAGATGCCACTGGAATTGAGGACTCTTTAGATTCTGTGACCAAAGGTTGGCTTGTAACCGCTGTCTCAGTAGTTGTAGCAGTAGTAGTATTAGTAGTAGTAGTGACAGAGATGGGCACTATTGTAGGAGATTCAACTAAAATTTGCCCAGAGGACCTAAGATGACGTAAAGACATTGTGCTTTGTCCAACTGCCTTTTTTCTGTCCACTTTTGTTTTGTCTGCAGACATTTTAGGTTTGGGACTGGGCTTGTCAGAGGGCTGCTTTGTTACTGGAGAAACAGAGGGACAAGAGTCTGTTTTGGCTGGCTCAGGTTCTTGCTCCACAGACAAAGGTTTTGCTAAATCACTAGATTCTGTATTCGAATCCCCATCAGTTTTGTTTTGTACTTTCTGACCACGTTTGTTTTGTTTTGGCATTTCTTTGGGTGGTGTAGTCTGAAATGACCTGCGACGAAGACTTCTATCAGAGGCTGAAACAGGCTTACCACTAACAAACCCCACAATAACCTCTTCTGATTTTTTATCACATTTTGGTACAGAACTTGGAGTATTCTTCCTTTGCCTCCAAGGGGGCAATTCATTTGCCAGTTCCTCCAGTGTTTTTGAGGACACCTCCACATTGCTCTCATTTTCCTGCTTCTCGTCCCCTGAAGCATCATTCTTATCATTTTCACATACAGTGGTTTCGCTAGCTTTAGTTTTCGGTTCTGTGGCTATTTCCTCTGCTAGCTGGACTTCTGCACTACCCCCTTCTGTATCCATAGACCTCTCTGTGGTAACAATCTCTGTCTGAATATCTTGGTTTGGCTCATCACTCGTTTCATCCTTTTCAATGTCTTCTATAAGTTCGTCTTTATGCGGTAATGGATTTTCTTCGAGAACTTCAATGTCCTTTGAGGAAACCTGTTCATTGCTTTCTTCTAGAATACCGCCCTCCACAATGTCAGAGATTGTCTCAGGCAAAACTGGCTGCACTGAACTCTCCTCTTCTTTGTTTTGGGAGATTTCCTGTTCTTTTGTCAATATTTCTGGAGTAATGTCTTTATTTTCACTGGGCTTCTCTAAGTCTACAGATATCTCTGGCGCTACACTCTTGTCCATATCATCAGCTTGCTCCTCTGGTGACGGACAAGCAGTTTCTTGCACCACTTGTGACTGGTCTGTCTGACTTGTTTCTACTATAACATCTACATCACTTGCTGTTGTCTCTTTGGCCTGTCCCGTCTCTGATAACTCACTCTCAGTTGGCTCTTGTGTAATGATTTGTTGATCCATGGCTTCCCTGCACTCCCCAGCACAGGGCATATCCACAGGGGGTACGCCTTCAGGCTTGGACAGGTTCTGTTTTGGGGTAACAGAGCTGTTGAAGTCTAGCAACGGATTGGGGCAGTTCCCTCTTCCTGCCAGAGTTCGAACTGTTTTTAGCTCCCATATCTCATCCGAATACATAAGTCCTCTGGTGCTTTTTCGAGCATTGCGTCGAGGTGCCATGCCCCTGTGGCGTTTCTTGAAACACTCTGTGATGGGTTTGTTAATATAAACAATATCACAATGTCCAAGATCAGGGTCTAGTATAACTCTGTCACTAAAGTCATTGTGGCGTTCGGTAGATGGTCGAATGGACTTTCTGGCAGTCCTGGGAGATTTTGAGGGAACAGCTGCATGAAAAGAAATAGGTTTTGCTGTTCTGTCGTCATCTTGTCCCACAGTTTGCTTGACTGGATGTGTGTGGCTAGATTCATTGTGCTTTTTAAAGGAAGAACTAAGTCTAGCCCTTTGTGTCTCTGCTGAACTTGTGTTACCCAGTTTGTCATCCCCAAGTTGAGGTGAAATAGATGTGGTGAGCACACAAGATAACTTGTTACCAGCACTTACACTACCAGTCTTCATAATTTTTAGTTTTAAAGGTGCATGATCACCGTGGCCACTGTTTTTAGTTTCTGTTGTGGGTGTGGATATGGGAGAAGTTGAAGTGTTGGTAGGTGAAGGGCTAGTTCTGGAAGCTGTCACAGGGGGGGCTAGAGTAACAGGCAGTTTTAGTTTAGGACAGCTGCTTGTATTAGGTTTAACTTCTGGGCTGGAGTACACTTTAGAGGGCTCAGAAGATGGTCTGGTAGGAGTGGGTAAACGTGGTGAATAAGAAGTTTGTGGTTCATGTGGACATGCAACTGGTTGTGAGGACTTTGAGGGTGTGAGGGCTTTAACCTCTGTCTGTAAGAAACTTATAGTGCTGAGTATTTGTCTCTGATGGTGCCGACACAGTTTGGACATAAACTGTTCCAGTGTGGACACTACTTGCAGGTCCTGGCCTTTGCTGATCTGCACCTCCCAGGGCTCCCTGAAAAAATAAACAAATAATTTAATAGAAATCATCATTAAAGAAAATGTAAAAAATAAAAAAATGTATGTGCATTTATGTTTTACAAATAACAAAAAGCAATTAGGATTCAATTAATCATTGCATATTTATTAGAAGAATAAGTGATTTGTAGAAGGGGTTTTAATTCAGTGTCCTACTACAATGTTACAACTGATATTTAATGATTCCACAACACAATGGTGCCTTTGTTACAACATGTAATCAAGAAAATATCACACATGCAAATACATTAAATTCTAGCTGCGGGCCACAAGTCTCATAAGCATACATATTAGAGAGAACATTTGTACACAAGTGTCAAATAAGTTAATAAGTGCCAGGGACGACAAGTGCTCCACAACATACAAAAAATAACTTAAAAGACACAAGAAAACAAAAGTATAATCACCAACTGTATTTCCAGTGCAAATTATTCTTTTAGCTGGGACAAACGTGTTTTTCTCTATTTTTTGGCAAGATTTGTGAGGTAGGTTACTGTGTGTGATTGGAACACCACAATTTTTAAATTCATTTGCATTTTAAACAGCAATGCGGCCTTTGAGATGTTATTTGTAATGTTATCTGTTACACTGCATTGGAATGTTCATCAATTACTGTTTGACGTGCAGACATCACTAGCACACAGGCTCTACTAAGTGCTACTGGTTTGGGTCAGGAAAAATGTTTCAGTAATTAAAGGTCTGTTTTGCTTTGATGAAAGGAAGGGTCAGTATATGTGTATAATACATGAGTGCAGCACACAGTGTAGATCTGCTGGTGGTTGTAGAGTCAATAGGGTTGTGTTTGTGACCTTAAACAATGTATAGTTACCTGCACAATATAATAGTGTGTGTGTGCTCTTTAGGCACAGAAGAAAACTGGGAAAGATATTGTGAGCTGAAACACATAGTCAAACTGACATTCAATTGTGTTAGGTAGAAAAATAAAAGTAGCTATCATCTTTAGATAAAAAAGAATAGAACACCCAAACACTAAACATAATTAAAATTGTGCTCCTGCTGTGGAGCAGTGAGGTTTTTAAGGAGTACCTGAAAAGTAACTGTTTGTCCCTGAGGGGTAGTCATATTAACATTAGTGTAACTTTGATAATAACATCAACTTCCAAAGAAATACAAAAAACAAAACAAAAAAAAAAACACAAATAGCAATGCAAACGTCAAGCTTGGTTCTACTATATGCAACAAGCCCACAGTACGATCAATTCATCCACAGTGTTACTCTGCTAACATTATAGCGCACATCAGGGATTCACAGAAGCAGTTAGACTATGAGGGTGTGTGACCAATGACCAGACGTTTCAACCAGGTTCAACTACAGCTCCACACTGTTACTCAACAGTAAAACACACCAAGATTTCCACAGTTATGTCCATCTCATCATCCAACAACTCACCGACATATGCATCAACCATGCATCTTCACATAATGTCCATCTTTTGTACATCATCTTTCATTTGAAATAAAATACAACAGTCTGTACACTTTATCTTTTCTTAAATAATGTGAAAAACACAGGTTATAACTATGCTTGCCTTCAATGACAATGTATATTCCATTTACAAATATACAAGTCAGTAAGCAAATATGTTTAAATAGATAAATATTATTTTAAGCATATGTTACTTTTCGTCTAATTTACATTCAATGCAACTTAGTTAAAAGCAAGTCTTTATAAATACTCCTTAATAAATAGGTATCTTAAGTTTACATAATAAAACTTTGCTTAGGTCAAACCTCTGCGTTAGAAAGATCAGGGTGACTTTTAACATTAAAAGTGCCCATTATACCATACATTACATATTTACACTACTAATAATTTCCATCCTTTGTCCCATTAACTATCATATCCTGACCTATACACTATTTAATTAATAATAAGTAATAAGGGGCCCGTGTAGGGATGGTAAACTCCTGTGTCATTTTTTTATTGTCACAGAAGTTTTGGTAGGTGAGGTAGTCGATCAGAAGATCTGCTACAATTTGTAAGAAAGGTATTAGCTACTTTCCAGAAGATATACCTAGTGTTATAACAGTATTCAAAAGGAAGCTTAGTTTATTAATGAGTGATTGTCCATGCAAACAAAATCAAGTGTGAATGTTCAGTGTAAAAATAAGCTTTGTTAATGTTTAACATAATATTTTGTTATAATTAAATAGGGAGCAAAAATTGGCTAGTTGTAGAAAATGAAGTGGTAATGATGAACAGCCCTGTGTTGACTAGACATTTCGTTAAGATGCTGCTGCTGTGGACATACAGTAAGTCTTTAATCCCTGAACTATAGTGTGTTGTGCATTTGGAAGGCTGTCATAAACACATGTAATTATAACCAACATTACATTGTTAGAGTATAACTGATTGACCTGAAGAAAACTAGGCTGACCCCATAATCGGGAATGTCCTGAGGCTTCAGTGATAATGCACAATGGAGTTTCCTGATCAAGTGGGCGGCAGGTGAGACAAAGGGGGCGGCAGGTGAGACAAAGGGGGCGGCAGGTGAGACAAAGGGGGCGGCAGGTGAGGCAAAGGGGCCGGCAGGTGAGGCAAAGGGGGCGGCAGGTGAGACAAAGGGGGGCACAGGGGCATCCCCAGATAAGTGTGTGGAGCAGAGCAGTGATAGAACAGTATTTAAAATCCTGAAAACACCTTTTTTTGCTCAGTAACAAACCAAAGCTGAAATAAGAAAAGGAAGATTAGTTTGTCTTGCGTAGGCTGAGGTATGAATGTTGCTGTAAGCAACTACTCTACTTAGTCAACAAGCTGCTTGCACAGTGGGTGAGTAAAGACATTGATGTACATATTGCTATTGCTAATGTATGTTTGTTTTTAAAGACCATCGTAAAAACACAGCCAAGTTCTCTGTATTGTAGCATAAACACATATGCATTCTAATAAAGAGAAAAAAGGACGGTTTCAAAAAAGACTGAAGTGATAAGGTTCACAAAGAAACTGAAAGACTAACAAACTAAGCATGTTTTCAAAGTCAACCTGAGAAGTAAAGCTTGAGTAATTACTGAGTTAGGTTTAGCTGTATTACAGAATGTAATAAAATGCAAATATAACTGAGGTATAGTATTGTGTACAATTATTCAAATGTCTATATTAACATCCTCTCCATGTAAAAAGTATCCTGAGTGTGCCTGAATGATGTTGAACATCGTCTAAAGAGTTTCTTGTTTTTTTTAAATTTGAAACACTATATTCCTTATAGTAAGTAGGTGTCTCTGAAGTGAAAGGCTATTGGTGCTGCTGCTGGCATGGTTTGAACATCGTGTTACAGTGCACAAAGTGAACACCAGGTGGTGCCATTTTCCAAGACATATCTGCTGAATCACAGGAGGAATATTTTCAGATGTCTGGGCTTTGATTATTTGATGAAAGTATGATTTTCTGAATAAATATGTGCAAGGGGTATGAATAAATAAATTATTTGTTAAATAAATAAATAGTATCTGTTATACATTTACAAACAAGATCATGAAATGTTACTCCTGAAGAGAGAGGCTTGCAGACTCCCTGCCTGGAGAGTCAGGGCTCTCCTTGCCCCTGCACAGCCATGGCTCATCCTGCTCTTCAGCCTGACTCATTAACCGCAGCTTCTTTTTGGGTGGGTTCTTCAAAGTGCCCAATCGCTCTTTCACTTTGTACTCCAGGGTGCTGTGAGGGATGCCATAAATGGACTGGGCTTTGGAGACGCTCATTTTGCCACTCATGACCACCACAATGGCCTCCTCCAGCAGCTCGGTGTTGTACTGCCGATAGCGCCCACGCTTCTTCCTTGGTTGTTTCATCCCCAGGTCTGCATCAGCATCCAAAATGCTGTTTCCACGTTCACCATTAAAAGGCCAGTGTTCCTTTTCTACTGTAGATCCATTTAAACCATTAATGTGCCTTTTATGGGGCAGAATAGAGTGAAGCTTCTTCTCATAGCGCAAGCCTGAATATTCAGAGGAGAGGGAGTCCCAGGACTGGTCAGGTGCACCAGCCGAGGTTCGAACCTGAGGGATTTTCAGATCAAATGCTGAATTGCACAGAGAGAGCTGGTCTCTGCCATTTTCATGTGGTTTGTCAACCAAAGACTTGGAAATAAGTCCAGCAAGTTCCAAAAGTTTGGGTATGTCTTTGAGGTGCTCATTCATGTCGTTATTTTTGAGTTTGAAATGGGTGCCGTTAGTTTTAGCTTTCCACGGCGGAGATCCATTGGGTCTGGAGTGGTCGGCGTCGCTCTCTGAGGCGACCTCCTCTTTGATGTGCAGAGAGTATGAAATAGAAGGAGACGACTTAGAACGGGCGGAGTGGCCGATATTCTCCCTCCTCCCATCCTGTCGGCTCCTCATTAACAGCTCGTCCGCTCTCAGGGATCTCCTGATTGGATGGAAGCAAATTGGGTGTAAGCAGAGCTTGCACAGTGTCTCTTACTAAACGAGGATGGGTTAGGAAGGGGAGGATGTTGGCCACTCCTTTATTTCATGATCTTGCTTTGGTAACATCACTGTCTTTGACAATAAATGGACAGTTATGTGTATGCATGTATCTAAAACAATAGGCTCAGCATTTACAAATTGAATTTGCTGGTGTCACTTTTTTGGTACAAATTGAATGACAAAAGAGGGAAAAGAAGAAGGGGGAAATCAAGACCAACAGAAGGTGTGTATAGGAGATGTACAGGGCCATTTCTGTTGCATATAAAAGCATGACTAGAAGAGGAAGCATTGCTGTAAATCAGCGTACACTGTAGCTTTAGCCGAGCAGGACAGCAAAAGACATTTTGTGCGTGACGTTACCACTCAACAAGCACAGCAATAAAAGAGTAAGCCAGCAGAGGGAAGTGTGTTAAAGTCAGGCTTTGAAGAGTCAAGTGATGGAAAACAACTTTTCAATTGCTTATGAAGTAAATTTTCTCTCTGAAAAGCATGCTTTCATGTTTAAATTAAAAACAAATGACTCATGCCATCTCCACATGATTCACGGGACAAACTTAAAAGTTAAAATGCAAGCACAAAGACAATAAACAATAGATGCATGTGTTGTGGTCCTCGAGTATAATATTATGGTAACTTGAAAGAAAGATGTACAGTACATTGTACAAACAAGACTCTACTCACCCTTTAGGTGTGGATGTGATAGGAGAAAGGCAAGAGCTGTTGCGGTTCTTTTTGATGGATAAATCCAGGACTCCATCTGTGAAACATGTTCAGATGTTAAAGAGCACAGCTACATTAGTGCCATACAGACAGTGGCGGTGCATACCCTGCTCAGTGGGCTCAGCTGGGGGCTTCTTGATGGTGAGGTCCAGAGGGGCGTCCTGGTCAATCATGAGGAGTTTGCTGAGCACTGGGTTGAGGTTGTGAGCCGAGGAGAGCGGGGGAGAGAGAGGCTGTGCACACGGCAGGCTTTGGTCACAGTGCGGCTGAGAGGCTGTAGGCTCCTGAGGGCTGCTCTTTGAGGTATATTCAGCTGCAAACTGTCGGATCATTCCCTGAAGGATCTCTCGGGCCACTACTGGTACGTGGGGGTCGGAGAAATTTGGCACATCTGATTTGAAAAGAACAAGGCTTACTCAGAATATTTCGTAACTATACCAGAGTTCATATTTCAAAGTTCAGAGCAATGTATTTCAGTGTGCCAGTCTGGAAAATAACATGCCTTTTCTTCTGAGGACTGCACTGAGAAACTCCTCAGCTTGTCTTTCGAGTTTAATCAGTAAAGTCTGGTCCTTCGCTAACAGAGGTTTGGGTGGATCTTCAAGCCCATCACTGTTTAAACTGCTGAGATGTTCCTGTCAAAAATAAAAATGCATCATGATGGCTGTTACAATAAACAACAGTACTTAATTTCTTTAAATGAAATGTGATACCTTCACTTTATTTCTTCTTAAACAGCAGAATATACAGTTTTCATCAAAGGACCAGTCAGACACAGCGAGGGGTTCATGATCTATGAAAGAGTGGCAAAAACATTACATTTCATAATTTGAAAGAATCTTTTAACAAATAAGTTTTTGAGTTAACAATGTGGCAAAGAAGTCAGTCCAGACACATTTTAGACTGTTCGTGCTTAATTTAAATCCAAATTATGTGTTTCATTGTACTATTGTCCTAGTATGTCATACATTATGAAAATGTCAGTAGAACACAGATCTATGGCCCTCTCCAAAGACACCAACTTTGTGGAGCACAAGGCGCTTCTCTTCTGTGGAGGCTGAGCAGTGAATGAAGAGGGGCACCACATGGTACAAGGCAGCAGCATTATGATAATGAGAATAGCCCCTACCCATAAAAGCCACAGAACACACCTCTTTGTAAAGATTAAAATATGATAATGAATACATAAATAATTCTTACCCTTAAATAACTGTAAGTCTTGTACCAGCTCTGGACCAAACAGACCTTCAAGAATGCTCTCAAATCCTGAAAAACAAAAACAATCTGGTAAATAACGAAATGATGACACAGAGTCTAAGCGTTTAGCAGACGGCTCTGTGATAATGTCACAGCTCCAGGTGAAGCTAATCTCAACGCGCCTCTTTAAGCACCTCCTGTTTCTCTTAAATTCACATCAGCTTTCGACTCAGGGTTTTACTTCAACAGTAAATACACCCGCACTTCATCCTGTTGCCAAGCAACTACATCACCTACAGAGTTGGGAGAACACGCATGTCATAACATTAAAAAGAAACAAGTCTGCTTGATAATGTCAGTATCACGTACAATATACTAGATCTATAATGTATGTCAAAGTACACAGGCGCTGAGGAGAAACCCTTTATTTAGCTGTTACAATTACATCTACCACACCCAAAAACAACTACGTTAGTACGGAAGACATGAGTGAAGGCACATTACATGTTACATTGAACACAATGTTGTGTGTGAGCTGTGCCTGGGGTCAATCCAAAAACCACTACATGCATTAAATCAAGCGCTAAAGAGGTCAGGGCCAACATCTGTTCACTGAACTGGATCACAAATGAGAGAGCGCACAACGCCAAAACAAAATGATGCATCTAACGAAAAGAAATAACTCAACACAAACACAAACCATCAGACTAAAGGATCAACTGCTTCCGTCAAAGCCTAAAAATGTCAGTTTCTAACTTCAAAAGTGCCAAAGCAGAAAAGACCTACTTACAGTGCGTCTTCAACATGAGACAAGTGATGAGAAATAAAGCCTTTTCACCTAACTCTAGTTTTAAACTGCACTGAATCCAACTGAAAAGCTGTCAACTGTTAAAATGCCCTCTTTCTGCTTCCCTGAAAATTCCTATTCATCAGCCAAATATAAAGAGGAGAGAGAGGGAGGGGTGTAGTAGTGAAACACTGTCTTGCCTATAGCTACAGCATAACGCTGTTTCTGGGTTAGTGCACAGGACTTCAGCTGAAGCCATCCAATCCTATTTCTGAAATATTTCAGAGGCAGAGGAGAAAGTAGGTCATCCACTTTGGTTTGACAGAGCAGGCTGTGGCATCAAACCCCTCTTCAGGAATTTGGTTTAGGGCATTTACAAATGTGTCACACTGTAACCGTGACGTCAGCCAACATTATGCCTCTCTAATGTAGAGGTGGTTTGGTCTGAGGCTGTGGGAAAAATCAATCAATACCTTCGCGATTGGGATCCATGCAAAGCAAATCAACTATTGATATCATGTTACAGTTCTCCATTGTATGTGAAAGGTTGTATACAGCTTTCTGCATCATGTGGTACAGTTTAGAGCAGTGCCACTATGTGTAAATCTAATCTGATGAAAAGACAACTGTATATCTAATGAGACGAGCAGTCAGACTGTGTCAGTAAGATGACCAAGAGCAATCTCATAGGGTTCATGCCAAACCACTGGAGAATGTCACTTCTTTGGTGCTTCTTTCATGTGACTGGCTATGCAATAAATTAATATGGATCACCAAAATTGTAGAACTCATCATATTATTGAGTGATACTATGATACACATGGAAATTAACAACAAAAGCAAAGATCATTATTTGTAATATCCGAAAAGTGTCCGAAGCCATAACCAATCCCTGGTCTCATTTATGACCCTGTGAAATGCAAACAGGTTATTATAAACTAAAGCACCAATGTTTTGATAAATAAAATGTGTAATATGCCCACTCATGATTGTAGAAATCTGTTTAAATCCCATTCCCATTGTTGAGTTGAGAATCCCAAATGACAAGGAGTCTTGAGCTGCAGCGATGACCCACCCTTTGCTCTGTTCCGGCTGCATCAGCCCCAGTGGCCCCTCCCCCACCACACTGTACACTGTACACTGTACATGAGTGACCAAAGGCTCACAGAGGCACAGCTCTCCTCACAGCACAAATCTATACTTTAAAAGTCTATGCAACAACAACAATCAATAACACGCCAACAATATACTAATAAAAAGCAAGCACGTTGTCATGATGAACTTACCACTGATCTAGAAACACAGCATATTACAGCAAAACATAACAACCAACCTTAATATGCATCATGTCAATGTAAAAATGTAAACTGTAGACTGCAGTCTGCACTGTAGGGCCTCTGTGCTCAAACATGAAGTGATCCACAGTGACAAGTCAAATGCTGTAATGCTTTACCAGATAGAAAATGTGACATTATCATTTATAAAAACAAAGCAGATGCACTTAGTATAAAAACTAAAGGCATGAATTCTTTGTCGGGCCACGGAAGAAGGGAAAACATTAAATATTTCTAAATGGATGTGCACCTAATCAAGTTTTAATTGAGATCAAGTCATTTCATTTCATTTTTCAAGTTCACAGCCAGTCTGTCAGTAAAGGCATATGGTTTGGAGCAGAGTACAGACTTTGGATGAAGGCTATTTGTTGTGTTTTATATTCAGGAAAGACATATTGAAAGCCATTTTTATTTGTTAGACAAAATAAATGATTAGAAAATATATATGTCATCCTAAGACTAAGGACAGGAAGGATCCGATTCACTGTAAACTGTAGGATAAAATTACAGGTTGTTCTGGGTTTGACTCCTGGGTCTTCTGGGCCTTTCTGTGTGGAGTTTGCATGTTTCTCTGTATCTGAGTGGGTTTCCCTTGGGGGTTTCACCCATCAACCCAAAACATGCACTCACCAAGCCTGTCTCAAGATCTGGAGATGGGTTGTGCTCTGGTGTCAGTTGCTCCTGAACGGTTGTCCCAGCGGCATTGGTCAAACACAGAGGACACATTTCCCTACAGAGACAGTAAAATCCATCTAATCTTACCTTTGTGTTGTTTAATTTCCTAAGTTAAGCACTGCTGTTATGGGCCTTCCACACATGCTCCAACGGCTGTGCTTGAGCTTGAGGCTAAATTCAAACTGCCCAAAACGATGTGTGGTTGGAGGCACATGTGTGTGGGCTGCAGGCCATGGACAGTACATGGGATCACAGACAATTGCTGCTGCTGTTCTGCGGAACAATGTCCCTTGTCTGTGTTCTGGTTTTACTGCTCACATTAAGTACACAGAGACAAAATGTCCATTTGAGCCTGTGCAGGGAGGATGGGTGTGCGCCCTCTACACCAAAAAGCCAAACAG
Source organism: Odontamblyopus rebecca (assembly GCA_030686955.1). Taxonomy (NCBI): domain Eukaryota; kingdom Metazoa; phylum Chordata; class Actinopteri; order Gobiiformes; family Gobiidae; genus Odontamblyopus; species Odontamblyopus rebecca. Next base: position 20,759,040 of record CM060662.1, on the reverse strand, counting down.
AATTGAGCTGTTGTTGTTTCTGCGCCATACATCCAGCAAACTGACACTGCTGCCGTCATGTACTGTCTGCAGCTCCACAATGGTATGCACACACAAGGGGTGTTTGTCATCCAGAAAGCACTGTCTTCAGGTTTATTCTTACCATTTATACAGTCAACATCTCACTATCTCATTATTATAATTAGATCACATATTATTATTACTGCATCACATATCTATTACTACTATGATTACACCATCCCAGCTAAATAATAGAGTAATAACTATGAGTTGAATATTTTAAGAAGTTTACTGTACATCATTTAAGTGTAACACTGTATAACTTAAATTGTGCTTGATTGACAACTGCATAATATTTAGAGAAGTGTACAGTGTGCATGTGAGCAGGGGGCAGACATGTGACCAAATAGAGGCTCTGCTCTGTTAATTGTATAGTATGGCTGCTTTTGCAAACTCACTTGCAGTTCCATTTTTTACTTTATGTGTAACTATTAAGTGTCTTCCTCCTCCATTATGTTTTCATTTGTTTAAACTTTCAAATACTGCAAAAGCAAATGAAAAGCACAGTTTTAGGCTGCACAATGACGCCTCCAGAAAATAAAATATTTATATTATGTAAAGTGGGTTTTCAGTGAGTGGGCCAGGGAATGCATTTGACCTATATACCACGGGGGTGGGTCTTTGGTGTTTGGAAACATCATTGATGCTGACGAAGAGATACAAGATCAAACACATCTCGATGCTAGGAGAGCCCCTGGACTAAATTAGCCACTCATTTGAATGGTTGTACTAGTTAAGTAAAAACATTTAATGCTAGCTATAGTTTTAAGGATAACTATGTTCTTTACTTACAATGCATGTATGAAATGTCCCATAAATCAATCAAAACTCTGCATATTGAATCTTAAATTAGTTTAGTTGCTCCTCTGGGATCTCACTTCCTCTTTGCAGCAATGCGCGCCCACAAGGGTGACTTGTGAGCAGCCAGTAAATGTTAACGTTAACTGAAAACACACAGCAAGGACATGCATTGCCCTCCCCCATCCAAAATACAGTATCCTCCCCCATCCAAAACAGAGTATCCTCCCCCATCCAAAATACAGTATCGTGTTGCGGGAACGCGCATTTTTGCAAACGGGGTCTGCAGTTTAGCCGACGCAACGCCTAATTCCTGCCTGACACTCCCTTTAAAAGCAGCAGTGCCCTTTAAACTAAATAACGACGACAGCCGAGCTCCAGATAAAGTCTACTTTTAGATCTGTGACGAAAACGGCACACGGAAAATATGCAAGTGTTATCACAAACTGCGAGATTAACTTTAAACTTAAACCGGCTGCGGATACAATTGATACAGTTGAGGACAAAAAGTCGCTCGGAGAAGCTCCGACTGAGTCCAGGGTAATAGATGTTTACAACGTTTGCAGTCGCGCACAAACAAAATCCAACCAGTTCTTAAGTACCCAGGATAAAGCATGTTGCACTTACCCACACAGTGAATGAGTTTGTGTCGCCACGAGTCTAGTTCCTGGCGAAAGCCGCGTCTGTCGATTGTGCATTGCTGCCGTTTGCACAGACTCGCCATTTTCTACCGATCTTCTGTAGGCGCGCTCCCGCTAGGGAAGAGGAAACGCTTTGACTGTGAGCCAATGCGCGCTCCCGACCTGATAACTCATGCTTTGGATCATGGCAAATAAAACCTCACGTAAAATATATAAAATCAAGTAAATATGCAAAACACCGACTATAGTGAGAAACAGCCAAACCCCAGGTTCAATAAAACTATTATATGTGTCTAACCCTATTACAATGTAAGAATGCACAACAAAATCTTAAATAATTCCAATGATAGCGTTCATTTTATATCTATCTCACGATTTCAGCAAAAAGATCATCACATAGCAAACAGTGTCTTATTTTGACTAAAGGAATAATAATCCCTGTCCTGTCCATTATGTTTAAACGAAATGGTAACAACAGGTAGGCTATCAGAATATAAAGATTCAAATAGGAGAGTTTTGTGCACCTTGACTCCGACTATGACATACTTATTAGCTAGGCTACAAATTGCACAGCCGACTAGGCCTTCAGCATGCGTGTGACTGCTTTGATGCATCTGAAGACCAAACCATGCCAGTACTCGAAGAGTTCAATGTGTGGATGGGAGGTAAAGATGGGAGGTAGTGGTGGTGATGCCGTGTGGTGCTTTCAAGTGATGTCACAACTGTAATTGTTATGACCGATTGCACTAGAAAAAAAAAATCTAAAGTGAAATGTTATTTTATACTGGCAAGACGTTTTTGTACATTTATCATATTTAGCTCTGTAGAGCTTTTTTGTCTTTTATCCTACATGCTACTATTAGCAATGCCTTCACTTGGCGTGATAAACTCGCGTTAGGTGGAGGACTTGAACGCGACACAGTCTCTCAGCCGGTGTTTTCATATCTTTACGCCCTCTCCTTTAAAACGGCGTTTTCAATGCTTCAGAGACAACAAACCTAGCACACAGGTAAGGTGTATGACAGCCCTTTGTATCGTGTTTTCCATGTGTTTTCTCTTGAATAGTCTTTTATCTTAACAGTGTAATAACTGTGCGTTGACAATAAAGACAAAAACATGCACACATATGCTCTTGCTATACAAATAATGCTGGGCTTTTTTTTACCATATTTTATTAGACAATTAAGGTGTTTTTTTTTTTATCGTTTTATCGATTTATTATTTAACATTGTAAATGAATACCTCAGAGCCATACTGCTACACCCAAGCCTAAGAAAACGGATAGCTTCAGTGTGGAATCATTTATGTTGCAATACATCAAATTATACTGTGGTCTGTAGCCTTTAGTAAATGTAGAATGCTATTGACTTGGTTACCGCTAACAGGCTTGTTTGTCCTTCAGGAGGAATATGACTCTGACCAGGGGATCTTTCACCTATGCCAGTGGAGAAGAGTATCATGGGGAGTGGAAGGAAGGCAAGAGTGTTTTAACTCAAACGCGTCTTTTTGTATGCCTATTTTTCTAATCTCAGATCATTATAATCTGGATAATACAAAAATGCATTGCCTTGATGCAAGTAACATACCAAGATATGTAGTCAATACCTCTAAATAAAGTTTAAGTTATGTGGTCTGACTTTGACGACTTGGTTTAGACTTTTAACCCGCTGGGAAAGTAAAGATGATTAATAAAGTTCTGTTTGAAATGATAAACCATTGATAGACTCTGCAGTGACTTTTTGACGACTGTACTACTACTGCTTACTATCGTTTACAAAAGTCTACTTGAAACATCTTTATAACTGCAGCTAAACCTGTACATACCTTGAATCCTTTACAAACAGGATGTGAAGTTAAGTCATGCACATTTACTCCACAAATAGGGCAGATGGGATTCCTAATTCCACAGTGAACCTGACAGAGCGGTCCAAGATCCTGAGGGATTTGAACATGTTGTGACTCATATGACACACTTAATAAGCTTTACACAGTACAAAATGTACAATGCAAGGACAGTGGAATAATACAGGAATAGCAGGTACATTTCTATAAGAATTCAATAAAGGGTTGGTAGATAGATAGTGTATTACAGCTATTCCCAAAGTCTGCTGTGAAAATCCCTATTGATGAAAAGATCACATAGGGCCCATCTAATACTATTTACACTACATAAAAAATAATATGTAATGTTTTCTCCTTACATAATATGTTAAAACAACACATTTCTGTTGGCTTAATTCTAGTATAAAGAAATATGAACAAATATCTTATGTAAAGTTTCTTTCTTGCTTGTTGTGTTGACAACCTTCATAGTATGTACGTGCATTCAGCTAATATGTGACAAGGTGGATTTTGCCTCTTTGTTTTAGGTCGGCGACACGGTGTGGGCCAACTCAAGTTCCAGGATGGGACGTGCTTCAAAGGCCAGTTTGAGAATGGCCTGTTCCATGGCACTGGCTCTTTAATCTTCACAGACGGATCCAGGTAATTGCATTTGTACCATAAACAGCAATTTACATGGACAGTAAAATCAGAGAACGACACAGATAACTCAATAATCTGTTTTTGGTATATATATGCACATAAGAAATCTGATCAAAAACACCTGATTCTTTTGAGTAATTTTGTAATTGAGACAGAGTGCAATTAATGACTCCTACAGTCTTCACATCTTTTACATTGCCTGTTTGAATTTTGTTTTTTAAGTATAATTTTTCTTGTTGAAAACTGATGGGGGTGAATAATCAGAAAGACATCAGCATAATCACATCAGATGTTTACATGACATTCAGTAATCTAATAACTGCAGATATCAGATAATGATCACATTTAGGTGTTCATGTATACATAGCCTGTGGCATTTACTGTGTGTTATAAATTGGATATATAGTGTCCTCAGTTTTGCACATTTGTTCCAGATATGAAGGTGAATTTGCACATGGAAAGTTTCAGGGCCTGGGTGTTTTTAGTCGCTATGATGGCATGAAGTTTGAAGGAGAATTCAAAGAAGGCCGAGTTGAGGGTTATGGTATGGCCACATTCACAACTCATTTATGTCACTATGAGCTCAGTAGCAATGCTTCTCTTTGCTTCCAGGTTTGTTAACCTTTCCTGACGGGGCTCACGGTGTTCCCAGAAATGAGGGTCTGTTTCAAAACCACAGGCTACAGAAGAGAGAGAAGTGTTCAGGGGTGGTGCAGCGGGCCCAGGCTGCTGCCTCTAGTGCTCGCGCTCTGACACTCTGACAAGAACCATCACAACTCAAGCTGCTGGAGATAGGGCTTACCAGACATGGACCTACTTTTATTTTCTCTTCACATTTTCTAATATTTTATACTACAAATGCCTTGTTAAGCCTCTGCAGTGTCTTGCAATGCATACATTTATAGATCAACCAAATGATTTCTGCACAAAACTATTAAGCACATCAACAGGCATTTGTGTTGTGTGCAAGAGTTTTTTATCTTGCTTTGTACTGCAAGAGGTTATAGCCATTTCCATCTTCATGCATAGTGGTAGTACTCTGCATACCACTACTGTAAGGAAATGTGTTTTGCCACTTGCATTTGGATTCAGTATTCACAAATGCCTTAAAGACATTTTGTGCATGGAAATATAGGTCAAGGGTGCCTAGTTGAAAATCAGATGATGTACAGTGGCCTCTTGTTTCCCTCTGCATCATTTACCCTAAAGTTACTGTCATCCTAATGAAATTCAAGTCTGAAGAATGTCTTGTTTAGCTGGTGTTTTGTTGGTTTTACCTAGGCACCCCTTCTCTCCTAAGTGGGGCCACTGCTGATTGGTTGACTTGTTAAACCTAAAATAAAATATAAAAAAGATTCCATGATGGTTGATCAAAATGTTCTTATTTGGTTTGGTAAATTAAAAGAAAGAACAAGATGGCAGCTAGGCACAAAGAAAAAGTGTACCACATTTTAACAGACAGTGAAAAAGAGGGAATAATCTCATGAATGTATTGATTTCAGTGTAATTATTATGACTTCGTACTACAGTGAAAAAATCATATGTATGTAAGTGCATTTTGTTACTTGAATTTATTTCTCAACAGAAATCAGTCTTTTTTCCAAGCATGGCGTTGTTGAAAAGAATCAACTGGCTTGTGAATAGTGTGTTTGTTTGTTATCGTACATTAAAGAATATATGACTTGTTATACTTGAAGCTATCAGGCCTTATACACAATTTTGTACATGAATCTTGTCTTGTTTGTTTTTTCATCAAATCAATAAAGAAAATAATAATCATCCTGCCACCTGGATCTTAAATTACTTTAAATAATGTCTGACCATATTGAATATTAAGCCTCCTTACATTATAGTACTGGATCATGGTTGGCTACTGTTTGCATTATATTCTCCATTAAACAAAGCCTTTCTGAAGGAAATGATAGAGTAATGTTCAGTGTCAACCAGAAACAAATGGTGCTGTCTAAGTGCCTGCTCAGACTTCACCTGCTTGAAAATATCATTGCCATGGTTACCTTTCTCCTAGTAACAATATAAAGCCGAGTGATCAAGCCACCTATAATGCACAGTATTTTTTCAGTTTTCTAACAAGCAGAATGTTGGTGGTTTACCCATGTAGAACCAAAACCTATGGCCATTTTACAATATGAATATTAAGTAGCCTAGTAATAAAGTATCAGGCTACATGAAGAAATGTGAAAATAACTTGATTATGACGTTACATAATCGCTAATTATTTTTTGAAGGAGAGATTATTACATAATATGGTTTCATAGTTAGGCTATTATAATTGGCAGAGTAGCACTAATGCTTTACACTTAATAAATGTAGATGATTAAATTATCTTAACAGTGGAATTAATAAGTCACAAAGATTTACATAACCAAATTTATTCTTAAAAATTTGAGTTTTAAGCATCAGTAACCGTTATCACAGAAGTGCAGTGTAGGACTGGTTACTTATCTTCACATAGCAGAAAAATGTGCGTCAAAAAACCCAGCACATTGGACATGTTTTAAGTGAATTGTTATGGCCAGCATGCCGTTGGTTCAGCATGAATAAGCCACCATTATAAATATTTGAGCCACTGATGATAACAGGAAAGTATGTCCCCTGATCTCCTGTTCAGTCCCTGACTTTAGTTGAGGCATGTGGACTCCTCGGCTCCAGCAATGTGTCAGAAACAACTACTGTGCTGCTAGAAACAACTAAGTGCTGCTACTCAAGTCTATTTATCAAGTTTTGTTGTGAATTCAAATTTGACCATGTTCATAGAACATTATAGAAAAGGTGGTAATACATACCAGTAACACCTGAGACAAAAAGATTACAATGAGGTTAGATTAAATGAAATTCAAAAGTGTGTGCAGCATATCCAAGATGTCAAATTGCCATTATTTGACCTGCTGCACTGCAGTCAGCCCCTCCTGAAAGAACATAGTTTTAGTTCTGTTGGTAATAAAAGAATAATATGGCAAATAATGATACACAGTAGACCTTCTTTATTCTGTTGGGTTACATCCATGCCTGCAAGAATGAGCATCTTCACAATCTTGTATCTGTTGAGTCTCACAGCAGAGTCTCATGCAGAGCTGTGTCTCCTTCCTGTGGGTTGCCATAGATACTTCTATTATTGACAAAAATTAGATGATTAACAGACTTCAAAAAGCCTTAAAAGGCACATACGGTGCAAAATGTCATATTAACATTTACCAAACATTCTGGCCAACTGTTTTTTCTGTATCTTAAAGCTGTAATTTGCAAATATGTATTGGTTGCTTATGATTGTGACTCATTTACATTTCTCACTGTGCACACGCTGGATAATGTACTGAATAGTTTCCTGCTCCATATGCAGTCTGTGGCATTAACTTTTGTTCCACAGGACAGGAGATACTCTACAATGATCATATTTCCTGTTCTTGTAACCAAGGGGGTACTCCACAGCTGCAAAACACAAAATTGTATGTTTGCGAATCAGTTCATTGTTGTGCAGAGTCAGAGAATAATTCAAGCAAAGAGAGAAGGTGACAGTTGCGTTATCTCGGACGTTGAGGTCGGCTGGCACACCCCCTCTGCAGGCCAAGTGTATAGCCACAGAGCCCAGCTACAACACAGCAGGAGGGCCCCATCTGATTAGCACTGATTTTCTGCAGGCCAATTGCAGAACATAATCTCTTTCAATCTCTTCATTATCTGAACTAGCACACCTCTTAGCTGGTCTGGGAAACTGATATCTGCTCCTCGTTCCAAAAGCATTGAGACGACTGGGGGAGTGTCTCTCTAAGCAGGCCAGATGTAAGGCTCTTCTATTTAACTGCAAACATTACTACAAACAGTAAGTGGACAATTCAAAGATTGCTGTTGTCACTACTTAGCTCACCTCATCATGGACGTCAGTGTTCACCCCTTTACTCAGGTACTTAAATCGGACATCCATGTGCCCTTGAATCCAGTATTCAGTCATGAATTCTGTAATAGCCATGATTTTAGTCTGTGCAAAAAAATACAATGAGACTCTACAAATATTATTATTAATTTTAAGCTCACCTCTGGAACGGAGTTCGGTGATACTTGTGTTTTTTCTCCACACCATTTAAAATGTCATGAGCAGTGCTGGAAGTGATTTCTACTATTTCATTAATGGACAGTTAACACACAAAAAAACAATATTATATTCTGTTTCTTCTTCTGCCTTTTACATACACATACCAATGGTATGGTATTGTATTCAAAGAATACAAAGAACATGCATTAATTATAAAGTAAAAACCCAATACAACCCACGCACCAGGAAAGCAAACGTAACAGACAGATGGTCAGTACTGACATGTTCCCAAATGAATAGATAGGTCATGCCTAGTAATTCCACCTGTAGGTCGCTCCTACTGAGCATACCTTAGATACTCATTCATTTAAATGTCACTAAGTGACCATGTGCCATGTTAATGTTTAACTTGTGTCACTGAGGCACAAGAAAGAATTCAGTGGGAAGAAAGCAGAAGCCGCCATTTTTGCTTCATGCAACTTCTACGTCCCTACATCAAGGACAGGAGTTTATTTCACAGGTGAGTTATTATTATTTTCAAAGATATTACACAAAATATATATTATTTCCAAAACATTTCAACAGTACATTGTTGACTCAAGTTTTCCGTTCTACAATTTAAAACATGGTGACGCTGAACCACTTGAATGTGGAGGGTCCAGACTATGGCTGTTCATTGATGCCTGAAGCAGAGGAGGCCACACCTCCATCCTCAAGGGCAAGACCAGAGACAGTTTTCATCAGCAGGTACACTTGTATACAAGATGTGTTCATTATCACATATATTACTACGTCTTCACTATCTTCTGTAGGACTGTGAACTTGACCGTTAGTCTGGTGTTGTTGATAAGCTGCTACTTAGCAATACTGATCCCAGCCTACTTACCTGTACAGAAGACAGCAGATATCAGTTACCAAGAACTTCCAAAAGATCTGGTATGGAATTAGTATGGAATTAATTAAATGTACTGGGAATAAACTACATGTTGATGTGGTTGTGTTCAGGTCTTACTAAATCTGTCAGCGTCCCTACTGTCAAGTCCATGCCAGCCTCGGTGGTGTGTGATCCATTTCCAACTTCTATCCTGTTCATCTGGCCTCTTGAACATCCCTGTGTTTGTGCAGCAAAAGCACCCCATGTCATGGGAGCACCCTCCTCCTCTGGGGCTGCAGGGCAGTGAGGAGCACCTGGCCCTGGCTCTGGCCTCTCTGCCTCAGCTAGGTCTGCCTCAATCTCTGAGCAAGGAGGGTCACTGCAAACGATGTGTTGTCGTGGGCAATGGGGGGGTACTGCGTGGTAGCCATCTTGGATCACATATTGATCAGTATGACATCATCATAAGGTACTGCTAGTATTTTAGTTAATTTTTGCAACAGTGTTTTAGGTAGAAAAATAACACTATTTTTTTCCATCATGTGTCTCTGTGCAGGCTGAACAATGCTCCAGTGCCTGGTTTTAAGAGAGATGCCGGGTCCAGGACCACAATCCGCTTGATCTACCCAGAGGGAGCACCTCACTCTGCTGATGAGTACAAACAGACCTCCATGGTTGCTCTGGTGGTTTTTAAAAGCTTCGATCTGGACTGGCTTACTTCTGTCATCACCAAACAACCCCTGGTGAGCAGCGCACAACGTACATGCACCATTGCACACAAAAATAGCATGTTACATAAGCCAGAGTAACAGCAGCAACACTATCACATCATCATTGTCACGATTTCAAATGCCTCTCATCTAGTTTCTGTATTTCTCATTTATTTTTCAAATAGAGCTTGTGGTCCAAAATGTGGTTCTGGAGGGAGGTGGTGGACGAGATTCCCCTGAGACCAGAGAACTTTCGGATTCTCCATCCAGAGATTATTCACAAAACGAGCCAAGCTCTACAGAAGTATGCACTCAAACAAGGGAATGTGAGTTGGATATAGTGTACAGAAAAGCCGTGCACGATTGGAGCAAGGCTTCACATAGAAATCATTAAATACCCTGACTCTTTCATCCGACTTTAAGTATGGAGGACCACAACTCATCTAGACACGCACAATACTGCACACACACACAAAGAGATCAAAGTATTTTCAGAGCACAAAGCACGCATCTCAAAATCTATTTTTTTCTTGACCATAGAAGTTGGAGATTTTGACTGATCATAACAAAGGGCCAACATAAAAGCATAGTTTTTAAAGTTGAATATGTGTTCTTTGCTATAGATGGTGCCAACACTTGGGGCCAGTGCTGTGGTCATGGCTCTGCAGCTGTGTGATCATGTGAGTCTTGCAGGTTTTGGTTATGACATGCAGCATCCAGAAGCAAGACTTCATTACTATGAGGAGTTACGCATGGACGCCATGAAAGCACAGGTGTGTGTAAGACGCATAGCATAAAGACATGTACAGTCTACAGTAATGTTATCTGTGTATCCCAAAGCAGCAAAAAGAAGGGGAACTTGCTTTACCCATCTAATTAAAAAAGTCTACATTACAGACTACTGTTCTACTGTACAGATTTGATCTTTATCACACCTACAGATTTTTTAAAACAGAAGCCACATAAAGAGAATAAGCAACAAAATCCTACTGTAAAATGTACAAAGATGGTATGGCTGGAGGTTCATCAAAAATGCAAGTTGACCCCATGTTGAACATTTTTTTGTTTGTATATCTCTTTAGGGGCCTTCCAACCAAATAAAAATTCTACAAGTTATATTGCTGGCATTATGTAATTATGTCTTTTTCAGGTGGTCCATGATGTAAGTGTGGAGAAGCTCTTCTTGAGAGACTTGGTGGCTGCAGGAGCTGTGACTGACCTGACGAGGGCGATGTGAGCCACTGGAGCAGAAACTGACATTACACTGAACTGTGAATACAATCCCCCACTCATACTCATACTACAAATGTATTATATACTGTACAGCCAGACTGACCTTTACAGTGTATGGGCCTGACTAATGACTGACTAATGAATGGAAAGGTTAACATATGATTAATGCAAATAGAGACATGATAATTTAATTTAATTTGAATGTAAAGCACCAGCTGCTGTTTTTACAGTAAAAAAAAAATATCTGCATTGTTTTTGTTTTATATAGTCAGCACACACACCTAAAAATATATATAATTTTTACATTTACATTTTTAAAAAATATTACCACCATAACGATCACCACAGGTACAATTTGCACAAAGGTCCCATTAGGGTTGAGGACTATCATGGAAATATTAATGTTCCACAGTTAATCTACGTGAGGAAGTTTTTTTTTTTTTTTTTTTTTTTAACTTCATGTTACTATAAATAAGAGTATAGAAGTGTTTTGTAACTTCTTTTAATATATAAGGCAAATGTGCATTTTACATTACAAAATTTTATCAGTACCTGAAACATGAAATTTGAGATAAAATGTCATTCATAAATGTGAAAGTAAACATTCATAAGAAGCAAAATGTACATAAAGAAAGTGTATGGCTTAGACACAGCTTTAGTGCATAAGACATAATGACAATCAGCATTAAATAGCACAGACTTACAGTTTTCATTAGGGATGGTCCGAGAGGGATTTTTGGGTTTACATACAGTATATGTTGCAAAATAATAAGTGTAATATTGTGTCACTAGAGCAGTGGGTTTCGGGAGGGCTCCCAAAGTTTACTTGCCAGCTGTCTGCAGTGTTGGAGGATAATTTCAGTGGGGATGATGCCCAGATGAATGGTAAGCAGTTCAAAACACCGGACTACCTCCCCCTGGTGGCTCTTACTGTAAAAACGCCGCAACTTCCTGCATCACAAATAATACTTTTTGCAGTGATCTAAAAAAAGACAGTTAAACAGAATGCGTAAATGAAATGACAACCTGTAGTAGTCCCAGGAGAGCATCCCAATTGGTGCCGAGTCATCAGGCAGAATAGGCAAGTCCACAGCATCCAATTTGAATCCCTGAAAAGATATGACAGGTGAATTTTGTATTTTATCACATCAATAATTAAAGGGCTTTTGAAGACTGATACTTACTGTCTCATTTTCAAACCAAAGGAAGTAGCAAAAGTAGAAGTCCCCATCTCGTAGTGTGACAGTAGAATAGCCTTTCTGGAGGTACCTTCGCGCTGTGTTTACTAGTCCCCAGACCTGAAAAGTAAAAAGATCACATATTTAGTTGAGCTATTTCATTATATACTGTACTGTTGAAATGTTTGCAATGCATTATCCTTAAAGGTCCTATATTACTATTATTATTAGCCTGTCTACATCTCCAAAGCTCAAAATACATTGTTCCATTTTTGTTCCAGGGCTGGAATTATCCATGGGATTCCAGTGAATGTGTATGGAATACAGTAGAAGAACTCTAAATATCCAGGGTTTGTGTGTTAAAAATGTGTGAATGGAACAAAACACAACTCAAGGTATATTTCCGACGATCACAAAATAGCATAACATGGGCCCTTTAATGCCAATTTACCTTTCTTTTGATGAACTGAGCCACTGGACCCTTCCCCAGCTCAGAAGTGTTGTGCTCTGTGACATTCAGTGATGGTGCGATCATTTGTCCCGTTGACCGATCGACACAAATGAAATGGATCAGACCAGGAAACTCCTCCAAATAAGTAACAATATGTGGGTCAAGGGCAATGAACCAAATTGGCAACTGGAGTTAATGAAAAAGCAATACTTTACATTACAAAATAAACAGCACAGTTGTATCATGAAAAGATATGAGACCATGGTAATATTTCTTTTACTCTTGACTAACAGAAATTCCTTCCAGTCCATCAGTCTCTCTCTAAAGGAAAAACAAAACAGAAAGCAATGGTTTAAACACAGATGAGCTTTAAGGACATCTGAGAGCTTTAACGACATGCCTATACTCACTGGACCAGGGTCTGTGCCCATTCCTGTAGACCAGGACTCAAATGACGAGGAGTGTCGCCTGACCCAGAGTCAATGAGGAAACATTGCCGGTATATGCCACAAAGCTGGGTCCTCATATTCTTACACCAAGGGATCAGACTAAAACAAGAGTTACAATGTTTTTTTTATTTTTATTGCAATTACACGTTGATTCCTGTTGGTGGAAGCAGAGACTCACTCTTTTGTAAAGCCTGGTCCTCCTTTGGCAAATGCTCTGTTTTTGAATTCTGTCCAAACATTCAATAGGGGTACAGACTGAAAAAAACACACATTATTACTATACAAGTTTCTAAGCTTATAGCAATACATGTTAAATACATGTCAAATGCAGTTATACAGTAGGATGTATATCGTTACCTGAATTTCACTGGAGCCCAGGGCTTTGATGAATTTGTCCAGCTTCCCCCGCAAGTCATTTATAGCAGGCTGACCTCTCGTAGTGGCCGAACCTTCATGGCCTTCTCGAAGACGCTTCTCCACCTTTGCAAATGCTTCCAGAAACCCATAGATGGACATTGCCAAGCCACTGTTGGGAATCTAATGTTAAAATAAAATTTGGTAGTAATTGATATAAAAGAAAAAATAACCTTGAAGCAAAAATTGGTGTCATTCATACTTTAGTTAGTAGTACTAGAGAGATCCCAGGCCATAGTGGAAGACAGTACATGGAGTGAGGCATCATGGGATACAAGCCCTCTTTGTTTGACACCTCCAGAAAAACTCTTTGGGGAGTGGACGGGTCAGGAGGAGGGACCCTCAAAGTCTGTAAGCTGTCCTCAGCCATCTAAAAAGAAAATAGCAGATTAAATACTAGATGCACTGTAAATTAAAAAAATGTCATTTAAATTTAAAAAATGTACAACACAGACACAAGACTACCTGGATGTCTGGGTCCACAAACTCAAACACAGGAATGTCATTGACTTTCTCGAGCTTAGCTAAAATAAACATAATTAAAGAAACATCAAATTGTATGTTAAAAATATATAATAATGTATAAATTATAAAACTATATACCGCTACACTATAATCTACAGTCAGGCTAACTGAGCTTTAACATACTTGATCCACTGGAACTATCAGAGTCTTCAGTGGGCGAAGGCTCAGGGGTGTAAAAAACATCAGGTCCAGAACCAGATGTACTCTCTCCGTCCTTCATAAAACAATAAAGTAAACAGTAACGGATTGCAAACAAATTTCTAAACACTGAGTGGTGTATTCTGTATTTGTTAACCCTTACCTCTGGGCCGCCGTCGTCCAGGTCTATGCTGCTTGGATACATGTTCTGTGCCATTATAATGAGTGTCAGTAGATCTGAGGTGACCAGTGAACTTGCACTGCGACTTTAGCAGAAAAATAAAAACAGATTAATTGTAAATTGAGAGAACTGTAAACACCTAAAAGCATTGAAGGCTAGGGAAGATGAACGAAAATGTTTTCTGTTAACCTCTGCTATTAAAAATTAGAATAAAATAATTAGCCAGAGACACTAAATTACCAATAGAATATTGCACTGATATGTCTTTGTTACCAACAGTTTAAATTAAATATTTTTAACTTCATGTAGCCACAAAGAATAATAACCTACTTTATGTGCTTCTTCTAAGGTCAGATAAATATACAACAGCTATATTAAAATCAATACATGTAAGAGCTGTAGAAACATACATATATCAGATGGCTGATATCTCCAGCAGTAGCCAATATTTTTTAGGAGAAACCAGCTGGCCAAATATGTCTAAATAATACCTGCAGAAAGTTTCATTTGAACACTTTAGTCCAAAGAAGGTACAGCAAAACAGCTCTCTTATACAATTTCTAGTAAAACAACGTTGTGGATGAGTTTGTACTAAATTCAAATCAGATAATTTGGGCAAAATGATTGAAATTGGCCCTACATATCGACCCAAAAATATCAGCAGACCATATCAGTCATTGGTTTCTCTGGCTTTTAAATAATCAGTAAAATTCATGAAAAAAAACATATAGACCACGCTCTAATACGCTTTTTTTATCAGGGTAAAATACTTAAATGTACCTTGAGTAGAAAGCCAGTAGTTTTGTGTGAACCAGAATGAAGGTATGCATCACCTCCTCTCTGGCTCTCTCCGCACTGCTGTTCAACTGCTGGACTAAACGTCGCTCCAAAAACTCTATACATTGTTCACACAGTGTTGGATGAATCAGCCTTTCAACTGACTGAAGACGTGAAATCAAAGAGACATGAGGATATTAGTGGTAAATATTGTAATACTGTAAACATTTGACCTGTAAGCTCCTTATTAGTGTCAATGGTTAGATGATGGCTGGGCATTAGTCTGGGTGAACATGTGCTCTTAAGTCAGTCCAGGTGCTCGTGTGCAGAGAAGGTCTAAATGATCCTGCATGTTTCACCACATTTCCTGCTGCGCCTCATTAATGTGCTCACACTCATAAAATCTGCGTTTTTAAAGGCTTGTTTTTATGGTCTGCACTTCTCTGTAATGTGGCTGTATTAAAAATCTTATGACTTAAACTCGAATAATTTTTTCAAATCCGAATTTTAAAAATCAAGGATGAGTAGCAGGAAATATACCAGTTGATCTATGAATTTTACCTCCACTAAAAAGCTTTGGTCATTTTCACGTAGGTGGCTGTATGTCTCCAGTAAACTTTGCAGTTGCTTCCATAGCCTTGCTCGTTGCTCTGTGTCTTGAGGTCGAAGTCTGAATACACACATTTGTTAAAAAAATAAATAAATAAATAACACAACGTATGACTTAACATATTGTATTGACCCATTTTGTTTTTCCCCTTACTCTTTTCGAAGGAGGGTGCTGCTTAAGGTAACCATCCCAAACAGCACCTCAATCATCTTCTTCATAACATAGATCTTCCTCCTCAGGTCGTCCTCATCCTCGTCTCCATCCCCATTCACAGCAATGTAGAGACACTCGTCAAACTGCAACATAAAGTCATGAAGGTACCAAGTTGAGGACATTACTGTGACAAAGGCTGAATTAGTGGGGTGTGAAAATACCCAAACCAGGAAGTTAAAACTAAGATAACTAAATGATATTGGTCAACACTTTAGTCATCAGTTGTCACTTTTTCATTGTTCAAAACACTATTACTGGTAGTTAAAGTTACCATATTATGCTGATCTATGTTATAATATTGTTTCCTCATTATAAACATACCTGGAGTTGTGTTTTGTTTCAGTCCCACAAATTTAATGTACAAATCCTGCATATTTAGGCTGAGTTCTCCTCTCAAACAGGAAACACTGTTCTCCCTTGTCATGCTACATAGTAATTCAGAGAGTGCTCTCATGTGTTTTTGAACTCCATACACCTTCACTAGAATCATTTGGATCATTTTAGCTTTGCCAAGGAAAACGGTAGCTGTTTACTTGAAAACTACATCTTCATGACATCACAAGGTGGAAGAGCTTTGGAGATGTAGACAGACTAATAATAAAGGGTTACTCAAACATGTGTGAATGAAACAAAAAAACAACTCCAGGTATGTTTATGATGAGATAACAATATTCTAACATGGCTAAATCTCAGAAGACTAAAATGTACATAATATAAGACCTTTAACTTGCTAAAAAAGGATCTAAAACTTTATAGTTGGTATCCGGTCAGTTCCACTTCAGTTTAGGGACCACATATTACTAACTTGTAGTAATGGTATAATAAATCTTTATTAATTCTTTATTAGTGTAATTCACCTATTAATGTTACATGTAATGTTCTTTATTGTATTTAACAACTATTCAGCCATTAACTATTTTCTTCTGAATAATTTAAGTCATTAATCATAATTAATCTTAATCAAATTTTTTAGCATCACATTGTTATTACTGCACATTATCTCAACTATTCTCTGATGCTTGACCACTAACTAACATACCAATTACAATTTGGTATGCGGTCCCAGAATTTGGGTGTTACTATATGTTACTATAATGCTATAAATGCTATGGATATGAAGAGGTTTAGATTTGTGTTATAAGTTAAGGGACAACGCTTTAGGTTTAGCACTAACTGATGGATAGTCTAGGCCTTTCACAATAATTACACAATATAACTACATATTTTGAGGCTCATTATTCATGATTTTGTGTAATTTCTTTGTAAAAGTGTGAAGATTTGGGGTATGTTGTAATACAATAAGATTTGAGCTGTAGAGGATTGAATAACTAACTTCTGTGGGTAATTATTGGCTCATTCTGTTATTTATTTGTTGTAACTCATGCCTTCTAATGATACTGCCTATTTAAAATGGTTCACTGGGATTATCTTGCCTTAAAGTGTCAATATTATCATTTATCACTGTATATGTCTGTAGCAATATATCATGCATCAAAATTGGTTATTGTGAGAGACACCTAATGTAGTCCTCCATTTGGACAAAGCTTCACTTAATTCCAGCACAGGAGTCACATGACAAACCTTCCTTTTCATTGTAATAGCCAACTACCCTGACACCTTTACTGTTCCCATGAAATAGTGCACTGGCCAATGTAAAAAATAAAATAAAATAAATAAAAATATTAACCTGATGGAGGACATATATGTGGTTGTTCTCAGTGGTGAACGAGGCATAGGTATCGCCCAGTCGGTCCACCATAGTGATGCATGAGATAATGAGGGGGGCAAACAGGGTACTGATGCTGTCCTCGAAGGCTGGGAGCTGAAAAGGGACAAAATGCAGAGCAGAGTTTGATAAGACCACTGATTACATAGGACGCGTTGTGGGACTATATTTTATCTTTTCTGGGAGATATGGCTATCTCACCCTGTGGCCTTCTTCCTGGGACGCCCCATACTGCTGCTGGACATTCTGCTGAAACTCTGGGTCAGTCCAGTAGAAGAGGACCTCAGCACTCTCACTGGCAATCAATAGGCACTTCATGAGGACCACTGATGCCCTGCTTCCTGCTACAAAAAGAAATGCTGTTTACATCCTAGAGTAATAATGCTAGGACAATGGACAAAGTTATAGTTTAATCTTTTTAGATCAAACTGAAGACAGGAGATATGCCTGCAATGCATTTGAACTCATGTACAAGAGCTGTCTTATAATCGTAGTGACCTACTTTCTTCTAACTCACTGTGCAATCAGCTGAATAAAAGGAAACTTAATATGTCTTCCACCCATAGACCGGTCTATGCTTCCACCCCACCTACCACCAGTCACCAAAAGTTTATCGTCACTGATACGAACCATTTGCATATATTTTGAAATATATTGTCTTTGATTTCATGGAACCAGTCCAGTCCGAACACTACAAGCCGCGTTTTACACCGCACCACTGTTTACTTTTCTTGCAAAAGAAACTTCCTCGACGCGCGTACAAACAGCGCAAGTGAGACGCGAGTTATATTACGCCTCAACAGCACTCACTTTTCTGGACGAGACGAGCCCACCATCAGTGTCCACTTGAGCGCTTCTGGATGATTTAGAGGGGCTTCAACGCGGATGTCAACATGCGTCTTTCTCCTCGGATCCTTCCTTTGGCCGCTTCGCTACAGGCGGAGTCATGTGACGTGGTGAGGCGTGTGCGCGCAGGGCTCTGACGGAGCTGCTGTGCTCACCATAGAGTAGACCATAGACCATAGACCATATGCCATAGACTGTACAGTCTATACCATAGACCATATGCCATAGACTGTACAGTCTATACCATAGACCATAGACCATAGACTGTACAGTCTATACCATAGACCATAGACCATAGGCCATATGCCATAGACTGTACAGTCTATACCATAGACCATATGCCATAGACTGTACAGTCTATACCATAGACCATAGACTGTACAGTCTATACCATAGACCATAGACCATAGACCATATGCCATAGACTGTACAGTCTATACCATAGACCATAGACCATATGCCATAGACTGTACAGTCTATACCATAGACCATAGACCATAGACCATATGCCATAGACTGTACAGTCTATACCATAGACCATAGACCATATGCCATAGACTGTACAGTCTATACCATAGACCACAGACCATAGACTATATGTCATAGACTATACAGTCTATACCATAGACCATAGACTGTACAGTCTATACCATAGACCATAGACCATATGCCATAGACTGTACAGTCTATACCATAGACCATAGACCATATGCCATAGACTGTACAGTCTATACCACAGACCATATGTCATAGACTGTACAGTCTATACCATAGACCACAGACCATAGACCATATGCCATAGACTATACAGTCTATACCACAGACCATAGACCATATGCCATAGACTGTACACTCTATACCATAGACCACAGACCATAGACTATATGTCATAGACTATACAGTCTATACCATAGACCATAGACCATAGACTGTACAGTCTATAACATAGACCATAGACCATAGACTGTACAGTCTATAACATAGACCATAGACTATATGTCATAGACTGTAGTCTATACCATAGACCACAGACCACAGACCACGGACCATAGACTGTACAGTACAGTCTCTGCCATGGACCATAGATATGACCGAGGCAGAAGCGAGTCATGTGCTGGAGCTGAAAGTGGGCCGCATGACCGCGCGCACAATGGATTGGTATTTCAAATATGTGGATTGAGATTTAACATTAGAAAGGTCAATTATTGGTCAAAGTTTAGAAAATAGCTCACAGACAGATGAAATATCTCAATAAAGTAAAACTTAAAAATGTTGATTAATACTGAGTATCTAATTTTTATTGTGTAAATATATTATTATTGCATCCTTCTGCCAAAAATCACAAACATAAAAAAACATAAAAAGACTTTTCAACATTCAAAATAAACTTTTGTTTAAATGCTTAACTGCTATGACAGTCCTTGTCGTAATTATGTATACAGTCTTGCTTAATTTTTATTGAAAGGAAAATTTTGGTTCTAATAAATCCAACTCTAAACTAGGTTTCAAATTGCCCTTGAAAATCCAGCATTATTGTATAATGTAGAATGAAATGCTCGCCAATCTCTATGGCCAGAGAATGTTTTGATGGTTACAACAAATCCAAATATTCCCCAGATTGTATGCCCGGGCCCTGCACAGTGCAACGAACCCATAGTAACGTAAATATTTATGTTTTATTAACCTTGCTTCAGTCAAAATGTTCCAAAATGCGTCGTTTTAAGTCTCAGTCCAGGGTTTAATCTAGTCCATCAGTTTTGAAGAGATCCTGCATTCATGAAAAAACTTATTTAAGCTGACTCCTGTATATACAAAGTAAACATGGAGAAATCCTCAGTGTTTGTTAACAGGGTGAAGGGGCCTTGCATGTCTCAAAATGGCTCTGGAGCATAAACAGTGCAGGGCAGGCCAGCCGAGCAGTTACCTCCACTAAGGAGGCACAGTCACGCAGGAGTGGCTAGACCTGGGCCAGTGCTCCTAAATCACAACACAATTAGATTTAACCAAGGAAGTAACCCTCAGGACTTATTAAGATCTCAGTGCTTAAAGGTTAACTCCAGTATAAAGATAAAACATTTGAACTATAAGCACTAAAAGGCCAAATAAATGTTTAAGCGGTTTCAAAAGTGGAATTTGTTACAATAACACAGTAATATTACGATTCAGCAACAAAACAAGAAGCAATAAACAATCCAGTAGGCTGTTGTGTAGTGTAAAACTATCAATGGCAAAGAAATATGCAGCTCACTGAACAGTGGAGCATCTGGTTCACTTTTCCATATTCAGTAAGGTATAGCATAAAGGAAAAACACAGATTAACACATTGTTGCATTTTCATTTTCACATGAGTTATACTTAAATTTGCTATACATTGCTATATTTTTTGTACCATCTTAAATGTTCTGAATCTAATTAAAACTGGGCTTTTTAACTTCTGAACTTCCTGGATTCCTGTTCTTCATCAACAGCTGCCCTAATGTGACAACCAGCTCCCCATTGCAAGAAGCCAACCAAGTTTCTTTAAAATGATGAACTCATGGTGAGGCTGAACGATTTGTGAAAAATATCTCATTGAAACGATTGTGATTAGTTGTGCAATTTATGTTTTACCAACAGGATTCTGTTTTTAACATATCCGGAAGAAGTGACAAAAAGACTAAAATATGAACTGACAAACTAATACAACAATAACATTTAAGAACATGTTTGTGCAGTTTTTATGCAAAATAATGAAGGATATTTTGTATTTGTGGGAAGGAAATGCTGGTACTTCAAAAAACATGCTCTCAGTTGAATTAACATAGGAATTTGAAAACATGCTTTGCTAGCTGCCTACTGGCTAAGATACATGATGCAATGTGGTGTTCAAACTGTTTATTATCAATGTAAACTTTTGTACAAAAATAATATTATCAAACTTTACATACAAAATACTTTGTAAAGAAATATGAACATCATCTCCATATAAACAAAGGGATAAACATAGTATCTACTTTGGCAAATGAAAATAAAATATACTGTTACAACAAAAAGCAGAAAGTTCAAGTGGCCCCGTAAGAATTCTGTTGATAATAATAAATCTGTGTGGACTTGCTTTTGAACACATCTGCTCACTCACTTAAAAAGATATAAAGTACTATATTATACTTTTGGACAACCATCAAGCTTATAAACAGATAATATTACCCATATAAATAAGTGTCGTGTTAACAAAAATATAAGCAGTAATCTTCTCAATATTTGTCTTTAACAAACACCTGTACAAATATGCAAATAACATAAGATCACTACAATATAATACATAGCAGCAAATATGATTGTACTATAGTCTATATTCTCTTAAAGTCTGTTATTTTTGTTTTTCAGTTTTTAAATGAATTTAGATTCAGTTTACACAGATAAAATCCTAATCTAGGTACATATGCTTTTCTTTTTTTTTTTACTGAACTAGTTAAATAATTAATATTTTCTGATAATAATCACTGAATATGTGACTATAATTTGGTATATAATGTATATAATTTAATATGGTATATAATGTATATTATTATTGAAATTATACTGAAAATAAATCTTGTTTTGTCAGCTTCTTTTACTTAAGAATATTAGGACATTACATGTAAAGTATAGCTTTAATAGAAAAGTTCTTTGATATGGCTAGTAAAAAAAACAATACATTTTTTCAGTGGAACGTCACACTTTTACACACTTCAGTAGTTTTGTTCATACAGACATATGCACACACACCCACCCACCCACCCTCTCACACACACACACACACACACACACAAACCACACAGCATTTAGCAAACATGCATTTCCTTTTTTGAAAAAAAAAAAAAAGTCAGAAGCTTGTGTAAGAGGCTTGGTTGTAGTTTTCCTTTGTTAATTTTTCATCAAACTAACATTCCTGACCAACAGCAATAACTGAATCACATTTTAGAAAATAAGGTAAGTCAGAGAGTAGCAATTTCTCAAAAACTTCAGTGCAGCAGTTTGAATGAAAAAAGGCTTGGTTGTGTCTTGTGAATGCGTATGACCAACAGGTCTGGACCAGCTGAGGACATACTCACAGAGTTTATGAGTGTCTGGGTGAAGATGAAAAGCAGTAAATGTTATCTCCTGCAGGCGTACGCATTCATGTTTCGGATGACGTAAAAGCCGATGGTCATCGGCGGCAAAGTTATTGTTCGTCCAGCCCTTAGAGTCTTTGGCTTCAGCTCAGGGAAGGTCTCGTTGTCCAACATCACCAGCTTCTCCCCATTTAACTGCACATGCCTGCCCCACAAGACCAGAAAAACAAACAGTATGGGTTAAAGAAAAAAAAAAAAAAAACTTCTGTATTTTGTCACACCATAAAATCTAATGCATAACTTGTACAGGAGGGGGTGCTATGGAGTTATATCATTACACATTTCACGTGTTCGTTGCTTGATCTACTTTCTTGAGGAATGGTTGTTAAACCTTAGAGAGATAATACAGTATTATACAATATTCTACTTTGTCCATATCAAAGCCAAACTTTCATGTTGGACATTTATAATTTTGCATTGAATGCTGCATTTTAACACAGTATTTATAGTTGGCTACAAGAAAATCCTGCTAATATTAATAATAATGTAATGAAACTAAACAAGGTCAACAATGCTATAAATATAATTGATTCATGATGATCTTTTTATTATTAAAAAATGACATTAAATAAGATCTGATATGATGTCATGATTTTTAAATTAGATTTCAATCATTTCATTTTAAATGCTGATCGAGCCGCTAAAGTAAACAGAGGTGTAGTAGTAAGAAGTATTTCTGTTTCATTGTAAAGTTCACAAATTCAAATTTGCCCAAATGCTTTACATAAAGATAAACATTAAATTATCTAATAGTTTACCAGGTAAGACAAAGAAATCTCAAAGCTCTAAACAAGCCAGGAGCAGTCTCCTGACTGGCATTATAAAGTCCCTAAAATTTATAGACATCTGGTGCATGGAGAATGCAGTGCTGTAGTAAAGGAAAGCAGTTAAGGCCTGAAAAGGCCCATGGTTAGCTCACACTCCTATTAAGTGCCTCCCGATTCTGTTGTCACACCTCAAACATCCTCGTCAGTGCACTGCTATGGGAGGATCAGCCTCAGCCCTGTTAGTTCTGGGTGAAGATAGTGTAACTCACACACACAGGAGCCTCAGTCATTAGACTGTTAGGGCAGGATCTAGGGCTTAGCCCTGAGACAGAATAACAGGAAAAGCTTAAAGAGCAAAGAGAGGGGATACTTTCATTTAAATGAATATTATGCTCAAAATAAGCAAAATTTTCTGGTTATAATTCATAATATAATAAACATGAAAACGGATCAAATAAACTAAAAAAAAGAAAAAAGAAACTCATTACTCTATCTAACCTTTTAAACAATAGTCCTGAAACTTTGCTCTATTTATTATCAAATTGAATATTTTCTTTTATCAAATCTGAATTCTTGTTATAAGAATGCTACAGATGTACTGATGTAAAGAGTTGCACTTACTTGGCCTTGAGCCCCTCGGTGCCATACGGCTGCAGCAGGTACTGGTGCACTGTCTTGTTGCGTAGCGTTCCTGCTAGTTTAATTTTCTTCCGTGAGCGGTGCAGGTTGATGATGTAGATGGTTATGGACCCTCTGGCATAGTTATGACTGGAAATTATGGACATAAATGATAAGCATCATTACATACATTACATATTTGAATTCTACAGGAGAAGCTAGTGTAAAAAAAACAAATGTCTGCAGCTCACATCTGCTGTCAGGGTCTGCCCTATATTATGATGCCAAGTGGGATAAAATTCCTCATAATTAAAATGACTACAAAGAACAGAGTGCCTTTGATATTTTTATCACTTAACAAAAGGATCAGACTCAATAAAACAGAGGAGCTTAGTGGATGCGTTCCACATAAACCAACAGCCTTATTTGTCTAAACTATCAGATAGTAATTGTCAAGTCACTTTAAATTATGAATTGTTAGCTACTTGCCATTATCGAGATAACCTAAAAACATTTAATATATGAACACTATAACCCTAGTAAAACAAATAAATTACTCATGACATTTTATATTTATAAAAAAAAAAAACAGAAATCTTATTATCAGGGCGCAAAATTCAACATACTCTATGTCCTGAGCGCTGTTGCACTATTTTCTCCTTAAAGCCTATTAGCTGAAAAATATATTTAATTTCTATATTTAATTTTTACTTGTATATACATTTATATAATTATGCCTTATTTGACATCTCTTGTTATTTTTGCTTGTTATTTTGAATCTTTTATTACCATTTTTAACATTTATATTTTTGCTCTTTATTATAATATATTGTGTGAGCTACTGTGCCCAAATAATTTCCCGAGTGGATCAAAACAGTTGATCTAAATCTCACTCTATAATCTACACTTTAATATTAGAAAAGCAAAAAAAAAAAATCTTTTCTCTCTCCTGCAGTCTAAATTAAAAGCTGTTAAGGGTCAGATGAAGTGTGTGAATGTAGCGGCCGATGCTTCTTGAGTTACACAGACTCCTGAGAGCTGAGCGCTCTGACTGACCCAATATAAGAACCCCAGCTCAAAGTAAATAACTATGTGAGGCAGATAAGACAAACATGATAAATCTAATAAGGGCCCAGATATGAGCACAAAGACAACACAGCTGCACTGAATAACACAGGTCCACTCTGCGTACTTAGCACCTACACAATTTCACATCTCCAAAGTTATGTTGCCTGATGGTAAGATGTTGATCCATGCTTTTCTGAGCAGATTGCCTGGGGAATTTGATAAAACCTCCAGGATTTCTGATATTTAATGAATTTAAAAAGAGCAATATGAAAGCTGATGAATTTCATCTTTTAGTTGAACCTTTGTTTTGAGAAACAAAACGTGTGGAGGGAAACTTGCTGTAAAACATCACATGGTCAGATGGAGGAAGAGATAATGACCTTTCAAGACTTTTAAAAGAGGATCCTAGAGACCAAAACCAGAAATATAAACATATGTTGTTGCTGTTTGATGTTTGAGGATTGCTAGAGAGGGGAGAAAAATGTAATCCAAACCACTAAAAGGGGTAAAAGGGCAGAGAAAGTCAAATATCTATAATCAGTAAAGGCTTTTCAAACGATGGACGGCCTGAGCACATTTATAGGATTAAAACACGCCAAACACACTATATTCAAACCAATTACACTGCAAAGGAGTGTCTATTTATGAAAGAGCTCTGGAACCCACACTGAAGCTAGATACTGAGGGCAATTTCAACATACTTACAGTATAATACATAGAAATATGAATTAATGTGGTTGAAGGTAGCGGAGTGATTAGCACTCAAGCCTCACAGCAACAAGGTCCTGGGTTTGACTTCATGACCACACCAGCTTTTATTTGTGGAGTTTGCATATTCTCCTGTCTGCATATGTTTCACTTAACACTGTACAGATCAGGCGGACCAGAGTGGAACCGGAGGACAAACCCTCTGTCTAATGTAACGCAATGTCATAAAACAGAATTGGTCAAGTACTCAAGCCTCGTCCACAAGGTACATTGTGTAACTTTTCTGGTGGAGGGTCCGACACCTGTCATTGCTCTGCCTGTAATGTTCCATGGTATGACATTCAGCAGTACCTTACATTTATTCAATCACAGGTGGTTTTATAGCTCAAAAATACCTAGGAACACAGGCATTCTTCTGACCGTGAGCATGGTTGAATCTCCACAGATCCGATTTGTAACGAGGTCTCGTTTGGTCTCCATGAAGGTTTATCACCATACTGGGAAACAGTCCAGACAAGGCAATAACATCACCATGGAGAAAAGCATTTGACGGACCCTTGCCCAGAAAAGTTACACAATGCACCTTTAAGCGTTTTCTCTCTACCTCTGCACCATCTACTTCGTCCTAAGAGATCTGTAATTGATTCCTGTCTGGGTAGAAGGCCGTAAGTCTAGCCCAGTGCTGACAGCCATGGGCCCAGGTTAAATGATAACCTTGAACAGGTCCATGATGGCACTCTTCATCTCCTCCTGGGACAGACTGCCTTATTGTCCTCCCCTCGCTCCTCTGCACCCCTCCAGCCAATCCGAGCAGCATAAAGACCCAGAACACCTTTCAGCAGGCTGGCCCCACACACCTGATAAGTGATACCCGTTAAGTTTTATAGGCTCTGAGCTGTGAATGAGCGGGTGTCTGTGGTAAGCTTATTTATGGGAAGATTTAGTTCTTTCCAAGCAGACACTCAGGCCTCAGGTGTTCACCAAAAGGATTTGGAGAAAAAACTGAAAAACAAAGCCGTCTGTTTTCTATCTAAACTTTCAAGGTCATTCACAAGGAGCGCTGCAAAGGTTAAGAGGATACAGGCTCACAAGGAGCCAGAATAAGATCAACATTTGTATGAAGAGCTAAACATACTTGGAGAAGCTGGTGCAGTGGGCGTAGATCCGGAGTTTGTCTCGGATGACCCTCCCTGGCTGTGGCTTCCTCTGCAGACCTGCCACTCGCACCCCTAACACCTTGGGACCAACCAGACGCTTGAAGATCAATGACACCCAGTAATCCTGCAAGAAGTACAACAATGAAGCCACAATTAAACATGATTCAGGTAAACGCTTAAAAATGGCCGCCAGCAGAAGTTACAGGAGTAAGGATTATGTGTTATTTCCTCCTCAAATCAAAATTCAATGTGTGTAAGGGCTTAACATTCAGCTATCAAATTGTCAGGTTTGATTTAACTGACCAATGGTAAAATCACAGGTCTTTAATACGATGTTTGCTATAAAATATGATGCTTTCTGGTGCAATGCTGTTTTGTGTTATCATTGCTGAGTGGTCAGGCATACGGCGTCTCCCTCTACAGACTACACAGCCTCAACACCTCTCACCAAACCCAGAACAACATGTGTTCCTCAGGAAGTTCCCATGCAATCCTGCATATGGCAACATTTAAGGGCTTCTTTTTCCAAGCAGGCTTTAACTTAATTTGCTGCAAAGGCATTGAAGAAGCAGAGCACAGTATGGAACTGTAGTGCTGGCCACAGGCAGAGTGATGGATGGATGATATATGGCCGAAGCTGTAATATTTGATTATGACATATTTAATCAAACAAAACACAGGTACTAACTCTAGTCAATTTGATGCTGTGCACGTTTCATTTATATTTTTTACCTTTGGTTTCTAATGAGAAATGTTTATAAACCAATTACATCACTTATTAATAGTCAAAATTAAGCACGAATAGAAAAGAGTTTGGGCCTTTAGCATTTTCAGTAAATGAGAGATTTTATTTTAGTGCCATGGCATCTTCTAATTAAATTGGATTTATTTTCAAGTTTCAATTAAATTAGGCCCTAATCATATCCAGAAAAACAGCACTATAAACTTACAGAATGACAATTTGTTTTCATTAAAATTTACAAGGTAACAAGGTCCGTATGTTAAATTAGATTATAGGAAAATGATCACATCTGTAGTTTGTAGCCATTACAGGCTATTAGACGCACAACTGTTTTCACAAATGCAAAAGAGCTCTTTGGCAAAAAGCGAAGCCATAAGTGAATCTCGATAATTCTGCATTAAAATAAAGGGTGGGATATGCACACGTAAAGGCTGGGTAATTCAAAGGCCTGCCTGGATTCAACATCTCCAAATGGAGCAGTGGTCCTGGGAAGGGGCCAGGTCATAAATCGTGCTCACAGAGGACAGGTTGGCCCTGAAGTGAATTCTCTCAGCAGGTAGGCTGCTGGAACCCTCAGACATCCAGCCATGTTAAAAGCATTGTGATCCTGGTGGGGGACTGTCATTCCCAGAAAAAAATGCAGAGACAGAAGAAAACTGAAGCAATTGTTTGTTAATGGTTTTGAGCTACAAAGAAGGAAACAGAGGAAAAGATTATAAATATTCTTATTGAATAACAATCAATCATCAAAGCGACATGCCCCGTAGACCAGCACGTTTCCTGATATGGTATAGGAGCAACATCTTCAGCCTTCAGCTTATTAAAAACTTTTATGAGCTTAATAAATTTTGTTTATGAACCAGGCCTGTGTTTTATCTCTCCTTCACACTTCTAATGTACAAAAGACATCAGACTCAAGTCACTGTCCTAATTCCTTAAAATACATATTTTTCTATCTGTTTAAAGTTGCTTTTAAATTGTTTTGACGAGTGGCCTATTGTAGTATTTTATTTTGATCATTTTTCATGAACACATTGATCTCCTTGCATCTCATGTTGCACTCTGTCACCAGGCAACAGTCCAGCACAGAGGTGTGGGGCTCTCACAGTGTCCTGGGACAGCTCCTGACAAAGGGCTAAGGTTACATGGCATGTCGCCCCCACGTCTAACCACTCAGCACTACTAAATGCCTTTCATCTGACATAATAGCTCCCACGGGAAAGAGCTCGAGGTGCCATCAAGGTACCAAGACTAAACTTGGTACTGGACAGTCCACAGAAGAACATGAAGGTTTGGGGAGGTGTACAAACTGACTTTAAGTTCATTCATTGTTACTGTTAGGGTTCCACTACTACAAATGCATTTGAACTAATGTTGTTTTCAATATTGTGATAACAGTATTTTGCAGTGCAATCATTAACTGTATATTATAAAGTAAATAGGACTCACAGGTAAAGGGTTGAAATTCTGATCCACAAGATGTGTGTATCCATAATCAAAGAAAGAGTGTCGCAGGACCACGTCAATCCCCTGAACAGCAGCTACACCGAGAGTGTTAATCCATCTATGAAACATACATTAACAAATACAGTTTAGATGATAAAGAAAGGTTTAGTCTTTGTGAAAGTACTTACAGAAACCCAGCTGCATATGTTTGCGAGAGGTTATTGATGCCTCCTGTCCAAGCAGGGCCCAGTCCTCCCAGCCACACCTTTTTACCTGAGGTGTGTGTTGCCACAATCTGCAAGATAGGCAAGCTTCAGTCATTATCAGTACATGTATTGACCACATTAAAAAAGACCTAAAGGGCTCCCACTAGTCAGTTAAACTCGACTCCCTAAACTTGCACTCCTTTGAACAAATTTAGGCACCTTTCTTGGATATTTTGGCGGGATAAGACATTGAGGTGTAGAGAGGGGTGGGGTGTGGGAGTGTTTTATTTTTTGTTTAATTTTTGTTCTTGTTTAGTACAATATCAAAATCAATTAAAAAAGAAGGGAAATATAGACACTCTTTGACTCAACATAGCAGCTATGATTTAAACTGAATAATCTGGGTTTGTTCCAGGGAATGGTTGTCTCTCCAGCATTTTTGGCAATAGTCTCACATTGAAAAGCAGCCACCATGCCATAGTGCACAATATTAAAAATACATCCTCCTTGCCCTGAGGACTCACACGCACACACGCACACACACACACACGTCAGTATCATCCAAGATCTGGACTCATAACTTGGCCAACACAGCACAAATGCAAATGTAGAGCTGGATTAAATTATGTACTCTTCAGTACAGTTAGTCTGACCATATTTCTCAGGTTGCTTTAAATCATGCTTTATTAACATTTAACACAAATGTCAAGTTCAGTATTGAAATGAGACAATGACTGACTTACCTTTATAACTTTATTGATCTGATCTGTAAGTGTGTCCATCAGTCTGGTTTTCAGGAAGTCCTCGACTTTTTTCACCCTGCCATCCATGAAATAACTGAAAGAAAAAAAGCAGAGTACATAATCATATTATTTTATAACTGCAACGTACAGTAACTTGGCAAATTAATCTCCTTGTACTGCGTTCAACTTGTAAGACTACACACTTTCTTTTCTATTCAAGGATGTTTAATCTGATGTCTCAGAGATAGCAAATTCCTACATGATGCCTTTTAAATGTATCACTTTGCTTATCAGGTTCTGTATGTGCTATGAAAAAAATCTCTGGTGTTATCAATGCATGCGTCAGTAATTGTAAGTCTGTTGTTTCCATAGAGCCAGAACAGGGCTGCAAGTCTTTGGTGATTTAGCCTCTGAATCGATTTACCAACCAAAATTTGTATTTGTCAACAGCACAGCAGAAAGAAAAGGGAAAGAGAGTTTGAGTTTTAGGAGAAACTGGGCTGTTTATTTGCTTTTTTACATACAATCACATAGTTTGTTAGTACTTTTCTGTATGAATAGTTATAACTGCATAAATGTCCATCATCTTGGGATCTTGTGGGTGCAGTTTAGGTCAGATGCACAATCAGATTATAGCGCCATGCTAAAACCCCTTTTAGCTGAGTAATTGCTACACAGTACTTAGTTGACCAAGAATAGTCGACTACAGCCTTAGGCCAGATGACTATGAGCTATGACTTTAGAGCTAATCTGATGGGTGCACATTCCAACTATTTTTTTCTATAATTATTTCTATAGTCAATCCCATGATACTGATGGCACACAGCCTTGCATCTGTGCTGCTGTTTAAAGCACTTAAATACTGGGCATCACATCTATTTGTTTATTTGACAGAGACATAGCAGCTAAACATTGCTATCAAATGCTGTTGCTTCGAGCTTAAGGTTTTTCATGGTGTCCTCTACAGATTTTTTTCAGGTGTAAATGTATTTGATAAAGTACAAGCACATCAAACCAAGTGTTTTATATCAATCTTTTATGACTGTCTTGTTTCCAGATGCAGACCAACAGAACTTTGTATCAGTCTGCCTTTAACAGATAAAAGGTGCAGACTCCATTGGATTTGAGTACTTCTGAGTTGGGCAGTTTTTTTAAGACAAATGGTTGTTAGATTGATATTTGTTCACTAAAGCTGTAGTGAAAAACACTCCATCTGTAAACAACTGACAAAATGCTAAGAATTTGCAAAGAATGGTGTCACACTGTAAAGTAAAACATGTAACCCTGACCATGATGCTAACTCTGTGATTCTTAGTTCAGGGCAATTCATCCATTGGCCCATAAAACACTTTTCAATAGTAAAAACACATGCACTTTTGCACAGTGTGTAGAGTGTGGTCATATTGCTGAGGTTGAAAGTGAAAACATTTACAAGCACAAGTGATGAAAGTAAACCTTTCATCACAAAATCACAAAAGAATTAATACGATTATTTGGCAAACAAGTGTTTTCACACTGGTTCACTGAGCAGTTCACACCACTAACAGCCAACAGCTTCAGCAATTAGGCTTCACAAGTTTGTGTCTCGAGGCTACTCCAGCACCAAAGAGCTGTGCAGCAGCAAATTTGTCTCATTTAGTGTTTTACCTCATATTTTCACTGATTCATCTGGAAATCATTAACCTTAACACCAATAAGCTGTCCATCTTAATTGAAGCTATAGGAGCTGCGCTAGCTTTAATCTTCAAGTATTTAAACACACAAACACTGTACATCTATTTCTTTGTGGATTTTACTCAGTGTTAATTGGTACCAATCAATACGGCCAGACTTTTACTTTTCATACTAATCTACAGAAAAGATCAGACCATACAGCTGTATTTACAAGCTGAAAGGAGATTGAACAGTGCAGTGCAGAATACTGGTTTCGACCTGCCTTTGTTGTGATTTGGTGGTGTTCAAAATAACATGATTTTTATATCCCAAGAGGTGAGCAACCATCCTGTTGTTAGATGTGTGATTTGCAGTAGCAAGAGCGTTTTGGCCCATAAAAACAAGTATTCGTGACTAGTGTGACTGTGAATCTCAAATTAAGTCATCTCACTTACCTCAAAGGACAGGACTAACCAGTGCAGTAGAAGTGTTAATGAGTGGTCCCTGTTTTTATTAGTTTGGCTTCTTTGTAGAGGTCGCCGTTACTGTCACGCAGCCTGGTAAGACTGGAATCCGGAGTACTAGTGTAAAACTGCCTAATTGACAAGGAAAATGAGCCCACGCATATGGTTTGGTTTTAACAGTGTGGGTGGTGTTTTGCTAAGCCTTACTGACAAGCCTTCCTCCTTCCGTTTCTTCTAATTTCTCCTAATTAGACCTGACCTTCACCTTAATGGCCAATCAGTCACTCTCCTCCCAGGCTTGGGCTCGGCCTTAACTGGGAGTGACTGAAATGGCATTTTTATGTGTCTGCACAGATACTGGGTTTGTGTGCATTCCAACAATATAAGCTTCAGACACATGGCAAGTGTTTCCTTGGCATTTAACATATGTTGTTTCAGCTGCTGCTCAGTATGGGAGATTAACACAGTGTGCTAAAGCATCTACAAAAGGATTCAAAGAAGTGCCCTGTAACAATCACTATGTCAGCCTACAGAAAATGAATAGAATAAAAAGGGTAAAATACCTACTGTTGCCACGTAATCGCATCTACGACAGAGCTCGCATTTTTCAAAAACCTAGGAACAGAAAACAGGTGTCAAAATGGGGTAATAATAATAATTTCAACACACATTATATTCTCCCCATTGAATTGGTGTAGGTTTGTGGAACTTCTAGCTTTACTCAAGCTTGGGAAAGTACACAGGGTTGTATAACACTATCGGACACAAAGAAGAACAAGGATTTCAAAATGCACTTTTAATTGTCTCTAAGCTCTGACCGCAGTGTTTAGAGTTTGCTTTTAATTATTTAAATAGCAACTACAAAGCAGCTCCAGTAAATGCCTGTAAAAATGTGGGAACACAGTATACCTTTTAATGGACTCATTGTGTACACGACAAACTAGAACCATGGACCGTGCTGCTGAGCTTTTGCATCTGTGTATCTTCTCCCATGTTCCACCTGCTTCTCCATATTTGGCTTCAGCACAGTGCCACTCATGCCCTAATCTGTGACTCTAAACTTAAGGCCACCACTTTCACTGCAGTGGCGTGTTTAGTCTGTTTGAGGCTCATATTTGGACTCATGAGTGGCTGCAGGTCCCATTTATCTTATTTCCTGAGAGCAGCGGAGCAGTTGTACCTCGTAACCATGTCAAACACACCAAAATCACACAGGCTTTAAAAGTGACACTGCGACCTACCGCTTCTCCTCAACATCAGACACTCTTCATCCGTATAAACTGTTATACACTTACACCTTTATTTATGGGTGCATTTCAAGTACTTATAGGGATGTAGTGGAGAGCAGAGTTTAATGGTTCCATTGATGTGCCCAGCTCAGGTTCACAGAGCAGGAAGACCTCATCACAATGTGGTTTAGGAAGACTTTAAACCACAAACTGTGTCATCTCAGCTAGAGTGGAAGAACCTTTAGTTGAGCTTTGGCTTATCTAAAATGTATTTGAATTTCAAATTATTTCTTTCAAATTGTTTCAACACATTTAAAAAAAAAAGTCCTTCTATGTTGCCACAAGAAAATGTGGACAGTAAAGTGAGGAAAAACTTTGTATGTCAAGGACAAAACCCCTCCTGTTAAAAGTTCAAACCTCCTTTTATAAAGTTGGTCTTGAAGTTTATGACTTTGAGCAACATTTCTACCTAAAATATGACATGTAATAACATATCAAATAGTTTTCAAAGAATGTTTTTATTATATTTAGCAGTTAGTCGTATGATCTACATCTTAACAGATAAATAATTTCAATTAATTAAAAACCAACATAAATAACAAAATTTATATTACTGCATTGTATATTGCTGCCCACACATTTTTCTTCATGTTACCAAAGGCATGCTTACAGGCAAAATATTTGAAGCTAGAGCTGTTAACAAGCTCACATAAGTAAGCACAGGGCATGCATGACAACTAAAAGAAACATTTATAACTTTTATTTTTTACATTTTAGATTTTTTAAGTTATGTGATTATTGATGCGATCTGAAAAGAGAGGAGTGTGCAGTTATTAGGCTGAGCTGTGGAGCAAGCAGGTGGGACATTGTGCCTCCACGTTATCCATCAGGTGACACTTTATTTAGGCTGACATGATATAGCTGGAGCTTAGGCTGAGAGTCGAACTCCATAAACAGCGAATACCAATCCATTAGAAGTGTGTGCATATACTATACAGTTCATTTAAAGTCCCACGCTACTTCAGCATACTTTCCAATGTCTTCCCTTTTTCCAGAATTTCAACAAGGCGTGGAAGATTGCCTAGTGCTACAGTTGCAGACTCACCCATCCAACATAAGGAGAGCGTTCTTGCGTGGTCGCCCAACGTTGGGTCCATAGAGATGGGCTTTGTTGTAGTATCGTACAGACTGGAGGAGGGTCCTGAGCTTGCTGTAGTCCTGTGCCCACTGGGTGCTGTTGACTGCACGCCCCACCATGCTGCGATAGGCATTTGGCTCTAGACAAAGAAGATGCAACACAGTGAAGAGATGTAATCATAGAAAGTGTTGATAAATCTCAGCAATATGCTGTGCTCTGCTTTTGAACAGAGTATGTTCAATGGTCAGCAGAATAAGGGATAATTGAGCAATTGGCAGTAATGTAGACAGATGGAGTCAATGTCGGGGAGTAGAGTGAGCGTGCAGGGTGGCCTTGTAAGGCTGTCCAAACTAAAAAGCACAAGGGGGATATAGGTTTTCACTTAAGCAGATAGCCAATGCATTTTCACTACTTTCAATCTATGCACCTCACATATGATGCCCATAAAGTATTAGTACCAGAAAATGTCCAGCTTTATGATTTATGAGTGTCCCCATGTAATTCATATTAGTATCAATGTCAAAAATGTTCTCTAACACCAAGGTTTTGTTATTTTAATGTTCTTCATTCGCACACACACAAAAAGGCTGATGACTTAGGGGTAAGAAAAGCTATCTGTTTTCGGGTTATGATTGATGTTACAACAGGCTACTGCTACTTCACTTTCAGATTTAATTAATGAGTTTTATTTGTTTCAAGAGCATATGTGTAGTAAGCATAAACTACAGCAGAAGTAAAAATCCTAAATGCTGCTTGGCTGCGTGCAGACAGAGCTCTGAGGACACATGTGGTTAGGATGACATGACGACAAGCAGCTCCTTTCATCTCAGTACGGGTCTCACTTAACCCTTTACGGCTGGCTTCAGTCTAATGCATTTGGTTTATCGCAGTATTTACTATGCAATGTACTGTAACATTCAAATCTCACTGAATGGCAACACCTTAGACAAGGCATTACTTGAATGGTTTAACAAAAATGGAATATGTTAAAAATTTAAATAAATTAAATTAAATTAAAGATACAGTTTTCGGGTGTAGGATCCACCACCGGCTGGAGATGTTATTTCTTTGCCTAGAATGTTCCAAAGTATGGTATTAAATACTTGTATCACTATGGAGACATTCAGGTACCATACAGGTTAGTTCTGCGGAGAAGCAACCCATAATCTAGGGTATTTTTGGCAAAAAAATAAAATAAAAACTCATTGCATACATTTATAAATGTTAGATAAGTCCTGTTAATTCCATATCGGATAATTCTAGACAAAGCAATAACATTTGTGTGCTTTAGTACTAGCTCAAAATGGGTAATACTAAATTCTCTGAATATGTATTGTTAACTAGCAGAGTTTGTTATATTAAAAACAGGGCAGACTTGGCATGTGCACTCACCGTTGCCCAGTTCCCAGGAGATGTTGTACTTTTTTCCGGCTCCGTACTTCAGGAGGCTCAGGGTGGACGAGGTGTTCCACGAGTTGTCATGGTTACGGTGCAGCGCGTTCAGCCCCAACACAAGATGCAGACCAGCACAGTCAGCGAAGTTGTACAGTTTGTCTAAAGACCTGGCTGGGAGAAACCCACAAAGCAGTTGTAACTGTAACTTTTCAAATACACTGTTATTATTTCTACAGCAGAGCCTATACAAAAAATATGAACAATATTAACATACTCGCTACAACAAAACTGATGTGAAACTGTTGAATAATTTCTCATATGTACCACTGGTACGGCCCCATGAAGTGAGTCGGACATAGGACAACACGCTGTTCTCCTTGAGTAAAATTCAGACTTTTCAGAGAGAGCCCAGACTGATTTTCCCATCATGCACCCCTGTGGAGAGGAATGAAGCTGACCATGCACTTCGTTTACATCTGCAGTCTCCATCAAAGCGCAGGCCTCTTCATCGTCCTATTACGGCTGAGTGGTCAAAGATGAGTGTCCAGCATAAATGTTGGCACATGTGAGTGTGCTAGACGTGTTTGTTTAAAGTCAAATGTGTGACTCCAGCCTGCTCCTGGTGCCTCTGGCTCTTGTTTTGAAATTTAAGCTCTTCACAGTCATTGTGTTAATATAAATATTACCATGACATTTGACCTGGACTTCCTTGAGCCAACGGAAAACAGATGAAGAAGATGGTGCCAACTTAAGTGTGATATACTCACAGTTTATGTTGTATCTCTTTTCCGAGTTAAGAAAGATTGATGTAAGATTCATGACATGACTAAATGGAAATGTAGTTGTGCCAATGCATGACTTGAGTCATAATGCACTAGTGCATCAGTATTTAATAAATGGACGTGTTAAGAACAAATGTATGTCGATAAATCAGATAATAGAGTGAACGTCTAAGGTCAAATGTGTTTCCACTCTGTTTTTAAGCTTTTATTCTTCCTGGAACATTTGTTTTGTATAAACCACGGAGAAACACAAAGACGGTGTTTTGCAGCTGGCCCCTGGTGTCCCTTTGGCTTTTATAGGACAAAACTTTAAATAGTTTAGTGTGGTGTACTCCTCAGTTCTAAATCTGACTATAATCAAGAATTATGCAATAAATAAAATCACTATTATCATAACAGTGTCACTGTGTAATAAGTGGTGTGTGTGCTGAGCAGGAGAGAGAGACTCCAGAGCAGCTCCTGCTGAGGCTCTGTCATAACCAGCCCACGCTCACATCAAGCTGCTGCCCATTACATCTAATAGATTCTGGATTTCACTGGAGCAACCAACAGTTTAACAATTGTGCCCAACTGACAGCCCTAACCAAGTAGTGTTCATTAAATAATGAATTTATGAAGACTGTATGGGATTATGTTAATATTAGTTAATCAAATTAAATTATCAATTTAAATAAAATGTAATATTTTTTATTTCTGCTTTAAAGGGATAGTTCGGAATTTTGGACATAGGGCCTCATTTCCTAGTGAGCCAGAGTGTTGGAGACATGTAGAGACACTTTTTTAAAAATTCCATCCATTCCCTGTATTTCCAGAGGTCGCTGGTGCTAGGCTAGTGCATATCAAAGGCCATAGTTGGTCTTCCACTAAAAACAGTTTTACCCACTACACAAAGAACCCAAAGCCAATCAGTTATAACTCCAGACTGTCGATGTAAATGTCTGTGTTGATAGAATAATGTTTGAAATAAAACTAACCTTGTATCTCATGAATCGTCCCATGTTGAGGGACTATTGTCTCATATATCAGTCCACCACTGCCAAGCTTTCTATCAGGAAGTACAACTCACTGCTGCTCAGACACAAATCCTTCAAATGCAAAGTTGGTTTTACTTTTAAAATTATTCTATCAACACAGACATTCACATCAACAGTCTGGCGTAATAATTGTTTTGCCTCTTGTGCACTGTGGAGTGGGTAAAACGGTTTTTAGTGGCAGACCAACTATGGCCATTGACCTACACTAGCCTAGCACCAGCGACCTCTCCAAATACAAGGACTGGATGGAATATTTTAAAAAGTGTCTCCACACATCTCCAACACTCTGGCTCACTAGGAAAGGAGGCCCTATGCCCAAAATTCCAATCTGTCCCTTTAAAGCAGAAATCACCAGTGAAATCCAGAATCTATTAGATGTAATGGGCAGCAGCTTGATGTATAGGACAGGGGCTTGCACTGGGTCAAAAGACTAAATCTTCCATTGTGGCACACATTTAGTGTAGTGTTGAACGATATGGAAACCACAAAGCAGAGTAGAAACTATTTCCATATCTATCGGATTTTGTACAATTTTATCACATGCTACCATAAATAAAAACAAAATGACAAAAACTGTATTGTATTTTTTTGCCAGTGTTCTTAATAAAAAATACATATTACATTATATATTGCTGTAATTTAAAGCAAAATCTGTTTGTAGATCTGTTTTTAGTATGAACTAGTGCAGCCAGTCCAGCCAATAAGGTCAAAATCATCTACCAGACAATTCCTGCTGCAGCCAATGCTAAACGTGCTCCCTATTCCATACAGACTATTGGCTTGAGATGTGGGGACTATTGGTGACCAGACTAAGAGATCTTCTGTATTAG
Organism: Odontamblyopus rebecca; assembly: GCA_030686955.1. Lineage (NCBI taxonomy): Eukaryota > Metazoa > Chordata > Actinopteri > Gobiiformes > Gobiidae > Odontamblyopus > Odontamblyopus rebecca. The sequence goes on along the minus strand of CM060662.1, from coordinate 20,720,571 downwards.
AAAATACAGGGTCTCAGACTATGACCATTCTTGCTAGATTCCACATTTGGTCCCCATCCCTACTCTGGGATCTCCTCACACACTGCACTTCCAATATATTTTTCCTAACAGTTGCACACTAAATTGAACCTGCTCTATTGAATATACTAGTATACTAAAACATAATGGGAGTTACTTCAAGGTCTATGACCCAATCTGACCTTAGCTCATAGACCAGAGCCCTTCTGAAACATTCCTAACCTTAAATAAAATGCACTTTTGAAGTGAATACAGTTTTCATTTTCACAACACACTGTAGCATAAAGCTTGGAGTTTGAACTGCTTTCATCTGACCGACTGTTGAGTTGAAAACATCAGAACTATCCCCAAAGATTACAAATCTGCGTATTGTGTAACCCTGCACACTTGTGTGTAACGGAAAGAGCGGGGTCTGGACACTGTCAGCCTGTCTATCTGATAAAAAAGCCAGTTGTGTGAAGCAGTGAAGTCGGCAGCATCAGTCAGCGTTATGCCTCATTTCTACAGCTCTGCATATTGACTCAAACACAGACAGGTCCACGTACACTGGGCTCATACAAACAGTGAACCACCCACAAAAAACAGAGCACTGCTCCGGAATGCACAGCCAATACATGTAAACACTTTGAAACGCACTATTGCATATTAATACAGGTGGTAGAGTCACTGCTCCCTTAAAGGGCCCGTGTCTGATTTCTTTCCATGTATTTGACCAAAACTTGTCTGATCCAGTGCAGATATATAGTTTATAAGCATGTCTTGAGGTCAAAATAAGTCTGTTGCATGCTGCCTGCATCTAATTATAAAGTGTTTTATTGTCATAGAATCAGTAAGTGTGTGGTTAGCATGGTAGTTGGCATTAGCATTACTGTGACAACAACTGCAGCAGTGTCAGCTCCCCTCAGAAAGTTGAATAATTAGGATGCTTGAAATGACTGCATAAGGTAAATGGGAAATAATTTTGGTTTAACTTTAGACACAATGAAATCCAGGCACTCCAAAAAAGCAAAAGTCGCACGAGGAAAAGTATAGTTAAAAGGCCTTTATTTAAATGGCCAAAAACAACATGTTTCGACCATGACTGGTCTTCATCAGGCCTTAATTGGTTTAGTTAACTTTGGTTTAATGTTTAACATGAAGTAATTCTGTTTTTTTAGACAATAAAAATCAATACAGCACATTTAAAGTGAAAATGACAATTTTGACTACTAACTTCTAACCCCTGTCATCATCATCATCATCATGGGCAGCACATGTGACATACATTCTGTACACAAGGGGAAAAGTTCGCCTAATTTACACAATAGTTATCATTTGCCATATTATAATATGACATGTTGACAGATCAAAGTCCATCTAGAAACAGAGTGAGAAAGCGAGTAGAGAGATGACCTGTACTGAACAAAGCAGATAGTTGCTCTAACCTTCAGTGGTGATTTGAGCTATTCACCAGATTATCTATTAACACACATGTACAAGGTTAGTATTATCTGTAGCCACAGCAGGCTGTCCATGGATCTGTAGCCATACTGTCATTTATCAGTTCTTCCTTATGGACTTCCATTTTTCACTGAAGTGGATCCTTCTAACCAGAGCATTTGATCGAAACAAGGTCATCCGCAGAACTACCTGTACTAATTCACATTTTTAAAGGAAACAAATGTGTAAAAGAGCTGTGAATGGGATGGCCCAATACAGTCATGGACAGAGTGGTGTACTGTTACAACCTCAGCATTGAACACTGTTAAATACATGAAGTATCTGCCATACATCCCATGTTAACTTGACACTGCCAGTTAGCGCTGGAACGAAGGAAAAATGTGGTTTTAATATTGTACAACTCTGAGCTTCACCGCCGGCGTGTTGCATACACCATAACAACGCCTTGTTTACACATACAAATCTTAACATGGACTCTTCTTTCACATACAAACTACTCAGGTCAACACACTTTTGTAGTTTTGCAGAACACAAAATATTGTTGGTCACCTGTTTTCAATTGTCTTCGATATGGATAGTATGTGTGTGTTTGGGTGTGAAAAGGGAGAACTACAGATTAGCTCGCTCAGTAAATGTGAAGTGACTGGACCAGTGTGTGGCCCTTCCTCTTTCTCTGCAGAGCCTCATGACAGAGGGGCCGGGTGAGTAAGATGAGTGGTATGTTAACATACACTGTTCCCATGTACAGTACATCCACACTGCTGCACTGTGGTACAGGCTGCAATGAGACGACAAATGAAAGGAGAGAAATCCAGTACACGGTTCACTCTGAGAGAGAGGAGCAGAGCTGTGGGAGGCTTAACATCTGTCTGGCAATACTTTCTGTCTATCACTCTCTAATGAGAAAAGTGTGCTCTTTAAGAACTAATGACCTTGATGTGAAACAAGGTGTGCTTCCTCAGAGATAAGCTTCGCTGTTTGCTGCTGCAGCTACAGAACCTATAAACTCACGTTTTTATGAACCGATGTGCAGGCAGGTCACACAGAAAATACATTCTATCCATTTATTAAACTGGCCCAACCCTGCTGAAGGTACGTCCACTACACTTCATAGTTACACAATTAGCCATAATTCCAGTTCATGATTTCTATAACAGATTTATGGAACCAAACATAAGGACTTTTAAGCAGAGCGCTCCAATCAGGCACCTCCTAACTGTTCACACCAAAGATTACAGTAATTTGCAGACGGTTGTAAAGGCCTGACCCATGATTCACTCAGCTGCCCCCTCACACACCTCTTCTGACTTGGGCTCATGCTGGGATTTAGCTTGGATTGCTGGATAATTGCAGAGAAACAAGAGATGGCAGAGTGAAACAAAGGAAAGGACGAGCAGGTTAACACTGCCTATGGACCATCAAAGAGTTTGGCAAAACAATGCCTGCAGCCTTTACCATGTAACACCTGTTCTAGAGGGTACCACAGATCATAAGGACAATATATTTAAGTTGAATCTAAAAATGAGAAATGATTCTATTGGTGTTTTGAGTGTACAGCATAAGACTGTCTGATCGGACATGAACAAACTGAACAATGTGTAGTACTAATATTAAGAGCTTTGATCCCCAAGTGATGGATGAGCATCATGAAGACCAGACCTCTGCTTGGGCAGCAAAGCAAACACACAGTGCCCCGGACTTCTTCGCAATATTGCAATAATTAGTATAATTGCAGTAATCATCTTCCATTCAAAAACCATATGCACATGCATTAGTTAACTAACAGTGAAAGTGAAAGATTTTAGACCTGGCCCAAGGAGCAGAGCCAGATCAAAAAGATAATCTAAGACCAACTGGCCTCTTTTCTCATGGAATTTCCTGCCATTTACCTAGTATAAAAGATGAACAATATATGAATGTGCATGCATTTCAGTGAAGAGCAATAAGTACAATATGTAGAAGATGACTTATGTTTTAAATGTTATCAGTTCAAATCTGAGGAATATTGCAGATAAATTGAATTTATTATTTTCATTTAATCATTATTATTTAAACATTATGTTGATTTATCACAAAAGTAAATCATCTGTATGCTAACATCAATGATTTTGTGTAAATGTATGGTAGGAATACAATTAATTTCAACAAGTATCCTCATCTATTCTCTTGAGTTGATATAAATACTTTGACAAATAAAATGTCATGAGGTGTCTCTCCTTTATTTGGAGGAGTGCTGACATTTGAGTTATGTACAAGCAAATCACGCTCTGATGTTGTATTCTAATACTGAGCACAGGAGACTTGACCTTGTTCCCAAACTAACACAGCGCTAGGTGACAGCTGGATCTATGGGCTGCTGCATTCACTGTTTTGTTCAATAGCAGAGAAAGCATCTGGAGGTTTCACTACATCTGGAGGTTTTCACAAATGTTTTATGTTTGTGGGATAGGCTGAATAAGATGAGTTGTTTTATAAGATGAAAAGGCAAAGTATCTTATAACTGTTTTGGTGAACACACAGCTGTATGACATATGTCAACTAAAAATAAAACCATGTGCTTTAATGCAAGTTAGTGAGTTAGTGAGTTATTTGGGAGTAAAGGGCATCTACAGACCCGAGGGCGCTGTGATTCTGAGAACCACAAATAAGTTCAAGTCATGTCCTATGTGTTCACTCCTGTCAGAGAAACTTACTATGTGGTCAGTCACTGGTGATTGCGGCAACTAGAGATGAACACAATTATTCCTTTAAAATCTGTATTCGATAGTGGTTCGGCCAATATCCTTCCTGGGCCTAAAATTTATGTAATAATTGTTATGTAATTATAATACTTACTGATGACCAAAAAACAGCACATAATGTTTGAAATTACATTAATGGAATGCAGCAGTGCAGCTTCATAGTTACTTGAAGGGTAAATATGAGCTACATAACACATTGATTGAGTTTTTGTCAAACACTATTGTGTTTTAAAATGCTACTGTGCACTGGTATCACCTGTCATATACTGACATAAGTAAAATGGATGTATTGATATTAAAATTCACATTTAAAAAGTCTCTCGGCTAATTTTACAAAACACTCTTGGTGTGATGCCCTGTTTAACATCATGTGAGTGGCGGGTGGAGGCTGTTGAGAGGCTCAGTCAGACTATTAGCACAGGGCACAGCCTCCATCCTCTGCCACAGGACCAGGCAGCTGACATCTGCAGCTGGTTAGAGGTGTCAGCTCCTGCCATTCACACAGACTCAAAACCTCAGAGAAAACTTGGCCTGGTCCCGTCTGAGCCACTGTGAGCAGTCCCATACACTCCCTTAGGGAAGCAAAATACCACTGAAAATTCAATTCCACTTCTCCTTTCCCTGCTTTAGCCCTCTAACCGAGGCAAATTTCATTATACACTTATGAACTCATAAAACTCCTTCAAAAACATAGCACTGGCCTCTGAAGACTAGAAATCCCTCTTCCATCTTTGTGGTAAAAGAGCTAAGAGGGCAACCAACTTTTAGAGAGCAAGAGGCAAGTTGCTTAGTCTTTAAATTATTCCCTGCAACAAATCTATCATGATGTATGTATTTAAAATTGTGTTTTTAGATGTATAGATCATGGGTAAAGAATGTATATTAAAGAAAATAAATAATAAATAATAAAATAAAGTGTAATTGTTTGTACCCTGGTGATGAAAACCCATAAAATACGTGTCATAATTTTTGTCATGTTGTAACCATACATCAGCTAACATCTAATAAAGCTAACATAAAAATGTCAAATAAACGCGCATGGCCCCAATTACTATAATATGGGCCATTATCTAAAGAGAAAGCACTAGGTCACATGTAACAGTAAGCGTCCTTTATAATGAGCACATAAACTTTTTCGGAGGTGGCTGATCTGAAAGTTGTGCCAAACCACTATCTGCTGTTGGGCTCAGCAAAGGTCGCTTGTGAGAGATTTAACATGGATTAATATACATATTTTTTATGGTGTGGTTCTTTTTAACCAGGTAATAATGTTGGCTTCAAATAATGTAGTGGTAGTAGTAGTTAGCATTTCGGTTGAAACAAAAGCTAAACTAAACTTAAGTTAATAACACACTTCTCTCCAATTGACATAATCTTTAAGCCACTGTAACAAATGCCCGGGAGGCGTCTCTTTCATGTAAGGGTCAAAAGTCACAAACAGAGATGCTCACATTTTGTCTTTAGACTCTTCTTTTGATTTTACTGTGGCCTGGACTGAGGCTGCAGGGGTTATAAAAAAAACATTTTTTTTTCATAAAAAACAAAATACATATTCTTTACTGAGAAATGAAGTCATCAAATAACAAAATAAAGTTGTTTTTTTTATATTGCTTCCCATTTCCAAATACATCCATCTGAAGAGTCAAGAAAAGGTTCCCTTCCTTCTATTTTAATCACAGTCTTTTTCCTGTGCGCTCTCTTGTTTTCTCGTTTTTGGAGGCTGACTGCCGAACTCTGAGTCTGAGCGCAGCAGGACTCCACTGAGTGATAGATGGCCCCTGACAAGGTCCAACACAATCCAACCAGCCATATGCTTCAAGTCACTAGCAGCTAAATTAAACACTATTCAAATTCACATAAGAGAAGCGCTCCAATGTTGAAGTAGAAGAGATTTAAGACGTTAATGCAGACTGAAATGTGTGAGGGAAGTAGAAAACAGAGTAAGAAAGATAAAGCAATGCAGTAGCTAACAAAACCAACAAAAAAACAACATTTACTGACTAACAGAAAAATATGTACTTTAGTAAATACAGTTTCGTGGCTGTATAGAGGATATTACATTTTATTTCAGCAGACAGGAACAATGAGATAAATACAGTCCACGGTTTTGACATAGGTATAATAAAAATCATTATTTATAGATTATTTGTTGATAAAGTTTTGCACAATATCTAATGTAAAATGCAATGTGAAATATCCATTCAATTCATGTTCAGAATTCTCATATCTAAAATATATCAAATTGCTTGCACACAAAGTAATTGGAGTCAGATGATAATTTAAACTGGGAAACGAAAGTGTCTGCTTGAAAATGAACAAAGACTGTTTTGCCTGAAGCATAAAGAATCATCTGGATTTATAATGCATCCTTCATCCATACACACACACACACACACACGAAGATAGACACACACACATATGCACACACACACACATACAAACATATACCGGTACACACGTACACAAACATGCAGATATACACACACAGTAAAATGATAACACCGTTTTAACACAGGCCATGCCAATGTTACTTGCCTATAATACTGCAGTGCGGTGCGAGTGCTCTGTACCAGTGCACTGAAATCTGAAACAAAACGTATGGCTCGCCGAGTTCTTAGGAAAACATGGAGGTTGGATGTCATGCCAAACAATCACAGGAGAGGAAGGGCTGCTTTCAAACATTTCCCATGCGTGAGGCTATTAAAATGACATTCATTCGCAGGTTGCTGGCACTTGTCTCAGGGCATATTGCAAACACATGGAATTACACATCCATGCGTTCTTTAAACAGCAGAGGTATCCCGCCGATCAAGGACAACATACACTTGTGGTCTGTGCGGACATGTGGAAGGAGTCAGAGAGAAAGTACGTAGAAATGCAGAGTTTGTCACGCTGAGCTCTGAGTGTTGACTTTACTCCTGACATCACTGTTCACAGCTGAAAACTCTATAACTCTATAATATTAGTCTATTTTTACTGAACTATTTTACTCTATGAGGTAACAAAAGGCTTGCGTTTAAGCTATGCAAAAGTATTGCAAGAGAACAGAGCGAATATGTTTTGACTTCCAAGTAGCTTCTTTAGTTCAGAGGGGTTCTGGTTTGAGAAAGGAGGAATGATTCTTGTTCCATTACAAAACTTGAAACTGGTTCGTTTGTAATTATATCAACATCTGGAACAGATAATAAAATCATATCAACAAGAACTTATTCCAAAAATAAATCCCATAATATCAATAAGAATTTCAGCAAAACAAAAGGGGTTTTTCAGCTGATGACACGACGATAACAGTGTAAAAATTGGCTCTAAAAAGACTCATAAATCTCTATCTCTAACAATGAGACACATCACCCAAACTCCCCATGTGACTCCAACTGAATTCATGATTTTAAGTATTTTTTTTTACTGTAGGAATACAGAAGACGCCACTTACGCACCACTTAAAACTGCTATTATGCTTATGAGTTTTAAACAATGATATAATGCTGTCCCCTTTTCAAAAACATGTCTGTTTGCTCATGCTTGAGTAATCCCAAATATTTTGGTTGTCTCCCAAACATTCAAAAACCTTGGCCCACTGCTTGACATCATCTGGTGGTAATACAAGTCTCCTCCATGTTTTTAAAGAAGCCTGACTCCGTCTGATCATTCCATCGCTGCAATGACCTTCAGTAAAACCAATGATATATTCATTTTATGGTTATTTAAACTACCCCTATGAACTAACATCAAGGACCATAATGTCCACCCTCCTGTGGGCTCACCACCCGCAGAGGGGTTCATAGGGGGGGTCAGGTGCTATGAGTATTGGGCAGCAAGCTGCCCCCATGACCCAGCTGGATTAAGCGGGAGAAGATGGATGGATGGATGGTTATTTAAACTAGTCTCCCCCTCCCTTCAGTGACCAGCAAGTGGAGTCCTTGCGCCCTCTACTGGTGTTTTGAAGGGTCCTATATAATAATTAGGACTGACAGGCCTTCAGTTGCTTTAAGCATAGACATATCATTTTACATATTAAATATAAAACGCCAATGCTTATGTAAGTGTGTGGTTAAAATATAATATCTCCAAAAAAAATACTGATAAATGGTACGTATTTTTATTACAGTATTGTTTCTCCTTATTGGACATACATTTTGCTGAATGCAGTAGAGACCCTCTCGTTGCCCATGTATAGCAGGAGCTCTCAGGTTTCCTTTGAGAGGTGGAGGCCTGTCCACTCGGTGAGAGGCATCTGGCTGTGAGCGCTGCACCTCACTGAGTTCAAAGACACAGCGCTCAGGTATTAGTGTCTGTGTCTCTCACACGTGTTTACTTAAACCTAACAAGTCATTACACACTCTAAACACTCACTGGAGTCGCAGCATATGAGATCAGACTAAAGACATAAAAGTCTACTGTACTTAACCTATTGCAAACCATACTTTCTCTCAACACACGCCACACGCAGTTAATGTTATGAATAAAATGTAATAATAGATTTCAGTGTGTTTTTTAACTAAACTACAGCAATCATTTTGCAGAGTTTTATTCACACTGGTACATTGGCATTTATTTTTGGATCAGAACACCATCTATAATAAAACATCAATCACAAGCAGTCCATATTTTAACATATTTCAATCTCAGAACTGAGGAGAAAACATTGATGTAATAAACGGCTGTCTTTTTTGACATTCCATGTTCAATTATGATAAACACATATACAGCAAAAACTTAATGGAATTTTCATCACAAAAAACAGTAATTACCAGGTGGTCTTTGAGTGATGTAAAACTGGTTTGGTTCCGTTTTAGTCATGGTTTAGTTCAGGTCTAATCCAGGTTTATTTCTGGGTTTAGTTCCATTTTAGTCCCAATTTTGATGTGGTGTTTGCTTTCAGTGTTGATGCATGTGCAAATTAATATAAAGATTACGTATATTATTTAAGTGTCAATTTTATACAGCCGACTCAGTTGTGGGCATTTTATTTTTACAATGTGGGTAATATTACTGAAGTTTTTTGCTTAAGTTTGCTTTAGTGCTGGTTGATCCAGACCAAATATTCAGATGGCTAATTTCTGAAGTCACGTCATAATGATCGTAGGAAAAGACCGGTTTCAGGGATGTTAAAAATAATAAAGACATTAGGGAAGATATTACTGATAAAGAGCCATAGACCTCCATCTCCACGGAAACTCGATCGGGGACTGACCATGACCGTCGATGGGGATATGTTCTCACTCTCTCTCCCTGTGTGTGACTGGCCCCATTATTGATAGCTCTAACAAGGCGGGGTCAGAGGTCAGACAGTGGTGAGTGCAAAAGGACGGAAAAGACGCTCTCTCGCTCACACAGTCAAAGCTGCGCACAAACACACTGTGGATGGGGCTGATTGTTCCCAGACCATATTTAAACACCTCCCCAGTGCCCATGTGCCCTGCCCTACCACTGACATGAGAGGCCTGCTTTGGTTTACACAAAATACTCCGGGTTCAGATCAGTCTAAGGCCAGGACTATCACAACATTCACACTAAACTTTTGGTAGTTAAAGAAGTGATAGGAACTTAAAGTGCCAAGGGACCGTTGAAAAGGCTCTTCCCACACCATAGCACTTCAGGCACACTAATGCAAAGTGTAAATACTAATGTACTAAAACTAATTACTCCTCCAATCCTGTTACTACTGCAAATGTCATTGCAATAACCACCACGATACTTCTATCATTGCTCATCAATCACAATGGTACTTCTACTATAATTGTCAATGTAACTTTTAGTACTGCTTCTTCTCATGCAATTACAGAGTACTATTTTGCAAAATGGCCAAAATAATGATTTGTCAGTTATGTTACTAACTGTTATTTACCTGTTTATTTATTTACAAAACATAAAAAGAGTTCATACTAATTACATTTAAAATATTTTTTGTAAAAGGAACCTCCTCAGCTTATGTATGGGGGCCTGGACCTGCCACTGCCAGCCTTCTTGTTGATGATGTGCATGCTAACCACAGGGCTACTGCAAATCCTTAAAATTTGCACGCTTCCTAAGATGACGGCATTTATTGTTAGTCACTTTTAAAAACATCTCATTGGTTCATTATTTATGCTTACAATAATAAGGTCTGTTAGGGAAATCTTTACTACTACTACTTGGATTTCTTAGAGTTATGACAACTGATACCAGCTAAAAATCAACACTGCAGTACGCTTTTTGATATATTATGTTAAAAGGCCATACTTTGTTAGATGTTAGAAACTAAAAATTGCATTAAAAATAAATCTAAATGTTTCATTTTATATATGATTACAACTACAAAACATAGTTACTTTGCTTTTTTGCTTTCAACCAATGACTCTCTTAAATATGTATATTGACTATGTATATTGCTGGTTTGGGTGAGGGTTAAGACAGTTTGCAACATATAAAATCCTTGTGGGTTTCTATTACATGAAAGCGTATATAGCTAAAGTGTATTTTTGCGCACTTGAAGGACAGGATAAATGATAGATTGTTGTTCTAGACCTGACTCCAAACCCGGACTTGTGAAACTTTTGACAAGTGTAAGAGGAATGTTTTGACGGCTACACTTGAGACAGTATCACAATATAGAGCTGATGCTTCCTCATGTTGCCTCATAATCACTGTCATTTTGTTCTTAGAATGCCAGATTTTCAAAGCACAGTGAAACTGCAGGGTAACTGATGAAAATTCAGCAGTTATTGAAATGATGACTAATCCCAGATGGGTTCACATGAGGTGGCCTTGGATCTGTCTGAAATTATTAATGCCTTCTCCAAGTTGAGTTCATGCATGAGATTTTTAGATTTTGAAGATGATGTTTCACTTTTGGTTGAACAAAACTGGAGTGGTGTTTGCTAAATTGTTCCTGAGAGGCTACAATTGCTATTACATGATTGATTTGGCTAATGAATACATCTTTTTTGCAAGTGACAATTCTTAACCTTCTTCATGTGTAGTATTTCCTACACATCCATCTCATAAACAGATAAAAAACACAGGCCACCCAAAATCAGTCAGACTTCTCTTTGTGGTCAGAGCGAGTTAACTGTAACCAGTGAAAATGTCAATGTTCTGTTTACCAGTCTGGACTGCAGCACCCCTCTATCCATCTCCACATTCCTCTTTTACAAATTACATTTGTCATTCTGAAAGCTGATGGTTTACATTGGCATGCTTTGAACTTGTGTGTGTTTGCATGTCTGTACACTGAGTGGAGCGATCTATTTTACACTAAGCACCAAAGAAACTGTGGTTTGGGGCTTTTGTAAATGGACTAATAACTAAATAATATAAAATACTGTGTGCGTGTGATCTCCTACCTGTTATTGTAATGTTGCTGTAGATGTTGGAGAGTTGCTCTTTCAGCAGTACAAGCTGTGTGCTGGCAGCTTTCTCTCTTTGCAGCTCCAGCATTATGTCCGGGTGGTTGGCCACCTTACAGCCATTCTGTTTATCCAGCGCAATGTCACTGCGAACAATATCTAAAAGAGACAAAAATAAATACATCAAATCTAACATTAAGAATTGTATGCCCAACTTTAGTGCGTAAAACTAGCGTTAGCTGCGGCTAGCTGTGTTCACAGATCGGGCCTGTTTTGGTAAAATAAATTATTTACAAAATGTTTGTGGTCGGTGCTTTTTGTAACTTTAAAAACAATTTACCATCCTCGTAGTTTTTCAGGTAGTAGTCAGGACCCGGTCCTCTAAACTTCGCCAGATTCTTCTGGTTGTTGAACTGCAAGAAGTCGGTTCTCTTGCCTCCAAAACGCAGGTAAGCTGGAGACAGGCCGCGCGCCAGGGTCACAAGGCGCTTGGAGCTGCAGAAAAGGAGACGAGTTGTCCACGTGAAAGACACGCAGTTTTTGTCCCTGTTCTCTATTGAGAAAGTATCCTGGATTAGCCATACTGATCACTTTTACTCTTTACCTACTTTCATTTCACTTCTTTCTTTTCTTTTTTTTTTTTTTACTGGTGGTGTTAAAAACAATAAGCTCCATGTGGTAATTAAATCGTTTTAAGGCTACAGTAGGCCTGGCTGTACGTGAAATCACATTCTATGACCGCTTTTCCCGTATGAACCAAGAAATGCGTACCTGAGTTTTATTCTTTAAAATTATTGATCAATTATACATTTGTTGCTTTATTGTTATTTTTTTTTTTAACACAGCCTATAACAGTCATTTTAACATCTCAACTAATGTCACATACAGTTCATTTTAACTGTATGTAAAAAGGCTGCTGATATGCGTAAAAGTGTACACCCACGGGTCAACAGAATAGCCTAACACTTTCAGGTTAAATCAATGGATGTCAGATATTTAAAAATAAATAAAATAAAAAGATGCATTTTATTATGTACACTTAATTTTAATATTACTTGTAATCTTCATGATTTTCGGGCCTGTTGTCTGTATTTTACGCACACATTGCGTAAAGCCTTTGACGCAGAGCAAATCAGGATATCGAAATAATAGAAGCCTTTCAACCTTCAGGAAGCCTGTTGTTAGGCCAGTTCTTCTGAAAAATGTTGTCTTAAGAACATACTCTTGCTGGCGCATAATTTTGCAGTTAAAATATCTAAAATAATGCTGACTATCAAACATGCTAAATGTTTTACTTTTACAAAACATTTTCGCAAAATGCCATGTTTTCTGGAGAGGATATTCCTGAAGCGACTGTGCCATTTAAGGTCACTCAAAAAGCGAGATCAAGTGATAAAAGTGATAGGAATTTAGCTCGTATGAATAGGATCAATCACTGATAACTTTAGGCCTATCATTTCTCGATTTGCAGTCTTAATTTAGGTAACGTGGCTACATTCATAATGTCACGAAGAATCACTATTCGGAACAAATGAGATATGCGCTGTGCCAAAAACTGTGTTTCTGTACCTCAGAAAGTCCAACCACCCGTCTTTTATAATGGAGGGGTCCAGCTGTAGTGAGAGGAAGTTGTCGTTGAGCACTCTGATGGGACTTCGCGTGTTGACGTCCAGGAGAACCAGTGTCCTCTCCATGAAGCTGGGTCTTTTTACGCTGATGGTGGATCTCTGATATGCCGAGGGTGAGTATGATGAAGACAGCACTGACGACACTACTAAGGAAGCCAGAGATGCTATCCACAAGGATGAGCACGCGTGCGTTCTGACTTTGGGCATCTTTACGGTTTGAGTGCAGGAGGGCTTGCGCAACGAGGTTTTAAAGATAACAAACTTCTCCACGAAGTGATTCGAGACCAGACCGACCTGATACATCGATCAGGATCCGTCTTCCTGTCTATAGTCTCACCCACTGCCCCCCGCCCTCCCGACTACACCGCAGAGCTGCGCTTAGAGCGCACGCCCCGAGACAGCCTCTTCTCTCCGAGCGCCATCAGCTGGGAGGTGGGGAGGAGGCTGTGCCGCCCAACAAGGTTTCCTGAGGTATGAGCCCAGGAAGTGTTATGACCGATTGTTTAAACTCTTAACATAATATAATCCGGTCTATAATAATCAAAATGGTTCTACATTAGTGTGCTAACATATTGATTAGCATACATTTGTTTAGATGACTGGGAATTACACTCACAAAATCAACACAAATGTAAAATATTAGATATCCACTCTTATACAGTATAGGATTACTGAATCAACTGATTAGGTATATGGGCTAAAAATGACAGCTCTGCACAATGCGTCATAGAGAAATGCTTAGTGACACCTACATTTAATATTTTGGCCCAGGCTGAATTCGATTTTTCCCGACGTATTAAGTCCGTTGATTTAAATTTGAAGAAAATTTGTCAAACTTTCAGATGTACGTAATATGTGATTTGAATTTGTACACGTACCTCACCTACTAACCTTTAATGTTCCGTGCAGATGTGCAGTGAGTGCTGCGTAAAGCGCAGCGCAGTGTGTTTGTCGGGTGTCCATTGCCGTTTGAAGTGGTCGTTTAAGGTTACTTGAACTTTTGTTCCACAAATAAGCAGCAACAAACAAAATATTAACCCTGATGAGTTGAGTAAAATCTATTTTACTGATCTGTGTCGCAATAAAACAACAAAGAACAAACCCCTTCGAGCTCCCCGGTTTTTACGCACCACTTTTACATTGCAATACAGTTAAAACGTATATTATGTGACTAAACATTTAGTTGTATGATCAAAATCAGATGTACAGTTTTAGCAAAACCTCTTACACAAATAACGCGAGTTTGGCACTAGCACAAAGCAGGGAACGCGAAAAGGTTTGGCAACAAGATGCCAGTATTTATGTTGTATTTTGGACAATAAATGTGTTTTCCATTTGTAAATGAGTCTGAATTCATTCTTGTCAATTTAAACTCCCATTTAAAAACTGAGTTGATTTTTTTATTTTTTATTTTTTTTAGGAAAGCCTAATTACTCTCCACCCTCAGTAGATGTAAGAGGCCGACATTACAATGAACAAATGAAGAGTGACTGTGACGCGCAAAACATGATACCTATTACTCCATTTCCATCCCTTCGTTTGAACGCAGATTGTTATCAAGTTTAAATCTTTTAAATATAATATGTCATATAGGCTACAATACACTTACAATGGAGCACTAGAAACATATAAGCTTTAATTCTGCATTAAGAGGGTAACGGAAGTAGCCTACAACATTGTCTATCGGTAAGACCAAAAGCAAACTCAAATCCACTATAAAAGAAATACAAAAAAGTCCCAACTTTCCTTTACATGTGTTTATTTTACGAAAGCCTCTTTCTCTCTTGGTTCTGAGCCTTTGTGCCGCTGATGGAGAGCAGAGACAGTTCTAAGTGTTGAAGACTGGACACTTCTCACATCCACCTCCCTGACCTATAAAGTCAATCTCTTGGTAGACTGTTCAGTCAGATGCTTTCATTTTCTCATCGACATACATAAAACCTTTAAATCCGTCGCGCATTAGTGAAGTAAATGGGAAAGCTATACCGTCGGCCATATGTAACAAATCAAAACGTAATAACGCAGGTTTGGCAGACCAGTGTTATTAAAATATCGTACTAAATGGCATTCAGTTGCCTAAGTTATTCAAATGTATATACAACATTTTAGTAATTTTGAAATGCCCTAAACCTTAGGCCTAATTAATCATTTGAACTGAATAGGCTAATTGCATTATTTGTTATGCAAGTCGTGAAAGACTCCGGCACTGGAGTGCGGCGGGGAATGCAGTTTCGAAAAAGGCACCAATGCTGCCATCTGCTGGATCAAAGGTGAACTGAACAGATGGATATATTAAATAGGCCTATACGCACGCTCAAACACACAAACTTTGATCTTAAAATATTCTACACATGTTTTGCTCGCGGTTAGCAGTTTACAGAAAAGTGTAGCCTATTTCCATCTTAGAACCAGATAAAAAAAATGAACACGTGCTGATTTCTATATTTAGGAACTGAAAGCGAAATGCAAAGACTACGTCATAGTGTCACGTTTATTTAAGGACAGCGTTACCCACCTCACCCATCAATCTCGCTCTAACATCCACCTACTGTGTCCCTCTCTCTACTCTGAGCATCATCTACTTCAGGGACATGGCCACCAAGCCGCACCATCCACCCCGTCTGCACACCACGTGACCACTACCCCCACGTCCTTCACTGGTTTACTCTGCACGATGGCTGCGGATGCTGCGGATGTTCTCTGCAGCATCCTGCATCCGCACCGGCTTCATGTTCTTCTCCTGACTGTAACCCTGTCCACTATGCCAGCCCGGACAGCAGCGCTGCTCGGCGTCCGACCAGAGGACACGCAGAGCGGAGAACTGTCACTGAAGGACGGGATGCTGAGAGCCACGGAGGGGGCGCGTTTTATGCTCAGGGTTTACTTCTCTGCAGCTCAACTCGCGGAGCAGCATCCTAGGGAGAACTCCAGTGCTCCAGCTGCTCCGTGGATCGCGTTCATTGAGGAACCAGTCGTGGACGGTAAGAAAGCGGAGAAGAGGCACTTCGAGGGAAATCCGTGTGCGGACGAGAGCGCCCGCAGCTCGGACATAGAGCTACTGGGATCCTTCAAATCCACCCGCAGTCACAACTCTGTCCTAGTGGAGCTTCTCGCCAAAGACTTGCGCAGAGGTGAAGTGGTCAAGTACTACTCCATGTGCGCTTATGACGGAGTCAGATGGGAGCACCTGAGTACACAGGACTTCTGGCTGGCAGTTGTGGAGAGACCGCAGGAGGCAGATGTGTGGCTACAGGCCGGTGTGTCAGTGCTCCTTCTGGGACTGTCAGCGCTCTGCAGTGGGCTCAACATCAGCATGCTGGCCCTGGATCCCGTGGAGCTGCGCGTGCTGCAGAACAGCGGCACTGAAAAGGAGCAGAAGTATGCGCGTAAGATTGAGTCAGTTCGTAAACATGGGAACTATATCTTGTGCACTGTTGTGCTGGGAAACGTGCTCACCAACACATGTTTTGTTGTTTGGATGTGCCAAATCTTAGGCATGACCGCGCTCTCCAGCGCGTTTTGTACACTGGGCATATTTTTTATTGGGGAGATTTTACCTCACTCTGTTGCGTCCAGGCACAGTCTTGCCATTGCCTCCAAGACCCTGTGCGCCACACGCCTGCTCATGCTGGTGTTCCTTCCCATCGCGTATCCTGTGTCCAAAATCCTTGACATCATGCTGCGTCAGGAGATCAGCAGCTTCTACACCAGAGAGAAGCTGGTGGCAATGCTGCGCGTCACTGACCCATACCACGACTTGGTCAAAGAGGAGCTCAACATCATCCAAGGAGCACTGGAGCTCAGGACTAAGACTGTGGAGGACGTACTGACGCCCCTGTCCGACTGCTACATGATTTCCTCAGATGCAGTGCTGGATTTCTGCACTATGTCAGACATAATGCAGAGCGGATTCACGCGGATCCCTGTGTATGAAAACGAAAGGTCCAACATTGTAGACATCCTCTTTGTCAAAGACCTAGCCTTTGTGGATCCAGATGATTGTACTCCTCTCAAAACCATCACTCAGTTTTACAAACACCCCATGCACTATGTGTTCGATGACACCAAGCTGGATGTGATGCTGGAGGAGTTTAAAAGAGGTAAAGGCATCCTAAACCGTATCCAGTTAAAGTGTAGCATCCAGGAGGTGTGTCTTAAATTTTCTGTCCACAAATTCCATCATCATGTGCTTTGTTTTTATAAACTCGGCTTCTCTGCCACATTAGAGTTCAGAATCCTTTGATGTAATGTTCGCTAAAACCCATTCTGAGCAGACATCTGTAGATGTATACATTCTGTGGCTCACAGTAAAGCTCTTTGATCCCCAGAGGAGCTGAGAACCATATGTGAAAGGTGGAAGTGTCAAAGTAAGGTTAAAGCAAGGGTTAGGGGCTCCTGGACCAAAATGGTTATCTACAAATATAAATACCTAACAATGTAATTTCTATTGGATCTGTAATGATATACAGTCAAGACAGTAATTACAAATTTGATTTAAGTTGAGCTTTTTAAATATGTCCTCATTGATTGAGGACCACTATGACTTAAACATACATGTTTTTAGTGAACAGTGCAGACTGTTTAACTGGAGACATATGAGATGCTACACAAGTGATTATGTAACCATTTCATTGACATTGGCTCATGTTGTGGGGATTAGGAGGTAAATCTGTTTCATTGACAAAGATGAGTTGGACTGAAGTCAGAGTGAGACGCAGCTGTTCACACAGGACATATAAAGGACAGTGGGTGCCAGATCATCAGGTTTAACACACTCACTAAAATTTTTTTATCTGAAGAGGAGAGTTGAATAATCTTACATGATGAGGATGATGACGATGATGAGATGATGACGATGCATTTGGGTGCCCTTTATTAGGCTATGTTTAAAGGTTAAGTTGTGTGTCACATTTTGAGTGAATGGCTGCATCTAATTGTTATCCAGCTGAGACTTTGAAGCCACCCTGAAGGTTATAGTCCACAAAGCCTGCAGAGACCATTAAAAATTCAACTACAACCTTTCCCTTTCCTCCTCACCTTCCTCCTGCAAAGCTCTGCTGAATTAAAGGCTCCTGTGGTCCAGGAAGTCTGACTGTGAAGACTCTGACTGAGGCCAGAAGGGTAGAGGTGAGCTCAGGGTCAGGAGGAAATGTCAACAGAAACACACTCCTCCCACTTGTGTCTATATCAAATATAAGAATTCTATTATATTTATTACATTTATTATATGTATTTATTTTTTGATCAATAATACTAGTATAAAACATACAGCACAAATGAGGCATAGAAACACCAAATGCACATTCCTATTCACTCTTATTACTTCTATCCAAAACAACACATGCAGATTAAAGTGAGTCTGCAGCAGCCTTGGAAACTGATGGAGCAGAAACATTTACAAAATGGACATCCGCGCGAGACACAGTTTACCCCTCCAGCGCAAGTGTCTGTGTGAGCCAAGTCTGTGTGCCTGTGCCTTTCTACACAATGATTATGTAACCTATGAATGATGTAATTTTGTGCCCAGTCAAATCAGCATCGAGGGGCAAATCTGGAGCCGACTCACCTTACCTCTTTGAACAGGCGAACAAACCAGTCCTCAAGCACACCTCTAACTCAGCCAATCACATTCACCTTAAAGTCTTGGGTTTCAAGATGCCAAGCTGTCCCGGAAATCAGTTTGTTTTGTTGCCCTGGATTAAGCAGGCTGATCCATTTTATCCTTCAATTCCCAAATCAGCTCATAACTCACTGTGATAATGTGTATTGCTGTTGTAGAGTTCATTATACACTCAACATTATATGAGCCGGTATTTGTATGATGGTTGTTCCTAGTGTATGAATATGTGTGTAGACAGCTTGTCTCATTTGCTTTATCAGCTGAGTGGAAATGCTGTTGGGAGTGTAGGGCCTGTCACACACAGCACAGCTCTCCATGAGTCGTACTCTCACAGTTGTGTTATACTAGACTGGATTGTGTGTTTGCTCGTAGGTGGCAGCAGCATGGCCAGTGCAGCCAACAGATGCAGAGAACCCCAGACTGATTGTGTAATCATAGTGTTTATATAAGGGCCAAGCCATCTGAACTGTCAAAGAGTATTTGCTTAATCCTTCAAAAAATCAACTCCAGTTATTATTTCCAAAACATTTCTCATGTTGGCCAGCTGGAAGCATTTGGCTTGTACGGTTTTTGCCTCTCGTCACTGTTTTAACAGCAGATGTTTACAGAAACTGAGGCATATTGTAAATATTAATAACATGGTCTGTCATTCTATAAAATGTAGGGAAATCTCACCTCGCTGTGGTTCAGAGGGTCAACAGTGAGGGAGAAGGAGATCCATTCTATGAAGTCATGGGCATTGTCACTCTGGAAGATGTGATAGAGGAGATCATCAAGTCAGAAATTGTGGACGAGACTGACCTGTACAGTAAGTATACATCATAACATGCTCAATGTTTGAACCACTGACACTTGCTCATTATTACCCAATAATAAGAATAGTCATAATCCTTGACCTTAACAAAACTTTAAATTAAATATGCGTTAGATATTTTATGTATTACTAAAAATGAGTACATGTATTAAAACATTAGTAACCCATTATATTGCATCACAAGCTGTATAAAAGGGCCCAGTGTTATCTCATTCATATAAATTGAACTGAAAGAGCAAATCCCTGCACATTTGTCATGACTCTGCAAAACCCCAGGCTCTCAGCAGATATAAACTACATTTTTCATGTGTTTGACTTTAATATCGCGCACCGCCGTAACATTATGCTGGGGTTTATCTGCTATACATTCATATCTGTTCACATATGTCTAGCCAAGTACACTATTTATAATCCTATTCCCACTGGACCATTAATTCTGCCTCTGTGTGTTATGGAGTTAATATGTTTCAGTGCGTAACAGTAAGTTGTAATATGCAGCTGTACCCAAACCCAAAGTTCCATATAGCCCATAGCTGAATACACTATTAAACTAGGTCACCATGTGCTAAAAATGAACTTGTTTGCTACATCAAATACAGTGAATAAGCAATAGCACATTTTTTCAGTTTTCTGCTCTCTTCTGACTTCTCCCTTTGGAGTTTGCATATTTTCTACTATTTTCTTGGACCAAGCGTTGCCACTGTAATCCAACTGCATCTACATATGATCAGTTTATGGTTAATCTGCTTAATTGTAAATGGTTTCCTCTTTTGCCCAGCTGATAACAGAACCAAAAGAAGAGTCTCCAACCATGAAAGAAAACATCAGGATTTCTCCATTTTCAAAGTTTCAGAAAATGAAATGAAGGTGAAGATTACTCCTCAGCTCCTACTTGCAACACATCGCTTCTTGGCCACAGGTATGAAACAGTGTGTTTGCACAGTATATTGTCAAAAAATCAATTTTTGTGCCATTGGTAGAACTGATCCTGTTATGGGACTTTTTTTTTTTTTTTTTTTTTATAAATTTGCTACTCATATCGTTGCCTCTTTTAATGACCAAAAATTGTGTAAACATGTGCAAGATTTTTATATTTTAAAATTCCTCATTCTCTTAACAAAGACACAGAGATATGGAAACTATCATGTAAACACACGCTCCTATATGTACGTACTCCAAAATTCACACTCATAACCCCATGCAGCAGCAAGCAGGCTTTACAGGACAGGGCAGAGTTAAGAGTGAAATGGAGGTGAAGCGTGGGAGAGACATTCATCAAAATGTTCAGAATTGGGAAACAATCACATGACATTGAGGCCTGCACAGAACATATACATCATGCTGCAACACCATTGATTGCCAAAGCTTTAATCCCCTGGAATTATACAGTTTTATCTGACATTGTCAAAACTGAGTTATTCATATATTTTTAGGTTTATATGACTCATTAGTCCAAACTTTAAAGGTCCTATACTATACTAAAATTTAAGATTTACATCATATAATTTTGTTACCTTCTCAAACACATATTGGGAGTGGTGTATTGTTTTATTCACATATGTTTGAATAATCTTTCATGATTAGTCTGTCTACATCTCTAAAAGCTCTCTTCCACCTTGTAATGTCAGAAAGTTACCACTTAGCTTCAATTTATTAGAAATTGGCAATTCATAGACTAAAATCAAGCACACAATTCTAGTGAAGGTGTACGGAGTTTAAAAACACAGTGGAGCACTTCCTGTACTATGACATGGCATCACAAGGTGGGACAGGGAATGTTTTCTGTCAGAGAGAAGAACACAGCCTAATTATGCAGAGTTATATGTGAATGAATTAAAATATGAATTTTGATGAGGAAACAAGATAACATAGATCAGAAAACAGCGTAATATAGACCCTTTAAACCTCAATATTTCACAACTACCCACTCAGAATGCAGATAGAACCGTATCATTCTTTGCGTTTAACTACAGTTGTAAATGTAGCGGAGATTATGACCACAAATGCTATGTGTGAATAAGCAAACTGGACTTGAACATGACCTTTCACATTGCCCTTGCCCTGCTCTCTGTCTGTGTGCATTACTCAGAGGTGGAGCCCTTTAGGCTGTGTCACTTGTCAGAGAAGATCTTACTGCGTCTCCTGAAACATCCCAGTGTCGCCCAGGAGCTCAAGTTTGACCCCACGAACAAGCACGCCCCTCACCACTACCTCTACCAGAGAAACAAGCCTGTAGACTACTTCATCCTCATACTCCAAGTAAACAGCCTTGTACATTCACAATAACATGTACATTGGATTAGTGTGGTAATAATTGATGTGCTTTGCTAGACAATATCATGTCTTGAGTGTGCCGATTCTACATGGGAGTTTGTTAGATGACTAATCCATTTGGTGTTGTGACTAGGCGTGCATGCTAATGACTACATTGATGTTACAGGGGCGGGTGGAAGTAGAAATCGGAAAAGAGGCTCTGCGCTTTGAAAACGGAGCATTTTCGTACTATGGGATGCCTGCACTAATTCCCCCACTGGCTTTTAGTAAGTGTACAAAAGAACTGAAATATTTCTAAAGGGGAAGGGGGTGCATGAATGTTAATTGCTGGAATACAGAAACTATAAAGGATAAGAGAAAGTAGCTAATCATTCAGTCGGCACAGCAAAGAGTCTGGGTAGCCTCATTCTGCCAGAGAACCAACATTTGGGGGAAGTAAGTAATTAAAGTGGAGTATTTCCCACTGGAAGGACATGACCTGCTCAGGATTATATCAAATACAGCGAAGACTTATACACAGAACAGACTCCCTCTCTCTCTCTCTCTCTCTGTCTTTCTGTGTGTGTGTGTGTCTGTGTGTGTGTGTGTGTGTGTGTGGCTGTGTGTGTCTGTGTGTGTGTGTCTGTGTGTGTGTGTGTGTGTGTGTCTGCGTGTGTGTCTGCGTGTGTGTGTGTGTCTGTGTGTGTGTGTGTGTGTGTCTGTGTGTGTGTGTGTGTGTCTGTGTGTGTGTCTGTGTGTGTGTGTGTCTGTGTGTGTCTGTGTGTGTCTGTGTGTGTCTGTGTGTGTGTCTGTGTGTGTGTGTGTATGTGTCTGCGTGCGTGTGTGTGTGTGTCTGTGTGTGTCTGTGTGTGTGTCTGTGTGTGTGTGTGTGTGTCTGTGTGTGTGTGTGTCTGTGTGTGTCTGTGTGTGTGTCTGTGTGTGTCTGTGTGTGTGTCTGTGTGTGTGTCTGTGTGTGTCTGTGTGTGTGTCTGTGTGTGTCTGTGTGTGTCTGTGTGTGTGTCTGTGTGTGTCTGTGTGTGTCTGCGTGTGTCTGTGTGTGTGTCTGTGTGTGTGTCTGTGTGTGTGTCTGTGTGTGTGTCTGTGTGTGTCTCTCTCTCTCTGTCGTTCTGTGTGTTTTTTCTCTCTCTCTCTGT
This sequence comes from Odontamblyopus rebecca, assembly GCA_030686955.1. Lineage (NCBI taxonomy): Eukaryota > Metazoa > Chordata > Actinopteri > Gobiiformes > Gobiidae > Odontamblyopus > Odontamblyopus rebecca. Next base: position 20,697,575 of record CM060662.1, on the reverse strand, counting down.
CTCTCTCTCTATCTGTGTGTGTCTCTCTCTCTGTCTCTGTCTGCTCTGTCTCTCTCTCTATCTGTGTGTGTCTCTCTCTCTGTCTCTGTCTGTCTCTCTCTCTCTCTCTATCTGTGTCTCTCTCTCTCTCTATCTATCTATCTATCTAGCTGTGTGTGTGTCTGTGTGTATGTCTCTCTCTCTCTCTATCTGTCTCTCTCTCTCTCTCTCTGTCTCTCTCTCTTTCTCTTTCTGCCTCCTCACAGAGAGAGATTCTCACAGCTGTGAATATACGGTACAATGCTGAGAATGCTTTCACTCCATTTTAATATAGTAACTTTTAATATAGTAACTACAAATCACAAAACCACAAACTGTATAAAGAAGTGGACTAAGCAAATGTGACTTCACCCATTGCGTTCGACAGACGATAGAAGTGGAAAGCGCCCTTATGCTCACTCACTTCCTATTTAGTAGCTAGTGGTTTAGCTATGTCCATTTGTATATACAGTCTATGGACAAATGTTATAGGTACAGTTATAGTTCAGACATATTGCAATGGTGTAAACTGAAAAACATTAGGGAGTTCCATTTGATTGCACAAACTAGTCGAGCAAAACAAAACCTGGTTAACACAGGACCAGCTGTGACAGGCCTATTTTTATTGCATTTATAAGTTTATACTAATCCAGGTCAAAAAGAGAATATGAATCTAGAGCTAAATCTCAAAGCACATGGTGTATTGTACAGTTATTAAAGGGCCCATACTATGTTTTCTGTGCTTTCTGATCTCGGTTATAATATTGTTTCCTCATCATTTTGAGTTTAAGAGATGTAGACAAACTAATAATGCAGGATTACTCAAACATATGTGAGTGAAACAAAACACAATTCTAGGAATGTTTTGAGGAGATAACAGCATTATGACATGGCTTAAAGCTCACAAGAATCCATTTTGTGTAATATAGGACCTTTCCAGTTACACTATGTAATAACTTGCTCAAATAAAATAAATGAAATGAAAAGGTAATAAAAGAAATGCCACTTCCTATTTAGTTCTGTTTAAATATGAATGCTGTTCCTTTCAGGTGCCAGGTACAGCTCCAGGAGCAGTGGCCTGAACCAGTCTGACTATATACTGAGTGGAGGCAGCATGGGGCAGCTCTCCACTGGGATCTACTTGCCCGACTACTCAGTCCGACAGCTCACTGACCTCCAGATTATCAAGGTTACACACTTTGTCCTACAAGAAAGTTCTTTTCAGTATCTACAATTGTACTTAGAGGTGCATATGTAATTTTTTGGTGAAGTGTTATTGTGGACATGTTATTGCTTTGCCAGAAATGTTCCACAGCATTAAATTTAACTATTTCCATGGAGACAAGCGGGTGACACCACTTACAATAGGATTCTAGCAGTAATAACTAAATAGATAGGTTTAATGCTATACTGTGAAACATACCAGACAAAGCAATGACATCTCCATGGAGAAAAGCAGGTGGCAGACCCTCCAGAATATGTACATAGTGACTAAAAAGCTAATCCTTCCTTTTTGTAACATTGAACACATGTGTTCATGTACATTCAGCGGGATAATAGAGTGTATTTTGATAACTTTATAACATTATTATTATTATTTGTTTGCTGTAATGTAATTTGTATCTTCAGATCACTAGGAAACACTATCAGAACGCCATAACTGCCACTCAGATAGACAGCTCTCCTCAGACTCCAGATCCTGTAGATGTTAAGGAACGCCCTCCTGTTACAGAGGCCCGGTCCCACAGCATTGCCCTGCCCCTGACACATGCCAACACAAGACTGGGACTGGCCCGCCTCGCCCACCTCCATCCACACGGGGCACTGCACAGCACAATGCACCTGAATGAGAGGAACCGCATTGTCCGTAAGTTAGACACATAGACTGTATGGTTGGACATACTGTTTGGTTTGAAAAACACTGGACAATTCAAATTAGACATGTATAATAGTCCAACACACACAAAATACTCATTCCCTAAGCTGTCAGGCAAAATAAAGAAATAGATGATACTAAAAGTACCAGGGACTGTTAAGTAACTGGCATATCCACTACTGATGTGCTTGTTGTGCCCCAAGGTCATTCACACAATCTGTGAAGTTTCACTCAAATATGTAAAAAACACAAACTGACATATAATTACTATATTTATTGTCAAAATAAAGTAAGAGCAATGACTCCAGCTTGGACTAAATCTGCCCACAGAACTGGTGCAAACACAGGCAGCCAAAGTAGACTGGTTTGAAGGCTTAAAGGATTTCCCACGTCCCATCTGTCTAACAGTGTGTGTAACACGCCACAGTCTGTGTCATTAAGAAAATTCACTGCACAGATGGCTTTGTAGTCATAGGCATCAAAAAGTTAGACTTTACATACTAATGAGATATACAGAAGGTGATTATCTTCATAACTATGCATTCCCATATTCAGCAGCTCAGTTCATAGTATTTGTAAGAGTAAACACATTTTTATTCCCCATCACAGGCAGTAAGTCTGACGGTCAGAGGAGTCCCAATGACAGTGTCTTTCTTCGCATGGACGAGATTCCTTATATCCATGAAGACCGACCCGAAAATTATGATAACGGTTAGTAGACCTTTCTGGATATAGTAAGAAATATCAGTGGATGGTCTTTTGGTATATTTTTTGTTGATGGAATAATTGTAGTTTCATCTTTATTACCAACACTGTAATCACCTGACTAAAATGCAGTATCTTGTTCAAACTTTCTTTCAGACATCCCGGACTCACCCCCGTCCATCTCCCCCTTCATCAGTTCCCTGTCTCTGTCCAGCTCAGACGAAACCATCGGAAAGAAGCTCCTGCGTAAACTGAGTGAGCCATTTGTCATGACCAGGCCCACACACCCACACGACTCATATCATCACATGTGCTTAAACTTGTCAAACTACCGCAGTGTAGGGTGTATCCTAGCAACAGGTGCCTTTTAGCGACCTCCTCTTTCAATGTCTTCTGAGGCAGATTTTTATTACCAATGGATCATGGGTAACTCATATTGCAAGGTCCACAGATTAACCATAACTGAGTCCATTATTGGTCAGTAATTTAATTAATTTTATCTATATCCAGTCATATCTACCTAATTGCTTACGTTCTACCACACAGCAATTAGTGTTTTTATATTACATTGTTACTACAAAGTCAGGTGTTTTCAAAGTTATGTTGGATGCACAGTAAAACAAAAAACGTAAATATTTTCACTGAACAAGGTTTTCCCTGTTTCTAGGCAACAAGAAGGGAAAAAAGTCTCTGGATCGACAGAAGAGTTTAGAGGAAGGATCAGAGGAGTCACCAGTGATAAGCTAACACAAGGCTCTCCTTTGATACCAGTTTCATCATCTTCATTACATTACCAGCACACTGACCGCCCTCACAGGAGACAGCCTTCCTTGTGACTGTAGCCAACACTGATTCTCAGGTTCACACTGTCCTCTCTGTGCCTGCCCAGAATAATAAGGGGGACACATCTGAAATACAAAATGAAAACTTGTGTGTTATCATCAGATTTAGCTGATATTTTTTATTTATTTATTTATTTATTTTTTACAGCTGTGCATGATGCTACAATCTACTGTATATTTTACTTAATGAATTACTGACTGAATATTTATTATGTGTGTCACCATGATCAAGGTGGAAAGATTCACCTACAACCAAATTTAACTATACAATTTTGTTTGAGTCTGTGATAGCATAATGAATTATAACTCAATATTTGTGGCTGTTCTCATAAATGAAAGCCTAGTTTGCACAAGAACTTGCACTAATTTTACCTCAATGGTGCCACCTACTGTCGACTAACAACAGTACACTAAAGGGAAAAGCCACTACACCAACCGAGCACAATAAGCGAACCCACCTTTATACTATGTAAAAAAAAAAAGCCATGGAATATCTGCCTGATTAATAACAAACTTAAAATCTTGCTATAGAAAAAAATCTTGATATAGAAATATAAAATTTTGATATAGAAATAACATTTTTAGATGTCACTGTTTCACAATACTTGACTAAGAGTAGCAATATAAATGACCATGCCAACCATGAATGGATAAAAGTTCTTTACATTTGAATCTCTCTTTTGGATCTCACAAAAACTCTGCTTCCTGTTATTTCAGAGGTAGATCTAGTTCTCCAGAGCAGAGCTGTGTATCATGTTTCTTTTGTACAGGTTCATTTAGGTTCAGTCACAAAAGCACCTCTCCACAATAAGTCACTGGAAGAAGTCTTTAACCTGTACACTCATTTGCATGTTTATGTATGCTGCTTCACTGTAGTGGACCGATACTTTACCCACATGCATGTTTTAGCTGCTGCATGTACATAGAGTGAACCTGCCTGCAGTTCTGTCTACTCTGCATTATGTGTTATATCAAATATGTTAATGTCAGGTCAGATCCTAGCACTGAAGTACAGAAATAAGGAAACCAAAAAGATTCAGTTTAAGTGACTTTCTACAGAGTGCACAAGTTAATTTATTTAAAAGGGAACTGCTGCTAAGCCATTGTTGTAGATAAAATGCAATAATAAATGGATTTATTAAAACATATGTGGTTTCTTTTAAATGTTGTGCAAACAGAGGTAAGGTACACGGTGGCACAAGGACACAGTGGTTCATGACCTGAGTACAAAGGATAGTCCAAGTCTAGGTCACTGACATTGTTTACAGCTATATACACAGTCTGCTAAAAACTCTTTGACTCTGGGACCACGATCCAGTGCTGGAAGGTCATAAAATACAAGTAGTTTTTCCTTTTATTTCACTACATTTGAGAACAGGTATGTGTACTTTCTACTCCACTACATTTCTGTAATGAAAAGGAAAAAGTACTTTTCATATGATTCGAGGGGCCATTTTCACCATGTTTGTGGCAATATCCTGATTAAAGATTTTGAGTTCAAGCTTTGGCTCTGAACAAACAAAAATAAATACACAAACTTCATAATAAAAATTAAGAAACTCATAGGTATTGTATCTGTTGACCAAAATATAAAAAAACAATATCATTAAATTTTAATTAAAAACTAATAACACACAAAATAGGTGAAATACTTTTTATGATTTTTTCAAATGATGAAAAGCAAAAATGAGAGAATGCAATGCACTTATGTTGTAGTTATTGCATATCTGTTGCAACAATACAACCATTTTATTCACAGTATTAATTATTAAACAAACAAATAAGACTCTATAGTTGAAACGTCTGATACAGGTCTTTGTTCAAATATACTGATTTGTGTGTTGAGATAAGAAAACTGGTTTGAGGCAGTTAAAACATAGGAAAATGGAAAAAGAAGAGCAGCATTTTCAGTGCATTTGTACTAAATACATCATTGGCCCACAAACATAACTTTGGCCTATAATCAGGGATTAGTCGTACATGAAAAGTTAATGAAGACCTTGTTGACTGATTTAAAATGCATATGGCAGGTATTCATGTTTTCCTCATTATTACTTGGTTTGGCGGGATAGTACCTGTGATAAATATGTATCTTATGCCTACTACAGTTAAGTGATGGTTTGTGGGAAAAATGTTGAGAAGAAAAGTATAAAAATGCAAGAATGCAAGAATACTTTTACCTATGTCTAAAATGCAGGAGAAATTTACGCATAAGGATGGCATTTGTCTGGCATTAAACATTGGTTTAATAAAATAATGGTGTTCTCTTTTTATTTGTCTAGTCATAAAAATTGTGAAATATAGACAGGTTTTGGCCAATTATGGTAGCTGGGCAACAGGAACTTATTAATATTGTTATTTATGTATTAGTAAAAAAAACCTTGTAGTATACAATTGAAGTTAATAGTTTTCTTTACTAGACAAAGAGGCTGTACTGTTCTTTATTTTGTTTATGGGACATGTTTATTTTGTTAAGTAAATTATAGACCAGGTAGATTATCAAAAGACTACATCATATTTGACTATTAAGTATTAAGTATTCTAAATAAATATGAAATTACCCAATAGAGATGGGTGCAGCCTGACTACACAGTACTTCCAGTCCAAGGGTTACAGTGCATTTACTGGACTCTGGTGACCGCTTCATGAATGGACTGTGCTACATAGTCAATGTTTCTGCTTGTCAGTCCACACATGTTGATTCGACCACTGGCCATTAGGTAAATGTGTTTTTCCTTCACCATGTACTCCACTTGTCTCGCTAAAAAAGACATGGATGTACATGTTCAGTTATTTGTTATATGCAGAGATAAGTGTTAATTCAGAGTTTAGTCTGCCACTTACGGTTGAGGCCAGTGAAGCTGAACATGCCAATCTGGTCTGTGATGTGCTCCCATGTCCCCGGTGTTCCCAAAGCCTGAAGCTTGGCTTTAAGATGACTCCTCATCAGGAGCACCCTGTCCGCCATAGTCTTGATATTGTCCTTCCTTTAAAAGACAGGATATGAGTGGGACACACAACAATGTTTTAAATACCACAGTAGTGCTGATATGAACCATTCGAGAAAGAGTTGAGGCGAGTTAAGGGTTACAGCTACAATGCGCGCTCCTTGAGAAGGTGGGTTGGACCATGTCGTCCTCACAATCTTCTCCATCTGAGATAAAATTCTCTTGAGATTATCTGCATCCTGGCCTACAATAGTCAAGTTCCCCACACGCTCATCTGATAGAAACATTGTACGTTCAATTGTTATTTAAATGTGGTATAAGGTTCCATTTAAGCCTGTTCCAAACATTTGCTTTCACTCACTGTAAAGGCCAAAGTTTTTAGAAAATGACTGAGCACAAAACAGCTCAAACCCTAGTGAAACAAAGTATCGGACAGCCCAAGCATCTTTGTCCAAACTTCCTGAAGCAAATCCCTGGTATGCAGAGTCAAAAAATACAAACAGCCTCCTCCTCTGGAAAGAAACAAATGTTTTGTTTACATTTTGACCATATGTTGCCAGTGACCAATTCTGAGAGTTCTCTGTGAATATGTGCATGCATTACCATCATTATTTCAGCTATTTGCATCCATTGTTCCTGTGTGGGGTCTGTGCCAGTTGGGTTATGGGCACATGCATGCAAGACAAATATGGAATGCTCTGGGCAAGTCTGTCAGAAAGAAATATAGTGTATAATGTAAAAAAAAAAACTAAACTAAAAAGAACAAAAAGTACTAGGTGATTAAATTACAAATGCAGTACTTACCTCCAGGTCACCAAGAAAGCCTGCTAAATCAAGACCTCTGTTTTCACCATCCCAATATTTGTATGGACGGACATCTTCAAATCCAGCATTTGTGAAAACAGCATTGTGATTTTCTGAAATAGACAGAAATGTTTCGTCATCATACCACATTATGTGAACATTATGAGGTCATAAATCTTACCCCATGTGGGTGCTGACACATAGACAGGAGTTTTGGTGTTGTTATTTCCATTGTAAAAGCGCCTCAGGAACTCTGCTCCCATCTTCAGTGCACCTGTGCCTCCCAGACACTGAACAGCTCCCACCTGTAAGAGGCAGTCATTCTACACTTCTGCTCCTTTAAGCTCTAAAGTGAAAGTGGGACATGTTCAGTGCACAGACCCTGTTGTTCTTGATAGCAGGACTGTCATCTCCCAGGGCAATCTTGGAGGCAGAAGCCCTGAATTCAGGCAAGCCCAGAATTGGCAGATATTCATGGTTTAATGTGTCATTTTCAACAATGAGTTTCTCCACCTTCTTCACTACAGGCAAAACCCAAGGTAGGCCTTCGTCTGTCCTGTAGGCTGCAACAAACTGATTAAACTTATCATATTATCACGAGCAAAGGAAGACAGTAAAGCAACAAACTTCAGAGTTTTATTGGTATGGCTCAGATTAGAGATCAAAATGCTCCACTCAGCAGAATGTAGGAGACAGTTTTTATACTGGGTTCAATACTTTGGATCTTGTAAAGCAAATGTATTTGGTCTTATTTCATTTTTATTTATTATGAGATTAGTTATTGGGTGCAATGTCTTTTCTTATTTCATCACATGACCATCTGTAGTGTCCTTTCCAGTGGGGAAGGGGATTATCTCCACAAAAGGCCGGTTTAGCCCAGAGGAGAAATGTTGTACCAAGTAAAGTGTAGCATGAATATTGTATTGCATGTTTTGAAACAGGAATCCATCCTACATAAATATTTAAATCTATGCATGAGCTTTGTCGTAATCTCGCGCTAATCCAATCAAAGCATAGGTCTAAATTTTATGATTATGCAAATAATTACGCGCAATTATTGACCATGGAATAGCTGGAAATGCGCTTTCAATTTTCCATGAAGATCATCAGAATCAATATTTGAAAGACTTACCTCCCACCCCAAGGTTAACTTTTTTTGGAAACTGGTCGCTGTTGAAATCCTGTGTAAGCTTGAAGACAGCCACAGGGACTGCCTGAGGAACTTCGCAGAATACGGACATATTTGCAGCTTTAGGGTGAGCGGAGCAGTGGAGCGGGCACCTATTATAGCCCCCGGACAGGAGAGATGGGGGAGGACAGGCGGGCTCTGGTTGGATTTGGCGACCGCACGGTGGGTGTGAGCGGATTAACCAATACAAAGAATCTTCAACTGACAAACCAATCGGAAAAGATAAGATTTATGGGTCAAAGTTCGTTCTTGTCATAGGTCTACCACTGATGCAGTGGACCAATGAGCACAGCAGCGCAGTAATGACGCAATAATGTCAGACCCACAAAATGCTGCACGCTTAACGCAATACCGCGCTTCGCCACGAGATGGCGCCACAGTTTTAACTTGGTACGGCAAATAATTATATGTTTAGGGTGATCGGAAGATTAATCTGTGTAAGGTATAGCCTTATCTGTTGACACACAGAGGCTGAACTTTAGTCCAGCTTTTTACAAAGGAACCCTAAATAATATTTTAAATCCCGAAACGTGTGCCATTGTGTCTGGTCATGGATCCATCAGAGTTTGAGTGAGTGCATGTAGCATTGTGTAAATGACTCTGTGCACAGACTTTCATTTGTTTTGTCCTGAGAGGCCAGGTTGAGTTCTGGTGTAAACATGCTGGCTCCTGGCTCTCTCTGCACAGCTGTCTGCAGGACCTCAAGTGGTTGATAAATGAAGGCCAGTCCAGCCTGCTCTGCTCTATGGGAGACTTCCCGGGAGACGTTTAAAAATGCACTAGAGACTGGGATGTTTAAGATAAGGATTTCTTCCACTGTCTGTGTTCCCATTATTTTGGTTTCTCTGAAAACAAGAGAAAACCTTCACACACATTTAAAATACTAACTCATCTCTAACAAATATTTTTAATGAATACATGTTCATAAGAATGTGCTAACGTGCTAAAAACTACTTTTAGGCCAAGGTACTGAGGCAGTCGCACTCACAATAAAAATGTGCAGGTAGTGCTAGTTTATCAGAAAGGTTACATAATGCACCTTTAAATACTAAGCATCAGTTAATGGCATTCATAAAAGCCTGGAGTAGACTGACAGTGCAAGGTCACCTCACCAATCTCACCATCACTCACACACACACACGCCCCAATTATAGGTGAGTGAGGTGTCTTGCTTAAGGACACAGCAACAGTTTTTGTCACTTGCGCCACACTGTGGCACATGTGGCACACTGTTTTCCCATTGCTCTCCCATCCAAAGTACTAAGCAGGCCCAGCTCTGCTCAGCTTCTGCGAACTATACATAAGGCTTAGACAAGAGGGTTTGGTCACATATAATTGTAATTTTTGTAATTAAATTGTTACAGTAGCAAATGTTTAGAGTTTAAAGTAAAAAAAAAAAACCTTAATGTTTAAACACGCATTATGCATAATGTATATGTTAAGTTATACTGTGTAAATCCCTTGAGAGCAAAATTCATTCTATGAATTTGACTTATCCTGCAACATGCAGCGCTGTTTTTTTTGTGTGATAGTTTAAATATTTACTTAAGAGAACAAACTGGTGTTATTATATATTTTCATTTAATAATAATAATAATAATAATAATAATAATAATAATAATAATAATAATAATAATAATAATTATTATTATTATTATTATTATTATTATTATTATTTTACATTATAGGCATTTGTCAGATAATAACTATTGTGTAAATTAGATTGTTGACAGTTCCAGAATTACCTCTAAGTCACATGCAACATATGTTTAATTATGTTAACTGTGTTTTGGAGATTTAATCTAACCTGTGATAGGCACTTTAATGTCACTGAAATATTGTGCTTTAATCTGAGCACTGCACTCATGCTCCATACCTGGGAACACCCCCACTCCCTTCTGCCTTCACTTTGACAGTAGATGTTTTCATTCTTTCCAACCAGGTGAGGGTGTCTCGTATGTTAGCTATCACTGTCAGCTCCGCAATTATAGGATTTGAGCTCCCAGAACAAGGCTGGGGGCCGAGGCAGGCTTTGCTGCTACATATTGGTGCAGCCTCAGGGCTTCAGTCTGTACTGATGTGAGGAGTGAGTCAGAGCTCAGACTGACAGTCAGTCCCTCCAGCAACACAGCACCCACAGAAAAGTCACTGTCCCATTTAAATCAATATATTAGTCAGCAACCAAACATCCACATACATCCTCTGCATTTTCTGTCATTCACATATGGAACATTTTCTTTGGCAACTACCTCCATGACATGAATGACTAGTGGCAACAAAGTCCTGGTGTTTTGATTTTGCAGCATGTTTTGGGTGCCGCTATAGCAGATTGTCATTAAAGGACACAAAGGCACACATTGAGGCACAAGTCAGTCACATTCCTGCAGAGGCATCACAGAAACACAAACACGAGCGTGTGCACACACATACCGGGGCCATGCTGCTCTCATGCTGCACTGGCCCTGGTCTCTTTGGGTCACAGCTCTGTGGTGAGTGACCACCTTTTAGCTTCCCGCCGTGTTTGTTTTCCAAAGACAATGTCATCAATTCTCCAACAAGAAGCTAGACACAGCAACAACAGAGTGCACAGGACCTCCCTGTGCCTCCTTCTGTAGTGCACTGACGGATGAAGCATGCAGGCTACACATCAGAGCTGCCTATGTCTGACAACATTCCACATCTACTGTGTTTTCTGTACTCATGGCAAGTTCAACTCGTGTCTACCTTTCACATTCAAATTTGTATGTATACATACAAAAATCATGAATACAATTACTTTGAGCACTGTAACAATGTCAAAATTGTGTTTTTTTATACCCATGTTTCTTAAAATTTTAATCTTAAAAGTGTACAAAATTTACTGCAGTGTATTTATTTAAGTGAAATTACATTGCCAGTGCTCTCGGGACATATTCCCCCATATTACTCTTGAACCGCACTATTTGCAGCTTTAAAGATGGTTTGTGTAACTTTTCTGGTGGAAGTCCATCAAATGCTTTTTGCCATGGAAACATTATTGCTTCATCTGGAATGTTTCAAAGTATGGTGTTAAACCTTTCTTTCTTCATGGAGACCAGACCAAACCAAGTTACAGTTCAGATCTGTGGAGAGGAAACCCCACACAATCAGAATGCCTGTTTTTCTAGTTATTTTCAAGCTATAAAACTACTTCTAATTTAATAAATGTAAGGTAATTGTAGTAGAAGTTTAATGCCATACTGTGACATATTCTACCCAGAGCAATTACATATCCATAGAAACAAGCAGGTGATGGACCACCCCAAAAAAGTTACATAGTGCACCTTTAATAAAGAATGAAAAAAGACTTAATTAACGAGAAAATTGTTTATTAACAATTATTCTTGCTTAGTAACTACTTAACTAAGGTGCAAGGGTTTGGGTTCAAGCAATAATTAAGGCTATGAAGAAAACAGGAGGCATTGAGCTCAGCCCAGTACCCCTCTGTGTGGTTATCTCTATGAGCCTGTGTTGAAGCAGAGGATAAACATATTTAGGCTGCATGCTTCCTCCAAGCTGCATTCCCAACACCGTAGATCACAGTCCTCACACCCTCCTGTTCGCGCTCACATATACAAACACACACCTGCTGGGGCAAGGGCGTCTAGAAGAGAATTACAACAGGCTAATTTATAGCACCCAAGGGAGGCCAGAGGGCAGGGGACCCAGACTGGCCTGACCAAGTTCACTTCCTCTGTTCATGGTCCCAGCGATAGACTCCACAATGAAACACCAATAACCAAGAACCAATCACCAAATTAAGACATCCTTTTCTTACCTTCTGAAAAAGGCCAGGTTTACTCTCTCATCTTTAGCTACTCTTGTTTACGTGGAACTTGGAAAACTCAAGGTAAGTGTGTGAGAACGGGGTTAAAGCCGAACTCAGTCCTGGAGCTCGCCTCCATGGCCTCCTCACTTCCTCTGGTGAGAAGTCTCTGTCATCCGTCACTCGAGCTCAGGCAGCGGCACAATAGCAGCGTCTAGGCCCTGGCTACTGACACCACCACACTGGGCGGCTGATAAGACTTACCTTCCGGGACATGGAACAACTGAGAGCAGCAAGGGACACAAAGCGCTTTGGGCCTTTGCCATCACCTCACCAAAGGATCAAGGAAAGAACATAGGAGCTAAACGTGACTTGCACTTTTAATGAAAATATTGTTTCCTTTTTCCTTATTGTATTTTTAAGGTCCTTAACAGATTATACCTGTGTATCACTATATCAAAGTCCTTTTCAATGTGAAAATTAGATCTAGCAAGAGGGTTGCCCATCACTATGTTTTGAGCAAAGTAAGAACATTTTTTAAAACAAATACACAATGTATGCACTTTACAATGACACCGTTGAATTTGGCCTAAACCAACAGCCCACTAGAATGGCAGGCATTATCTATTTAGAAAATACAAAAAAGTACACATATCTCTTGAAATAGATTATGAAATATAATAATTTAAAACATTTTAAAATACTTTAAAGTTCTGTAAACCTATATACAATACAAAGAAATACCCCTTGCTCTCTATTACAGGAGTGAATCCTATCTAAAGAATCATATTTCAAGAGCACAAGCCATGCATGAAAAGCTATTCAAGTCATTGTAAAAAGTTGGCAGGACAACTACAGAGACAGAGTCAGGCCTAATATATTAGTGGGCAATTATAGCCTAGTAATAATCAAGTCATTAATCTCATGACTTATAGGCCTACATTATCTAGCCACCAAATATATTTGGATATAGGCTACACCTGCCCTCTTGCAAAAAGACATTGCTTCAACAAGTTGGAGTGCCATGGATAGGGAGTGAAAGGAGACATGAACAAACTTGCCCAAGACTTTATGGCAACACACTAAATCCATTGGCCAACATTAAAGTCACTTAAAGTAATTGTTTATAACAAACATGAAGTCAGTACTATCTAGCTCATCGGTATAAATGAAAACACTGCTCTCGCACTCAGCAGTTCTGTTAGCCTATCAGCATTGACCTCTAATGGGGTTTGACCTTACCTCTCTTATCTCACTGATTTTGAAATGAAGATGATGTATTGGAGAGTCACATCCAGCATCGAGTAGCTCCTTGACACTCGCGGTGAGTCTGGGTTTTGTTACAGGCAGGAAACAGACTCTTCCGCTCCGTAAACACGCTTCTCCGTCGAACACTTTAGGGTGGCCGGTGGCACGCGAGACGCCGATGATGGTCCCTGGGCAAAGGTATGGGCTGCGCGCTGGATGCAGTGTATCCTACATACAGGAGCAAAACGACAAGTTACAGACCAAACACCGAAAAAGTTACATTACTGACGCATATCGCACGTATGCAAAAATCGATGTCAAACAGACTGCCGTTAAAATGGGTCCTGACAATGTTTACGCACATAATAATTAGCTTAGCCTTTCGTTTGGCAAATCCAATTTCTTAACACCTTATTCTAAATCAAAAATGTCTAAATATGAGCCTAATATTTAGGCGATTTGCTTAAGGCTACTTAGCACCTTTACGCCCAAGTTAGGCTTGTATCGTTTTGAAACAAACTTTTAAAGCTAAAAGAGCTCCATTAAGATTATGATTATTATGAGTACGATTATGATTACGATGATTATGATGATTATTATTATTGGAAGAGAGTTTATTTCATGGACAGAGCCCTCCGGATGTGTGCTGTGCCCAGCAGGGTTGTTTTTTGGAGTGTATAGATGTGGTATTTGCTCTATGTATGTATGTATGTATGTATGTATGTATGTATTATTATTATTATTATTATTATTATTATTATTATTATTATTATTATTATTATTATTATTATTATTTATTTATTTATTTATTTATTTATTTATTTATTTATTTATTTATTTATTTATTTATTTAGACTAATTAACATGGTCTTTTATTGCTATTTAGCCATGCATTTTCCCTTCGTGCCGCATTTTATCTTAACCACAAAAGGAAGCAAAGATAGCGTAAAAACTGAAGTGATGAGGAGATCCGTTTGGTTGTGGCTGGTGTCCATATTGATAAACGCATTTCCAATATACAGCAATTTATAGCACAACATTTGTGCTCAACTAGGCTATACGGCCCACTGTTGACTAAAGGATTAAGCTACAACAACAAACAACAAAGATATACGAGATTTCTCATCGCTGGGCCTGTGTTTTGTTGTTGAGATATACACAGTGTATGGAGACGGGTGAGGCAGAGCGGACCCTCCCTGAAAAACGCGTCACTGGGGAGAGGACAGCATCTTGGCTGACCCAGCTTTTCTCAGATCACTGCTCTGAGCCGACCAAACTGGATCCACCTCTCAATTACACACTCACGCAAACAGATGAGCAGCTGAAGGTGGACCTTGTTCAACTGACGCACAGCCGGCCAGGCGGCGCACAAAAGCTTTACGCCCGAGCACGTTACGCACGTTTGGGCATATTCTTACAACCTGGATACGCCGTTCAAGGTATTAGCGATTTGACTGAATCTTGTCTGTCTTTTCTATGCAGTGGATGTGACAATGATCCCTAGTCCGATCATATCCACCACGCCTTTCTCCGTAAAAGATATCTTGAAGTTGGAGCTGCAGCAGCAGTCCCAGCACCAACTGCATCTTATCTCGTGCCTGGGTCTCTCGGGAGCGCTGGCACAGCCGGGGCCCTTCATGAACAGACCTATCCGGTCGCACTCACCTCCGTCCTGCATGCTAGCCTCAAGAAACAGCCCGAGTCCCAACAGCCCCAGCCTGTCAGAGTGTGACGATCGCATGTACCTGAGCGCCGTGAATGCACAGGAGTCTGCGTTGTCTGTGGATATCTTCTCTAACCCAGGAAGCAACCGCGCACACTCCACCGAGCTCCAGCTTGAAATAGAGCAAGAGGATGTAGATTCAAGTGAGTATGATACTTTAATTACACCGGGGTGTTAGGCCTACTACTACTACTACTACTACTACTACTACTACTACTACTATTTAGATGGACAATTATTTGAGCACCCTGAGTTGGAAGCCTCTTCAGCGTGCGTAAAAACGCGTTAAATTGTTATGAATCAGTCCTGTAATTTTTGAATATGAATATTTGAATATTGTAGGCATAGTACACAAACAGCCCAGCTATGTGTGCATATTTTACATAGAGCCGATATAAAACAAGCAAACTAAGGTACACAGATTCAGATTGATCCAGAATGTATGCTTGCAGGTGCATTATTCTAAAGAGCTACATTTTGTATGTTTTATTTTGCTCTTTGATCGAAATTAATGAGTTATACTGAATATGTTAGACTAATAATGTTCAGATAGCATTGAGTTAGTCCAGTTTAAGGTCAATGCAAATAATGTACCTTGTTCTCAAACTGTAATTTGTGCAATTTGGGATTTGAATTTATCCCAATACCTAAGCACGCAAGCTTGTAAAGCGTAGTCTAATATAAATCTGCCCTATAATAATCTAATAAAAATACTTTAATTAATATAAGTCCAAAGGTAGCTTTTACAACTAAACAAGTTTAAGTCAAAATCATTTAGTTTATTTAAAACACAACCCGGTTAGTCCAATACAATAGTTGAGAGAAAGAAAGAATTGCAATAGCACTAATTACCAAAACACATTGAGCGTACGCTGAGATGCTAGTCAGGCGTGTACTGATGTAAATGTTTTGCCCCTGTGCCACAGAGAGCTGCGTAGCGCTGCGGACCGACAATGATGACCCAGACCCTGAGAAGCCCGTCTCGAAACAGCCGCGGACCCGGAGGAAGCCGCGCGTTCTCTTCTCCCAGTCGCAGGTGTTTGAGCTGGAGCGCAGATTCAAGCAGCAGCGCTACCTCTCCGCACCAGAGCGCGAACACTTGGCCAGCTCCTTAAAACTTACCTCCACACAAGTGAAAATCTGGTTCCAGAACCGGCGTTACAAGTGCAAGCGGCAGAGGCAAGACAAAACACTGGAGATGGCAGGTCACCATCACCATGTACCTCCACCCCCGCGCAGAGTAGCTGTGCCAGTGCTGGTGCGTGACGGGAGGCCGTGTGTGGCGGGCTCTCAGAACTATAACAGCTCGTACCCTCCGTACACCTACAGTTACCCGACATATAGCTACAGCAACGCGGTCTACACAAACAGCTACTCCTGCACCTACTCCAGCCTACCCACCCTGCCGCCATCCAACACTACCAACGCTTTTATGAGCCTGGGCAACTTGGGGCAGGCTCAGACGCAGAGCCCACAAGGTCCAGGGCCATGCCAGGGATCACTACAAGGAATCCGGGCATGGTAGCGCACATGCACCAGTGATGAACTATTTTGAACTATAGCCACAGACCCGAGCATGTAGGCCTTTATGTTCATATTTAGGGGAAACAATAGTGTTAAATAAATAAGTATTTACGACTGAACAAAAGACGATCATTTGAAACTGTACGCCAGGGCCTATGACCCTCAGACTGAGCCATGGTGCGCGCTTTTCTCTGAGCCATGTTGTAAAAGTAACGGCGAGTTATTGTGTTATTAATGAAAGTGGATAAGCAGGAGTGGAAGTTCTCGCTACAAAAAAATAAATAAAAACGGACTTTATGGAGACATGAAGTGTAACCTTTAAACTAAAAAATAAAGCTATCGTCTACTAGCCAACAAGGCTTTGTAATGTGATAGGCAATCCTGTTTTTATTTTGATTTGCCATGCCTCAGTGGCTAGAAAACTGATTTAAATAGTTTTTAAATGGTGGCAAAAACAATGCTATTTTTGTGTGAATATGCCCGATTGTTTTATTAAATAAATAGACCTAGGCTACGTAAACTCCTGAAAGTGCTTTTGCATAACGGGGGAGTGAAATATTGGAAAGCACAGGCCATTATAGATGAATGTGACTGGTAGGAGGAAACTTCGATCTATAAATCTCTGCATTGGTCTCAAACGGTGATGTTTAGTTTGGAGTCTCAGACGAATATTTCTTTTCTGTGAGAAAACTTGTGGGGAACTTTGGTGAGACAAGATCCAGAAACAGAGGATCCTCTGAGCCAATGTCCGGTCAACTTTTAGACATGGATATTAACCAGACCGTCTCATTCTCAGGACTCACACGGCGAATTAATGCACCACTATAAACTCCCGCTTTGTTCTTCTTAAAACAGGGTACAGAATAAGACTAAAATATGCCCATGTTTGGGACAGGTCGCTCAATTTAGTAACAAATGGGTTAATAGCCTAAATAATAGTAAATAATATAATATTGTCTGCTAATATTATATAATAATAAGAATGGCCTAACATAACATAAGGCTCTGATACGTGCGCTAATTGGTTAAACCAAACATGAACCCCTGGGCTTATGGCTGAGGAGAACACACTTATTAATGGAAATGAATGGAAACGTAAACAGGGTGTTTGCGTGGAGACTGCAGTGATAGCTTCTCTGGCCATTTCCTGTGGCTCCTGCAGCGGTAGGACATACCTGGTGTCAGCCTTAAGTGCTGCGAAGTCACTCGTGTAAATAGTGCTGGCGACAGCGCGGCGATGCCTGAGGACGCGGCCTGGACATGACTGCCCTGACAGGCTGTGATCGCTATCTGCCGCGTCCAAAGATAGCAGCTCAGTCTCTTCTTAGACAAGGTCTCGCCTATAGTCTATGCATCAGTGGACCTCCAAATGGACCTCAGCAGATCTTGAATACAATTTAATAAAATATAACAAAAAAATACAAATAAATGAGTGTGTCACTCAAGATCAGACTCAATTTTTTTTATAATTACCGATATTATTATTATTATTATTATTATTATTATTATTATTATTATTATTATTATACTGTAATAATATAAATATTATAGTATAATATAGTACTTATTAATAATATTAATCATAATAGACGCCTAGGTAGGCCTAGTAGTAGAATAGCCAAGTAAAAGAAGCCCATCTCTGAAAGAGTGAATTTATACTAAATCTATAATCTATACTAAAATGCCTGTCCCTGTCATTAGCCTAGTCAATTAATTCAGGTGCACATTAGAAATGTTTGCCCACATAGGGGCGCTGGTGAACTGCTATAAAAACTAAACAAATCTTTGCCGAAAGTTGTGTATTAAATATGAGCATCAAAGAATTGAGTTCAGACTGTCAGACTTTTACGCACGAATACCAAAACGTGATTCCCAGTTCTAACTGAATACTCACCACACATTTTAACAATTTACCCAGGCTATATGCCTCGGTTACCAAAAACAAGCCACTTGATAAGCCGCTCACTTAATAAGCTGCTTACCTGCTCATCTCAAACTGTGCATGACATGTGCAGTTGGGCGGGACAAAGGAGGGTCTTTAGCAAGCCAATAAAAGTCAGGCTTGAATGGTAATTACGTGGAATATTTTATTAGCCTTGGCAGTTTTCTTCTCACAGATGATGTTATCACTTTAGCCCGGACAATTACCCTAATTCGCTGCATGAAAAAGCAAGAGACATCAGCAAATGAGGTAGCATTTTCATTATGACGATTACTTTTTCAACATTTTCGATGAAGCATATCCTCACCCCTGAACATGAAGATGGAAAGAAGACCGCGGAAAATCTTCGCATCGAGAGGAGTTCGACTTCTTCACACACGCTCCACGGCAGGAGGTCCAGAGGATGCTGCAGCGGGGAGGCCGCGCAGGA
The DNA here is from genome assembly GCA_030686955.1 of Odontamblyopus rebecca. NCBI lineage: Eukaryota > Metazoa > Chordata > Actinopteri > Gobiiformes > Gobiidae > Odontamblyopus > Odontamblyopus rebecca. Next base: position 20,678,542 of record CM060662.1, on the reverse strand, counting down.
GGACCCTGCAGACGCAGGTGGTGAGTACGCTGTACTGTTTGTTTGGAGTTTAGAGATTTTGTTATAGCCTGTCACTGAAAAGTCATTCACGTTTGTGTGGTCAGAGCCGATATAAAAAGTAAACTCTGAATTTAGTTTAAGCCTAGACTTGCAATGAGCAACTGTGTTTTGTTGAGGCCAGATTGTAGGATAGGATAAAGATAAAGCTTCCTTCCTGTCAAGAAAGTTTAATTTTGTGCTCACACTGACTACGACTTCTATTGTGTGTGTGTGTGTTATAGACCTTCCATTTTCATCTAGGAGCCCTCAAGATGGAGAGCATCGCCGGAACGCACTTATTTTATCCACGGAAGCACAATCCAAGTCAGGATCCAAGAAACGCTCCAGAGCGGCCTTTTCCCAAGCGCAGGTGTATGCGTTAGAGCGCCGCTTTAACACGCAGCGGTACCTGTCCGGACCCGAACGGGCCGACTTAGCAGAGGCCCTAAAGCTCACAGAGACGCAGGTGAAGATCTGGTTTCAGAACCGAAGGTATAAAACCAAGCGACGGGAGACCGTGACCGAGCCGGGTGCATGTTCACCCCGGAGAGTAGCGGTCAGAGTGCTGGTGAGGGACGGCCAAGAAGCGCATATGATGACCGTGCCAATGTACAATACGCACATGCACCCTCAATTCTACCAGTGTCACCAGTGTGCGCAATGCTGCCGCCAAACCTTGAGTCCTGAATGGGTGCGGTACATGCTAAACTCTGAAGTAAACACCTTCCGACGGGAGGATTCTTGGTTTTAGTGTTTTTCTTGACTGTTCACCGGAAATATTGTGTTCTAATTGACCTATGTTTGTTATTTCGGTCTGACCAACATTTAACATAAATCTAGCTTGCAGCATCAAAAACAAATCAAACAAAACAACCTGTGTGGTTCAAATAGTAAATGTCACATTAATAATCTATTCTCATTCAGCCTTCAAGGTTTGAATAGGAGTTCTATTGTTCACTAATGGGTGGTGTTGTAATTTAAGAAAGCTGTGAAAGGGTTGCAACTTGTAGCCCTACTTCAAAGTTTCAAATGAAATAATTGTAATTATCAAGTATGTAGTGAAAACCAATGATCCAAACCTAATGTCTAAAATGTATTTAAATATGCGAAAACTATGGCAGAGAATATCATAACTAAATTCTACCAAGGTAGCATATTTAAGTCCATCCATCCAACCATTTTATACTTTAAACCCTTTAACTGAAGTTTCCTCTATGAACTGCACAAAAGCTATTTGTTAAAGATGTTTATTTTTTCTTCAAAAGAATGAAGAATTATTTGAGTAATCTATATTATCTGTATCAAAATGGTTATATTCTTTATATTAAAATGAAATGTAATTAATATTAATTGTAAGAATGTAAATAACATTCTTTGATTTGCATGAATCAAATGCAGTTCTTGAAATGGTGCATCTTGTATGTCACAATCACATAAGCATACAGTGTATTCAGTCTGTCCACTCATGAACTTAACAAAGCATCTAATCACTGTAGAAGTGTTCTTTTGAGTAAAAGGAGAAATGATTTCCTGTTGTCTTTGAGCAGAGGAATGTTGAGGGTGAGGCCTGCAGAGTAAAATAACTGTACGTACCTGATCTGTGCTTGGCTGCACTTTTAAAACCAACATCTATTGACAGCGCATTCTCAGGTCTGCTGAGGAGCAATTATGAATTTATTTCCGATCAGCCTTTTGTGTCAGGAATTATTGTCAAGAGGCCTGTTGATTTTACTAATGCTCTCTTAATAAATGTGCTGCCTGCTTTGAGACTAAGTCAAAGTGATTTATAACAAAATGTATGGGAAACACCTCACAACAGTGCCATTTGAACCAAGCTAACTATTTACTCGATAAAAGAAATTATTTGAATTTTCTGACAGCACAAGTTAGTAGTGTGTTTTCTTAATGCATTTGCTGGACTCCTAATCCTACCCAGAGGACTATTTAGGATGGCTACAGAAACTATTAGTAGATGGTATCAGAGTTTGGAGGAATGTAAACATTTACAGTGAAACTATAAGACTGGGCTCCCCTTGGGCAGCACACATCCATCAGTGTGACCCCATCATCACTACAGTGGTACGAATTATACTGATCTACACAACATGAGAGATGTGGAGAGGTTCATTTAACCAAATATGCCAATTCATTTTCTACATGTTAAGTTTAGTTTATTTGTTTATTTATCAGGAACAATGCACATAAAACGTTGAGCTACACAAAGAAGTCATATGTTTGTGCCAGGTTATAGCAAAATGGCTAATTTCAACCTTCAGTCCCTGGACAGGTTGATGCTGATAAATGGCGTACATGCCAATTATAATTAACAGTGTTATCACATCAGACATTTGCCAAAATTTACATATTACTTGACAAATCCATACCCTGTCCCTCAGCCTCTTTTATAGGTGTGTGCTTCGCAAAGCTGTGTGCAACTCAATTAGTCACAAAAAACTTTGTCTTGTGTTTATTTTGCTGTTTCTTAAACAAATTAAAAACTTTACTTTAAATGTTAAGGTTTTTAGTCTAGATAATATCAATAATCACAAAATCATGCACAAGAATCATAATTTTGCTAAACCATAAAATCTTTTTAATAATTCTAATAATCACAGAGCTTTATATTTGACTCTATATTGTATTACTTACCAAATCCTGTTCACCAGAGGTACCGGTGCAGTGTACTTCTCCAGGTATGTGCGAGCAGGACCAGAGGTCAGTGGGGGGATTATAGGGGACAGAGAGATGAGCCCACCCAGTCCAAGCACATCAGGATCCCCGTCTGCACTGGCCATTAGGAGAGCTTTACTGAGGAGTCTGAGCGGATTTACCTATTATTAAGAATAAATAAATAAAAAAGAGGAATATGTTTCCTTCAAAAAGCATGTACATAATTTCATCATTGTGTAGAACAGGGCTTTCTATATTCTTGTGATGATAAAATGTCCAGTCTGAGATGCACACTCATTATTGTGAATATTTTTACTATTCAGTGAATGATTTACATTAACAGTATCTTAGTTTTCTTCATGAAAAACATGCTACAAGAGAAAAAACAAAAGCACAGTATCCAATCTCCAGCTGCCATTTGACTTCTCTGTCACACTGGAGCCACTAAGTCTGTGCAGTGAAGTGCCTTAAAAGCGACTGGCCAACACAGCTGTCATTTACTGTTTTATACTGTGCTCTATGAAAAGAGGGGTGATAGGATTCTGAAGCTCCCTGAGCTAGAAACAGAGCAGGGCTGAGGTGCAGCTTTACCCAAGTCCACTTGAACCACTGCTCGCCTGAAAGGTTATTATGGAAAGCGATGCCCCATACTGAACCATAAGACCCTGCCTACCGCAGTTTTAAGTACCTTGGAGGTTAAACTTGAGACCTATGCTTTTCAGTGTGTGGCTGGGAACTTCCCTTTGAAACCTGTCCATTTAGCACCTTAACAGTTAATGTGTTCATAAACAAGGCTATTTCAACTTCACACTGTAATGTAAAATAGCTACCCTTAAAAATGAGCAAGAAGTCTTCCAAACTACTACTTCGTAATCCCATAAAGACATAAACATATTCCTCAAAAACTGGATGGTGGAATTCAAATGTTTTAATTAACGCTGATAGGAGAAGATAAGACGAGCAGTGAGCAGCTCCTATGAGAAAACCCATACAGAAGTACTGAGGCCCCACTTAGACCTCTCAAACCTCCCTACAACTCTCCCTGCTCTGTCCAAGTTTCAAAGCATTTTTAGCTGTATCTGCACCAAAAACATAATCATTCCACTTAGCTCTTCTCATTATATCTCTTCAACTCTTAGGTAGGATAGTCCTGATTAAGATGAATAGAAGAATAACATGGACAATATTGTGAGAAGCAAGCAATATACCCTATTGTGTAGCCTATATTTGGGAAGCATGTGCCATTTTGACAATGTAAAATAATAAATCAAGAGTATGACGAGAGATGTAGTTTAGACGTAAAACTGGACAGATGCTCCAAGGCATAGCACTAACTTTCTTGACAGGAAGGAAGACAGCTTTCTTTCAAGATCAAGTTCAAAGGGCAGGAGGCCTGTTTCTTCAGTGTCCCTGACTGCACCTGTGTTCATCACGTGCACGTGCACATACGCACCCACAGGAGAAGTAGCGCCTCCACTGCACTGACAGATAGCTTCAGTTTTAATCTGAGGCAGTGACCAGGGAGCTCTGCTGGGTCTCCATAGGCTGTGTATTTGTGCTATGTGTTTGGGAGAAAAAGACCTTGGTCTCATTTTGTCACAACATGTGGACAGAAGGAAGAGCAGAGGAGAGAAAGTAGTGCACACCTGCATTGATGTGTAACAATACTGCAGTTCATCACACTTCAGTCCCAAAGGCCCCAGGCATCATTAGACAAGTGCGTGTTTGGGTTTTACTCCTTTGATCATGACTGAATTAGCCCTAAGTACGTTTCAGTCTGAGGTCCACGCCTTCTGCAACAATGGAAGCATCTTCATCCAAAAATGTTTTTTTGGTCATTTGAGGTTTGCATCCTCAGATGTCTTTGCCTGGCTTTGCACCGTCTCTTTAAACTGCTCGCCTGATACATTTTTTTCACTTCTCTCATAACAGGTTTATGAATAAGATATAAGTCTAGCATTATTTTATGTTATTATATAAGAACAGAGAGCAAAACTTGAGGCTCAGAGGCAAAGCTCTAACTAGCTTATTGGAGCAGCTGTTTTTTGAGTGAATATGTATGTGTTCATAATTACCTTGTAGCCTTGGTGTTGGTGGTGGGAAGAATTTCTTCTCTCCAGCCTGTTCTGTAAGTGTTGACAGGACATCTTCCCCCGCATCACTTTCTACAGCACATGAGTGGAGACATTCAAGCCACAACTGGTACAGTAGGCTACATGCATGATGCTTTGTTGTTTTAGTACAAGAGTTACAAAAAGTGTAATTCACGTTTTATCACTCAGAGCAATGAACATAAACCCCAAGACAAGATACTGATGGTTTAAATCTCATTAATTTACATTCCTGAAAAGGTTCACTTTTTTATATCTCCCTAAATGGAGATGATTTCATAGGGAAAGTGGGAAATAAGTGTCAACCTAGACAAATAACCTTTAAATTAAAAAAAAAAAAAAAAAGATGGCAGATAGCAGGGTTGGTTGGTGAGAGTTAGCACAGTGTTGCACAGTGTAGTATACAGTTGGTTCCTCACCTCATCTTTTAGATTTCATGAGAGAAAAACAGTTGACATTATGAAGCACTAGTGCACCACTCACTAATTCAAACTCATTGCTGCAATCATCATTTGGCCTAAAATATGGAGAGAGAATGACAAGAAAAGCAACCCGAGTCATAAATGTCCAGATAAGAACAGCACACAGGTGCATGAGGTAGTCCTCCAAGCAATCACATTCCCAAGTATCCATAGTGTGAGCAGGGTTTGTGTGTGCAGAGCTTACAGAGCTTTTGTGCTTGAACTTCAAGTTTAATAGCAATGGATTATAATAGACTAGATGCCGCAAGGGTAAACAAATCTGGTTTAGCAGCACCTTATGATAAATGGAAAATTATGTGTTTCAGTGTATATAATTTTATTAGCTTTATATTACAAAACAGTTTTAAAACAACTGAGACAATTTAGCAGACAATCCTTTTACTTGGCTACATTTAAAGTAGGCTATTTTTTTCAGGCCTTGAATCACTCAAGTACAATAATATTTGTAAATTGTTACAGTTGGTCGCCGAGTGGCCATATTGTCAGGTGTAGTCTAATAATAATCATTACTGGTAGTTGTTGTAATTTCTAAGTCCACTTATTTCCAATATTTGTTTTACTCTTGCACAAATCATTTCACCTGAGTACCTTTCATTCCATGATGGCTTTATTGTTATTTCAAAGTGAGTCTTTATGCGAGTGTAATTGCTGGATTTGTATTGAGTGGCAGGAAAAGGGCAGGTACCATCAACAAAGTTAACAAAGGATTTAATTTCATTAAAACTTTAAGGACAATAGCGCAGAAGCTGAGAGAAAATAGATTCAAAACAGCCATTTGTCTTGTTGTGTCTGTTTATTCCGGTGCTTTTTATATTTGGTCGGCTAAAGTTAATGAGCTAATGCACAGGCTGCCAGATGGGAGTGCGCCAAAAGGAAGTGCCTTTGTCTGTGATAACTCATGCAACAGTTCAGAGGTTCTACATTCTATATTGGTCATTTTAAGAGTCCTCAAAAAAAATTATGGCCATATATTAGCAAATAATATATAGAACATAAAGATAAACTTGGTGCAGAGTAAGTGTAGTCTCAACTGTGGCATAATCAACTAGCCTTTCACACCTTAAATCAGCCAGTTATCAATGTATTCTTAAGAGTTATAGTTTGTGATTTAAGACACAGAAGATTAGGGCATGACTGCATTTAAGCAATGTTAACAGTGTTGTGGGTCAAAGTTGAGTTTGCACCTGGGGTTAAGACTAAACAACTACACCCAAGCAGCTTACATGATATACTACTGTATATTTGAATCACACACAGTGCACTCATCTCTCTGCTCACCCACTGCAGCTCAAAAATAATTCTTAAAAGCAGATCAAATCCACTGTGCATAATTTATTAAGCCAGTGCAATTCAGTGTCAGAAACAAAGATGGCTGAAAAGAATGACAGCTTCAAAATTCCACTAACACAGGATACAAAGTATTTGAAAATTCAGTAGTGGCTCACAATAGTATCTTTGCAATCAATTATAAGCCAAAGAAACCACTGTAACACTGCTGTAGGTCCTGCCAAATGTGAGCATAAAGGTAAAAACGGCATAAGGATTAAGTTGTTCCTATTATAGAAATAGAAAAAAATCAATGTTTTTCACTCACAAATTGTGTTGCATTAGCTTTCTCTCTTTAATTTTCTACTAATTAATTCACATTTATATTAGATGTGTAAATAACCATAGGCTTTGGATTTGTCTGTGTTTACCACAAAATCTGGAGGTTCAACTGTGATGGCAAAGCTAATACACAAATATAGTCTATTACTGCCCTCTGCTGGAACAATATACAACTTTTAAGCTTGTGCGTGTTTGAACAATGTTTGAACAAATGTGCGTTTAGAATGACTTACAGACACCAAAAACCTAATACTGTGCAAATGATTTCTTAGCCAAAAAAACTCATTCAGGTTTGTGTGAAACAATGGTGCCTAACATGTTTTCATTGGCTTTACCTGAGAGGGGAAGAACAGCTAATACAGATTACACTGATAGTTTGAGGGAACAGAAACTGGTTTACATCTCTGCCTCTAGATGTGTCTGTGTTCTCCTCTTGTCATGCTGATGTTTAGTGAGTCCATACTTGAAGAACTCATAAACTGACCAGCTGATTGCTGTTGAGGGCATTTGGTAAATGACTCTCGCCTGTACGCCTTTGAAGAAGCCCTTCAGGCCGCCCAGCCTATAGACCGTCCGGAAAGCATGAGCTAAGCCTGAGATGTGTCTGTGGGCACCTTGGCCTTGACCAGGGCCTTGGCCAGCGGACATGGAGTTGACGGCCAAGGACTCCTGTGTGTTGAGCAGGGTCTTGCACACATCCAGGGGGGTGGTCACTGCAGCTGCGATGGCACCTGCCAGCGCACCTGACAGCATGTGAGAGGAAGGGTTGTACTGTCTGTGGGGGTTGAGCCGCTCCTGGAGATACTCGTATGTCATGAAGTGGAAAGCCTGGAAGGGCACGTTCATAGTGAGCTGAGTAGTGTAACTGCGGTAGAACGCAGCGGAGCCCTCTTTCTGCCACACAGCACCAATACAGTCCAACACGCCCCGGTATGGAGAGTTGTACATCTGCATGCGCTGCTTCACCACTGCAAATAATAAAAGAGATTAAGGAATGACAAAAATTAGAAACATCTTTCTTCAAACTTCTGCACCAATTTCCAATGGTTACAAAAACCTGATACATAGCAGAATCCCAACTGCCTTAACATGTCTATGTGTCCGTTTTTTAATCACTGACAGGAAGGTATGAGTATTATTATTATACCTTCAGCAGGATTCATTATTGCATCATGAAGCAGTGTGGCCACGCACCCAGCAGCTCCTTAATAAAAAAGAAAACGAGTGGTAAAACACAAGGAACACAGTTAAACCCATGATGTGGATTCTACAATAATCTATTGACTGGATGGAAACACCAACATATCGTATTTATGTAAGAGTAAATATTTTAATACCACAGGAATTCATGTGGGAAAGAGGACATACCCATCTTTCCATTAATTTGGTAAAAGAAATGACTACAGGTAGAGAATATATGGTTATCTGAGGTCAACTAAGGTCTCTGGCTGAACTGAATGTGTGATACTTGTCACTTGAGCCTGGTACTTTGTTAGTGCATCAACAACTTGGCACCGAGATGGCACAACGGATTTGATAACCAACGTAGGACAGGCAATACCTGCTCTATAAACAGAAAACACTTAGTCAGCAGCAGATTGTAGAAAGTGCATGGCCATGTTTGCTAATACTGTAGTATTTTGTAGTCAAGTTAATAGACAGATGTCATAGATTTTGTGTACTTCTTGGTGTATGGTACCATTAGCCAAATGACTGTTAGCTCCTGGGTGTATGAAATCACTGAGAGTCCTTTTGAGTTTCTCATAGCTGGCAAAGTATAGAGCATGGGCAGGTCCTGCGCCAATAGCTGTTGCATTCAGCCCCCTCATTGGCCGCCACAGCCCCTCTGTGGCTATGATCCGTCGAAGAGCGTCCATCACATTTCGATATCGAGCAGCTGGTTCAGGCTGAAGGCTCTGCATACGTGTCTGAAAACAAGAAACAATTATGGGGAAGGGTCAAAATGAAGTAACACAATTTTGTATTGCCAAAATGTGGTGTGGGGCATTGTATGTGTCGTTTGTACATGCATAATTCAATTGAAGGAAGTGTGGTATTACAGGATCCCAAGGTCTCAAGAGGACAGAAATAGTGGTCCTGAAAGCCTATTGCTCCACTAACTCTAGCAGCTTTTCTCTTCTTCTTTTGATACACACGCAGGCAAAGTTAATAATTTATGTACTTGAACAAATATAGTCCATCCGTAACAAATTATCACTACATATGTGCAACATACAAAATTGTTCTGAAAGTTACTTCGCATCTGGCATGCAAAAGATTTATGTTTATGTAGCTTCATTGTGTTTACAGGTGTATAAGACATGGATGGAGAGAGGGTATAAAAGCCTGACAACTGACAGGAGCAGCTGGGCATGCTGCACTTGTGGATGAGATGTTCATGACCAAATAAGATCTTTTGAGCGGCTCTTTAAGGGGAACTGCTCAAAGTGAATCTCAAGAAATTGACACTATAGTAGACAACACTAACAGCATTGTGCACTAAAAGTATTTGTCACTGTTTAAAATGTGATAAAGATGTCCTTAAATGTGTTGTTACATCATCTATAATATGACATTTTATGAATTAACTATGAGCTAATGAAGGGAAACTAAAATAATGTCCGTGAAATAGTTGAATAATTTATAGGCTGCTCACCATTACACAGTATTTGAATAAGCAGTATGAGGTTTGTTTTGAAGATCCACAACTCCATACATTTCTGCTTTAAGGGCTTGGAAAGCTTCTACTCTCCTCTGATGGTTTAGTTGCAGTAAACTCAATTGTTTTGTTTGTGTCGGGTGTACTTTTACCACCTTAATCATATATATGTGTAGTCCGTAGATTATTGGTTCCTATATTTATAACTGCAAAGCAGTTACAAAGTAATGTGGTGCCATAGCTTCTGCTCATGAGTTACTAAGCACAGGCACTAGCTGACCTTGTCCACTACCAGCAGCATGTTAGCACACCGCACACTTGTTAGCATGCTATGCTAATAACATGCTGCATTGGAGCCGCTGGGCCTGATTTTGAGAAGGTTTGCATGATCACAGGAGATCCGAGGCCGTATCTCAGCCACTTTATGGAATTACCTTGACACAGTCAACAGGAAACATAAGACAGTGCTCCATGATCCCTGCCACAGCTCCAGCCAACATGTGAGTCCTTGTGGAAGCGCCCTGTGGCAGCCCCTCATAGTCTGGCTCATGGTCCTCGGTTTGTTCTGCTGCAACACGGATTATATCAACAGTCTGAAATTCCGTCTCCCCGCCGATTCGGGGTGTCAGAGACCCAACAATGCTTTCCGAAACTCCCCAAAACCTGCCTCCGAGCAAACGGACTTCTGTCCCTGCCGAGGCACCAGCAACCCCGGGGTCCCAGTCTGGCGCCTCCGCTGTCATCCGCCGCTTCCTTGCAAATCCATCGGTTTCCATGTGAACACCGCGGATATGTTCGGACCAAAGACAGTGCGTTGTGAAATTAAGGTTTTACATTCCTCTCACTAGTTAAAATCTCCAGCTCCCACTGTCACAGCTCAGCAGGGGAGGCCCGGGAGTCGCTCAAACATCCTGCAAAGTCGCGCAGGAGGCCGCGATCAGGAAGTAAAGTCTGATTGGCTATAGTAGTCAAACTGTGGGCTGTTATTGGATGACACACATGCTACTCACTCAAGAGGACCAAAGGACTTCACAGACCAGAGACTGTGCAGTATAGGAGACACATCATGGGCTGTAAAACAAGAATAAAATAGGCAACTTTCCTGCAAAGCTAGTGGAGATTTTATAAATATTTCATAGACAACCTAGACCTATTTTAGTGAGAGTATTGTTGATTTATTTCAAAAGATTTGATTGATTCTTTTTTTTTTTTTTTTTTTACATGTGTTGTTTTGGATCTCAAACTTATTGTCTAATATTTGAGGTAGGCTCATCTGATCTTATGATCTTGTAAAAGTATGCAGACATAACTTCCACTTAGCTCAGTAAAATTGCACTTGCTAGCATAAACAATGAGATCATGGCAATAATCCTGTCTCTGGTGTTAATCAAATTTTTGTGATTTGAAACAAAGCCAATTATTAAAATGTCTGTCACAATTCACTTAGAGATTTAGAGATCAAAGTAACTCCTTCAGTTGGCTATTTGTCCTACTTACATACAAAATCCTCCTGTAAAAGTACACATTTTACTTAAGCCTGTTTATAAATGCGGTGAAGGCTGACTATTATTATTATATTATTGTTCCAATTGCTAAATGAATGTGAATTCAGGTTAAGCCAATGTCTACTGCCTTTATAAGAAATAAGATAAATACCACTTGTCAAGTAGATAAATTGCATATGAATGGCCCCTCATATAATATTTCCTGGTAAATAATTTTAATACCAGCGATTAACAAGAAAGTATAGTTTTTGACAAGTTTCATTTCTTCGCCATAGCATGAAGGCAGCATTATAAATAAGACATACATTGCATCTGTTTATCCTATGGCCTATGTATCACCTTAAACTACTATCCAAATTGTCATCAAGCATCAAAAGTATTTTACATAGAAAATTAGGTAGGCCTAAATGTGTCTTTTTTTTTTACAGGCAGTGTTAAGCATAATTGAGTTTTCCACTTTTAATGCCTGGGAGAGCATTCATAGGTCATAGTGTTGAATTTCTGCCGACAAAGGGGAATGAAGCGTTAATTTCTGCTTACAAGAGCAAAATATCATACTTGTGATCTAGTTATGGTTGATTGTCTGTTGTCCGCAGACATTCCAAATAGGAAAACCAAGCGGGCGCTACATTGGGATCATTTCTCTTCCCTGAAACTAATGCTCCTCTAATACACCAGGGGAGTGGCTTAAGAAGTCTAGAAGGAAACCCTAGCTCATTATAGTGCCGCATTTCATTGCTTTCACCACGTGAGTGCTCAATCCATACCAGCCAGAGGAGTTGTTTTACACTGTCTAAGCAAAATAGATCACACTAAACATCAAGAGGATAAGACTGGCAACTAATTAGATTATCTGATCAGTATTTTGTATGTTTTTGCAATAATTGGCATCTGTCTGCTCTTGCCCGGCTGTTTAAACTATAAAATGCACAGCTGTCTAGGTTATTGATGCTTTATAAGCACCACTATACCAATATGATAACTTCAACAACAACACTAAAGGAACCATTTGTCTTAAGAGGCCATCCTTAAACTCTTAGACATGCTCTTAGCCCTAGGTTTTCTCATGACACAACACCCGACTTAAAATATACTAATCAGAAAATCAATTAGCATATTAATGCATATATTATATACATTTACAGTCTCAATTTTAGGCTTCTGTTCCATGCACTAAGATGCAGGTTTAGTTTAGTTAAAACTTTGTCACTTCCTAGCCTTCTCACACTGGGAAGAGTAGACTATAACCAAACATTTCCCAGAGTCACTGCTATTTTACAAATTACAGTAAAATATTCACATTTTCAACAATACTGGAACATTTTCATTAAACTACAGTTTACTGTACATTTCCCAAGGTAACTTATCAAAAACACATTGTTCTGTTCTGGAGTTGTCTCACCATAAGAAAAAGGTCAGTGAAATCCTTTATGGTATAAGAAATTCTTGACCAAACACATGTAGATTAGTCCACTAAAAAAGGTGGCGTGGCAAAAGCTCTCAAAACTTTTAAATATATCTATGTATTTCACCCATACTTCACTCACAATTAACTGCATGGATGTTCATGCAAAAACAACTATTTATGCAGAAAAAAAGTACTAAGAAACTGTGTATTTATGTGTAAATATTTAGATTAAGTCCCAAATCATCAGCTAACTTACATCAAAATATTTTCAACTGTCCCACATAAATCCTTAAAATCAAAATAAAATAATCAGTCAACTATTACAAATTATGGTCGATTTACACACCATCGACTGATTAATCTACTAAATAAAAGGCCTAAGGCCTAGTGTTTTGTTTAACTGACACATGAGTAATGCTTTATTATTAGTCTGTTTTCATCTCCAAAGCTCAAAATGATCTGATCCCGCTTGTGATGTCATGAAGCTGTAGTTAACAGCTACATTTTACTTTTTGTTCAGTAGAAATGGGCATTTCCAGGTCTGAAATTATCCAAATGATTCTAGTGAAGGTATACGGAGTTTTAAAACAGAGTGCAGCACATTACCACATATCAGGAGAAACAGAATGTTTTCTGTAGAAGAACTCAGCCTAAATATGCAGGGTTTGTGTTAAACATGTGTGAATGAAACAAAACACAACTCCGGGTATGTTTGTGATAAGGAAACAAAATTATAACATAGATCAGAAATAGGACCCTGGAGTAAATATTTGAAATTAACTTCTTTTCTTTATAGTATAGTTTAAATAAGTGTTTAAACAATTAATCAATTTATTTTTTATTGTATTTAGACTATTGTTAAAAAGGTTATCCTGCTTTTTTTTAGATGCATGCGGTCCACATGATGTTATTACTTTTATGTAAGTGTCTGTGAGCCATTCGACAATTTTTCATTCAACTGAAACTCATTGTGAGTGAATAGTAATCACAGGATTTGATTGTCCAACTTGAGCCTGTGTATATGTTCAGCATGCCATGTTCCAATATTTTAAATGTTGTAGCGAGGAAGTTGTGATGATATTTATTGTGTAATTGTTTGATGATTTGCATTTTTATATTGGTGGGTTTCAGATGACATCACAACATTCTATAAATGAATAATAATTAATACAAATGGGGTCTGCTAAAATTAATATTGTTCTAATGTAGATTTGTGTTGTAATACAGTGATTCCTTAAGTGTTGTCACTCACAGAAATGATCAGTTTCAACAGAATTTACTTTTTAGATATTTCATGTATTGCATATGACATCATAACATTCCAGCAACTGAAAATCACCAATAAAATACATTTTGAAAAGCATTATATCTTTTAACTTAAAGGTTTATGATCTCCTGACATAAGAAACAATGGTGACAAAAATTATAATGAGTGTCGCAGAATGCTTTTGTGATACATTAAAGAAAAACATTACATATAGGCCTATTCAGATTTTTTATTGTTAAGACATAAAAAAATCTCCATTAGTCTGCATTTTTTGTTTTTATTGTTTAGTTGCATTTGTATTGTTATTTTAAAAATAAAAATTAACGCTCCAACTAGAGGTTCTTGGTTGCAGAATGTCCACAGTTATTAGAACAACAGTGCCATCTGGCGGCGACTTTTTCATTTTTTTTTTTTTTTTTTTTATTCGTATACGCCTCACAGTACTCCTGTCCTGAGAGTATCAACAACATGCTCCTCTAATGAGAAACGCAGCCTGTGTTACCTTCAAGTCCAAGGTTCATCTGTTTTAACGGCTTCTGAAACCTGAGTTAAACGTTTTGCCAAACCGAGGTGCGATCAAAGTCTAGTCACTGTTACTGCTGCTGCTGTAGGCCTGCAGCACGGCTTGGATCCAAACTTTCTCTTATTGCCATGGCTGTAGCGGCGTGCAGTAAAGGCAAACGAGCCGCGGAGTCCCTGACCAGGGCTTGCTCTACTTATAAACTCAATGCCTTAAAGTCGCAATATGATGCGCTCGTCATCGGAGGAGGTAAAGTGATTGTAGCAAACACAATATTTAGCCTACATCTCAGAATCTTTGCACGCTACATTTTTGCACTTTCTGCTCAATGACCCTTGCTATTATGTGCAGGTCACAATGGGCTGGTGGCGGTGAGTTGGCGTATGTAAGTGATTCTACTCAAGTTGCAAGGCGATTCAAAGTAACTTGCTTTGTGTTATTCACTACTTAGGCCACATACCTTCAAAAAGGAGGAGTGAAGACTGCAGTTCTGGAGCGCAGGCATGTTCTGGGAGGCGCTGCTGTGTCTGAGGAAATCTTCCCAGGTATTGCAGGACCTGGGCCTAATTTTTCCTAACTTAACTAACCTTCACAGTTTGAATCATGCACAGTGAGTGAGCGTTTTGCACAGTGAGTGTGTTTTGTGCAGGCTTCCACTTCTCACGATGCTCATATTTGCTAAGCCTATTACGACCACACATCTACAAAGATCTGGAACTCAAAGTAAAATTTAAGACTTAACTAACCAGTGATAGCCTACACAAATAATCACACACGCAAATAAAATGATCTCTTTATCTATGTGTCAGAAACATGGTTTGAAGGTATACATAAGGGACCCACATGCTTTCACCCCCATGCTGGAGGAAGGAGTTCAAGGGGCTCCTCCAAGGTCCTTAACCCTGGGCTCTAATCTGACTAAGAACCAAGAAGAAATCGCAAAATTCTCCCAAAAAGATGCAAAGGTAAACAAGTTTGTTAATATACAGCATTAATAATGTTCATAGTCATCTAATGATTGTGTTTCTTCAATGCCAGGCATATGAAGATTTTATAATATACTTGGAGAAACTGGCAGACTCCATCCACCCACTCCTTGATGCACCTCCTGTTAACATTCCAGGACTCACTGTGGGCTCACTATGGAAGCGGCTTGCTGCTACCAAAACACTGTTGCCTGCGATCAAATGTGGTAGGTTCACCTTAAAAGAGCATTGTGTAACTTTTCTGGTCTGCTTTTCTCCATGGACATGTCATTGCTTTGTCTGGAATATTTGACAGTTTGGTATTAACCCTTTCTATTGTCATGGTAAGCAAATCATACCAAGATGCAGGTCTGTGGAGAGGCAAAACTGCTCACAGTCAGAATGCCTGTTTTTCTAGGTATTTTTGAGCTATACCACCTATATATAAATAAATGCAAGGTAGAAGTACGTAAAGTCATATTGTGGAACATTCCAGGCAGATCAATGACATATCCATAGAAACAAGCAGGTGATGGACCCCCAAAGTGTGTGTGTTATAAAGCTATATATTGATTAAACAGGCTTAATGCTGGGTCGAAGCATTCCCGACTTTTATAACATTGTCACAGCACCTGCACTCAAGGTTTGTTACCCGCACAAAAATGTATTCATCTGATTAGAAAAAATACTCACTTGATTATTTATTTTTGTAGATACTCAATCAGTGGTTTGAGTCTGAACCTCTAAAAGCAACATTAGCCACAGACGCTGTCATTGGAGCTATGACTAGTCCTAGTAATCCTGGCAGTGGGTGAGTAGTCCACACAAATACACAGTGACTATAACGATTCTCATATAATCTTCTTCAATTCTTAGGTATGTTCTTTTGCACCATGTCATGGGTGGGTTGGAAGATGAGAAAGGTGCCTGGGGTTATGTTGAAGGAGGAATGGGAGGAGTGTCAAAAGCTATTGCCAATGCAGCTACTTCATATGGCGTGGATATTTTTACTGAAAAGGTGGAATGAGGAACTGATCTATAATATTGTCATTTTAAAAACATTATTAATACTTCTACTGTTGACACTGGCAGGAGGTAGAGCAAGTTCTAATTGATCCAAACGGTGGAGCTAAAGGTGTTGTACTAAAAGATGGCACAGAGATTTATAGTAAAATTGTTTTATCAAATGCTACCCCGTATGTTACGTACAAGAATCTCACTCCACAGGTAAAAATACTAAGAGAAAATGTGCTAATTTTCTATAATGGAGAATTACACCTGTTTTGCTTTTTTCCCTTCAGAGTGCTCTCCCTCCTGAGTTTATCAAAGCAGTGGATCAGATAGATTACACTTCACCTGTCACAAAGATCAATGGTACGCTGTGATGTAAACGTTAACCTGCTCATTGCATCATACTACCTAGATACACCGCTATTACAACCACTTTACTAGTACATAAACAAGTATGGATACAGAGAAAATTATCACCTGAATCATTTTAGAACAGGGATGAGCAATTATTTTAATATGAATTCTATTTCTTTATAAAAAGCAGTAAATAGCATTGTTTTGACGCTGGTAAGAGTCTATGCTTAGACTAAGCAATGAAAAAATGCAGTTGCCTTACAAAAAATGTCATAAAAAACTTCTCTAAAACAAAAGCAATGCAGCTTAAGTCCATGCATGAGGAAAATTATAAAATATGTTTATTTTGTAATTCCAAATTAGCTTAAAGGGGACTGGTCAGAGTCAACCAAAGGGTCGTATGTGGCCCAGGTCTGTTTTAGAATGATCTTGATCTACTGATACTTTGCAGTGACATCAAGCTAGAGGTGTTCTACATGTATATTGTGTACTGACAGAACATTTAGAAGTTACCATGGTACAAACAATGCACACATTAGTACAGCACATTGTCAGGAGCCATGACTAAAGGTGAGCATGACTAAAATTGTGTATGACTGGAATAGGATGTCTGACAGACTTGTTTAACAGCACAAATCAGATCACCTAGTTCCATCCAAATCAGATCTTTAGCGTTAGATTGCATTGAATTAAAGCTCAGATTAAAGTCTAATTGAGTAACAGAGCTTCAGACAGAACATGCTTAGTTAGCATCACACCCTCAGCAAATGTTGATCAGCTGTAAAGTATCAATATCAGAACTAGTATAAAACAGCCATAATCTCCTAATTTAACTGCAGAAGATGTATTGTGGTCTGTTATAGTGGCTTTGGACAAGCTACCAAACTTCCTGGCAGCACCCACACCAGATAACAAACCTGGACCCCACCATCAGTGCTCCATTCACCTCAACTGTGAAAGTGTGGAGGTGTTGGAGACAGCCTACAAAGAGGCCATGAGCGGGCGGCCATCATCAAGGTATGAGATTTAACATGATACTTATACATGCATGAGTCTCTATAGAGCTTATCCTAAACAATAATGTTAGCTTTATCTCTAATTTTATGTTTTACCAGGCCAATGTTAGAGATGACTATTCCATCTGTACTGGATCATACTCTGGCTCCCCCTGGCTGCCATGTAATGTCATTGTTCATACAGTACACTCCATATTATATTGAGGGTCGGGAATGGACAAACCAAGAAAAAGAGACCTTTGCAGATACAGGTACAGTACCAAAAATAATTAATAAGTAGCCAAACATAAAACATGAACATTAACACAGTTTTACATTAACTAACATATGTATTTTTGTTTAGCTTTTGACTGGATTGAACAATATGCCCCAGGTTTTAAAAGCTCGGTGGTAGGAAGAGACATCCTCACTCCACCTGATCTAGAGAGGATCTTTGGATTAACAGGAGGGGTAATGTATTTAAAGGACAATCCAACTGTGTGTTCATTTGAATGTATGTTATTTGCGTGTGTAATGAACAGGGAAGTGACAGAAGTCTTCTGTCAGTCTCAGAGTGAGCTACTGCCAGATCAGCTGTAAAAAATAGTTAATCTTTACTGGCCCTTGCCCCACAACCCGCATGTCAGACTCAAAGTTCACATGAGTAAATTAACACAAACATGTACAGTTTGTCATCTATGTGTTGGCAGTGCCACCATGATTCAGTTACAGATGCAGAAAATACTGGTAAATGAAAAATAAATTAAAGTCTCCTTTGTTACAGAACATTTTTCATGGATCAATGTCACTTGACCAGCTGTACCTAGCACGACCATTGCCATATCTGTCAGACTACCGCTCACCTATTAAAGGGCTTTATCTATGTGGCAGTGGTGCCCATCCAGGTAAGATGTTTTATATCTGCTACAGGGTACTTAGGTACCTAAAACCCAAACTAAATCTGTAGCAGTTAAGCCAGCAAAATTGTGACTTGTTTTTCCTTAACACTAAGTATGACTAATATGCTCTCATGTTGAATGTTATTTTTAGGAGGTGGTGTGATGGGATCTGCAGGTTGGAATGCAGCACTCACTGCCATGGGCGACTTAAAAAGTTCATAATTATTATTCTATGTGTAATGTTAACATCTAATTACCATATGCAAATAAGCTGTATCAAATGCACAACTCCCTAAACATATTACAACATAGTACATGTCAACACACATACTGACTCATCTGCCAAAGACAATAACCATGATCTATTTTTTTTTAAATACATAGACTAATATTAATTACATATTTTTACATCGCAAGTCGTGCGATGTAAAATTATTAACTTTGCATGCAAGTTTCTAATGTAGGCCAGTTATTAATAAATTCATTATTATAAACAATAGGCTACATATTTATACTCAGTGTTTACCTATTTTTCAGTACAAAAATAAAATGTTTTCTATTATAAGCAGCAGCCTCTTTTTTCCAACGATACCTTTAATGTATCAAGTGTGACTAACAGCTATCCACAATGTTTGTAAATATAATTCGACTTAAATCCTAGGTGCAGCATCTTTAGCAGTAAAAGTGTACTGTGGCTTTAAGGCGCAGACTGGACCCTGCGCTGAGGAAGTTCACTTCACCACCACCACAGATTCCCGCAGATTCGATACTAGATTTTACCCAACAATGGCAAATAAAGCGGCGCTGCCATAAAAGCCCATCTGTACACCTTTGGGAGTTATTTGAGACGATAATGCTGGATGGTTGCGCTCATGAAATTCACCAGAGATATATGTTGGCTCTTGGGACTCGGGAGCGGTAAGAGACGAAGCAGGATTCATAACTTTACAAACTTTAACCCGAAGTACAACCCCAATGCGTTAGCTTAAGTTTGGGGCCTGTTCTGGGAGTTTCCCCCACACTATTTGCATTATCATTGAGTGGTTTGTAATGGTATTTTTTACATTTCTGTCCAATGGTTCGTATGAGTTCTTGGTGAAACAATGAAAAGTTGCCCCATTGGCAGTTCCACCCTTGCTCTCTCGCCTCGGGCTTTATTTGGTGCGGGCAGCTCGGACCCACAGCAGCTCGCTTATGTTACACATTACGTTAGGAACACAGTCTGTGGTCACGAAGTGCACATTTCTCTGTTGAGTAGCTTGCTGCTCTTTGTTAATATAAGTATATCTCTGTAATGACATCGGCCTATGCCCAAATTCTAGAGATTTTCTTTGAGCAAGAAGTTGGCTCCATATTTGCTACCCACTGCCATATAGTTGTCTGTCCTTTATAACTTCTTAATTGCACCGAAGTAGACCTTATATTGTATTTTCATTACTATCTTTCAATCAAGCTATGGTGACTGGAGGACATTTCTCTATAGCCTATTTCCTGGTTACTTTCACAATTCATGATGATAACCCTGCTGTATTTTGCATTCCTGTGGAAAGAGCTCACCTTTCAGCCCTGCACCGATTTAGACAGTCTTCTTCAAGAAGGAAAACAGTGACCCCTTTGTTTGGGTTTGGGACCGTGTGTTTGTCTGCAGAGCAGTCTTGTATAGTAAAGATTTGACAAAAACATTTACTATAGGTACAGTGCAGGAGTCTTGTAGGAGTGTGGTGCCTTGACATTTGAGTCTGGAGCCAACGCAGACAGCTGAAATTCCTTCTGCGTTTCATGTGTAGCGGCCGGGACACCTAGAAGTTTATTTACAGACGACTGGCATAAGGGAGATCTACGAAAAAACTACTGGTGGTAGTTTATTAAGTTGTTTTGATAATGTATAATACAACATACCTCCCGATGCTACACAAGAGTTTTTAAAGTGCTCTAAGCTAAAGCTTGAATATAACTCGAGTCCTAACATGAGTCACATATCAAGAATGAATTTGTCACCACTCTAGAAATCGTTGCTGCACACATAAAAACCTGATGTGAGACCAATCCTACAGAGGGCAACGCTTAATTCCAAATCTTTTTCCAAATCTATGCACACCCTATCCCGTCAAGTCAAAATGTCTAATGTCTTTTACAGTCTCTACTGTCTCTAATATCACAAATAAATGCTATTACTTTGAATCTAATGAAAGTTCTTTGATCCAACTGGGCTCTTATCTCACAGAGAGGAGTCCTTTGTTTACATTTTAATAAAGACTAGATGTTCCTAAGCAATTATGTGACATGAAGGAACTTGTAAAGTAATCCACACCATAACAGATCTCATTTACCTCAGGAGTCAGTTTTTACTTTAATTCTTATTAGAAGTCAATCAACACATTGGGACCCAAGTGTTGATCTAATAGCCACAACTAAAGCACTGAAGTGTGCCAAAATAACACATTTATGAAAATATAAGGTAATCAGTTTTATTGCATCTACACATAGACAGGTGTCAGTTACTTGGGGAAATAAGACCATAACTGTACAGCAAGTGAAGGCGGACAACTGTGTATGTCAAATGATTAAAGGAAATACACGTGACAGTGATTTTGTGATGCGTGTGTGTTTTAATAGGTCCCCCTGTCCAGGATGAGCACATGGACTGTGGTCCCACGGCCTCTGATCTGGGCGACAATGTCAATTTGTCACAGGTAAATAAATGGTGTCAGTGTGACAGGGCAGTAGTACTGTAAAGTTCAAAGTTCAACACCACTTTGCTATGTTCAGGATGGAGTCAACGGAGAGGAGGACCTTAGTGAGGAGGAGAAGGTCAGGAGAAGGGCAGAGCGGCGTAGAGCAAAGAGAAAAGTGAGAACACGTTTAATCAATATTCTGTTTATATGATACCATCTTGTCAGAATGTCTTTGTTTTTAGCGTCGTAGAAAAAGAAAGAAGCAAGGACAAATGAAGCAAAATGATCAGGTAAGCTCTACAGAACATTTTTTTAAGATTAGATTTTTAAAAACATTGGCGACTGATTTAAGGACGATGAAGAGGAGGAGGAAGAGGCCGGTGGAGAGTCTGAGCTGGATGACAGTGAATCTGAGGCTGAAGATGTAAAAGATGTGCAGAGTGAAGTGAAACCTGTTGCCTTTAACAAGCCGACAACCACTACTACAGTAACTGCATCTCCTGGAATAAAGGCACAACAGAAAAACCAAAGCCACGCCAAATCTGCAGAAGAGGTACAAGGCATTGCATACTGCTCTTGGTACTGTTGAAATAATGCATGTGTTTTTTTTTTTTACATTTTACTCTACATCTCCCAGGAACCGGAATGGGATGTAAGCAGTGCCTTCTTTGCCAATGCTGCTAGCCATATCAGACCCAAAGTTACAAGTCGCAAATCAAGGGACAACAAGGAAAATGAAACCAAGAAAGAGGTGGGCAGAAACCTGATATATATCATATACGTGATGTGAATTTCAATTTTTTGTGTGCTGACGATGTCTGGTCTCATTGTTCCAACCACTGGTTAAATAGTAGCTATAGTTTTTAGGAGAGTCAAAACCTGCTTTACTTGTTATACATATCTATCAATTATCTTGATTCCTTGCAGACAAATGGACATACTGACTTGATGAGTAAGAAAAGTGCCTCATTAACAGGTGAATAGCTGTAATGCTAATCATTGGTTTGTTTATAGTAGAACCAGTTCTTGTATAAAGCCTTATCATTTTATTAATACACATTTTTTTCTTTAGAAAAAGGGATTAAACTGGTGCAAGAGGGGCAGTATGCACAAGCCGTCACAATGTTTACAGAAGCTATTAAATGCGATCCAAAGGATTACCGGTAAATCAATCATTAGCTTTAACTCTAGGCTGTCTTGCACAAATATATTATCAATGTTTGCCTTTGTAGGTTCTTTGGGAATCGTTCTTATTGCTACAGCTGCTTGGAGCAGTTCCCCCAGGCGTTGGACGATGCTGAACGCTCCATTCAGCTGGCACCTGATTGGCCAAAGGGATACTTTCGCAAAGGTATAGCGCTTATGGGCATGAAGGTGAGTGCTGAAAACTTTAAGATGATTATGTGGGTAATATAAGCATGCCCTGTGAGTGAAATAATAAAATGACTTTTTACAGAGGTACAATGAAGCTGAAAAAGCAATGGAAAAGGTGCTGAGATTGGACAAAGATTGTGAGGAGGCTGTCACCGACCTCTTCAACTGCAAAGTACTACAGTTGATGGTAATTCACTTAAACCTTAGGCTGACTTTTAGTTTTGTAGGCATACAGTATGGTATATACTGTACTGTACTGTATATTTGCTTATTGCTGTCTTTAGGAGCACGGTTTGGATGAAATGCAAAGTGTCTATCTACTAGAGAAATTTACAACAGTTCAAGCTGTTTTGTCGTCTTGTTCAGATGCTATGAAAGGTGAGACTTGATTATATGGGTTTGTTGTATCATGGTTCATGGAAAAAAAAATCTATAGGATTAGACACTCAGTGCTGCTCAGTGTTTTTTCAGAAGATCCATGGGACAGTGACATAAACATGTTAAAAACATGTGACGCAGCCTTGAACAGGACGCCCCTCTGACCTTAAATTTGATAACAGTGTTGTGTTAAGTTTTCACTATTCTGTCACATGTGCTTCCACAGATACTTGATATAATGAAATACCACTAACTTTTAATGTAGTTGAGATTTAATTTATATTCCTCTCATAAATTATTTTATAGGCACAACACAAGATCCATTGGCATTACAAACTGGGTATGTAAAAATCTTATATAGTTGATTCTTTATAATAATTGTAATTTAATAAGCTGTATTTTTTTTCTCCAACAGCCCTTGTCCTTCTCTCTGGGTTGGCAATGTGACAACTGAGCTAACAGAAAAACACATTTTGGATCTCTTTAAAACGTAAAATATATATACACATTATTATTGTTTAGGCTGGTGATCAGTCTAGCATTTGTTTTTGGGTTTATTTTTTAGGTGTGGTGAAATTGAAAGTATCCGTGTTCTACATGAAAGATTCTGTGCTTTTGTTAATTTCAAAGACACAAACATGGCAGCCCGAGCCATGGAGAAACTCAATGTGAGTATTGAACAAACTTGGCTAATTAAAGATGTAAAATGACTGATGACATGCTTTTTGCTCTCATAGGGTTATTGTATTGAGAACACTCGATTAGTAGTACGCTATCCTGACCGCCGTAGTACTCCAAGAAACCTTTCCATGCCACTTAAGACCTGTCTTTCACTCACACAACAAACTGGGATGTCTGCTGGGTAAGACAAATACACTAAATATTACAGTGCTTAAATTAGTGTATTATTGATTGCATTAATAAAATGGCACTGCTTCTTAGAGCGAGACGTCGTGGGCCAGTGAATGGAGACGAGTGTTACTTCTGGAGAACCACTGGCTGCCATTTTGGGGATAAATGTCGCTATAAACACATTCCAGATCAGAAAGGCAAGGACAGGAAACCATGGCAACCTTGAACTCAGTTTGAACTCTGATAAAACTTAAAACGCTGGTACCATCAGACTGGACTGCCAGAGTGCACTCAATTAATTAAAGGATCAATCATTAAATTGGGGATCTCAAGTGTTCCCTGCACAACTCACAGGATATTTGTTTTTACTCAACATTTGCCCTAACCAAATGGAATAATGACTCAAGGTAGGTGGGAAGATCAAATAGTTTTGTGTTTGTGACACTTCTGTCCTCTCTAATGTAATTCAAACAAACCTCATATATATTTGTCCTGCTTGGTCCCCTCTTCATACAGTACAGTACTAGTGTAAAGCCTTGGGAATATTTAATAGAATGTTTGGATGTAAAATTTGGCTTTTGAAATTTACAAAACATTTTGGGGGGAGGTCCTTGTTTATTTCCACCTTGTGCCAAAATGCTCAAAAGTATTTGTAAATGTATTTATTGGTGTTTACATTCGGTAACTTTTTAAACACCCACAAAACTTATTGTGTTCATAGTTACCAGTGATTTTTCTTATTTTTTTTTTTTTTTTTAAGTTTTCTCAATTAAGAGAAACACTATCACAGATCCCACAGTTTTGCAGCTTGGCTTTGGGCTGTGACATGTAAATACAACTATATACTCCTGTTGATAAACAAATGGTCCTTACTCAACTACACTTTGCTGATCAGGTTCTGAGAACCTAACCTTGTGCTTTCCTAACCCGCTGTGCACAGTATTGTCTAATCTTATCCACTGTTGAACCTTAAGAAGCAGTGTTGTGACCCAGAGCCTTAGTTTCAGTATTTCACTTCAAATCATGTGGCTTCTAATGGCTCTGCACTGAAACCCTCATCTGATGCATGTGAACACTAAACAGTGCATTACTCTAATGACATCTGGTTGAAGTCTACACTACGTTCACTAGCAAACTATGCTCTGCATATAATAAGTATTTATTTTTATTTATACCTTTATGTTTTTATAACAATGTAACTTGGGGCATCTTCTGCCGAATGTACTGTCTATTATGTCTAATACACATGCTATTTGTGCACTGTGCCACTGTAGCTCTCAGTCAGCATTACTATTGTTTTAGTGGTTGTAAGCATTTGGTACAAATACATCACATGATGCACTTCTGCATTTCTTAGCTCATTCTGGGACTAAAACCTCAAAAAGGAATTGATCAGCAAACATACTTTTGTGCACAAATCCTGACTTGCTTGCTTTTATTTTTTTTCACCATGTCCCTGTTACTAGGATACAATCATAGTGGCTGTTTTATATTTCAAATTTTAAATGTACTGTTTTTTAACATTTCAGTGTCCCTTCAAAAATTCTTATGTAAACTATAACATTGCACACTTGTCTTCCAATTACTATGTGTTACTCCACTGCAAACAAAGTCTTTTTATATCTAATAAATGTATATATGAGAAACATTTGTAATTGTCTATATGCATATTTATTGATTTCATGTTTTGTAGTTTATTTCTATCAGGGGATGAGGTGAGGTTACTACTGACCACATGATGGCAGTCTTGCACATTAAAGCTCCTGGTCCAATCAAGACAAGTAGAGTATGTCAAACAACACTACACAATCGGGCCACTGAAAAAGAAGCCATAAACGGAAGTAGAAGTACATGGACAAAATGTCCAAACAGAGACCAAACCTCCAGGCTGTTTAGAGGACCTGGGTATGTGTCTTGAGTAATATAAAACATTTTGGATACCCAGAGGACTAAAATATTCAAATTCTTCATATCTTCAAAACATTATATATTATTATCAGATATTATCAATATTTTTAAAATGAGCACGACTAACCTGGGGCAGTTAACTGTTTGTTGTTAGAGTATATTTCATGGTTCCCCAGATTGTGGCAGATCTGACTGATTAGAGAAGAGGAGGAGGAGATCTTCGGGCCCACCCTCACTACACCTCACAGAGCTGTTAAAGTGTTGGCACACAGGCCATTACACCTGTCTTGTCAAGTCCAGTTAGAATGATATAACCAGTAGCACAACAAAACAATATTTACAAACTTTTCACTGCCACTTTTTTCCTAAACACTGATTTAGAGGAGTCTTACCTTTCCTGTTAAGTAAATGGTGAATGACTGCATTTCCCACAAATCACCCCATAAGTGCACACAAACATTACAACAGCTTCAAATGTCAAATGAGCGCACAAATATGCACCATATCCTTCCTTTTAATTCAATTTGAACTTATGAGGAAATACTGTGTTTGGATGTTTCTTTTTCCATCACACCATCCATTTTTATGTTTATGAATAACCTGTTGCTAAAAAGACACTGAGGTTTAGAAAACTGAAATAAACCATCAACACTTGCTAAATCGGTCTCAACATTTTCCAGTAAAACAAATACAGTGAGTATCTTTCACACGATTCTAATTTGGAGCACGTCCTGAGCAGACCCCCACCCCACGCGAGTTATATGAGCTCTATGTTCTCATCTCTACAGCAGGCTAACTTGTATCTGCATGTTTCCTGTGAAATCAACTTTTACTATAGTAACATACTTCTGGCCTGGGTGGTATGGCCCTTTCTCATCACGTTTACCATGGCTACAGTGAAGCTGGCTTATTTTAGAGCCAGTGGTTTGTGGCCTTATGAACAAGGAAATATCTACCCTGTGGTATAGGGAGCTTCTTTAAGACATAATGTTTGAGACTATTCTGGATTTTTTCCTGTTGGCTATATTCACACAGCTTTATGTTAGAGGTGCACTGTGTAACTACCACCACCAGTAAATTTAGCTATCTCCATGGAGATGAGCAGGCGATAACTCAAGATCTGGAGACTGCTCCTGAATAGTTGCCCAAGTGGAATTGAAAGATGGGTCAAATACAGAGGACAAATCTCCCTACAGGGACAATAGAGCATACCTTCATTTTAACAAAAGAGCTCAAGTTACCAGGCAGATCTCTGGAGAGGCAAGGCTGCTCACAGCAAGAATGCATGTTTTTCAATTGGTTAAATATATGATAGGCATTAAATATCTGTTAAATGCCATACTGTGAAACATTCCAGGCCACGGACACTCCAATAAAAAAATTACACAGTGCACCTACTAGTAACAGCCAAGTGTAAGTGCTCTTTGGTTTTAGGATCACGAAACCCTTTTAATGTTCAATCTTTCTTTCATATTCTTCCACTCACTGGGGCTGTGGGTACAAGACCTGCACTCGCCCTAAACAGGAGTACCAGGGGTTATAAATATTTCCCCCTTCCATACATTTAACAGGACTTGGGGCTGGCACAGAGTCTCACCATTTGCATTGAGTTTGACAATTGACTATGAGCAAATAATTAAAATATGTTGACTTTTGTTTTTTTGACTGAAATCTCTAGGCTAACAGTGAATACAGGAACGTGAAAGAGTTGGTAGGAGAGCCCAGCAGGAGGAAGTGAGGGAGGGATGCTGGGAGGGTTATATGGAGAAGGAGGGAAAAGGGAGGACTGAGAGAGGAGAGCTTTTGGTAACCACAATCCTTCAGTCAGTGACTCTCTCCCAGCTTCACCCGGTGGCATCAGAAGTGCCCCACAGCGTCTGTCAGGTAAGTCCACTTTTGTATACTTTTACACAATAATTCTAATATTGGTGGAGCGTAACAGGTGTAACAGGGGATGGATATTAACCTCCCTTTATGGCTTTGTGGTGCGATATACAGTTGATATATTTAACTGAGGTCTGAAATGTCCAGAGTGTAACTTATAGAGCCCTCAGTATACAACCGTGTAAACCATTGTGGCCTATGGAGATTTAGTGTTTCAATATGTCTCCCCAGAAGCTGTAGCATACAACATGTTTCTGTCTGGTTTGTTAGCCCCAAGGAATGTTTATTTTCTTAAATTGCAAAACTAAAGTGAATTTCTGGAAGTTTAATTACATGCCACTGAGACAAGTGTCAATTATAACGGTGTTTTTGGCACCCACGACATTTTATAAGACCGGTAAAACTGCTTTCTACAATTATGCAGACAATGTCACTTGGAATTATATGACAAGAGACAGGTCAGGTCTGTCTCCAGAGATGGGTATTACATTACTTAGTTACAGTTACTTGAGAAACTTTTTATAGAAATCATGCTTCTCAGAATAGTTGGACTGGGTACTTTTGCTTCCACTTAATTAAGTCTACAAGTAACAAAATGTCAATATTAAATGATTTAATCATTGGTATATGATTTAGTCGGTCATTATGGTCTATCCTTTGAAGATACCAGATGATGTGCATTGTTTAATGTTTTTTCCTACAAATTACAGTAACTTCATATTCAATATCAAATGTTATGCCCTGAGAGTTACTCCCTAAAACTTTTTACTCTTACTTGAGTAATTTCTTTGGCCACTACTATGTTCTTCTACTTGATTTTTTTGAAGTAACGTTAATCTTAGCCTACTTGAGTACAATTTTGGCTTCTTTGCGTGTCTCTGATCAGATGAGCTGTTTGTGTGTTAGGTTATTCTTATTTTTCCTTTGGGACCATTCCTTTTCCTTTTTAAAATTTTTTTTTTTTTTGTATTAAATTTTATTCTGAACACTGCACCATGAGGACAATTTGATACAATTAAACATCAGCTCTATTGTGTAATGTACTGACCAGGTGTAATAGAAGCCATCCTGCAGACAAAATGAATCCTGCCCTGTCCCTGAGCGGCTTGGTCCTCCTGCTCCTGTCCCTGTCCACTTGGGCTCGTGCTGAACCACGCAGGACGACGTCAGCGCAGAGCAGACCTCCACGCGCGCCTGCAGCCAAAGTGCGACTTGCAGGAAATTTTGCACGTGAACCGAATGAGGGTCGTGTTGAGGTCCTGCACAACAACACCTGGGGCACCGTGTGTGACGATGAGGTGGACATCAAACTAGCCAATGTGGTGTGCAAAGAACTGGGCTTCCACAGCGCCATCACGTGGGCACACAGCGCCAAGTACGGAGAGGGAGAGGGTGAGAGCAGCAAGTTTTTCAAAGTCATGTTCAGTACCAGCTAAATTAACCTTTGCCTTTCTCTGCTAAACTTTCATAACTCCCTAACTCTAACCTGAGTGTGATCTTGTTAAAAGCCCACCAATTAAAATTCCTAAAATAAGTTGTTTACCAAGCCTATAAAGAGACAAAGATATCTTGGCTTTTAATTGTAGTATCTCATTAAGGCGGCTTGGCAGGCTTAGCCTTGTGTAGCAACTATATAGGTTTTGTTAGGGAATAATGACAGCATTCGCCCGCCCCTGAGTTGTGCACTTGCTGTGGTTTATAGACAATCTTTACTGCTGCTTTTAAAAAGTAAATTAAAGACAGGAGTTAGTGGATAAGACAGGCAGTAGTTACTGCACCCTACTGTGCAAAGGGCTTAGCACTCTAAGAAAATCAATCTGCTTTTGAATGTCTAAATGTCGTTTAGTTTAGGGACACTGTCTACACTATGGACTCTTGGTTTCCAAGTAAATGTGTTTCTTTATAATAAAAAAGCGCCTATTTTTTTTTTAAGGTCCCATATGGATGGACAATGTGCGCTGTGATGGTTCTGAGAAATCCCTCAAGGAATGCAAGCACAATGGTTGGGGAGTGAATGACTGTAAGCATTCGGAAGATTTGGGGGTCGTGTGTGCCCCTGAACGCAGGTTGGACCAAACAGCCAGTAGGGGGCACACTTCTCTGAGAACCAATCTGAACCCTGCGCCTCAGTGGCAGGCCCCAGTTTCTACCAGAAGGCATCCTGCATATGGCTACTATGGAAATGGACATCCATATGAAGTACCAAGGTTCAACAGACCCCATCATTACCAGGTGTGGTAGAGAAAAAAGATGATTATATTTAGTATTAAACACAACAAAGACATTCTGTTTTTCTCATCCCAGGGTCATAGTAAGGTCCGCATTGAGGAGGTGCGCCTCCGTCCTATCCTCATGGCCACCAAGCGAAAGAGCTTGATTACAGAGGGTGTGGTTGAAGTGAAGCATGCTGGGAGATGGAGGCAGGTGTGTGATTTGGGCTGGAGTCTAAACAGCAGCAGAGTTGTATGTGGGATGCTTGGCTTTCCAGAGGCAACCCAGCACAACATCAAAACATACAAGTAAGTACAAGTTAAAGCGCTGCGTCAGGTGAAAATGAGCGTAATTGACCTTAATCAACACATCTTGCTCGTGAGCTGACTGTGGCTCTGCCTAGTGCTAAAACACGTCATAAGAGGTTATAATCTACAGTCACATTCCATTAAGAGCCACTGTGTTTAAATGCATTTTGTCAGGCTTATCTTTTCTCTGCAGCACCTCTCTCCTGTCCCTTTAGCCCTTGGTCCCTCTCAGCTCCACACGATGATAAAGGGATCAGTGTCCACTCAGCACTAGCCTCTGTATAAAGCCCTCTGAAGGCACCTCACCTCTGCTCACCTCACTACTTCCCTCTGACTCCTGTGCACTGTGCCTTTATAGATGTTATCTCATGCTTACTGCTTCTCCACTTTAACATCTAAAATACTACGCTGAAAAAGCCACTGTTAATTGTGTTGTTTGGTTCCACAAGTTTTCTCACAGGAACTGAAGTAAAAAGTAACGTATGCACATCTTTTCATTGGGCTTTCCCTTAAGGGCACTGCAGCAAATATAAAATGGCATGATTTTTGAATTGTTATGTCATGTGAATTGTTAGAGACTGTTGAGACTTGGGATGCCACAAGAGTATGCTTACTTATAGTATACGACTCTTTGAATTGCATTAAGCCTTTTCAATACGTTCACTCCAAATGACTTATTTATGTAAATATAGGCATTTATCCAAACAAAGTTTAAAAATCCTTCCTGAAGGAGTCTTAATCCTTGTGTTCTCTGTGCCAGTCCCAAGAGTGAATAAAATAAATAAGGACTGTATCAGAAGCAATCCAGCAAATATCTAAATAAATGTGTAAATCACGGCACTAAGTCTAGTTTGCAAGTGGGACTCAAATTGTAGCAGTGGGGGAAGAAGTACTCAGTTTTGTTACGTATCAAGTAGAAAAGTATTTCACTTAGATTTTGAGGTCGTAAAAAGCTTCAAAAAGTATTGATAAAGATTTGTGCTGAATATTGTTCAATAGAAACAATTTAATCAATAGTTTTTTCTAGCTGTTCTTATTTGTATGTTTTTGTTTGGTCAAATTATGAATGTGCAAAATCCTTTTACTTTTCAGTCTTGTTAAAATATGTTGTGGAGTAGAAAGTAAAAGTAAAGATATCTGCTCTCAAATGTAGTGAAGTAAAAGTTAAAAGTATCGACTGTAAAATGTACTTCAGTAAGTACAGATACCTAAAAAGTTTACTTAATTACAGTACTTTGCTACTTTAACTTCACTGCCTTCCACCACTGAATTTTATAATATATCTGCATAACAATTATACACAAGAGTAGTACCAAGC
Source organism: Odontamblyopus rebecca (assembly GCA_030686955.1). Lineage (NCBI taxonomy): Eukaryota > Metazoa > Chordata > Actinopteri > Gobiiformes > Gobiidae > Odontamblyopus > Odontamblyopus rebecca. Next base: position 20,647,141 of record CM060662.1, on the reverse strand, counting down.
CTATTCCTGTTCCTAGAGAACACTGGCTGTACCTTGAGGAAACACTAATGTAATTGCTGTCTATTTGCCTGACATATGACTTCCATTCCCTCTCAAGCTGAAAAAGAAAAAAGTGGTTTTGGGAAGGTTCAGCTCCTCCACCGCATTAGGACCACACATTAGCACAGAGTCACTCCAGGCATTACCCAACTACTGTGTGACCATTTGGCGTACTCGTGTGGCCCTCCAGCTCAAGCCTGTGCTGGAGCTGTGCCTGCTTCTAGGTGATTCACAATGTAGTTATTCCCTTTCTCAGCTGGCCCTGCTCAGTGTGACTCAACTACTGACAAACCACAACACGAGGTCTGCTCTTGGGGTGCGAGATTCCTCTTGGTGGTGCAGGGCTGTAACTGCGGATCGTCTCTATGGCATATTTGTTTTATAGACTTTTCTAACTTTTTATAGACTGTGTACAGAGGCCATATTGAAGTTCTCAGTCATTCAAAGCTTTGTCCTTGAATAGAGTTGTCAACGGTGCACTGGGTGTTATTGGAGACACAGCATTGCTTTAACTGGATTCAATTGTACAAGCAGGGCATCACCAGGAGTCATATTTTAGAGTATAAAAGTACACACGCTTCTTTCCTGCTCAGAACCTCACCTGAACTGGATCATTTATTACTGCATTACTTTTTGCTGTGCCGGTTTGGTGCTTTTTATGATTCTTCTTTTAATTTTTATCACTGCAGCAGCTTAAAGGGGCACTATATAATCTTTGGTGATGGGTCTCCATGGAAATTTTATAGCTTTGCCAGGAATGTTCCACAGTATCACAAATGTTAAACATGTCTATCTTTTTTTCTTTTTCATTTACAGGTGTTTTATTACTAAAAATACTACTTAAAATGCATTTTTATTGTGATCAGAGTCACCTCACTACAAATTCTCTTGTTTTATTATTAATTCAACCATTACGCTTATTACTGGACTGTTTTCTCATGTTATTATTATTATTTTTTTGATATTGTAAATGTAACGAATTTTATTTTTAAGAAGACAAGTGTCCATTATATAGGCAGCTAATGGGGATCCTAATAAAACAATAAGATCTGTCCTGTAACTTGGCTTATAAACTACTTATCTCTACCATACTGTGGAACCTTCTAGGGAAAGAAATATGGAGACAAGAAAGTGGTAAACTCTACACTAGACAAATCACACAGTGCATCTTTAAAGGGCCCATACTGCTCCAATTTCTGATGCATGTTATAATGATTCCTCATCTCAAACATACCTGGAGTTTTTTAACACACAAATCCTGCATGTTTACAAGGTTAGTTCTTCTCTCAAACAGAAAACATTCTGTTCAACCTTGTGATGTCATGTGGTAATACAGGAAGTGCTCCACTGTGTTTTTAAACAGGGCAGAACAGAGCATTTTGAGCTGTGGAGATGTAGACAGACTGAGAATAAAACAAACACAACTCAAGATATGCTTTGGATGAGATATGTTCTAACATGGTTGAAATGGTCACAAGAGTCAATTTTGCGTAATATAGGATCTGCAGAGCTCTGTAGCATCTCTGAAGGACTTACACTGGTGGTTTTGCCTGTCTGGTTGTTTTAAGATTTCCTACAAGGTCAAGAAAAAACAACCTTGTCTTAACCACATCAGAACCCCTAGTTTGTATTGTTTATGAATATGAAATTGAGTGCTATATTTGGAGTGCAGTGTCTGCATTGTGTGTAAATTATATGGCTGAAGTGGTGGTGGCTTGATACATCTGTCCTCTGTGCTTGGTGACCTGTTTTGCTGTGGCCTTGGGAGCTATACTGGTGCAGACCATGATTTGTTTGTTTCCAAAACTGTACCTGTTTTGTATTTCAAAGGCAGTGTATTTGGTGTTTTGCAACTTGGTAACAACAGCATCTCTTCAGAGCATCTAGTCTCATTTAGATTCATGTAATCTCTGAATGAGTAACTCGCCACTACAATTTTCCAACCTACTTTGCCATGATCTGACAATGGTTTGAAATATAGTTTACTCCTGTGACCCGTCCTGTTCCATTCACCCAGACTTGGTACTGGCCCAAAGATAAACTGCCTTGGATTCATTGTGGAGCTAAGAATGGATGGACACATTGTAAGACTGACTTATATTTAATTTACTAAACATGGCCCGTCACTGAACATACAGTTCCCATGTTCCCACACATGTTGGACTGCTTTGCCATGTGCCACTCCCCTGTCCCCCCACCTTACCTCTGGGTCCATTCTTAGAAATGCAGTCTCCTGTGTCTCTTGGATGAGACTCTGAAGATGCTGTAATTACATGTTGGTCAGGACTGAGGCTCTCCAGGGTTTTGCTGAGAGTGAAAATACTCTCTCAATTACAGCTGTGAGGGAGCAGACTGTGCAGCCAGAGGAAGAACGAAACAAGAGTGACCTGCAGACTCAGAACAAGAGTCAGACAAGCCAAAGTCTCAGCGGGCGGCTCATATGAAATATGTGCAATTACAGTAGCAGTGCAGAGCCGCTGTGTCAGCAGCTGTCTGTTTCCCCCTGTCACTGTAGTCATTTCACAGCCAAAATGGTGTTTTATGTTTAATTAGGCCTGGGCTGAACTTTACTTGGATGATGCTATCATTTACAGGCCTCTGCGTGACCCAGTCTGTGTCTGCGTCTGTCTGTGTGATTTCTCTCAATGACCTTCTCTTTCATTTATTTTCCCTTCTTTTAATTTCTCTGCTCAAGCCCACGACCTCTTTTGTGGCTCGGAAAACTCACTTAAAGTAATTTTAGAGTGTACCAGCGGGGTGTTAAACAAATCCATCAAATTTAAATGCTTTCTCATCATCAGTCAAATCTTTTGTACAAATACAGAACAGATAATTTTGAAATGTTTTCTTTGCCGTGAAATGAGTGTCTTGAATATACAGTCCATTGCTTTAATTTATTTGTGCAATAAGGCTAAGCTGTTCGGTATAAGAATACGGAGTACACAAACAAGTCAGACATGTCTGCCCAATATGGAAAGTGTGTGGATTACATTGAGCTGTAGCAGAGCCACATGGCAGACACATCTACAACATTTACAAGCCTGATTTAAGATGCTATAAAGAACAGCACACACAGTGTCAGTCTCAGTTTCAGTCACAGCTGCACACATATTCTTATCTATATTTTGAATATTACTATAAGTATTATTACTAAGTAATATTACTCATAAAAATGTTCAACTTGAGTTTAAATGAGCATAAATCCACAAATCTGAAATACCCCTTCCCATAGACATTGCATTTAATACATTTTACTTGTATGCCACTTAAATAATCTTATTAGTATTATTTGCCCAGAATGAGGGTGTACGGGTAAAGTACAGGGTTCTTTTGCACCAGACTCCAAATGATCTACTAGTATGTATGCTGCCAAAGTCATGTCAGAGAAGATCATTTGTAGGACTTGGTGTCATTGTATCATGTAGCTCAAAACAAACCCATATCAATACTACTTGTCAATGGTCTCTACTGCTTGTACTGTTGTGCAGTGACATCAATGCATGTGTTGTATCTTATACAGTGTGGAGTATTGCAGTGATGGTGTGTTGTGGCACTCTGTAACATGGGCCTGCATCATGGGGCCGGTCCCCGTTGCCTGTGTCCTTTGAGTGACACTCGGTGCATACCTCTGTGTGTTTAGTGCTTACTTCTCTCTCATGTGCACAGCAGCAGAGGCCCAGTGTTTTTGTTTGGAGATTGTATTTGGTTAAACCTTGTTTTCCCAGAAACTTGACCAGTAGATCACTGAAGGTGATTTTTTTTAGACTTACTGTGGCTTTGGGGGTTAACAACGCAATTCAAAAATAGGCACTGTTTTTCCACCTTTTTATAGATTTTACATCCCGTGTTAAAATACAAATCATTATTATGAGGACTGTATAGGAAAACAGTGTTTATAAATAATATCCACACATTTACAGCTGTGTATTTTAAAGCATATTACTTAACTCCACATTCCTCAGGAATACTTCTCCTTATCTTAGTCAGACAGAAAGCACTGTTGTCTTTAACTGCTGAGACTTATGATTCACTGGCCATTCAATCAGAGCGCAGTAAACACAGTGGACTGCAAACACACCACATTCCAGATGGTAATATATGTGACTGAAACCTATAAAGCACAAAAAGACATGGAGACACAGCTTGATCAAAGAGGAGAGGAAAGGCACATTTTCCTTGACTATGCCTGCTATTACTATCAATGGAACTACATCTATCAGAAAACCACATCATTCCTTTACTGGACACATTTGAAAACTACAATTTGATGTTCAGTAAAAACTTTTTAAGACTATTTTAAGGCATCTTAAGTTCCAAACATCAACCTAGTGATATCAACAGTATAACTTTAGGCCCTCAGAATGGTGGTACTGTGGGGCCTCTTACATATGAAACAAGAGCATTTGCTACAATTGGTTATATGTTACAACCAGTGTTTTAATACTGGGGGTCACCATGGTCACAGATAAACAAAAATTTCTGATGGATGAAATATGGTGCAACTAACAACTATGCTTCTGGTTCTTTTACAGGAAAATATGGGATACAAAGGTTGCAGATCCCTCAACAAGGTCTCTTTACTTTTTCTAATGTGTATTACGATCATAAAACAGCATTCTATATGTCTAATACTTTGCCTCTTCCTGTAGACTGAGCATGATGACAAAGAAGAAGGGTTTCTGGGTGGAGAAAGTACACTGTTTGGGTACAGAGAACACTTTGTCTGAATGTCGTGCTCAGCTCTCCATCCCACGTAGTCCCTCCCCATGCAACAAAGGAAGGCACGCAGTGGTCAAGTGTGTCCCAGGACCCCAGTTTGCACGGATATCATCTGGAAGACCGCAGGCCCCTTATCCAGTTGTGGTAATGTTACATCAGCAAGTTAGTTCATCAGTTAGGTTGATCGTTTTGAATTTGTACAATTTAATTTTGCTTTGTAGCCCGTGCGTCTGAAAGCCGGGCCCAGACTGGGTGAGGGTCGTGTGGAGGTGCTCCGAGATGGAAAATGGGGGACAATTGTGGACCATATGTGGGACAGAACAGCCGCCAGTGTGGTCTGCCGAGAGCTGGGCTTTGGTACTGCTAAAGATGCACTACATGGAGCTTTTATGGGACAAGGTAAGAATACATCTGCATAAGGATGTCATGATATTAGCGTTTAGTGTTACGATTATGTGAGAAGAAATAGGACTTTTGATTAATTACTGACACCATTGGTTTATATCATACACCTCTACTCTCCCGTTTTTGTTCTACGCCTGGTTCTAACTTCGAACATTTTCAATTATTGTGCCATTCCCCTAGACCCTGTGGCACATAACATCTAGTGCGATTTTTAAAAAAAAATCTCAAATAAAAAAGCATTTTATATTTAGGTTAGCTGTTTTTGGAGTATATGTGGAATTAATTTTATTTGCTTCTAAAATTCTTGTGATTATTGTTTTTAATGTCTTGCAATTATATTCTGATTTGAACATCCCCAACTGCTCACTTGGACCCCACCTCACTTTACCTCTGTGAAGACTAATGTGGTCCAGTAAATGAATAAAACTACTGACCAATTAATCTTGACATTGGTTTTATATAGCACTTTTCGTTTCGTTGATGCTTCACAAACATATCAATCCCCAATCTCAAATACTATCTAGATGATAGAAGTAGATTTCTTAACAGATTTTTCACATTTTCTTATCAAGCCCCTGCCTGAGCCCTGGGTCATCTGATTACCTGGTTATCTGATAAGAAGACTTCAGCATATTAACAGTGAAAGCTGTACTGCCAGCTACGATATGTGCCACCCACTCTTACACTGTAACTGTCATTGTAGAAGCCATGGTTATCTTTGGCATGCCAAGTCATAGCCTTATTGGAATTGAAACATTTTCAAGAGTTGTGGGCTGCCTTCTTCATTTCATCTCACTGAGGTTGGAGACTTTGGGTCCAAATCCAGCTGGGACAGTGGCGTTCCCACCCTCAAACGTGAGAACGGATTCCCAAAGGCTTGTTCACGGGCGTAGTCTTTAATCACGCTGATCGGGATGAAATACATACTGACAGTCTGCTGGTTTGGCTCTCATTTGATCATATGTCACATTATGCTGCTGAATTTAAAGGTTCAGCCCCATTTACCGTTCACCCTCTCAGAGTGGGTTTTTAAGTATCGAGGTTTCGTTTTAGTTAGTTTAAATGAAAGAACTAGGGTTGGTTTTAGACTTTTGTGCACCTGTAATTAGAAAGTGATTGTAGTTATCTCATGTAGAGCTGTTTAATTATCAAGACTGGGCATAAAAACACAGTGATAAAATGGACATCTAACATTAGGAAAGGCACTGACTCTAGTTAAGGCTGTCTACGTGACCACATCAAGCTTATCCAAAAATACATATTTTTTTCACCTCTCAGATTAACAGTACTTTTGCTTTCTATGCATCTTTTACATTCACTAATTGAGAAACATCCAACTTCAAAGTCAACCTACAACTTCCCTTCTATAACATGCTTCCCTGTTAGACATTTTACTGACATATAATTTTCCATCTGCTGGATAACCACATAAACATAGGTCTATATGTTGTTGGAAACTGCTGAAATTAAACTCTTTGAGGAACAAGCTCTCTGTGAAAAGTAAGTTATTTCAAATTTGCAACTCTAGGTTCATGTTTAAGGCAGAAAAAGGAAAGTAGAATCTGATGTTTTGGTTTGTGTCTGACAAGACTGCACGTGAGAATGATAACAGTCTTTGCGGTTGAGTTGTCAGTAAACCAAAAGTCTCACTGTGGCTTTGAATAGAGTCTCAATCAGATTTGAAGAAATAGCTCTTCAGACTACACACAGATGCAAGACAGTTTTAACGTAAGATCAGATAAGGATTGAGATTTTATCATACAAAAGGAGAATTACTCACACACTTTTACTGCATTGTTTGTGTCCTCAATCCAGCTCCGATCCTTCTGATCCTTCTGATTGCATAGAGAGTATGTTAACCACAATGGCCAAGGCGCAAAGTATTTTAAGAAACTATTTGACAGGCAAAGTCAAAATTTAGGGAGGATTTTTCCCTGCAGTTATAGCATTACAGAATTTATGTCAGCCGTTGAAAGTAAAGAAAAAGTCAACTCTAAGGACATGTTTCCAACTTTCTAAACTCCCATCATCATTGCATTCATCACGGCCATCAGTGAGCCAAATTACAGGGATAGCGTTTCTATTTCCTTTCACAACCGACTTTGTTATTTTACTGTGTAATTTCACCCGGAGTTACATATAGATACCGAGTACAGTGCCTCCACACAGAAAAGGTTAAACACACTGGATGCTTGTATGGCCACACTAATTTGGGTTTTCATAGATTTCCCTAACTACAGTTTAAGTGCCATATGTCAGTGCTCATTGTGAGGGCTTCATCAGTCTGTGTAGATTACTTAAACAGTGGGAATGTGGCCTAGGCTGAGCTGATAGAAGAGGAAGTGGTTGAGATATGACTTTTTTTTATCTCAGTCAAACCACACTGGTGATCAGAGTGGAACCAGACCTGCAATCTAGGAAAGCCCACAGAGAAGACTAGTTTAGGCTGCCATTTGGTCCTCAATATCGAACCCATCCTTACCTAAGGATTTCCTCAGGCAGCGCTTTCCCTCTGGTCTCTGTGGTTTTGTTTATGTTGATTTCAGCTGCAGCTCATTTCAACTTTCTCAGTTTTGGCTTTTGTTTTAAGAAACTGGTCAGGCCTTTGTTTGCTATATGTTTTTGAACCCTGTTATTGTGTTGCCACAGTCATCCCTCATTCACACATGCTGCTCTTGTAGCTTCATATACAAAAAAACATACAATATGAATGTTTTAACACAATGTAATGTATGAAATTAATTGATTTTGTACATTTGTTGGGCTGCTAATCATTTTTAATTGATTAAAGATTCAATCTTAGGTCTCTTTAATTAAGATGTCTCGATAAACACAATAAATGTGATTATTTTTGCAGTAATTGGCACTAATTAATAGAATGTCTTGTTTATGTTCAGCCATTTAAAATGTGTAAAGTAAGAAAAAAATCTATTGAAAATGAAAATTATGATCAGTCAATATGAGGAGAAAAAGTGTGACTTATTTTTTTGTTACACTGCCCAGCCCAACTCATGTGTTAAATGGCAAAGAAGCTGTTTTTATTGTTATTGTAATGACTTGGCTCTTACTCTTGTGCTTTGCAGGCACTGGACCGATCCATATGAACAACGTCCAGTGTATGGGCAGTGAGCGCTCTATTCTGGACTGCTTCTTCCAGGAGGTGCAGCCGTGGACATTCAAACACAGCCAGGATGCCTCAGTCCGATGTAATGTACCAAAGACCGGCAATGAAAAAACGGTACAAAATGACATCCTCTCCACACACCCTGTTGAATTTCCATGGAAATAGAAACATATGTCACAGCTGTAATATGTGGCCTCCAGGTGCGACTGGCAGGAGGAAGAGTCCCATCTGAAGGCCGAGTGGAGGTGCTGATGGAGGTCGGAGGCAGAAAGCGCTGGGGTTCTGTGTGCAGCGAGAACTGGAGCATCGACGAGGCCATGGTGGTGTGTCGACAGCTCGGACTGGGCTTTGCTGCCAGTGCACATGAGGTACCACTTCACATGCACCATTTACACTAGTTATGTTTATCTTAGGAATGTGTTCTTTGTTAAAAATAAAATGTTAAAAATACAGTCTTGAAATAAAATAAACTATAAATTATAGTCATTTAGTTAATGGGCTTGGTCAAGCAAATTTTTATTAGAATTACAAGCAGAAAGGAGCACTTCTCTATATACATTGTAGTTTGTGCTCGAGATCATAATCATTTTGAGAGCTTTTGCCATAGCTTGTGATTCGGTTCTCACGTTGTCCTCTAAACTCTGGCTAAACTCTGGCTAAATTGCCTGTGTGCTTCTGTCCAAACAGGAGACATGGTATTGGCCCAGTGACTCAACTGCAGAAGAGGTGCTCCTCAGTGGTACTCACTGTGTGGGCACAGAGCTTTCCATTCAGCAGTGTCGCCGTAACAATCACGTGCACTGTCCTAGAGGAGGAGGGACAAAAGCGGCCGGAGTCACCTGCTCTGAGAGTAAGTCCGATCCTCAGTGTCAGTGACGCTGCTGCTTCTCTTGGTGGTTTTCAGATTCTGCAATGTGATGAGGTCATACTCTCAGATTAGGGGCAAAGTGCCGTTTCTTTCATATAGACAACTTTCTTTATTGCCATGAAATCCAAAAGGCAAATTCACTAATGCTGAGTTAATTTCTTTTGGTGAGAAAAACAAAAAACTATCTATATATCACAACCATACACACACACATATATATATATATATATATATATATATATATATATATATATATATATATACACACACATATATATACATACACATATATGTATATATACATACACATATATATATATACATACACATATATATATACATATATATATATATATATATATATATATATAAATATATATATATATATATATATATATATATATATATATATGGACATAGCTAACATGCTAGCCACTGCGTTCCAAATAGGAAGTTTGCATGTGGACGCGTTCCAGCTCCTACTGACCCTGGTTCCCATTGACTTACATTGGAATATTGTGGCCCCTCTCTCTTTAGATAGTGCTTTGAGCGTCATCATTTTGGTCTTAAAATGTTTGTATTAACCCTCTCTACATGATCCTAGGTTTTTTATTTAGCCACTATGTCTGTTTAAAAAATCCTATTCATAATATAGAGCCTGGCTCCAAATCCAAATCGGCTCCTAACCTCTAGCGTTGCGAGCCTCATTTGAGTGGAACGGTATGAGTGACGTCACACTCCCTTAGTCCACTTCTTTATACAGTCTATGCTCACAACAGAAATTCACATTTAATGATGCATTATGTAACTTTTTGGTTGGGGGTTCGTTATCTGCTTGTTCTATGGATATGTCACTGCTCTGCCTGAAATGTTCCATAGTATGACATTAAACAGTTCTATCTTACATTTATTCAATTACAGATGGTTTTATAGCTCAAAAATAGCTAGAAAAACAACATTCTGTCTGTGAGCGGGGTTGCCTCTCCATAGATCTGACTTTTAATTTACTTTGATTTGGTCTCCATGAAGACGGAAAGGTTTAATACGATACTGTGAAACAGTCCAGACAAAGCAGAAACATAGAGAAAAGCATTTGATGGACCCTCCACCAGAAACATTAAAAACAATGCACCTTTAAAACTATTCATGTTAACTATCCCCATTCTGTATTACTATTATCCTATAGACTGTTGTGATGCCATAGCTCACACCTCTATCCTTCTTAGCTGCTCCTGACCTGGTGGTGGACACTCAGCTTGTTCAGGAGACCACGTACCTGGAGGACCGGCCTTTGCACCTGCTCACCTGTGCCAATGAAGAGAACTGTCTGTCCTCTTCGGCAGCGCGCATGAACTGGCCGTACGGACACCGCCGCCTGCTGCGCTTCTCCTCACGCATCATGAACCTGGGCCGCTCCGACTTCAGGCCCAAAGCCTCAAAGGAGAGCTGGACCTGGCACCAGTGTCATAGGTACAACAACCTGAAGTGTAAAGTAACAGTTGTTGAAAGATGCTTAAAATAAGTACTTGGGTAAATACTGTGAGACACTTTTGGGGAAACCACATTAGATTAGACTAAGTTTGTAGAGGTTGTGCAAAACAGCTAAAAATATTTGTACTGCACCTGTTCCACAAAACTGCTGTACATGCAGAAAGACATTATTAATAACACACAAGCAATTCATGTTAAATTAAAAAGTAAACAGGTTGTTCCAGGATGTTCTTTAAATGGTTTGACAAGGATTTGGCACACAATATCCAAAACAGTCTTAGTACAATTAAGCCTTGTTAGCCACTCTGCTGTAATTGGAATTTATGTGTATACTGCAAAAAAATTGTGTACTATTTAAGGTATGATTCTATAATCAGCTTGACTGAGGATTTTATGAGAGAGGTATTCATGTTTAACAGTAGGTTTTTATTGTTTTCTGAAATACGGGTGGCCTTAAACAGTTCTGTCATCGTTCATTAGATTGTGTGTGAGGCTGCATGAGTGTGGAACTGAAGTCTAGACCAATCCGGTTTGAACAAGTCACATTTAACAACATACAGGGTAGACCATGCGTGGTCCGGTCACGCTAACATTTGTAACAAAAACACATCAGATCTGTGACTGTAATTCAAAGGCTTCCTTTCACGTGAAAGAGGTAAACAGCTTGGCTGGTCTGTGCTTAAACAAGCTTCTGTAAGAGGTGTTACGGTGACACCCATACTCGTGCTCTAGCAGTGAGGTCATTAGGCTATTAGCCATAGGGAGCCAGTGTTCATGGAACTCAAATGCACACAGTAACAGACAGAAATATGCAGCCTCTCACTTGGAGTTTCCCTCTGTGCCCTCTTAGGCACTACCACAGCATCGAGGTGTTCACACACTATGACCTGCTCACGCTCAATGGCTCCAGGGTTGCTGAGGGACATAAGGCCAGTTTCTGTTTAGAAGACACTTACTGCCCTGATGGTATGTTCATAATCACCACTGTTTATCTAACACATCAACACGTTTTACTTCATCATGTGTTCAATAAAAGTAACATGTACACTTTTGTATATGGTAGGTGTTCAGAAACGCTTTTCCTGCTACAACATGGGAGACCAGGGCATCTCGGTGGGCTGCTGGGACACATATCGTCATGACATCGACTGTCAGTGGGTTGATGTGACTGACGTACGCCCAGGGGACTACATCTTCCAGGTCACTATCCTTTATCACTGTTTTATAACCAGTCCTCAATGGCACTGTAACATAATTCACAATGTGTTTCAATATAAAAGGACATCTCTTCTTTTGGTAAATGGTCCTGACCTCCCCAAAGCCATCACAGGCCGCAGCCACCCATTGGCCTTTCATTACGCTGACCCTGCTCAATCAGTCGAGTCATTGTGGCCACTCCAGCTAAACACATCAATGAGACCACCTCCTATTCTGCCCATCTCCAGTTGAGACTCCTGAGCCCATGGCATGCAGCAGTCCTTCAATCTGCACACTGCCAATTACCTCCCTGTGGCTGTGCGAGACGACTTGTGTAACAGCGGCTTGCAAGCTGTGTCTGCCCTTCATTTAGTACTATAATTACCCTGGACTAGCACACTACGCTACATAAAAAATGGATTCAATTGACTTATTATAGATTTGGAAGACACATATAAAATGCCTCTAGTCATTGATCATTTTATAGTTACGGCTTGATGGTTGTATGTAATTATAAAGCAGAACATTGTGAACTTGTGCTTATTTTGTAGGCTGATAAAAAAATGAATGAACAAGAAGCACAAACCTAGAAGGTTGAAGGGTCAGGTCATCCGAGGACCCGGCGATTCCAGCCAAGACATAGAAACAAAATGAAAAAGCAAGAAACGACAGTCATTCATCAAGGCTACGAAATTGGAAAACTACAAACAGTTTTTATAGCTCGCTCGGCTGCTATTTCACTTATCTAGTAAAGTGCACATGATGACTGACTGCTCTAATCCTGGGTACTGCAGATTCCCCAAGTCATCTTTTTGAACCACCCTGCACTAATGAAACACACTAATTACCTAAATTAAGCACTGCCTCTCTGGATGGGAGCACCTTCTAGCACCTCTCCATTAGGAACAGCTAATTTGCCACCAAGGAATTCTCCCTGGTCTGTCTTTATTTTTACTGCCTGTTCCTCACTGGGCATATTCACAGAGTTCTCCTGCAGAGACCTCATGCGCTCTACTCCAACGCTGTAATTTAGGTTAAAAAATTAAGAGACAGTTTTTGTGCATTTACAATGTTTTAAGGTTTTCTTCTCTTTTTAGCACAGGTTGCCTTTCTTTGCCTGGCTGCTGTTTGTAACCTGTACTTAAAGTGGGTGTAGCAGTTAACAGAGCAGCTATTAGAGTGAAAGGCCCCTCTGTGTTATCACTCAGCCAGATTAAGAGAATGGTTGTATCAGCACTTATGCAGCAACACTGCAAAAACACATTATTAGTCCAGGCAGTGTCAGAACTCATAACAACATTATGTATAACTACCATATTGCTTAATTTTCAGACAGCAGACAAATTCAGAAACTCTGTGTCTGCAAATGGTCCCTAAACACTATTGTATACAGTCTGATGAATGGTTATCTTTGAGCAGGCAATAAAATTCAGTCTACAGTGCAGAGACAGCTACTTTTGTATTTCATCCCATTTACAACAAATTACACTCTGCCTTATTCAACTCAATCAAAAAGTATTCATACAGATCATGTATGTGCAATGGCTAGATTAGGTTAGTTTACTTGCTATTTGTAGTTAAAACACACTGGAAACAACATGTACAAGAAGCTCAAACAAGAAGTTGTTAGCAAACCCAGTTTATAGTAAGATACAAGTAAAAAAAAAAAAGTAAAGCATGCTTTAAAAAGAATAAATCAACAGCAGACATTCAGGTTAGGGAGGGCTGGTATTAGTGGAATTCAGATTCTAAAATGTGATGATATTTCCTTATTGATACAATTGTATTTTGCCATGAAACATCCAACAGATAAATTCACAAATGCCAACTGATATTTATGATTAGACCCCAGAACTCATATAACAACAAAATCTGCATTTCAGCAATATACATTTCATTAAATATTATTGGCCATGGTCATTTCATAGCAATGCACAATATAATCAATATGGAAATCTGGCTCTTGTCCTCTATCTGGGAGTATGACACCATCACATTCTAGAAACTATTTCAAAATATGTTGGTTTCAAATAACAAACACATAAAATGTGTCCTGTCTCATTCATTGCAGGTTGAGGTGAACCCCTCAATGGACATGGCTGAGTCTGACTTCCTGAACAATGTAATGAGATGTCGCTGCAGATATGATGGACAGAGAGTTTACATGTACGGCTGCCATGTTGGTAAGGGCATTCAAAGATTCACTACAGCAGTATTGGATTAAGGGCTATTAATTAAACTTTAGATTCAGAGAGATTTAGTTACATTTAATTGTTGGATTTTTTAATCCTGAGGTCTACAGCCAAGCCACTGTCAGTAAAAGCATGTGGTTTGGAGTTCAGAGTTGGAGTTTAAAGGTGCACTATGTAACTTTTTGGTCGGTCACCTGCTTGTTTCTATGGATATATCATTGCTCTACCTGGAATGTTCCACAGCATGACATTAAACAGCTCTACCTTACATTTATTCAATTACAAGTAGTTTTACAGGCATACTGACTGTGAGCGGGGTTGTCTCTCCACAGATCTGACCTGTAACTTTGTTTGATCTCCATGAGTATAGAAAGTATACCAAACAGTGAAACATTCCAGACAAAGCCGTAACATCTCCATGGTGAAAAGTATTTGATGGACCCTTCACCTGAAAAGTTACACTATGCACCTTTAAGGAGGGGAAATTAGATTTTTTTTTTTTTTTTAGAAAAGAGATTATTATTATTATTATTATTATTATTATTATTATTATTATTATTATTATTGTTGTTGTTGTTGTTGTTATTTACTATAGCCCTCTTGTGAATTCTATTATATGTATCTAATATCTAATATTATTTGTCGTACAGGGGACGCATACAGTGCAGAAGTTGAGGATCTGTTTGAGCATCAGAGACAAATCACCAATAACTTTGTGTAGGAGTTCTGTGGCAGTGAAAAGGGAGCAAAAAACACTCAGGGGGAGGCTGGGGACTAGAAGAATCACAGGCAGCACAGAAACTGTCTGTCCACAAAGTTTGTTCTTTGCAGATGTGGATGAAACTGAATCATGAAGAAAGGACCATTTGAGGTGAATCGCACTGACAAGAGAAGAACAGGTGCATCTCCTTTTTACGTTTTTATAAGACTGATAATGGGTGAAAGTGGATAACTGGGAATTCAAAGGACAATGAACTAAGGAAGATGATATAGTAGAGGGACTATAGTGATCACAATGTTTACCATAAAACACAACATCTGCCGTATATCAAGGTGCAAAGCTGATCACATGACATAATAATACATGCACATGCATCACACATGCATAAGTGGTGTTAGGTATTATATAGTAAGCATAACCTAAAATGGTGTATTCTGTAACTATGATTCAACTTAAATTGGTGCTCTTTGTCAATACTGCAAATCTATATGTATTTGAAGTGAAAACTTTTGTTTTATTTTGTTTACTAAGAATTATAGTTTTTTTTTATTAGTGCTAAACTCTTGATCTATTGTATCCTTTAGTCAAGTAATGTTTATGAAAAAGCACTTTATTAAGCCAGTATTTGAAATTTGTCCCAATACATTTAGTCTCAATGATACAGATTTCTATTGAGGTATTATTATATTTGACATGTTTTCACTTGTTAACTGTATGTTTTCATTTGCAATGTTCTATTTATAGAGTAACTTTATTTATTCACAGCACTCAATAAGATTTTATTTACAAGCATATTTCAAGACCATTATTAAAGCTACAGCAGAAAACTGTTCTCACGGTTGTAGGGTGTATTAACTTTCCAGTGATGCCTATGATTTTTTGAAGTTTGCATTTTATTTTACATATTAAACTGAGAGTTGCTCTATTCAGCCTTAACTGATGGGAGAGAGAAGCCTTTTGACGCAACCACAGTATTGTGGTCTGAAGGCGGGCTGCACTCTCTGAGCATATAAAGCCTTTTAATTACATCTGTTTGGTTAGACCTAAGCTTATGGTTAAGATTAGGATATAGAATGAGCTCTAAAAAGAACACTACAGAGGTGTAAAGGAAGCGTAAGGACAAGCCCATGACAAACCTGGGCTGGGACCACCCCACACAAAACTATGAAAGTCCAATTAGACGTAAAACATGTTTGGATATGTTTGCAGATGCAGTTTTTACACCTGAGTGGCGTTACATGACATGCTCAGACCACAAGCACAGGGTCTTAGCTCCCACAGAACTCAACCTGTTTATCTGTATATGTAAAATAACTTTCTGAATCAGTCACTCCAAGCTGTTTCCCAAACACTGGTCCTCAATTATTGACTTTACAACATGGAACTTGTGTTGTTTTCTTCTCACAACAGTTTGATGTGTTTCCCATATGGTCATTCTGGGCTAGCCCTGTTAAATTTCCTGATGGACAGTTTTTTAGGACACAATTGGTGAGAGACGGGTCACTCGTAAAGATGAGTGTAGACCTCAGTAATTCCTTCAGCAGATATTTCTTCTTTTGAATTCTCCAATGTTTATTTGAACTGTATGAACTTTGAGAACAATGTAGTTTTTTAAGATCTATTATTGATGCATTAATATTGTTTTGTGATTTTGTATGACTGTGTAGTGCCAATGTCTTTTCTATGCTATTTAATATTTTATGTCATTCTTTAATTACTGTACTTACTACATCTTCCTGTTACTGTTTGACCATGCTAAGCATAGCATAGCAAATGACTTTCTAAGGCCAGTTTCTTTCGTTTTCCATAGAGCTGAGAGTGTGGGCTACTTGGTGCTTCATAGGCAGTGGTGCTCTCAGGGACTTTTGACCTCATCAAGAGTTAAGAACATGTGATGTGAGTTAGGTCGCTTTAAGCTGTGGTCTATACATAATGCCATGATGGATCTATGCATCTATGAAATATAGTATGTCTAGTGATACATATTTCCGTGAGAAAAGTTGTGGATAGTCACTGGCTGAGTCAGTGGAAAACTCCAATTCAAGAACAAGTCACATTCATTTATCATTACTGTGAATCAATAAAACTACATCACACAGCGAAGTGTCTGTCTGCTGTTTATTCTGCATGTGCTGCACATTATGTGTGAATGATAAAATGGTGCCAGTGGTGTACTTTCCTTCCACCTGCTCTAATAGAGAGTCATTTAGTGGTGAGCTGTGAGCTCATAGATTAAACACATTTAATCCGCGTGTCTTCTGTGCCCAGTGTCAAGCCTTTTAAGCCTATTGATGGCTCAGTCCGCTACAAACACTCCACTCATGGGAACAGTCAGTTTGCCTGACCATTCCCCTAACAAAAACATAGCACAGAGTGTCAGACGTATAATATCTGGTGGTGGGTAAATCAGCTCTGTCTGGAGAGGAAATTTACACTTTCTAACAAAAGTCTGAGTTCACTCAGGGCTGACGTGTCCACCCTCAACCAAAACATGGCTTGTGTGAAGTGGTCCGTCAGCCGCTGGGCAAACAGGAAGAAGAAACATGAAAGAGAGCACCTGGGCTAATGTGGCCTTTTTGTACTGGCTTAGCCCACTACATGCACTTTTAGCCTATTAGGTCCATATTTAATCTCACACTGAAACATGGGCTTGTTTTCAATCTCATAGAAACATTTTGAGTTTGGAAAAACCTCTGCTCTTCTGTAGTTATACTCTATATTCTAAATGATTATACACAAGACCTGATAAGACTGTAATGTACCTGTGGTTTGAGATGGATACTATTGAGTTACATTTACTCAGTTATTTTTACTTTTTAATATGGTAAACTGTTTATAGTTCAAGTAATACTTCCTACGTTCCTCATTATACTGTTTGAATGCTTTTCCTACTGTGAGTAAAACAACATTGCCTAACTTTTCAGGTTGACGGCCTGTCACCATTGAGATGTTATTACCTTAATCTTACCTAGGCCTATCTACATTTTAATTTCGTTTTGTTCATCACATGACATCATCACTATTGCATAAAATACACACAAAGCCCCATCAATCCTCATCAGGACCTGGTGAGGAACGCTTTGAATCCATAGGAGACTGGAGTCACATGAGCAAACATGTGTAGTCTTGATGTTCTCATTCTATCCTTGGAGGCACTTCCTGTTTGCAGCACATGTTTGTATTCCAGAGGGGCCCCGTGCCACCCCACCCTGACCTGAGCGGGACCACTGACAGCTCCACAATGGTGACTGTGTGCACCTACTCTCAATGACAGACCTGTCCATACAAGCTCCCCGAACACCCAGCCCACTGCTGTAAACGCACAAATCACACACACTGCACTGCGTAGCACTCCTTTGTTGTCATCTTCTTTTGGGAGTTAATGTTCCATCTTGCGCAGCTACAAAGGTATGGCAGAAGATTTAGTCATCTGATTTGGGGCTGCACAATTTGTGAAAAAATCGAATTGTGATCTTTTTAAATATTGCTATGGCGACTGGATTTGCAATTGAAGTTTAAAAAGTAGAATTCTGTTCAGAGTGCACAATGTAAACAACTCCAGGAGCACTGACATTTGAGAGAAGACTGAAATGTGAAATGCTAAACTAATTCAAGAATCTCATGCATTTACAGCAACATTTTTCTATAAAAAATATTTTGTTCTCTGGAGAGGACCTTCTAGAATCTAAATAACTGCAACCTTTCTCATTTGATAAGTGTATCTACTCAAATGTGATTAGATCGCGATATATTGGGCAGTCCTAATCAGATTTTAGGACAGCTCTTGGGAGGGAAGGGTGTTTCATTTTGCTTTGCATTCACTCATCATTGCACGGGCTCTAATGGCTATTGTGTATTCCCATTAAGTATAATTTCATTTGTGTGCACAACAATAGATCATACAAAACTAGTGGCGTACAATAAATTGGTTCCTTAAGTCATCACCTGGTATCATTAATATTTACAGATAAGAAAACCGCTCTCCCGCATTCATGTAATTACACCATTCTATTTGAGCAGAAAACACATTACGAGCCCCATTGAGAGTGTAAATGAATACACAAGGAGATTAATGATTTTTAATATAGCAATGTATAGCCTTATCAGCTTGATACATTATATTGTATTGAGGAGGTTGTAGTGAAAGTGCAAGTATGTAACCCTCCGCCTTCACCCCTCATCTCGGGACGGTCCCACCATAAGATTTACACTGAGCCAGCCCTGTGAGAGTGCACACATGCTCAGCCCAGTCTCTACACTGCACCCTGACAATTACTTCTATATATACCACTCCAAATGAGAGCCGTGAAGCAGCGTGATTATAGGGTGGAGCGCATGCAGGCACAGAGAGGGAGAGTGGGTGAGAGGGAGTCAGAGGAAGAGAAAGAGGAAGAGAGAGAGGGGCAGTTGGACTTATGATGGAGGGGGAAAGAAGGGAGCACTTAATACAAGCAGATGTCAGTGGCCTCTGCTGTAAATTTTGTTGTGTGCATTTTCCATAGAACCTTTGTTTGGGAGCTGGATCAAACTAAAGGCAAATTTATGTGAAGATTATATATATATATATATATATATATATATATAGAGAGAGAGAGAGAGAGAGAGAGAGAGAGAGAGAGAGAGAGAGAGAGAGAGAGAGAGAGAGAGAGAGAGAGAGAGAGAGAGAGAGAGAGAGAGAGAGAGAGAGAGAGAGAGAAATGATATATAAAATGTATTTGGCCTTTCTTTATTATTTATTTGGAAAATAAGGTATGGTGAGCTTCGGGTAGGGTACACATTCGGCGTTTGTGTCGTGTCTAACAGGCTGAACTTTCACAGTTTTGGTGAAGGTGTGCTGCCCTCTATTGGAAACATGTGAAACAGGCATAGCAGGCAACTAAAAGAACAGGCAATAAATTACAACATGATGTTCATTTCACTTAAAATAACTTATTATAGATAACAGAATAGAATTAATTATGATGTCATTTCCTTCAGTAGTTTTCTTGCTGAAGCCTGGTGTATTTTGTAAATCTACAGTGGCCAGTCTTTTTGTGATGGGACATATGTGTAAGAGTTAGATTGGAAGGCTAATGATAAGACAGGGATGAAGCCTCTGCAACAAACTCCACATGAGATGGTATGTGATGATGTAAGGTTCACGTGTGAGCCTTAACAGCACAGCCTACCTGATGGGGTCATGCGATGGTGGTGAATGGTTTTAAAAGAGCTGTTGTGCTAATCCCCTGTCACCGTGGAAACCATCCCTGTGGGTAGAAAAGCTGCAGGATCACATTTACCATAGACCAGTTTTCATCGTTCAGAAGACCACGGTCCGCCTCACTCCAGCGGCTCGCATAATTGAAAGCATCTTGGCATGAAGATAGAGTCAAGGTGGCATATCAATGGCTGCATACTCCAAGGGCATGCAGATAAGGGAGAGGCTGTTCTCTTAACAGGCCCTGGTCATGATAGGGTCACTGGCCCTCCTCAAAAAGACAACATGTTGGTGCCGCATGCTCATACAAATGGTTTGAGCTAGTCAGTGAGGTGAGGCCAGGTGCTACAGTGGTTAGCTATAATCTAAGTGAAATGTTTTCTGACCATCCCACACTTATGCATGCAGAGCACTGCGGCGCTTCAGAGCGGCAAATCATTCAAATCCAATATGGGGCTTAAAAATATAAGAGTTATTTGGCACGACATTAATTGGTACCAAGAAAACATTACCTGCTCATTACATGTCTTTAGCAGGGTGCTTTCTTGGTGGGGTATTGAAGTATATTCCTTATCAAATTATTGTCCAAACATCACATTTCATTTAACATTTTATCAAAACTAAAAATAACTGTAGATGCCCCCAATGGCCTTGTGAACATAAGGTAAAAATGAGGTGTTTTGTAACTACACAACAGCTTTGTAAAAATAAACATTAAATATAATTAGATGTTTTATGCTAACATTAGCCAGTAAATCATCTTATTATGCCATTTTATAGACCATGGGCTGAACCAAGATCTTAGAAGACAATATCTGATTCACCAAAATGTTAAATATTGGAGCCTATATCAAGTACTAGTACTGTATCGGTGCATTCCCTAGTGGTGATAACACATTTTGAAGCACAATGCTACAGAGATACAGTGCTATAAACTATAATATTGAATCTATTTTAAGCTACTACCACAATAAAGAATGATACGCCGATATAGTAATTATCATGCCAGTCTTAATCCGCACTGACTCAGAGAATATCATTGCACTTCACAGATTGTCATAATATTCCACCTACTTGTATCCACTGACCTGCTCCTCCCTGTCAGAGTATCTGCTCAGCTCCACAGCACTCCACCAAGCCACGGCCTACGACTCCCACGTCTTTGCACAAATAAAAAGGTGTGCCAAGCAGCATTAACTCTGCATCCTTATCGCTTTTGTGACTGGAGACATTTTATGAGTGGGACCTGTCAGTACTCTAAGTCACCAACAACAAGCAGGGTTGTGTGTTCTGCACTGCTGCATCCAGAGCCATTTACTAGAAAGCATTATTATTAGACTATGAAAGGTCGCACTGTGAAGCTCACTTTATCACGTCTCATTACATTACGCATAAAACCCCAGTTTTTCCAAGCAGAGTGGAAAAACTGCTAAGATAGAATTTAACTGCACCATAACAGGCCTGAAATGAACTCTGGGCAGTATCTCTGACCACATAAACACTGGATATGAGCTTTTCTAAAATAGATGTTTATGCAAGGAAAGAATGACCAGATAAGAGGAACCAGTATTCCAAGAGCACAATTATGATTCATGTATATCTTTATCTTCCCTTATTAAAGAGGATACTATGATATTCTCCTAAAAGTCCCCACTTCACTGTGATGGGATAAATCCATCCTCAGTGTAAGACTAACCGGAGAAGATGGCATGTTGCATAGAGCTGCAGTATACAGAGCAGTTAATTATTGGCAGACTGTCATAGGATTATATCACAATTTGCATTTTGTATTATCCTATTCCTTGCCACTGCGTCTAGTCACAAAGAATCACAAAACAGTTTGACAGGTCAAAACTTTACATAACAAGACATGGGATTATACAGCCAATGTCACATGTTGCAGGTTACTTTCTCTGGTCACTCCATAGAATGTAATGGAAAAAAAAAATCTACAGTGGCCTATGGTCTATGCATATGTCCACAAATTGTTAATAGACTCCAAACATCTGATTACAAAGCGGGAATAGCCTACGGCTCACTCTATACTGGTCACTGTACAATTCATTTCATGCTTCTGACTTCACAATTTAAATGTTTGGCCCAGTAATTCAAGCTTTTCAGCATTCATCTAGTGTCACAGCTTGTATGCATTTAGCCCTGTTTTGCTCCGTACTACAGTGAAAGAAAGAGTTGTGATAATGCTTTGCCCCCTGTGGCTTTAAACAGTAACTTAATTCTGCTCCACTAATCATAATAATTATAGATATTACAGTAGCTGTAGTAATTACCGTTGAGCACTGGCTCCTATCTTTAATGGATGCTTAAACAAACAGATCTCAGATAAGTTTTGGGATAGAAAGCTAATTTATGGAGTGTGATGGGAGATCAATCAGGTGAGGGGGTTCGACGCAGAGGATGTATTAGGGTGGAGTCGGGTAATTAATACAGAATGCAGGAAGAGATGGGACCTGGCTGGGCCTTTTTTCAATTCTCTCCCATATCCTCCTCCTTCTCTGCACCGCGCTGTTGCCACATTATTTATCTGCACTGTCACACCATTGTTGTGATTATGGATGTCATGCAGCCGTAAAGCGTTCCTCGATCAATAGGCCTGAAATTAAACCAAAAAATGAATTTCCGCAGTGTCGGCCATATGCACTCGTGAGCAGGAATTACCTTGCAGGAGAATGGCTGATTACCCCAGTGAGCAGACAGCAGTGCAGGGCTCAGAGTGTGCCAGTGGACTCAAGCACAAACAGCCAATGACAGCTACGACAAAGCTTCAATGTCTCACACCACAGTTCACTTGTGTAGGCAATGTGTTGACTTTTTGCCTGTCTGATTCCCTTGTTAGCCCAGACACACTCCGCTATATCTAACCACAATCTCAATGTAGTTTAATAATATATAGTATTGCAATATAAATTCTAGGCACTGTACTAAATTCAGTGCCACTAACAACATTGTGCTGTTTTCTCAGAGGCCCAGATCAATAAACTCTCAAGTAATATGATGTGAAACTGTGTTTAATTTTCCTAGAGGTGAAATCTTCCAGCAAAGGTCCTCCTAACCAAGCCTCGCGAAGGATCTGGAGATGGGTCCCGGGAGCAGCACTGCACTGCCCACTGCCCCAGGTTGCCCCAGAGGCAATTAATGAGGGGTCAAATGCAGAGGACAAATTCACCTATGGAGCAATAAAGTGTATTGCCTCCAATCACTGAAGCATTAAGAGGGGCAGATAGCAGCCAGTGGTGGGCAGATAACAGAATTATATAATTTGTATGTACTGTAATTTATGTAATGCATAAAGCTGTAACAGGGAACCTACATTATTTATCTGAATAACAGTAACTTGATTTATGAGCACATTTTCAATATGACCACACAGTCAAACAGTTTGACCTGCAGCACATTCTCCTTCCTTTAGTAGTTTGGATTACAGCAGAACAGACACTTGGTTTGACCTGCCAGTGGACACTGTGTTAGATCTGACTGCATTACATCAGTCGCAACAGTCATAGTTATTCCAGAAACAGCCAAGTCAGCCAATAACTAACTCAAAGTAACTTCCTGACACACTCACAAACCTCATCCATGTATCCCTTCGCCGAAGATAAATGCAATCCTCTGTTTCTCCCTGGTTTCCCTCCGTTCTTCATTTAGGATCGATTTGCTATTAATGTGCGATGGGCACCAAGGAGGCTGGGTGACAGGGGCTGAGGTCTTGACAGTCCTCTTCATCTCTCTACAGGAAGTTTGGTTTACATCAGCTGTAGGGCGGGACCTGTCATCTAGGACCCAGGGGCTAATGCGCTGAATTTATGCCTGGCTCTCCGCCTCTCCTTGTGGACCGAGAAGAAAAAAAGTCAGATATGAGGTCTCCTGTAAGATCAAAGCAACACTGTTGGTCTATGGTCTAGATTGACCATAGACCATTTACTCCCATACTTTATATAGACCATTTACATGACTATTTTAGTGATAGATCAACTCTTAACATGGTGACCTGCCTCTCCACAGAGCGGTGGGAGCAAAAATGCATAAGGGTTTTAAAATGAGTTTTCAGATGACTAAAACTACAAACCATGACTTTTAGGAGGAACTGTTTCACACCAAACCATGGTGGACTATATCATTTTTGTATGGTGGTGGGTCAGCCACCTGTTTACATGTTATTGTCTGGCTTGGAATGCTCTGCAACATGACATTAAACATCTCTACTGAGCACTCATTTAGTTTTGCTTAAAACGTGAACATGAACATGCATTCTTACTGTGAGCCTCCCCTCAGATTTGACCTGTAACCTGGTCTGGTGGTGTCACCTGCTTGTCTCCAGGGAGATAAGTCAAATGCCTTACTATGGAACATTCTAAGCAAAGAAATAACATCTCCATGGAAAAAAGCAGGTTGTGGATCCTCTGTCATAAAAGTTACATAGTGCACCTTTTCATGTACTAAAATTTCTTATTCTTGAACTTTACAAGACAAGACAAATTTAACTCCACTTCCTAGGCAATATTGACACTTAGCCTCCTAAATCAACTTGACAAACGTTCCGAGAATTGTAACACTGTCTTAGAGCAAATAATGGCCTGACAGAGAGTATTAGCTGCTACAGCTATGACCAGAGACTGACATGCGGCCACAGCTTCTGGGTTTAAGCTTCCTCCACACACTGGCAAAATGTCAATAAAGGTTAGCGTTTAGAACATACAAAGGACACTGAGACCTGGGAGCACAGCTTACTAGTGGTGTCTGGGCCTGTGGGTGACCCTGTTTTTTATTCAGAAAGCATAATGACTTCAGTCTTTACGCATGTTTTTATATGTCCTCT
The DNA here is from genome assembly GCA_030686955.1 of Odontamblyopus rebecca. Taxonomy (NCBI): domain Eukaryota; kingdom Metazoa; phylum Chordata; class Actinopteri; order Gobiiformes; family Gobiidae; genus Odontamblyopus; species Odontamblyopus rebecca. The sequence goes on along the minus strand of CM060662.1, from coordinate 20,622,354 downwards.
TCACTGAATCCACTGTTTACTCCACTGTCTCTACCCCATCACCATCTTTACAATGACTGAACGCATGCTAGTCCTTTTATTTGCTTTATTTCCTGAGATCAGCTATAAAGAACAAACACTATTAAGCTAGCCAATCAATAGGGGACATCAGCGCTCCTATCCCCCCTCTTTCCACAAAATAGATTTATATCCTCTGCTTCTGCAACATAAATCACATATTCATACATTAAATTAAAACTGTGATTGATAGGGTTGCGTAGTAAAGTGTGTACAAATGCTTATGGAGTAAAAAACAAATATTAGTTGGGAACCACTGAGAAAACAAAGAGGAAATCTTTGTTTACAGATTTGTAATGACAAGTAAGTTTAAACAGTGAGTAGATGAGATTACTTCAGTTTGTATTACTACAAATATTTAATTCCATTACTCATACTTGTATCAAGGAAAGATCTCTAGTTGGATATAAACTAATCCATGTTTATTGTAGTAAGAAACTAGAACTCTCACAATAACAAATTTTGAAACACGATATATTGCAGAGATATTTAACAGTAATCGCTCCAGCTTTCATATATTGAATGATAAGTTGATATAGTAATTATGGTGACAGGGCTATGAAAAATTTTACACTTTTATTCCAAAACACTAAATAATAAATGTAATAATATTAATAATAAAATACATTTCTCCACATTTATCCAAGCTTGGGCAGGCAAAGTTGTACACTATTTTAGACCTCTACATCATAATTAATACAAAATTCAGTTTGGATAGACCTGGATATCCTAAATTCCAGGTGCCACATGAACTACACCTAAAATACCATTGGGCGACATATGTGCTCTATCCTGCGCCTGTCATCCTGCCAGCCATGCACAGAAACAGGTTCATTCACAAAGCAGGCGTAATGGGGGATACACAGATTGCGTCATGCATTACAGGGCCCACTGGTTATAAGAGCATCCTCCAGGAGAGAGCAGGAGAAATATGGCAGCATCCATCAGAGGTTTGGCCAGAGTGGAGATGGGGCAGAAACAGAGGAGGGGTGTGGGGGGCTGCCAAGGACATTTAAGAGAGCTGTCAGGGAGTCTTATGTATGAACGGTCCTGCTGGAGGAGCCTGTACCGTAAACGTGTGTGGAGGGGACACTGGGAGCTGCATGCTGGGACATATGTGACGAGACTCAGGAGACTAGAGTATAGGGTAGAAGGGGCCAAAGCACATGTGTAAAGGGGGAAAAAAAGTGTAACAGTTTGCCTTTTTTCATAGACATAAAAGCAAATCAACTTTTTGAAGCTGCATTACCCAACATTTTTTCTTGTACATTAATAAATATAATTTTTCCCCATGAAGTCTAAAGTAAAAACTATATAGTTGATTGTAAACTCAAAGAAAGAGTATTGTTGGTCACCGTAAGATATGGATGAGAGCTGATTGGCTGAGTGTTGGTGGTCTACCCTTCTTCACTTCTCCATCTGAAAAACTTGAGAAGCTGTGAATGTTCCCAAAAATCATGAATGATTTTTGCATGAATATTGGTGATGAGCCTCTGTCAAAGGATTTGTGGGACTTAGGAGGAACTATTATGATTATAATATCTACTTCAAGTGATTCCAGTGAAGATGTATGGAGTTAAAAAAAACACAAAAACACAGTGGAGCACTTCCTATATTACCACATGACATCACAAGGTAGAAGAGTGTTTTCAGTTGAGAGAAGAACACAGCCTGAATATACAGGATTTTTATGTTAAAAAAATGACAAAACACAACTGCAGACATGTTTGTAATGAGGAAACAATGTTATAACATACATGTAGGTCAAAAGTAGTGCAACATGAGGCCTTTAAATACCCAATTCCTACCCACTTTCATTTCAAACTATGCAACTTGTGAGAACACATTTAATTTAAAGTTATTACTGTTTGGTGTATATATTGATAAACTCAAGAGACATTAAAACTTCACACTATAGTTTCAAGTTGGAAACACAAAGATGGTAGATACAAGACAGGGTGAAACCTCTAATTGAACCTCTGCAGATTGGTAGCTAAAGAGTACAGGAGTCTATTAGTTGCTGGTGCATTGGGTTCTCAGCAGGCAGCTTGAGGCCTGCTGGCAGACGCAGAGCACCTCCTGTGTCCCAGCCAGAGGGACACAGCTCTGGGGCCATTACTAAAACCTAATGACACCACAAGTGCTCTCCTACCCCGCGCATGGAGCAGATTCATCACAGAGTAGCACTTCACAACATCTTTCAACAGCCCTTAAAGAGGTAACAGGACATTTCTTCATAGTGTGGTTAACACAAGCTGATTTACGCATCCCTCATCTCCACCTAAAGAACTTCTATTTTAAGATCATTACCTTTAAAGAAGTAACAGAGCTTTTGACCTTGGTTTGAGAGGGGTGAGCAGAGGCAGCACGTTGGAACAGCTCTTGCAAAACAGACAATTTTGTTGAAAATGGGTGCCAACGTGCCCTGGGAGAAAGAGCACATTTCAGTCTGTGTCAAAGTCACATCATGTCACTAGCTTGAGGTGAAGGCTGATCTATGCTTTTTAGTGCTGGTGTAAATAAAAACAGTGTCCCTTATGCTCCTGGACACTAGATCAGGCGGTAATAAGCGGTAACCCACAGTGCATTTCTCCAACCTTTTGAAATTGTGACTATTTCTTCAAGCTGTGGATCAAATTATGGCAGGAGGTGAGGGGCGTAAGCAAAAGCAGTACCGCTGTCTCTAAGTAGGCTAATTTTACAGCCAGGAGCCAGTAAGCAGAAGTCCACCCCTGGGGCAGGTTATGTTACTACCCCTCGTATTTGCCTTGTTTGATTCACCACTGCAGCCTGGGGATTTACAATGCTCCATCACAGACAATAAGAATAAAGACAGAAGTGTGCTGGTTTATGACTTCAGCACTTTCGGTTTGAAGTCTTCCAGCACCAGTGAGTTTAAATTATGGTGGGAGACGTCCTTGGGATGTGAACATCTCATTTGAGCGAGCGGTGCACACACACATCCACAAACACACACAACTCATTTCACTGGGGGTCTCAGGGAGGCTGGACCACCAGAGCATGACATAGGAATTATACATCTGACAGCCGTAAACCTGCCACACCTGCACACGCACACAACTGCTCCACAAGCACCAACTTTTGTCTCATCATCAGAATTATTTATTATTTCTGAATATTATCACTGTTGCATGCAATCAGACTAAGGCTAAACCAGGATGCTCTTACCTCTGTCATTTCAGGGACAGCTGAGCTCAGCGCTCTGCTCCCTCCTGATAATATGACAAATGATCTTATATAATAATATTAAAACAAATGACTATTAAAATGTCGTTGGATTAATTTGAACACATTCGGAAGCAATTTACACTTGGTGTGATTAATGGAGAGCAGCACAAACATATGTGTGTGTGTGTGTGTGTGTGTGTGTGTGTGGTTGGCTTTTTATGAGGTAATCTACAGAACAAGAGGCCAACAGAAAAGTGAATGTTGTAAAAATTTTAGAATTTGGGTGATTTCGCCAATTGTGGGACTTTGTTTTGTTAAGAATATGCCACAGCTCTTAAAACACCAGGTTCCTTAAGTCCATGTTTGGCAATGTCATGGATTGTTGCCAAGAGCCCTGTAGCTTTTAACACACATGCACAGGAGTGTCTTACATGTGTAAAGAAATTGCAGAGATAAAATAGAGTTTTGTCAGTGTGTCAGAATAGCACTTCTCGGTGTCCTGTCCAGTCGCCTGTGGATGTAAAGCAATGAGAGCGTCCCAGAGGGACCAGGCGCGCAGCAGCATCCCCATCCCACTGCACTTCAGCGCCTCATCATCATCAGCACCCGCCCACCCTCAGCTCTCCCCCTCTGCCATTGGCCAGCTTCTTAAATATTCAGTAAGCACTTCCACGATTGGCTCCAACCTGACATCGTCAATTCATAAAGCAAATCTTTTCTAACTTGTGTAAAGGGAATAAGTGGAAAAAACCCTAGAGAAAACGGCGTTGCGGACTCCCAGAGAGTAATCGGCGGTGGCTCTGACTCTCAGCCCGTTTTTATTCGTTGGAGGACCAGGTTGGAGCGTCTCTAGATCTGTGAGTACCTGACTTTATATCGCCAATGCCGCGTCTTGCTCTGGCTGCCCGGGAAGGAGCGCTCCTCTGGGAATGAGCCCCTCTTACCGCCGCTAGAAAGTTCATCTCAGTCCAACCAAGGAAACTTACGGCTCTGAGCTATAACACATGAGAAGCGACTAGTTAACCTGACTGGAGCTGAAGTGATGAGATGAAGTAGCCGTAACACGTTTATTCTAATTCTTCAAAGCAGTCACGCTTCTGGTTCATTACCTTGGACCAGATCTGGATCACCGTTTTACCTTAAAGAGACACAGGCATGCTGCTAAATAGTTCAGTGATTTATAGTTGTTTAGGATCTAGATCCTTTTGTGTATTGTGTAAATTAAATGTTGCCAACAGAAATGATATATTAATTAATTCTATATGAGTAACTAGTTAAAAGGTTGAAAAATTGAATAGAGGTTGGTAGTTTTGCAGAAATGTGAAACTACATTTGACAATAGTGTTTTGTTTTTTTTTCCATTTGAGAAGATTTGTGCTCCTCTGTGGATTTGTGCAGGTTTACACTTACTACTCTTTCATGATGATGGTGATAAGTGACATAAATGGCCACTCTCTGTAAGTTCATTGTATTGTTTTCAGAGTAAAGTTAAAGTCCCTGGGGCCAGTCTGCAGTGTGTCCTTCGCACACAAGTCATCCTCCCTGAAGCTGGAGACTGAAGATGTGGCTTGGTCTTTGTCGCAGTGTTATCAGAGTTGGGCTTGAATGCTCCAGAAAGCACATGCTGATGTTGCACGCTGTGGTAATGGCCTGTTAATGCCAACATAAATAACCACATTGAAAACATTTCTCTGGCTTCAACAACATTGTTTTAGCTGTTTTATGGCTTCTCATGCGTTCGTGAATATGAGTTTTATGGGCTTTTATTTCTATAACAGTAGCGATAATGCCTTGTTTCCTGGAGTACTTATTTAAGTCACATTTCATCTTCACTTGAGGTTAAAGTAGGTTTTTATTGCAGCTAATGCAGAAAAGTCTGCCCTTCAGTTGATATATATATAGGACCACAGTGCTTATCATGACTAATGTGACCATACTGACTCACTGATGTTATGGAAGACTCTTGACTTGTTCTGTTCTCAGGCTCAAGTGAACCTGGATATGTCCTGCTGCAGCACCATGGGAATAAAGCCAGACTTATATAATATTTTACCCACACTCCCAGTCCCCTCTGAATACAGTCTGTCCTTTGTAATTATTTTGTCCTTCTCTGCCACACAAGAATGATACCTCAAGTGCACATAGCATTGTCTTGAGTTGTGCCTATCTCATTTGTAATGCAGAAAATGCCTTTACTAAGTCCTCAGTGCTGTTAATTAACCCTAGCCTGGTCTAGCATCTCTCCAGTCTGCAGCGTTATCTCCAGGCGCCTGCCAAAGCTAGCATTAGCCGGGGCCATATTTCTGCAGGTGTCAGCGGAGGTGGCTCTCCTCTGCAGATGAGCGTTCCCTAGTATTACTCAAACGCCAATGCGCTCCTTTTATCTCAAATTGAATTGTTGAGGGAGATGTTAAAGGACCATACATCACTCGGACACTTGGTGGGAGAAAAGGCCCATCTTGAAGTTAAAAAATGAGGAAATAGTCAACTATGATGACTGTGACAAGGTTTATACATTTCTGAGGTGTCAGCTTGTAAAGAGTGTGTAATGTGTTGTGGCTGTAAAATGGACATCACAATTTGAGTTTTATTTTAGCCTTGAAACGGTGACTTTGTGTCTCCCTTCTTTCTTGGTATTTTTCCACTTCCCATAGAGCACCCCTGTTTACACAATACAAAGCACCAACATCAATTGTTCTGTGTTCACTTTCTATCTCCCAAGCAATAAAAGACCACTTATACATCACATAGAGCTTTTATCCTCAAAAAAAGTGTTCCCAATTTAAAGTTTGTCCCAGAAGGAGGAGCACTCTGGGTCAGTTATATTGGGTCATATCGCTTTTGCCTGTGTGCTCGGCTGGCCGCTGGATAATGCCCTGCTCCCCGTATGGATTTTCTGTCGTGTAATTCCTCTGGCTGTCTGCATGTGATGGGTTGTTCAGATCTAGCCCTGCAGAAAGCTGCTGATCACGGCCCTATATCTTCATGTTTATGTCCCGATGCTGCACCGAGCTCTGCCAATGAGCTGCTGATGTCCGTCGCACAATGGATCGGAAGAATTAGCAACAACTGTGTGTGTGTTGCAGTTTAAAAATATATGACTTACCGGCTTTATTTGATTCCCATTTGGCTCAAGCACCAGGACAAATGTGTTGCGTATATCAAGTAGTGAGAGCTGAAAGAGTTAGGCAGAGAGCAACAGAGTTGACTGTGTGGAAGCATGTTTCAGGAAGCAACCAAACATCCATATTTTTAATTTGTTGGTGTAATTTTCTGTCTTCCAGGTCAGCATGTGGTTGTGTCTGCTCCTCTTTGTATCTGAGGTTAATGCGCAGAGATCTGAGCCCATGTTTTCAGCCATAACCCAGAGCATTCTGCCTCCGGACTATGACAACAACCCATCGCAGCTCAACTATGGGGTAGCGGTGACAGATGTGGACGGAGATGGGGACCTGGAGGTGTTTGTGGCAGGGTAAGGGTTAAACCAACTAAAGTTACATTACATTACAAAGAATAGACTATAAAAATGTAATGACCTCTTACTTATTTTAGTCTAGTCTTTGTTATGAGCACTTTGATACGACTGAAGAAAGAGATGATTGTTCCCGAGTGAACTCACAGATAAAATTACTGCTGTGTTGAGAGCTAAAGGTTGAGACAAAGGCAAAAAAGAGATGGTAACTTCCAAGTGGCCCGGGGCTCACTCAACTGATGAAAATGGATTTGATTGGATGAAGGCCATTGATGGGAAGAGTTTGGCGAGCCCTGCTTTTATCCAGTCAAGCAGAAATGAGTTCCTCAACGCTTAACAGAATATAGATGGTTCAAAATGACCCTGCTTAATAAATGTCATTTAGCCAAGACATCCAATTCAGCAGGTATCCTGGGCGTGTGAGGGCCGCACAAAATCCATAGAGTCTGATTTAATGGCAGTTCAAACTGTTTTAAGCAAGAATTGTTTTAGTTTGCAATCCTTAACTCCAGCGACCTTCAGTTGTGACACATTTTTAAACCTTGAAAAAGCTACATAGCCATAGAAGGACAACAATACCATGTGTAGATGCCAAATATGTTTTCATTTGTGCAAATATCTTGGCCCGCATAAAATAAGAGATGTTTTGTATTTTGTAATTAGGGTAAATCGTTGCAACACTGTAAAAAACAATTGATTAAAAAGAGCAGTTTTAGTAGTCTTATTTACTGCATTATGTTTTCTTTGATCAATGCTTAAATGCCTGGAAATCAATACATTAATCAGAGCCTTTTTAGCATTGAAAATAGAGGAGGAAACTAGTATCCTTAAAGTTTTTTGGGTATTGCTGGCATTTTACATCTTGCCCAGGGACAAATTTACATAAATATTTATTTACATACATTATCCTAGTATTAATTAGCCAATAAAATAAATAAATGCGTGTTTACAGCTACAATGGCCCAAACCTGGTCCTGAAGTACGATAGGCTGAAGAGGAGACTTATCAACATAGCGATAGACAACTGCAGCTCGCCATTTTACGCGCTGAGAGACCGTCCGGGCAACGCCATTGGGGTGACAGCCTGTGATATAGACGGTGATGGCAGAGAGGAGATTTACGTCCTCAACACCAACAATGCCTTTGCAGGTACAGTATATACAGTCTACACTCACCCCGAGACAGAGTGTGGATCATTATGCACATATGAACCTTATCTCATCGTGCTCGTCTTTAGATAACAGATAAGTTGTGAGCGACTATAAATCAATCTGAAAGCCACAGTGCTGCATCTCCTCACCTTTTATCATTTTTTACTAAGCTACATTCACATTTCTCACTATCAGCCTCACTGGCTTATTCCTCCTGCTGTATAATATGTCTTCTATCCTCTTACAATCTTTGCCTTGTCTGAACCCTACATCTTTCCACACGAAGGTCGGACTACATACTCAGACAAGCTGTTTAAGTTTCGTAATGGCCGCTTTGAGGATCTGCTGAATGACGACATAAACCTGCACAGAGACGTAGCCAGCCGTATGGCCGGGCGCTCAGTGGCCTGTGTGGACAGAAAGGTACACTTCCTGCACTAACACAATGAGGATGTAGATTCAATGCCGGTGGACCAAACTCCCCAGTGTGTCTTGTGTGCACATGCATGGCTGCTTCTGTTTGTTTACCAGTGATAACTCATGCTCTGCCTACGCCGCCCCTCTCAGCATGTGCTATGACAGTTCATTTGGTGGAATGTTGTGCCATTTTCTCTTTTCTGTCCATCGCACCAGTGTAATTACAGAAGCCAGGGCTCGTTTGTTTTATGGAACATTGTACAGGGAGGAGTGATGACTGCAAACTGCTGTGTTCTGCCTCCACTATTTTCTCTTATTCACTTTTTCTTCAGTTTTTCTCGAGCTCGTTCTCTCTCACTGCCTTCATGCTCCTTCTGTTTTTTTTTGTTTTTTTTTTATCTTACCCACACACAAACACACACGCATGTTGGGTTTCCACTTGTAATCAGGGATAAAGGATGTGATAGTCAGCTGAAGAACAGAGGGATTACAATAGATTTTTTAACCACAGTCCCATCTCAGTGAGCACTGATAGGCTGCTGGAGTGATGGGAAAGATATCTAGTTTTAATAGCATAATGTGTTTAGAGGAAGCCAGAGCCACAATGTGTGTTCTTTCACTGAGCATGCCTCCCTCAAGCTAAACAAGACATTTATTACACACTTTAAAATTCAATGTGCAGTGGACTGTTCAAATCTGCATTTATTTTTATATATAAAAATAGTACGTTTATGTGTTATCATTTGAATAAGTGAAAGTTAGTCTTCTGACAGCTCTGGTGCCTCTGGGTCTCCTTGGAAGTGAGCTCATATCATTAGTCTTACACAAACTGATGTAGGTGACATATTGAGAGGTCACACATTTAACTGATGGATTGCGCACTTTAAGTAAAGGACTATAGGAAAGGGACACTGACTAAATGAAATAGCTTTAACTGAAACCCCTTATAACTTATTGTGGCAAAGAGAGCTTCCACTGCGCCCATGTACTTTCCCAGCCACCCAGTCACCATGTCAACTGGCGTGACATAAACTAGCCTTGGGTGCAGACTTATTGAAAAATCATTGACTTTTAAGTTTGTTAAGTAATTGCCAGTGGCCTCCCAGTCCTTCATTGTACTTCATTCTTTCATTGGGTCCACCTCAGGGGGCAAGTGTGAGAGGGTGTGACAACACAACCACAGCGGGTCCTAGCACAACTGACATTTAGACTGCGTTCATTTCAGTTCCTCATCCCGTAAAAGTATTCTAAGGTTAACACAAATGTGATAGGCTGTGTTTGCATATGTGCATGTTTGTATTGATTGAAATATGTTGGGCCCTCGGTAGGAAAGCTCATTGAAACCGAGTATGTAGTCTATTAGTGCGGTTCCGTCTGTGAGTTTGTGTCTGCAGGGACTCTGACTGATAATGGAGTGTGAAATTAATCTCCAAAGGGAGGCAGGCTGAGAAGGGGCGAGAGAGGGGCGGGGTGAAAGGGGTAAGGAGCATAAGAACTGATCAAGGCAATGCAAAGGCGCTTGAAAAAGTAATAGCAATGGTTTGAGTGATTTAGGTGCTAACTTTGGCCATTCAAAGTAAATATATTAAAGAACTTGTGTGTACCTGAAGCTAACATTCCCAACGTTGAGAAAAGCAGATCGAAATAAATGAAAAAATATGTATGACTACGACAGTCAGCAAAGGTTGGTCAATATATTCTTTGGATTATCCAGATTCAGGTGATATTATGACAGTCTATCACAAAATGTGCTAAAGTGCACCTATACATTTTGTAATTAGGGCTGAAAGATTTCGGACAAATCTCTAATTGGGATTTTTCTTTGACAAGCTCTGAGATTGCGATTAGTTTCAGATTTGTTATTTATACTATAATTATGAGATTCTTTAAAAAATTTACAATAAACATGTATCTAAACAAATTGACAAAAACACTTAATTATGAAATGACTAATTAATGACTAACATGTTTATACAGTAAGTTACAGCGTTAGCAGGTTATATGGTGTTATTTGCAAAGGAAATGATGGTACTTCATAAATTGCAGCCTTTGCAATTTTCTTTTTTTTTTTTCTTTTGTGACTCTATTTGTGATTGACGTTCACTTCATACCAACTGTATTTAATTCTTTAAATTAATTTAAAATTAATTTTTCAGACATTTTTATAGCTTAAAAAAAACTATAGTCAGTATTACATTTTGGCATATCAATATATCTACCACTTCTAGTTTTATGAATTTAAATGTATGAAAATTGTGTTCTCTTTATAGGGCACTGGTCGGTATGCCATTTACATAGCAAATTACGCCAGTGGGAATGTGGGTCCTCATGCACTCATTGAGATGGATGAATTTGCCAGTGACTTGTCTCAAGGAGTCATCGCCCTCACCAATGTGGCAGAGCAGGCAGGAGTCAACAAGCTAACAGGTACATCATTTTATCTAATGCACACAATTTGACAGTCTTTAAACTGCTCTCAGCATGCAGTGGTCTCAGCTGTGGAGGAGGGTGAAATATGGGTCTCCTTAGATTAGCAATAATAAAAGTATAATAGTATGAAGATGGTTGAAAGAAATGTTGGCAGGTTTTGGCTCTGTCAGCTGTTTACTACAGTCAAAGTCACAGGTGAGTGAAGGGAAAGGGCGACTCTTACATAGATCAGCTCAACAGCCCAGAGGAGGCATCTATCACACAGTCTCCCTCCCATAAGCTTTAATGTATGGAGATAAGTATATGGCACAGCTCTGCAGCACTGTGGCCTACTGCATTCATACATTACATTTGGAGCTGTGAAATCAAATACAGCCAAGAGTTTTTCTCCACTTTTTCACTTAAGTTATAAGGTGATTTGGAAATATATTTTAAGGAACTCTGAAATAAAATATTCATAATTAGTGCATGAATAAATGCCTTTATACTAACGCAGTAAAGTATGAACTACCAATAAACTGTGATAAATGAGTTAAAAGGCGACCCTCCTTCACAGCTGATGTAAAGTTCTTTGGAAAAAATGACGGACAAAGAATGACAAGCAGATTTTTTAAATGTGATTTGTTGCTTTAACACCATTGTCATAATCTCCTGTGTGACACTTGAAAAGTGTTTGACCTTGATTTCCATTGAAACTTGAGGCAGTAACGGCTCTGAATGTGTAATATTATTATCTGAATGAAGACACCAGGGACAGAGTGCTCCGGCCAGAGCTCTCACAGATTTATGGAGCTTTGTCATCAAACTGCTGTTAATCAGAGTGAAGGGACAGTGAGGGCTGTGTATGAGGAGACTACAGCTGGAGCGTGCACTTAGGACAGTAGTACATGACACAGGTAGGCCTGTCATGATAACAAATGTTGAAGCACAACACAGAGAAATATTGGGATAAATTATAATAATGAAAAAACTTTATGCCAGTAACACAAAGTAGGATAATCTTAGTAAACTGATTTTTAAATGTACTGTCATCAAAAAGCATGAGCAGCAACAAATAAATGGTAGAATGAACTAATAACTAGTGATATAAGTTATTAATTCAACCTTCTGCATCTCAAATCTTACGTTATTACATAAAAGTGGCAAAAATGTCTCAACTTTTGCAATTAAATTGTACACACAACACAATATATATAGCACCTCAAAATATATTGATCCATCTTTCATATATTGAATGATCAGTTGATTATCGAGACAGGCCTAGACACAGGGAGGTTTGTCCAGCGGCTGGGACAGACCTGTACATCAGAACTCTGCAAAGAGGAACAATCAAGGCCCTTTATAATCAGACCAAAGACACTTCACGTCACTCTTCGCTTTGCACAATGTCGCACGGGTTTCACTGAGCAGACCAAGCACATCTGATAAAGTTTTAGTTAATACAAAACATGCCATTTCTTCTGTGTGTGCTTATTGTGTGACCATACTGTGTGTGTTTGTGTGTGAGCTGCATCAGAATCAGTGTCTGCGTCAGCACAAAGCTCCTGGCCCAGCTCACAGCAAATGGCTCGGAAAGGCTATAATGATCTTTTTCTTTACAGTTTTTCACTAAGACAGTTTTCTTCTTTTGTTGATTATCTGAGCTTTATTTGTCCAAAATCTGTGTACACTTTGTGTGTGCTTGTGCAGGAGGGCGAGGTGTGGTGGTAGGGCCCATCGTGAGTCAGACCCTGTCGGATGTCTTTTGTGACAATGAGTACGGGCCCAACTTCCTGTTCAGAAACAATGGAGATGGCACGTTCACTGATGTGGCACAGCAAGCTGGTAAGACGAAAATTTGAATCCCACTAAATATAAACTACCTGGATAATAAATAATCTGATGTTTGAAGGAGTGGAAGACCCAATCCAACATGGCAGGGGCGTGGCACTCGCAGACTTCAACCGAGATGGAAAGACAGACATCGTCTATGGAAACTGGAATGGCCCCCACCGCCTCTTTATGCAGCTGAACAACCGAAAACAGAAGTTTAAGGTGAGAATACAGATACATCAAACAGTATTAGTTTATATTAAGTTTGTCTTAACCCAGTGTACACAATGTCATGTTCCTGTATATTTAGGTGCCCTTAATCTAATAGTGACAGTGAGTTGAATTTCAGAACATATCTTATCTGTACATTGTTGATGGTGTCTGAAGAGTGATACTGTATTGCTAAAGGTATGCCATGTTACAGAAATCTTGTTTGCACTTGTACAATTTATTAAAGCTGTGTAGAACTGCAATTATGTGGAAAATGGGCTGTGCAGTTATTCAAATTTTAATCAAGATTGAGATTCAGTCAATTCTAATTGTCAAAGATATTGTTGGTCTACAGCCAGTCCTGTATTGGTAAAAACAGTTGGTTTGGAGCAGGGGGCAGACTTTAGAGAAAGAAATTGGACTATTTATTTGTATTAAATGGCACTGATTAAATACCTGTCTTCTTTATGTTTAGGAAATTAATACAGAAAGGTGCTGATTAATACAATGAAAAAAATGAGATTATGTTTTTGACATATTTCCCAGTCCTAAATGCAACAGTATTATTGTTTTTTTAATAGTAAAGAAGTGTAATTAAAGCTCATTCACATACACTGGCGGTAGCTAGTAGTCTGGCCTTTGCTGATCATTGACTGGCTGCTGAATACATCACTGTTTGCCTCTGGAGTAAAGGAGAGAGTTTCACTTCTGTTTTGTGCTCTGTTGTGACACTAATCAGGGAGTTTACAGACCACTCAAAGACTGCAAATTTTACCTCCGAGCTTTCATCACCATTATCAGTCCCAGTGGATGTCTGTAGTGAATTAGTATTAGTTTGTGAACATGTTTGTGGCATTTAAACACCAAACAAAATACTTAATCAACATTTTTCAAGACAGTTACTTCCGTACTGTGCCAAGTAGTTTATGCGCTTTTCAAAGTGTAAGGAAAATTGTTTGTGTACATTTTACCCTCTCTGTGATCTATTTGCCGAGATCTGTGACCACATTTTTTTAGCCAAGAGATAAACGTCAATGGTGACATGTTTATGAGGGTCACATCAGGGGTTAATGCGCGCTGCTTAGCCCTGAGACTATTCCATCAGTGTGACATGTCCGCCAATACACACACACACACACACAAGACAAATTGAATTAGCTATCTGATGTCTTTTTAACTGTTAAGTCACAAGCATGCCACATATTTAAGACCCCACACACAAGCTGACACCCTCACTGACCATGTTGACCTTTTGGCATGCATAATGAAGCTGTTGTATCACTCCAGTAAACCGCTAATTAAATTGGGCTGAAACAGCAGCTTGCCTGTATGGTGGAAAGTGCAGATTAGGCCTCTTTGTACTTTAATTAAAATCCACTGCTGAGGTTTTCCTTGCAGAGGTTTAACACACAACGGTCAGGATACTCCCACATGTGAAATATAGCCACCATGTTGGGTTGTTTGTTACTAACAGCAACAAAACTGTAAATAACCATAAGAGTAGAGGTGGGCGATATTGACGTGAATTAATATTGACATATTTTTTCTTAATAACAATATTTTGACCATATTTAAAACTATGCATCAGGAATGTGCTAAAATGCATTGGTTGAAGTTTAAGTATAGCACAAATTCCGAATGAAGCATAAAATGAAACTCAAAAGCAAATAAATAATGACTTATATCCTTGCTTGGGAAATCACCTGCATTTCTAACTCTTTTTCAAGTCATTTTTAATAGGTTTATTAAAATTATAGATGGTACTAGTGTACTTTTACTTTAATGTGTAGTTTTAATTGGTATTTTTTAACTTTACATAGGATCATATGCTTATAAAGATTTGTGATCAGAGAAAGTATAATTATTTCATAGCTACACATTTATCTCTAGACTAAAGCAGTTATGGTAAAAGTATGTCTGTGGGTCCTTGGTGGTGTGAGTGGGTTGTCCCCTCTCCTTCACCTGAACAGCAGAAGGTCAGTGTGGGCTGCCCCTCTTGCAGCTTTATGAGCCTTATAATTAAAACAGGGAGTAAATAGTGGAGGGAGTGAAGGGCCGCTCTATAACTCTTCCACGACTTATCACTGCATCACTGAAGCGTGCACACATCCGATACTTTTCCAGAAAAAAAAAAACTCCTCCTGAGAAGACTTTTCTAGGTCTTAAGGTCTTGGTTAACTTATAATGATTTAATTTAAATTCATTGACATAATTTTGTTTTAATCTGTAAGAAACAAGCTATTTATTGATTCTCTTGAAGGGTGGACACTGACAGATGATGATGACAGCTCGGCTACATATAAGATAAATCAATTATTGGCATCATATGTTAAATCATGATTGAGAATAAAAGCCCAGTACAAACAAGTCATGAAGGATTATACAACGTTTATCCCCAGCATGTGTGTTTAAGGCAATAATGTTGTGCTTTCAATTTGGAGTATTAACCCACAGAATGGATGTAAGGTGCACAGGTGCACTAAATCCATTTAGTTATGCCTCATGACCGGTTTTTCTTCACGTGAACATAATGTACAACTGTGTGTAATTTCCACAGATATAATCAGTGCTACTCTTTTGTTTCAGGACATTGCATCCCAGAAGTTCTCTATGCCGTCCCCAGTCCGCACTGTTATTGTAGCAGACTTCGACAATGATAACGAGTTGGAGGTTTTCTTCAATAACATTGCCTATAGAGGGCCCTCTGCCAACAGACTCTTCAGGTACACACACACACATACACACAGAAAAAGTGGAAGTTTACTACTTCTGTAAGTTTTAATAGCACTTTGATGAGGAGCTTAATGTACTAGTCTTGTGTCTTAAATTAATATTCTAATACTGTGCTCAGAAGCTGAGGTGAATTTAAAAATCGGAGCCAAGGATACTTATCACGTCTGGCACCCCGCCTCCTCTCTCCACATGAATGAATCTTTCATTAAGGCACTTTTAGGGCTCTTTTTGGCTCATGGTGTGACTTCCTCTCTAGATAATATTAATGAACTCAGGTGCCTAAGCGCAATATTTGATACATATCAATTGTTAGCAAAATAAACCCAAACAGCTTGAATTAAATCTGATTGGGTGGTTTTTAATAAACATGGTGCCTGTCTCATGATGATTCTGCCATGAGCTGCTGGGTCAATTCAGAGCTGTGTCAGAGATGTTGTTAATAGTTAGTGAGTGAAACCTCTTGCTGCAGATCAGTAGAGGGGACAGGGGTCAGCTGCACAGCCCACTGCTCCACTATTGTCCAGTCCCAAAATGAATCAGCTCATTTATTCTGCTCTGGCACCAGGGAAAGGCTCAAACTATTGTGCCCCAGCTAATTAATTCGATAGGGCTGATCAATATTTAGCTGAGCTGAGAGCTTCAACGGACATGATCAGCACATTTGCACACTGTAAAATAAAATTATAACTTGAGCAAAGTTTGGTATCCATCTGCAGTATTGCCTTCTGACTGTTTAAGTTGTTTGCCGCTCAATGTGTTTTTAAAAGCAATGAGACCGCTGCAGTGTGACTGCTTTTAATTTAATATTTTTATATACATTATAATGCTGGCATAAAAGCCAAGTCAAAATATCAATATAATAGAGTTATCTGACAGGGTGAGCAGGAGAGAGCATGGGGACCCTCAAATTGAAGAGTTGAACATTGGAGAGGCTGCTGAGCCTCAGGGAAGAGGCACGGGTAAGTTGCACATCTCTCTGTTACTATTCTCTCAAATGAGCATTAGATGGCGCCAGAGATTCACTTGTACACTGTGGCTTTTTGTGTAAGGGAAAAGACAAATGACATTATTAGTTGTAAGTCTTGGGAAACATTAAGTTCAAATTTTGCGCATGCTGACAGTTAATGTGATACTGCTGTGGTGTTTACTTGCTTCATTACTCTGATGGATCTCAGGAGCTGTGGCCACAGACTTGGACGGCGATGGGCGCCTGGAGCTGCTTGTGTCTCATGGAGAAAGTGCCGCTCAGCCACTCTCCATCTACAAAGTCAACCATGTGAGCCCTCTGGACAATTATCTACTCGTATAATGAAATCATTCATAGCATTCAACATATTATTACTGTGTTTTAGGGAGCCACAAACTCATGGCTGCGGGTGATTCCTCGGACCAAATTTGGTGCTTTTGCCAGAGGGGCTAAAGTGGTGGTGTACACTAAAAAGACAGGCCCGCACACTCGCATCATAGACGGAGGCTCAGGCTATCTGTGTGAAATGGAGCCTGTAGCACACTTTGGCCTTGGTAAGAGATATTCAGCTACAAACAATCTTGTACAAAAAAAAAAAATGTGTATGTGCTTCCAGGTAAGGATGTGGCCACTAATGTTGAGGTGTATTGGCCTGATGGACGATCAGTGGCCAGACCCCTAGAGCCTTCAGAGATCAATTCAGTGTTGGAAATTCACTATCCCAGAGATGAGGAGGAGGTCACTACGCCAGTGGAAATAGAGGTACACAGAAGTTACCTAAAGATTTATTGGGATTTATTGTCTTTGTTTATGAGTTCAAAGGGGTTTTCCTGCATAAAGATTGCATAGTATATATAGTAAAATAGAGAGTAGAGATAGACTTGTCATTTTTAATACAAACAAGAATTGCTTTTGATTCTTAAATTGTTTAAGACTGACGAACATCTGAACATGTTTTGCAGTGTGGTCATGGTTTTGCCTTGAATGAGTATGGGAGATGCACAGGTGAGTACAGAAGATAAGTTTTTATAAGTGAAACTTGTGTGTGCATATGTAAATGTTCATAGATATTTGTCAACCTCCCCTCTCTCAGATAAAGATGAGTGTACCCAGTTCCCCTCTGTGTGCCCCCCTGACCGCCCTATCTGCACCAACACCTATGGCAGCTATAAGTGTCGCGCCAAGAAGAGATGTAATCAAGGCTTTGAGCCCAACGATGATGGCTCGGCCTGTGTGGGTGAGTGGGCTGGCGTGAGCTTAGCTGGATTACAAAGATCAGGAGAACGGAGAGAACACTGACAATGAAAGAGATTCAGTAAGCTGCCTTAATTACAGAGGGTTGGAGGAAAGGCTTTGGAGGTGCTAACATTCCTCTGTGTGTCCCTCTGCTGCTCCACTGTCCTGCATGACTAACTCCTTGTCATAAAGTTATTTTCAGTACCTGTAGTTATGCTTTAATGATCCTATATTACACCAAATTGACTCCTCTGAGCTTTTAGCCCTGTTATAATGTTACCTCCTCAAAAACATACCTGGAGTTGTGTTTTGTTTCATTCTCACATGTTTGAGTAATCCTTTATCTGTCTAATTCACCAAAGCTCAAAATGCTCTGTTGCCCTTGTGATGTCATGTAGTGGTAGTTTTCATGTTTCCTTTTACCTTAATTTAGATTGGCAATTCCAGGACTGAAGTGATCTAAATGTTTCTAGTGAAGGTGTATGACACTTTCTGTATAACCACATGACTTCAGAAGGTGGAGTGTTTTCAGTGTGCAAGAAGAATTTTTCGATGAGGAAACATTATAATATTATATATTAGCTCTTTAAAGATATATGCAGTGGGGTAACTCTTTGTATTTTTTATTTTTCAGCAAAGGTGGCTTACTTCGGAGGGACACGGTCTTCTGGACAAAGCAAGTGGTCAGGCTCCTCTGTGTGGTTGCTGTATCTGCCATCTTTACCGCTACTCTCTCATCATCTCCTGTCTGGACTCCTGTAGCTGTTGCTTATGTATCCCTGACACTTCTACTAATTGAGGAAGTACACAAACTGAGAAAAAACTGAAACTACTTTTTCATCATTACACCTTTTTTCTGGATATCTTATGTGCATCTCTCATGTCATCTGGACTGAGCTGTACCAAAAAGGAGTACCCGCTGGAATCTGCGGGGTGTGGACTCTGTCATGGCCGCTGTACTTAAGTGGTCAGCTGGTCTTTTGGAGCAAGCATCTGAGAGGAGCATGAACTAGAGCCCCAGAGACATGCACTGACTGAAGAGAGGCCTGTCTTCACCTTTGACCCACACATCCACACTGCATCAGTCTGGTACGAACTCTGCACTGAGAGTCTGGAACACGGTGCTTTTGGTGTGATTCTGTGAATGTGTGTACATACAGTAAGTGTCCCGCATCAAAACTACATTTGCACAAACAGAGGTAGGACTGTCACTGTTGAAAAAATGTGATTAAGAGAAGGAAAGGCAGAGTTTTATTTATTATATTTGCTTTTGGTGAAATATAATTATTACTGTTGTTAATCTAGATCATAAAACAAAGCAATTGTTAATGGTAGTAATAATATAATAGGCCAATACAACACAAATTTGAGGATATATTAAGACACTGAACCAGCGTATTCAGTTCCAATACTTTAGCTTTTGGTATCTGTTCATACCTGATATTAACCAATACTATGTAGGGACTGAAAGAGGCATCAAAACATGAATAAAAAGATCAAACATAACCAACATAATAATATTGATTATCAGTATCGATGCATCACTAAGAGTATTTTAAAGAATATAAAGCATTGCTATATTTTTCAAAATGAATTTTTACCTTAATTAAAAAGGAGCACAATTATTAGAAAATAATGAGACAAATTTGCATTGATTATGGTAAAGCACAATGGCACAGTGAAAGTGATGGCATTTAAAGAGATTAAATTGTTAAGCACATGGTTGTAAACCATATAATTCTGCATAAGCTATGAATACATTTTTCACAGAATTACAGGTGAGAAGCTAATCCTAATCCATGAAGTCTTTAATTATATAATTTCAATATGAGAAAAAGGGATATTTTAGACAAAACGCCTCACACATGCATCCAATACATAAAGACACTGTTTTCAGGCTCCCCTTGATGACGGTCCCTGCGAGGTCACAACAGAAGCTAAGCACAAAACCCACCTGTAAATAGAGACCATCTTATCTGAGATTCAGAAGTGATTCATGTCTGAGGACTTTCAGTAAAAAAAACAGTCTCAGTGCATGGAATAAAACAAACATGGGTGGATGTATTAATTTTTACACTAAAGATCTTTGGAATTGTATTAACAGTGTTGATATGCCTTCTGAGTAAGCCAAAGAATCCGTTCTCTTGGGTACAACTGGCTTAAATTCACAAAGTAGATTCATGTTTTCATCTGTCAACATTTATATTAAGGTATTTTGCACAATCTGAATACTGATCCAGTAAGTCTGTGGTCTCATACATTGTAAAATCAATTGCATGAACAATAACAACTTTTAAATGAACTGCTCGCTGATGGTGTACCTGACCCCTAATCACACTTAAAAGTATTTACGGAAGCAATTATTAATTGTTTGATGACTTATATGGAAAAAAGGAACAAAAGCACTCTGCAGTGACTATTCACACTGCCCCCTGTCTGTAGTGAAAAGTAATTCAAGACCATTTAAGATCTGATCTTGATACTTTTACAGTCGGTCTATTGAGTCCAAAATCATTTCAGTTATTTACACTATTTACTTTCACATACTAACTTGTTGTGCATATTGAATTTACATTCAATATACATTGTATTTTACCCTCTTGTCCACTTGAATCAAGGACTGTACAATCCTCAGCGCAAATATGCATTTACTTTGTAAGCAGAAACAGTGGAACTTAAGAGTGGAGCAGTGTTTGACAAAATAAAAGAAAACAATGTTGTGATGGATTACTCTTCTCAACCACTTCAGACATTCCTACAATTAAGCTGTATATTTGTGGAATGAATTAGAAACAGAATGTTACACAAACTGGAACCATGGAACATGACTAACTACAAAAACACAAGTAGAAGTAATAATTACAGGGATGCACAGTGACAGCAAACGGGCACAGTCTCATTGAAAACACAATGGTCAGCATGAAAGGAGCATGATCTCAGACCAGAGCATGAAGTGTCCCTCAGTACACTGTACATGACAGAAGATCAGTTATGGAGCTATGAAAATATTTGCACAATATGGAAATGAGCAGCGGTGTAACAAGTGAGGACATCGGAAGAGGGAATCAAGAACTGCCATTTCAGCTGAGAAGAAAAATATGTTTTTATTACGAAACATTTATGCAGAACACATCTAGTAACAAACATAACAGATGGGGTGTCAGTCAGCCTATGGCTGAATTAAGCACATGTCCATGCCAAAACTCACAGGGCTTTGGAGAACAAATGTTTATAAACCTTTCCATGACTACTGGGTACAATGGCTACAGTGACTCAGTGTTCACTTGTGGACGGAGCATTATCTTATGTATTGGTTTGAATGTAAGTTTGGTGCTGTGGTACTGTACTGTACACACTACATGAAAACACATTTACCAAAGACCAAGCTGGTCGGGGTTTAGGAAGTATCAGCATTTTTAGGTTCTTTATGTATGCACCAAATCTGTATGTCACGAAAAGATACATATGTGCACCAAGATAATAATATTTATAAATAAGAAAATGTCTGATAATCATAGGTGATAAATTATAATATGAAAAATCTTAAAACAAAAGGTATTTAAGCCACACATGTAACTGTAAACTCCTATAACATTATGCACCCATTCTTACTACACAATGACCTCACACAGAGCAGTACACTATCTCCACACAAGTAGAAATATGGCATAGAGACAAAATGAAAAGAGATATTCAGATATAACATATTACTTACTCCAAAGACAAATTAGCAATTTGTAGTTTATTGGCTCCCAAGTGCAAGTGCACTCTTACATTTTCATAAATCTAGGCGCTCTTAATTGGACATTGCTAGCTGCTACATCACTATTCACAGTCAGTATTTGGCACACTTTCCCCTGAGTATCCCTGGTGTCTCCTCTCTGCATATATTATCTATAAAAGTTTGGACAAACAGAAAATCTGATACAGCCAAATTATCAAAGACAGAGGTTTCGCTGCCACTATATCTGCTGGTTATAGGAAATATACAAATATGTTAAGTGTTAAAAAGTGACATCTTAATATAAATACCATTTGAGAAGACAGGAATGGCTCTATAATATTAACAAATATAACAATATTACAGTCCATTATATAAAGCAGTCCATCAGCCCCAGGTTGGGTATCTGCACAGAGATGAAACATGAAGGCATCTGTAGGAAGAGACACGGACACAAGCACAACAGGCCCAGCGGCCACTGAGCAACAACAATTTGGTCTAAACCAAGAGTTGGTCTAAACCAAGAGTTGAGCCAACACCGGCCTAATGACATCCCCACGGAGAAGATTACCTGCGCCTGACACAGTTATGCTGAGACTTTTGCTGCTTTAGAACAGAGGCTGGCAGAAAGAGGCTGGCAGAAGATACTGGGGTGACATATGTGTTTAAGTTGTTAAATATAAATTAACGGGTTTATTTAAAGATCATTCTTAATCACTGGCACTAGAGGGTGCTCGAGCTATATCGCGCTATATGAAAATGACAGTGGATACTGTCAAATATCACTGGACATACATACTACATTTATGACAAATTTATCCTGTCCATTCAAAGCAATAGCAAAGTCTGCTTTTCCAGCGAATAAAATACTTTTCATTGCTAGTTGGCGTGTGCGGTCACCTTACGTTCAGGGTATAGCTGCATGTAAGTACAGGGCAGTGTTCTCAAAAGCACTGCCGTTTCCTTGTTGTTGATGTTGTGTCATTCATTTGTCCACTTGTGTAAGACAGCATGTATAAAGCAGAGGAATGTGTACGTGCACACTGAGCCTGCAGCTGTGATGCGGATCACTGGCATCTTATTGCTGGGAATGAAAAGGATAAATAATCCAAGGTGCTCTGTGGTGGCTGTTTGATACTGAAGCCAAGAGCATGTGAACAGAGCATAGAACCACCACATCCAACAGAAGGACCAATTTGCCAGCATTCAGAGCAGCCTGACCCCAGCCACCTCACATGAATGCAGTCATTCTGTGGGAGCACGGAGCACTGGCTATCCCAGGAGGCAGCTGCTTTTCCTCCCAAGAGACCCAAAAGCTGCTGCAAAGACTCTGGACAGTGACCCCAGTTAAACAATGCAACTCTGCCCTAATCAGGACTGCTGAATCAGCCCAAACCAGTGCTGAATTATGAAACGATGTAATAGAAGACTAAATTCACTTTCCACATGGATCCAATGACAGCTGTAGCTGCGGTGGCTGCTGTGCTTGTGCCCCTCAGACCTCTATCCACAGAAGATGTAGGAGCTCTGCTCTCAGAACCTAGTGCTCTCATGTTTGAGCATGCGGATGCTGGTGAGTGTCCCACTGCCCCTGTGCTGATACCCGTATGCCTGGTGCTGCCCCTCCAGTCACCGAGCGGTACTGCAGGCTGAGGACATGCTGCTGCTGCTGGGGCTGGAGCTGCTGCAGCCATGGTCCTCATACACACTGATCTCCAGCTGAGGGCACAAGTCAAGGAGCGAGCACTACCATGAAGTCATGAGGCATTACGAAGGCTCCTGCACTGAGCCATAGCAGGCCAATGCAATGTGATGGTCTACTGGACACAATCTTGGTCTCCTCTCTGTCCTAGGGCGGAGCAAGCTATTTAAAATACCTTAACATAGATTGACTTAAAGTCTAGCAATAAAGGACAAAGTATTGGAAGAAACAGTTGAAAAAGGGTAACTGTAAGGCTTTCAGCACTGTTATACTTCAAGTTAACTTCAGGCCTGTCTTGGAATTGAACTTCCAATTAACACAAACTACTTATACAATTATTTTTCTATACACAAAAATGTCAGAATCACCTGGTTCCCACGGTTTCAACCTCATGGCTCCCTCATGCATTAAATGTTTATGGCCATGTTAAAACAGCAGTGGGTGAGTGAAGGATACAACACGCATTCCTCTTTCTATGGGGTCTGTGAGGAGCAGGCCTCTTGGAGCATAGATCTTCTCATTCTGCTCCTGGATGTAGCCTGATATCTTCTTCAGCACCTGGCACAGGGCAGGAGGCAGACAGGGCTTAAACAGTCAGAGGAGCAGTTACACTTAATCCACATTTGATTAGAATCACAGAGACTTGATCAAAATCTAAATTCACTCAATACAAAGTCAAACATTACATAATATGTACAAGACATTCCTGATGCTCAGACATATAAGATTCTCTGTTTGAAATGTTAATGGATTACACAAAGACCGCTTCACTATTGTATATAATAAAACACTGGATTATCAACATAAACTTAGATTTAGACAAACTTTATTGATCCTCAAGGGAAATTATTTGAATACAGTAACCCACACATCACAACATATGCTAATTACAAAGAGCAACAATATAAATGGTAATAAATAAATTCAAAATAACTTGCAAAAATAACAAGATACTGGTATCAAATAATAAATAAGACATAATTAAACAAAATATTGAAGCAAGTTTATTTAGACTGAGTAGACCGTGCGGCATATTCAAACCTGTTATATGTAGAGTTGGTAGGAAGTCAAAAAGCATACCTGTAGTGCATTAGTACATGACCAGTTTGTATCACGCCAATAGCTGATGAGTGATATTCAGCCATGCTCGAAGAACAACTGTTATCTATGTAGCTTCATTAGTAGAGTTTATTCAGCGGATGTGCCATGCCTCTCCTAAAACCTGTCTCACCATGCTAATCTGCAGGACATGCCTCACTTAGACTTATGGCCATTGACAAGGCACTCAGAAAGCATTCACATTAGGATGAAAACAGATATGGGTGTTTCCAAGGCCAGTGCTGATGCAGTTTTATTGAATCCAGAGCAGCCCAAGATCAATTGTTGTTAATTTTGGCTGCATAAACGGAAATGAAATCTGAAATAACTAAAAACTCAGCTACTGTAAATACATTGCACTGCTCTGCATAAGAAAGGGGTTAAAAGGAAACATCATAGTCATAGCATTTTTATTTTAGACTAATTTTAAATCCACAGCCCTGATTCCCTGCAAAAGTATGAGAAGGAACTATTTTGTAAAGCACTCTCTCTTCTTGTGGACTGAAGCTAATGATGCACAAAAGTTCAAAGTTTCATTTATGCCATTTACATCTGGTGGTTAAATATTGGCCTGATAAATACCGGCCACTACTACACAGTGCCAATATATCACAAGTAAAAACTTAAGAAGGTTTAGTGCTTTATTGTGCTGGAAATTTCCATTATTTGAAAAAGGTCTTAATGTTTAAAGGTACACTGCGTAACATTTCTATTCTAAACTATAGATTAAATCTATCTATAAACCTATTAGGAGACAAGCAGATTACAGAACTATGCTATATTACAATTCAGATCTGTGGAGAAGGAATCATTATATTTCTGAGCAATAGAAACACCCGTAATGAATAAATGTTAGATGGAAATATTTAAAGTCATGCAATGGAACATTCCTGGTAAAGCAATATCTCTATGGAGACAAGTAGGTCCACCAAAAAAGTTGCATTATTACATAAAATTAAACTAGGTCAGAGTAAAGTTGTAACACTGTGTTAATAAATATCCCAATATTTATTAATTAATATTAATATTTATTTTATTTTATATTTATATTTTTTATTTTATATTTATTTATTAATATTTATATTTATTAACGGTGTTAATAAATATCCCAATACCATGGAAATAATATTTTACAAATTTTACTAATCTGCTAATCACTCACTAATAAATGATCATAAGAGTGCAATAATGATCCAAATTAAGTGATTATTACTTTAATCTAGTTAGCGTACCTAACAAAACCATTTTTATCATTATAATTATAAAACCTAACCTAACAGATTTAATTTCTTGAATGCCAGAAGCAATCACGTTCCTCTGACAGACCCTGACTGTTGGCGGTGTGTGGCCTCTTTATCAGTTGGACATGTGCGGCCCACTTGGGTGGTTGTTTTAGATCACTATCAGTCAGAATGCCCTCAGATGGTAAACAATATGTATCTGAATGTGTGTAAATGGAGCCGGACCCAGATGAAAGCTCTTGAGAGAAGTACAGTTCCGCATGGCTTCAACACTGTTTTACACTGTACCTTTGGACTACTTCATCTCTACGCTTTGCCAAGGAAATGTTTACAAAATACAGGACGAGACAGAGATGGAGGTGATTGGAGACAGAGATGAGGACACAGGAACACTTAAGTATTTTCAAAAGACCAGCGTGTTCAGAAACATGCTGGTCTTTTTTTGCTAGGTTTTTTAATAGATTAGTTTTGAGTAAGATATTAGTTTTTTATGCCCTGTGCTTATCACAAATTCAAAAAATAACAAGTAAAAGTAAAGGGCACCACATTATAATACCTGCACCTATCCTGAATGAAATATGCATAATGAGCAAATAGCAGATAATGACTCTTAGTTTATTAACTACTTGAATAACCCCTAACCTAACTCAAAACTTCTCATTAAAGTAGTTACTAAGCCTGAGTCATGATTGTAAATAGTGTACTCAATATATGCTCTCAAGAAAAATAAAAATAAAACTTAAATCTATTCATATTAAATAACAAGATATGGCTTTCACATATTGAACAAAACGTTAATATAGTAATTACTGTGTCAGAACCAGAGAGATATTAACAACCTAAATAATGTTGTAAACTTAGTTGTTATAGTTTTGCATTGCTTCAGGTATTTATGTGCTTTTCTACATGGGTCTCTCCAGTCTCTAATGACAGCTAACAAGTGGCCACAGTCCTCACAGGCCAATGAAGTTGACCTCCATTAGCGACAGAGCTTTTATGTGTAAGAATGCACGCACTCTTTCTCTGTGCTGCTCCTGTTTCCTCACACTGTCCAAATACATTTAGGAAATTCAATAGTGTTGTGCTGATGAAGTGGCCTGGTCTAAACTGCAAATATCAAAGGTTGTTCCTGTGTAATTTAACATTTAGTGCACTGGCTATGGCCTGGGAGGAGCTTTGGTGAGATAAACAGGCTGGTCCGCTGATGAAGAGCTGTTATTTTTGTACTTGATGCAAAGGGTTTACAGCAAACAGAAAAAAAGTTTTGCTCTGAAGCTCCTTAAAGAAAGATATTTCTTCATTACGCAAAGCTGTCCTGGGAGACCGTGTCCTATTTAAATGAAGCTTTTAGGGTCAAAACTATTTCTAACAAACACAGATCAGATTTGACTGGTCAAAACAATTTATGCTCCAGTCAATTCAACAAAAGTGTATTTTAGGTTTATGTAAGTTTTCACAGTACAGCAATAATTTTTACAAACATCAATTACGGCTCAGTTGTGAACAATTTTCTTCAAGTGTCCATTACCTACAAGACTTTGTACACCAGCTATTTGAAAAGCTAAAACTGAATATATTATGAACATGCTGTGTGTCTAGATAAAGTACCTTCTCGTATCTCGTTTCCATGCAGAGAAAGACAAAATAAGCTGTAGCACAGGCCAGGTATCCTTCCATATACGACTGGCCTCCGATTTTCTCAGCTTCAACGTAGTAAGAGTTCAAGGTCTTCACGGTCTCCTCCAGCAAACTCCGCTCGATCTACTTACAAACACAAATGAAGAGACATACAACCATGAGAGATGATGTTAGGGGCAGCAGTGGCTCAGTGGTTAGGATGTATGCCCACTAACTAAATGGTGGAGTTTGGCAGCCTTGCTTCATCGGTCTTTAGGGCAACTGTGCAGTGTGAATAATAAATAAATTAATTAATGAATTTAAAAAGTGTGAATAAATAATGCATTGTTGTGTCCTTTGAGTATCTTGAAAGTGCTGTATAAATCCATTCATCTTCAAAAACACAGATTATTTAGCAAAAATGTATTTACTCATTTTATTTCTACTTCTTCTCCACTTAGCTTTTGCCCCAAGATTGTAAGAATTTGCTTGCCTGGCAAATCCAGACTGATATCTCTGTGCTTTTATACAGAGTGATATCAGTCTGGACACCACCTGCTCTGCTGCATCTTAAGAAAGACCAAACATGATCATGCAATCAGATTTGTTTGTTTTTTCAGTGATGTATGTGAAACGAAGGAACTCTCTGATCACCTATCATTTTCAAATCAGATTTTTTTTTTTACAGAGAGTTTGCTGCTTCAGTCATTGATTCTGTAGAAATACGCAATGTTTTGTCAGTCCCTTATGATATTTTCCTTTTTCCCCCAATACAGACAGAGCAGTGAGTCCCTGCTGGCTCATCCACCTCTCAGTCTCATCATCACATCTCAAATCTTTGTTAAGTATTGAAGAAGTGTGTTTTCTGATTACATTTCCCACACTCTTCTGACATGCTTTTTATAATGTATTTTTAAAACCATCACATTAGGTTTTACTAGTCTCCCAACTGATTAATGTGCAACTGTCATTTGTAACAGTAAAAAAAATATTTAAATGATGGCTAATGCTGCGAAAGAGCTCCCTGTGAGTTTTAAACCTGCATGCCTCCAGACTGACTCAGACACAAAAAAATCCCTCTCACCATCACTCACTAATGTTAATATAACAAACTAAATGGGGCATATCACATATTCTTTAGCTGTGGCCAAAGTAAATGTGAAGTGTGAGCACAAAAGCATTTTTCTGTCCAGATTAATTTTTCATCTCTGCTCACTGAACAAAGCTTTAGTTTAGCCGTTTAGTTTCCCCCCCCTGATAAAAACATAACTAATGACTTTATGGATGTCAAGTATAAAATATAAAGTCACACTGGTCATTGTAGTGTCTCATATAGAGTCATCGGTTGGGTATATGGTTTGGTACATGGATGTGACCACGCACTCACCCGGTTGTCCAGCTCTGAGGGGAACTTGGACTGGAAGCGGCAGACTGTTCCCTCGCTGTAGTCCCTCTGTATGAACACCTTTGTGGCCAGAGACGCACTGTGCCTCAGCTCGTGCAAATTATGAAACTGCAAGAGGGGGAGGGGAAGAAAAAACAATTATAACCAATTGTGTAACTTGTACACAATTAAAGGTTAAATAAATACAAAATATTTGAGTATGTGAAACAGTTAGGCATAAGAGAGGATGGCAATATTACAAACATGGGACAAGCATCGGTGGAATTTATTTTTTCTCCAAAGCCCATAAAGCTACAGTTTATGCGCCTAATAAACAGCCCCATTTGAAATGCTCTGACCCAGCAGCTGAGGCCTGTGCCAACTTAAACTGGTGCCATCATAATCATAAGCAATGCGCATCATCTGCTATTAGTAGGCATAACATTGGTGACATATTAAAGGGGTTCCCAAACTTTTCTATCTGGGAAAATATAATAAAATTAGGTTTGATATTGTTGAAAAAATACTGATTTCAAAGAATAGATTAAATACAGTGTCATAGTCCTAAAATTACATTTTGAAACCATCTCGTGACCCCCAGCTCAGTGGGTCCTGACCCCCTCTTGGGACCATTCTATCAAACTGTTGAACTATGAACACTGTTAGATTTCTGAACTGTCAGGCCAGTAGCATTACATCAGAGTTGTGTTGAGTGGTAGGCTTAGGCTATGTTGCAAACAGTCACTCCCCTGGGAGTAACACAACAGAGAAGAGGTAGGCCAGAACAAACTGTCCCCTGTGGAGCCAAATGTCCTCCAGAGGAGCAACATTAAAGAGGCAGAGGAAGCAGTGCAAATACAGACTGCTTCTTTCATATCTGTTCTATTATGGAAAATGTTCTTTCAGCTCTGATCAAGGCTTTTGTTCAAAATCTTCATTATGGCCAAGATGAAATTGAAAGAGCATAAGCGATATTGTAATATACAGCATTACATTCTTTCAGAGTCTATTTCTGGGCACGGTTGGCAGCTGATTTTTCCTAAAGGCAGTTTGGAGGTCTGTTTCAGATGGTCAATGTGCCTCAAAGCAAAGCTCTCCTGAAGACTGCACACAGAGGCGGACTTCTGTCGTGACAAGTCTTTTATTATTATTCATGTCACTCACTAGTGTGCCCAGTCAGTTCAGTTCCTCAATAATAATGATTTGGCCATTGAAGTCTGTGGAGAATTCAGAGAGAGCAGCCATGACTGGGTTTGAGTGAACATTAGCTCTAACTGTAACAGGGCCTGTGTCCAGCCCAGCAGGATGTCCTGGCACACACACATCTGTTGACCCTGTCTATCTTTACTCTACAGAAAAGCCAAGAGTAGGAACTCCCTCAAACCAAAAACAACGTCTCTACATTTCATAAACTTGGACTCCCAGTAGACAGAGTACACTCTCTGAAGCCTATTTTAGCATGAGTCCAATGCCCTTGTTGTGGAGAGACTCTGAGCTCACATCCCAAACTTTAGAGCTGAACAAATCTAGTTGGCCCAAGTAGGACACTTGTCTTATTTACCTCCCTCAATGTGATTTGTTCAGATACAAAGTATATGAGCAGTCTTTTGCAGCTGCCACAGACCTCTGCGCTCTTGTGGTCAAAGTCCTTAGCATGCAGATCTTTTCTGAGTGCTGATGTTTCCTCTGCGTGGGATCACTCATCTATTTCTGTCTCCATAACAGACCCCCGCAGACATGTTCAAGTGTCATGCTGATGATCACGTGGGAGACGATTAGGCAGCTCTGTACTGTGCCACTGTCTGCCCGACGCCCACTCCATGAATCTGTGCCAAGTGCAGTTTCTGAAAGCACTGAAACCAATAAAACTGAGGAGGGCAGGCAGCCCCAGGAGTAATCAAGACAGACATGGAGTCCAGATGTACACAGCAATAACAATGCAAAACACTTATATTGTTGAGTTCGAGCTTCATACATGAATGCGTCAGGCCAGTTCCATAGTGTTGACAGTGCCTACAGACACAGAGGGACATGGGAGCATTGCCACAGGACACACTACAGCCTGCTCCACTGCACTCAGCATTTCAGCATTCCTCATTAGACTATTAAGAGCACAAATTACTATCAAAAGGGTATGCCAAGTGTCTGTGAATCATTAAAGTTTAGACAAAGTGAATAAAACTGTTAACTATGTAAGAAAGCAAAAGGGTGACTGTAGTAGAGCAGAAAAGATGCAGCATTCTGATGATGACTGTGCTCAACACATTAGTCCTGGCCCGGACAGGGCTGGAGTCTGGCAGCAGAGTGGACATAACTAATCCACAATATTATACAATGTGCAGATTGCAGGCTGCTCACAGCTTCGTCACTGCTGACTGTGCATGGAGAATGTAGAATGATTTCTAATATAATACCAGGGGACATGGGAAGAGGGTGAGGGAATATGAGAGAAAGAGAGAGACAAAAAGAGAGACAGAGAGTAAGAGAGAGAGAAAGAGAGAGAAACAGAAGTGATATGCCGTGATTGCAACAGACTTGACATTAATACAGAATAAATACAGGATATGATGTTGTTTCATGGTTTATTTCCAATTTAGTTTATTTCATTTAAAGTTAGATAATGAAATCTGTCAGGTACAACAGCCATAACCACTATTTACTCCACAATCCATAATAATGAGATGTCTTGTTCTTGTCACTGTGTGCAAAGAAGCTAGTGCATAATCTAACTTGTCTCTAACTCTTCTACTGTAATTTAGCAACACTAAAATTGAGGCAAAAGTTTTGTTAAAAGTTGTTTTTTGTTGATTGTCTTTTCTCTAGTTTAGTGTTTATTTATTGACTATTTACATACATAGTTAAATATCAGCTTAATAGGTCTGAAACACTGCTGCACCTTTACCTGTGTGAATTCTATGTGCTCTGAAGTTGCACAGAGGTAAATGCACCTCTCCATGTACTGGCTATTAACATAGTAATGAAGGCACATCAGGTGTTCAGTACAGATATTATCAAGGGCACAAGGTAAGGAGGAGGCTGTGCTATCAGACATTATTGTAGCTAAAAATACACAAGGAGACACCAGTGTATCCTAATGGATTTATCTGGTAGAGCCTCTTTCGCCCACTGCTGTCAAATATGAAACAGAGGAAGTCAAGCTGCAAAAATATGTGCGATGAAGCTCTTTTTTATATGAGAAAAACAAAGATCTGGAGTCTTTCATTTCAATCACAAGCTATGGCAGATACAGACTCTCTCCATGGTGCTGACTGCAACACCAATTTGACAACTCGCTCTTACTGAGGTTGTCTCCATCGGAGCAAAACTGCATAACTTTTTTTGTCAGAGAGAGAACACACGATGACTTCAAATTCGGACTGAAAAGCTCAAAATAATAAACTTGCGCATATGTTACAGTTGGTCATGATGCAAAGTTATGGTAGAAAACTGCGCTATTTCAAAGAGGTTAATGCCCGTAATTACCTAAGTACCGTCGTAAATTGCGCTAATTAATTAAGGTGACATTGACTTCATCGACTATATACACGAAGCACAACAACAAGCATCTCACAGCACTGCAACTGCAAGAAACAAACAAGTCTCCCCATCGCGCGCATTTTGAGATTCACCAACGATTCATGATTTTACCTCTGTCGCCATGTTGCCAGTCACGAGTCTCCCTGTGCAGCTGTTGTCCCGGGCAGACCACCGCTGTCCACTGTTGCCTACTTGTCTCTTTGGGTGTGCGGTGCGGTGTGGGACAGCGCTCTGGAGACTGGAGCCAAGCGGAAACGGTGAGGAGCGTGAAGAGCGAGTGTATGCGTGTACGTGAGCAGCGCGCGTTACGCAGGGCTCTGGGGCGCACAGGGAAATGCTAATGCGCTGAATTTCTAATAACGCTAAAGATTGGAATAATTTGTAGCTCGGGTTTCTATTCTTGTGTATAATTTAAAGGTCCACAATGTAATTTGTTCTTTCTTGTGCTCCATGGAGATGTTCTTGCTTTAGTACAATGTTCTACAATACAGCATTACACTTGTCTATGTTCATGGAGAGAAGTAGGTGACAACCAGGCCAAGTTATAGGTCAGATCTATGGAGAAGTGACCCCACTCACAGGTAGAATGTGCTTTTCAAGGTGTTGTTGTTGCTGTAATTGAATAAATGCAAGACGGGCATGTTTAATTCCAAACTGTGGAACATTCTAGGCAAAACATAACACCTGGACACAAGAAAGTCATGAAAATTTACACTGTGCACCTTTAATAAAACTAAAAACTAAATTTTACAGTCCATTATCTGAAGCAGTCCCCCAACAGATTCCTCCCTTTCATAATACATGCGCTTCAGCTATCTACATTCCAGTTGCTCTAGATAGATGGTGATTCACTCTCCTATATATTTAATGGATAATTAAACTTTTATGAGAGTCCACTCAGGTAACCTTGCACTGTATCTCTACTGCCATTTTGCTACTTTTGATGATAGCAAATCTCTGCCATCAAGACCCAGTTTTAAAAATTTACAAGTGTGACCTAAACTTGGAGCACGCAGATAAAAGCGTCCATATCCTCCTGAAAACCCCACAAATGGAGAGATGCGTTCGATGTCGTACAAAGGGATGAGCAATAGTGATTATTAGTCTATTTTTGGTTGACACTTTTATTCCACTCCACTGCTTTGACAGCATGAGCCCTGACATGTGCTCACATTATCCTCCTTCCTAGTCCATACTTTGCACAGTCCCCTGAGGTAGCTTGGATCACACTCCTGGCAAACACACTTGGATCTACAGACACATAAACAAACAAGTACTGTATGCCACAAAGACATGGCAGCTTTCGCCTCTTATGAATGGAAACAGAATCCAGAAATAGGATTGGGGTGCGCTAACAAAACGAGAATTATGCCAAACTAATGCTGTGTGCCAGGATCCCAGCGTTTTCTGCAGATTGCTAGAAAAGATGCGTATCTAATAACACGCTGGCACAGTTTCCCCTGAGCTCCATATTCACACTGGTGTGTTTTTGTGCATGCCAATGGGTTTGAAAGCCTCTAACTGGGTTCTAAGCATTACATTTCATATGCAGCTCCCAGTATAGACTATATATCCTGCTTTAGTCTGCACAAGTCTATACATCAGTGTGGTCTGCATGTCTCAGACAAGTTGTTTTTTCCAGAATGTCTTTGATTATGAGTCCCCATTGTTTGTCCTGAATGTTTTTAGGTTTTGTTTAAAAATATAAACTTTTTTTTTTTATGTTAGACCTACTTAGACTTAGACAAACTTTATTGATCCACAAGGGAAATTGTGCACAGTACCTCACACATCACAATAAATATAATAATAATGGACAAAAATATACATGGTAATAATGCATTCAAAATAAGCAGCAAAAATAGCAAGAGAGTTGTGTCAATAAGGCATAATTATATAAATGCCTGGATGATTAATGATAATGATTATGAAATGAACTGTGAACTACATCCACAGCAACAGTTTTTCTTTTATAACAATAATACTCTAGTGCATTGGTAAAAAATCTGTCAACTATTATCAACACTTGCCACCAATATGTAAAAATGTCTCTTGTTTTTCAGTATTTCTTGTCACTTTAGATCTTCCTGTGTCAGATAATTTGCTTTTTCTAGAATATGTTTGATGGGGAGTCTCCATAGTTTTTATCTGATTATTTTTAGGGTTTGGTTTAATATTTCGATGACTAACAAATGAATGAAATGAATTATGTCGACAGCAACAGTCTTATTTATTTTAAAATGTTAATACTTTACTGAATTGGTAAGAATGATTCAACAATTACCAACACTACATACCTCTATATAAAAATGTCTCTTGTTTTTCAGTATTTCTTGTTACTTTAGATATTCCTGACCAAAAATGTATTTAAAAAAAGAAAACTGTCTGGGGTCAGGAGGCGCCAATATCCACACTTATAATGTTGTCCTTCACAACCACACATTTAGCAGGAAATGGGAAACCTAATGAAAAACTCACACAATTTAAGATGCAGCGTATAGTCTGTGGTCACGATGTGTCTATTAGTTAAATGTTTGGTTAGAAGAAAGCCACACAAATATTTTAATTCACGTCTGGCTGATAAGTAAATTATGGCTTGTGTCTTTGGCCAAACAGACTTGAATAAAATGGAGTGTTTTAGGGAAAGCCTCATAGAGCAGTCTCAAGAAAATTATGAGGTTGTTAGAAATAATTTCCATCATGGCTGAACATGTGCATTCCTGTGCGTATTGACAGTGTAATGAGAGGAGAGTGTGAATGTGCACTTCAGCAGAAAATACTAACACATCACACTAAGTCACACATCACACACTGTGCTTCTCATCCTTTATTGAAATATATTAGCCAAAAAATGACTATCCAAAATGTTTTGAATAGAATAAACCCCATGAGCGATAGCTAGATGTTTCAGAAATGACTTAAAGGGGACATTGAGTGAAACAGATTTTTGAGAGCTTTTAGCCATGTTATAAGTGTGTTTGCTCCGCATAAGCTTCCTTCATATTGTAATTCAATTGATTCATACATGTTTGAATAGTCCTGTATTATTCTGAATTCGAAGCTTGTGTGCTCTGAAAATTTCTGCCTTCACCTACCCCATATCTCTGCCCAAATTTCACCATGAAGATGTGAGGCAAAGCGGAAGAAGACGGATGGATGGACAGATGTGAGGCCTTCTACAGTATCTACATTATTAAGCCATTTTACATTACTGATGCAATGTACAATGAACAAAATGTAAAATAAGGATCTATGTGAATTATAGTTTAATACTAAATACCTCAAGAGCATAATATGTTTTGTTTATCAGGCTATTCATTATGTAACAGAGCCAGTTTCAGAAGCACTTGGATTAAAATCATTAGCGTTAGCTGTAGTCGTATGGACATTACAGCCTTCAACACTGAATACTGTTTACCTCTGTTCAGTCTCAATGCAGCTGGAGTTTTCTGCTCATGATCATTCAGAACAAAATAGTGTCAGAATATTGAGCCTGACTTTGGTCCAAAACACACAGGGCCAAAGTGAAGTGGAAACAAATCAAGGGCCCACCCACAGCCTGAACAATGTAGCACAGTCCACTCCAATATATTTTAAAAATTATGAATGTTTGTTTTGTTTTCTGAAATCTGACTTTTTATGCTATTTCTGGTAATTTTATTATTGTAAATGCACTTATGTGTTTTTATGTAACATTGAGTAGAGACATTGTGTGCCTGCGTGCAACTTGCCCAGGAATGTTGACTTGTCCCTTTCCTATGTAAACTCAAGCCAAGATTATTTTAGAGTAGGCTGTACATCCACATAGATTTATAGTTTCCAAATGCACTTGAACTAGTCTTTGTCTAAAATGTATTAATGGACAGTTGTTGAGCTGTTGATGAGTACATCTTAAATCCCTGTCTCTTCTTCTACACACAAATAGGTGAAATATTGAAATTGAGTCTTCTAGGCGCGGTGCCACAGCAAACAGACTGTGTGCTATTGACTTCACCACAAGTGGAGGATCCCTGTCAAATACAAACACAAAAGCACTGTCAGAAGAGCACACTCAATGAGATCGTGTTTCCGTCCAACATGACAGGAAATGAAATGGTCAAGTAGAAATATATTTGCTTGGAAAATACAAAAGTATATAAACATCTCAAAGGTACTGGACATTCTGGAGAGCAAAGCACAACTACATAAACAGAGAGCTTGTTCTATTTAGTCTGCTTATAAATGTCCCACAAATCAGTCGCCCCTAAAACAAGTTATTGAGTGTCCAAGTATGGAAGACAATGTTCTCACTCCAGGTCAGGCAGAACTGTACTGTGATAAGGCTCATGCTGTGTTGTTTCTATGTGAATTAAACTGGTTTCAGGTTGTATATGATGTTTATTTACAGGAGACCACTATTAATTAGAACTGCAAGTTATGGTGCTTTAGTAGTCATGATACTCAAACTCAAATTCACTATAAAAATAATATGAAAAAAAGTATTTACTTAAACAATAGAAAGCCATTTTCACATAAAATAATATTTGTTTCTTTAATATTACCATTCGGTCTTATATTAGTTCTAATATAGAGACCATTCTAAAATTATTTAGAAAATGTTAAAATCTGTCATATTTATTTTAGGATGTATTGATACCTGTTCAGTTGAATACAGGATAGGATTTAGTATTAATTAGTTAATTAGTATGTGTCTTTGACAACCCTACCAGAACATTTATTTTTAAACCAATACTTTTGTCTGAGAACTGTTTCCCTCTTACTTCACACTGTGTACATTGGCATGTTTTAATTAGGAAGCCCTCCCATTATCCAAGAGTGCAATGTAAAAAAAAAACAAAAAACAACCCACTGATAATAAATAAGGGACAGAGATCTTTGGTGAAAACAAATATAAGAAACGTGTTTGAACTAGATGCAAACCAGGACACACTCTACGATGAGTTGTTCTGATGAGATACAAAATGGACAATGCAACAGAATATAGTGTATATACAGTAAGTGACAGAGAATATGCCTCCAGTGTGGTTGCTATAAATAGAAGTATTGTATTGAATGAGACAGGCGGGAAAGCAGAGTGTCAGACTGCAGGCTAAACAGCCTTGGCTCTAATCAGTTCTAGATCAAGGGAGACACATCAGCAGCAGTGTTTCCTACTATCAGAGGATGAGGGTCCATGTGGGGGAGGAGAGATAAAAGGACAAATAGTGCAGAATATACGCTACACTCAGCAATAACATTAATTAAATAGGTTAAAGCAACAGTGGGTGGTAAATGAAATTTTCATGTCATAGAAAAAGGCTGCAGCTTTAATTATTGTACAGTACAAGACGTCACCAAAACATGTCAAATACGAGAATGACTGAAGAACAGGAAACAGCAGCAAATAGAATAGGAGGAACAGGAAACAGCGGTAAATAAGAAAATGCTTTTCCTTGAATATTTGGCTTTAATGAAAAAGTTCTGCAAACCTCTTCTCAGTTTGACGGTGCATATTTGTTTGGATAGTTAAAGGTGAAGTATGTACTTTTCTGGTGGTGGACTAGCCACCTGCTTGTCCTGTTAGATGATATTGTTTTGACTATAATGTTCACAGTATGGCATAAATGCATTTATATCCATGGAGGCAACTAGGTGACACCACCAGGCCAAGTTATAGATCAGATCTCTGGAGAAGCGATCCCATTCACAGTAAGAACGCATATTTCAAGGCAAGACAACTTTTTCAGTTGAAGAATTGCAAGATAAGCTTACTGGATAACAGGCAGGTCACAGACTACCTCTAGAAAAACAGTACATCTTTAAGTGGCAGGAGATTAAATGAATCTGGATCAAATAGCTACTACATGATATCCACTTTAATATTTAACAGGAACAATGCTACAAATCTTTAGGACAGATTGCTCAAAGAAAAAGACAAGATATTTTGTGTAGTGAGATGACACATAAAACATGTAAACATATCATGTAATATTGTTTCTCTTTGACATTTTCACAAACAGGCCCTAAAAGATTTGTATTTGCCAAAAAAAATGCTTTATCTTGTTCCACTTGAAAATGCTATGCAGAGTCCCTGCCACCCCATTAAAGTGATGCTGTGCAGGCTTTTCTCTGTCTTCTCAGATGATAATATTTTCATTATGTTGTACTGTGACAACTTGAATTGCTGCTGCTGCCAGAGGGAATGCTATGAGGGAAGGGAGGAGAGCCAACAGATTCCAGCCTAGATGGCGTGTGTGTACTCTCCATATAAAGAAACACAGACTTAAAGGGCTTGCAAACATTTGGAAACATGAGAATGAAAAGATGTACAATTACAACAGTTTAAAGACAATGATGAGGAGAGAAGAGACAAATCAGGACTGCACCGAATAGTATAAAAAAAGGTGCACTATGTAACTTGTTTGTGTCCATGAAGGTATTATTTTACCTGTAATGTTCCACAGTAAAGTATTGAGCATATCTTGCATTTATTCATTTAATTTCAGGTATTGCTAAAAAAAATAAAAATAAAACATGCATTCTTGCTGTGAGCAGACTTGTCTTTTCACAGATTTGATCTATGACTTTACCCTGTAGCATCACCACAATCGAATATTCAAAGCAACTACATTTCCATGGTAAAAAATCTGGTTAGTTACATAGTACACATTTAAAGCAAAAAAATAAAAAAAAATTTTAAAAAAAAGAAATCTGTGTGTGAGTGTGAAAAAGGAAAAGAATGTGGAGACAGCTCTTGTTGTTTTGTTTTGACACAGCTGGGTGAGTTTGTTGACAGGTCGAAGCTCCCACAGGATGAAGATGGACACATGTGGAAAGGCTTTCAGAGCAGAGGAAACACTTACATACTTAAACATCTGTTACATACATATACATCTGTTACCGTGGTTTCATCACCTTCATTAAACTCACACAAAACTTCACTTTTGAAAGCATGTAATTGTTATGGAGATAAGAGCTTTGACATTTTAGTCTAGTATTTTTAGCACAGCTTGATTTGGGGAAAAAAAAATGTGAATGACATGAAGCTTTGTTTTTGCAGCATGTATAAATAGCGCTCATGATGCTCAGAGCACAAACAGTCACTGATTAGTACACAGCAGCCAAGGGGCCATCAGCAACTATTATTAGAATTTTAACAACATTTCTGTGGTTGAATAAGACATAAATGTAGTATAAACATATATGTCTGAGGCCAACCTAAACCCTTTGTACAGCTTTTATTATGAATGCAAACTGTGCTAATAGGATCAACTCAATGGACATGGGGAAGTGTCCATAGTTGTCTGTGTACCTCTGTTTTCTGTTTGGGAAAATAGATGCTAACTCTGACCACAAGAGATCAGTGAAGATATTTATTCAATGAATGAAGGAGTATTTACCCCTGAACTAAGAGAAGCTTAAGTCCATTGTTATTCAGTTTGTATTATTTTGTATGGGGCTGCTGAGCTCTGCTCGACAGCAAATAAATTCATTACAGATTACAAAGCTGTTTTAAAGCCTCCCAGAGAATTTGTGCATTGTTGGACTTGTTGATGCACATCAACAACGAACATTTTACACAAATAAAGCTACTTCATATTTTAGCAGCAAAACTTGTCTCCATTTAAATGAATGAAATTCCTGCGTAACTGAAACTGACACCATAACAAAAATGCGGTTTAGCAGCATATAAAGGCAAAAGTGGTCGGGGCAAAATAAGGTCAGGAATATGAGCCTTGGTGGAGCCTGGCAGGTCCTGCATTAGTAACATTATGGGGCAACAATGATGATAACGTAAGAATCAGTACACTCTTATGTAGTGTAAAAAGAAAAGTCTTATTGTCACTAAAAAGATGGGCGCTATGCAATGCCTTGAATGTCGAGTAAGACAAAGTTTTCTTACATAACAGAAAAATGCAGGAGTAAGACATGACTGCAGCAGTGACGTAGGCAGTCCATATTCAGCAGTGACAGAGCAGGTTAACCCTACTGTCTGCAATGAGCTCCTCATTTGGTGTGATGAATATATTGGCATAGTGAGCCCACAGAGTGACAACACACACAAGCATCTGACTTGTTAAACATGGACAATTTATGAGCTTTAGGCTTTGAGCTGCAGAGGCTGTCGATGCTCCTGACAGTTCCTGCAGCAGAGAGGCTGGATGGAGCAGCATGATGGAGAGCTCTGTAATATAGAGGCCTATAATGACACCACCGCAGCGGACGTCCCACTGAGAGAAGAAAAATGAGCCTGTCAGGACACAGGAGGAGGACGCAAGAGCAATAATAAATCTGCATTTAAGCTTCTTATGTGCAGCTTGGCACGAGTTGTGCCCCACACAGTCAACCCCATACTCATACTGAGGCACATTTATATCAACAAGTATTTCAGTTTGTTTACAAAGTGAATTCATGCAGTGCATACTGAAAGAGTCTCTAAAACTCTACTGACAGAAAAGCAGAATGAGGGCCAAGTAACATCGAAGGAAATGTCATGCTCCATATTTAACAAGTCATTTTATCTGACTGGAGCTTGGAGATTTCTTACTGAGCAAGCAGGCTGACCATTCAACCAAATAAACCAAAAAACATCCTCTGCAGTAACTGTAGATCACGTCTTGTTCAATGTAAAGTTGTTGTATGTCTAGCGCCCTGTAGTGGGTTACAGTGTGAAACGTACATCCTGTGGTAGTGTGTTTGTTGTGGTGGAGAGCAGATATAGGCGGTGTGTAGAGTACAGTCGCGCTCTGATCAGATGGTGCAGCAGATGGTGCCGTCCTGGGGCCATCAGCTCTCAGTGGCAGCAGGTAGCACAGATCACTGCTGACACACTATACAAGGTGTTACTCAGAGAAGTACATCACTGAAACATGAATCTGTACACATATATTATCACAGTAAGAATCAGAATCAGGGCAAATCAACAAAAACACAAGCACAATAAACTAAAAATGTCAATGTAATCAATATACTGGGGTCACGTAAAGGCCAAAGATCAACTGACTATAGTGCCCTCTAGTGGATACCAAGACATGAGTACAGGTTCCTGGTAAGACTATTTCTTTTCTATTAGCTCCATTAGTGGTTAAAAACTGTTCATGTACCTGTACTAGTGCCATCCTCGGGGTGGCCCTCACAGCAGGACTTCTTGGCTCATGCATTTTTAATCAACCAGTCATTTTCCAAACAGTGAGAGGTGG
Organism: Odontamblyopus rebecca; assembly: GCA_030686955.1. Classification (NCBI taxonomy): domain Eukaryota; kingdom Metazoa; phylum Chordata; class Actinopteri; order Gobiiformes; family Gobiidae; genus Odontamblyopus; species Odontamblyopus rebecca. Next base: position 20,581,201 of record CM060662.1, on the reverse strand, counting down.
GTGGGTTATTTTTAGAGCCCACCTGAGTCTTGGGCTCAGGAAATTACACCTTCTCCTGTTCTCCCATTCAAAGGAAACTGAGCCGGAGTTGTCCTCCAAAATGCCCACTGCTTGTCAACTCTCTGCACAAATCTCTCTGACATTTTGTAATGGAAGAAGGAGATGGTTAGAGCTCACCAGGAGAGAGAGATTAGGGATGAAATTCATTTTTATTTTATTCTACATTTTTTCAACATGGAAAAATATGGTCTGAAAGTGCTGGATACGAGTCAGACCGATCAGTTATTGATTTTTCAATGTTTTCAGTACAACCAATCAACAGTAAAACAACCCGATTTCATATTAGGACCTAAAAATGTGTAAGACTGCAACTCATTACATTGTAGTTTAAAACAAACAGAAAAGCCTTTATTGAGCCAATGTCAGATGGACAGATTGGATGGACAGATCCATAAAGAAGACCTGTTGTGCTTGTCTCTGCTACATAGTTATAATCTATGACTCCAATGAATCATGGGACGTGGACATTTTAAATCACAATAATCATCTAGTTTATTAACTAGTAATTATTAATTAACTAATAAAAGAATGGGAGCCAGTGCCGCCATAAACTTCGTCAAATCAAAGAGTCAACACTTCTGATGGATAGCTGGAAATCACATTAGTGAGCAGCAGATTTTTTCATTTGTACCACAATGACTACACAGCACTGACGAATCCTGCATGTATCACCAATTAAAAAAATAAAATTAGACAACAAAGTAAGTACAGTGAAGTGTGCGTATTGCAGGGAAGATGAAAATGGGAGTTTATAAGCAATATGGCATCTTGAAAATGAGAGATTAAAGACTGCTCAAATATGCACAAATCACTCCAAATACAACTTTGAGAGTGTAAATGGTGAGTGGAAACAACTATCACATGGTTAAAAGAATGGTTAAAAAAATGTATTTGGGTCTGCTTTAAAATACACAAGAATAAATTAAAAGCACCAAAGCATTATGGCCCATTGTATCAAAATAAAATCACCATCACCATTGTTCTACCTCAGTATTAGATGCCATTTAGATTTGAAAGAAAAACTGCTTCTAGTTTCTGAGTGAGTCGTTCAGACAGCTTCGTATTATGTGTTTTATTACAAAAACCTTGCCACGCTGTACCACAATGCAGCATAACCAGCTCACTGGTGATATGATCGATGGATAAGGTTCCTTGACTGATAAGAGTACAAAGAATTCTCAAATACTGTGGTCTAGACAAATTATGTAACTATCTAACTTTCCATCTAAATGTTATTTAAGAGTCAACATTTCATAAACCAGAGTACTGTGTCTTATTTAAAAAAAAAAATAGAAGGTTAAGACCACTATACTGAGTTACTTTTGGGGAAAAAAAAATCAACTAGAAAGAAAGGGTAGAGTATAACGATGCTAGTCTGAGCCTGTTTTGTGTGTGATGTCCCAGGGAAGAAGTCTGCTGTCACCAAAAAAATTTGAGAAATCACCCAAAGAGTCAGCATGTACAACTTTTCTTTTCAGTTCAGAGAAGAAGAGAAAACTGAAACCATTCCCCATCTGGATGGATTCAGATTAATTATAGTAGTTCAGAGTTTAGCCTGTTCATCTAAAATGACAGAGCGAGAGAGCAGTGGTTATAGAAAGAGAAACATACTTCAACTTATCTGCTAAGTGCCAGCAGTTTGGTCCAAAAACAACTTATTCTGTTTGGCACTGTGAACTGTGCGATGTGTGTTTGTTTTGTAGTGGCACAAGGAACAGGGAAACACACCCCACTAAATCTTCAACATATATTCCATAAGCTGATCAGTGCAGATTTTGGGTCTACGCAATGAAAGAAAACATCTGGTGAAAAGAGATAATTCAAATTGTGCTTGCCCAAAAATGATCATGTATTACATCATAGAGAAACTAAGAAAGTGTCTCCTGAAGCCATATTGGACCAGAGAGGGTCACTGAGTATTCAGAGCTCAGTCCAAGACCAAATAGCCTGAGTCAGATGTTTTTAATGCCAGTCTTAGTGCGAAGGCTTTTGTTAAATATTATTCATCAAAATGTATTTTAGGAAAAAAGAAAGAGAGATAATTGCTCACAGTGTACTTTTGTGTACTTTTTGGTGTTTAACTAACATTAGTTCTGAAGGCAATGTTAGAAAATGTCTCCTGGCTAGTTGCAGTTATTTTGTTACCTGTTTACTCTATCCTAAAGGTGATGGCAGTAATAATGGATTGAAACTCAACACAATACTGTTGTATGTATTTTTCTGCACATGCCCAGGACCATAGGGTAAAGAACTGGAGTGGCAAGGCAAATATTCGTCACTGGGCATGCTAAATCAATGCATTTACTTTGTTTGAGACTAAATAATCAGAGATTAGAGTGACACATAAGTCAATACACTTGGTTGTGGAAGATTGAAGAGTTTAGGGCTATTAAACTAACTGTTTTTGATAATAATTACAATTAACTACATATGCTAAAACACTGCCAAAAGACATTTTATAATAATGATTAAAATGGCAAAAAAATAATAAAGAATTTGTGACTTTTATCAATAATGCACACACAGTAATACAAACAACAATACAGGAAATATTCTCTATCTCAAATCCCTAAGTCAGTGTGTATCAACCTATATTTGGTAAAAATTGAAACATTTTTAAAAAGCTCAATGTACAACAAAAATAATAGTTTGATTACTATGTAACTTATCAAAAAATTGCTAACTAGTTAACACTAAAACCCATTATTTGCAACCCCAGCACTACAGTTACTACTTTTTCACTTAACTGAATACACACAGGGATAACCATGACAACGATTCTTCACATTTTCCTTATTGCACTTTTCGGCACCTGTCAAATGGTGGGATAATTGTTGAAGATTATGGTGAATGGGGTTTGAGGGAGGCGGGGCAAAGACAAACAAGCCCCACCCATCACATGCCTGTCTAATGGCCCTGATACGTGAGTGAGAAGCAGCATTACTCTGCACACTGCACCTCATTGATGAAGACTGAAGATTTTCCTCCTACAGCCAGGTGGTCTACCCTTGACATTTTTCATCTGTCCAAACTAGTATGTGTGGGGTAACAAGTTGGAGACAAGGCAAAAATGAGCAAAATTATGCTTTTCTTATTCCAAAGTTTGTGTTGTCCAAAACTAGCATGGGTGTTCGGTAACCAGGACAGATGAAGTGGTTGGAACAGTGGCCCAAGCTGCCAGTAGGAGACTGCTGTTCTTCCATTAACATAGTACAGTAGCATGTCTGCCCTCAGTGTTACTCAAAAGCACCATTGTACTTCACAATTAAGCAGTTTGTTCTTAGGTTCATTTATCTGGGCAAGCTGCGTTCAGGATACATGGTCTTATGCAACATGTCACATTCCTGCCATTATGCAGCACTCTCTCCTCTCCAGGCTCACACTGTGGGCGACCGGCAGCTCCTCGTGCCTCAGGGCTGTTTCAATTAAAACTTTTCCAACTGTGGAAATACATGCACATACAGCAGGGTGAATAAATGTGCTTTTTACGCTGTTCTAAATTAGCTTTTGGCATGTTAAAAAAAAAAAAGTATTCTGTTACTGTCAAAAGTTTGATTAAGGAGTGAAATATGAAACTGATTTGATGTGAGCAATATTAGGAGCATTTGAGGTTATGACCTAAGGAACTTTGAGATATATAAATACATTTACCATAAACAATACAGGAACTGAAAGAGCATTTACCCCTGAACTTGAACATGCTTTAGTTAGTCTCCAGGTGCAACTTAAAAAAAAAAAAATGTTAAGAGAATATATAAAATTGCCCACTAATACCACAGAACAACTTCTATGTTGTTATAAGTACCATACAAAGCAACTACATACAGAATGCAGTATGTCTATTTCCCCGATTGTATCTCCAATACACAAACACTCAATGAAACCTAATTAACAGGGGGCAATTTGGCTAATTACCTCAATTCTTATCAATCCTGTAAAAATGGGAAGGAGACCAACATTCCAGGTGTGATTAAGATGGGAGACGGGATAATTAAAGCACATATCTACAGGTTCTGAAACAAACTGTTTAGCCCTGTTGGGTCAGCAACTGCCATTAGCAACTGCCAAATATGTTATCTGGTGATCTGTATCAGAGATATGAAGAAAGGAGACTGTGTTTGTTAAACCATTATCTCTGGATTTCTCAACAGAGGTGAGGGAGATCTTTAAAGAGATGACCCCACACATGACAGCTATGGGAGACAGGGGGGCAGGGCATGTGAACAGACACAAAAACAGTAAAATAAAAGTATGAAATGGGTTTCCAAAGTAATAAGTAACATAATGAGTGGAGGAATACGCTGACAGTAAGGTAAATCACATATAGTAATAAGTTGTGTTCATGTTCTAAAATTAGATGATGTTATAATTTCAGATGGAGCTAAACTCTCTGCCAGAGAAATGCTCTGTTTTAGGTAGAAACAACCAAACTTATGATCTACCAATGTTAAATCTTATTATTATTTGCCCTTACTACTGACACAGACCTGGAAGTGTGTTTTGTTTCACATATGTTTGAGTAACCCTTTATTATTAGTCTGTCTATAAGCCCAAAATGGCCTGTTACATCTTGTGATGTCCTGAAGCGGCAGTTTTCAAGTTAGCAGCTACATTTTACCTTTAGCTCAGCAGTGATTACCAAATCTAGAGCTGAAATGATCCAAATGATTCTAGTGAAGGTGTATGGAGTTTAAAAACACATTGGAGCACTTCCTGGATCACAAGGTGGAACAGAGTGTTTTCAGTTTTAGAGAAGAACTCAGCCTAAATATGCAGGGTTTGTGTGTTAAACATAACAAAACAAAACACAACTTTAAGTATGTCTGTGATGAGGAAACAATATGAAAACATAGATCAGAAAGTAGTATAATATGGGTCCTATAGGAATACTAGAATGTTTTTATGTCATGTGAACACAGCCTATTCAAATTAAATACAAAATTAAATTATTATAGTTGACCATTATCTACAGTAATTTTTATAAATGCTCCACTAAAAAAGTAAAAATGTCAGAAATTATTTTGCATGTACTGGATCATAAAATAGACGACTTTATAAGGAATGAATGAGTGGCAGGGTTGAGGTTTGCACTTGCGTTCCTATGAAACATTTCAGCTCACACTTACACATTGCAATTGTGTGAATTCTAACATGGTGGTAGCAAATCAGAAGTACTTTACAATAGGAGCCTGTTGGAGGTTTCTGCTTATAAGAAACAACGTCAAAGGAAAAAAGCTTTACATCACCCAGTGGCCTATAGTGGAAACTTGCCAGATGTTACAGGCAGAGAGAGAATGAGAGAGTGAGAGGGAGAGAGGGCAATAGCTTTTGGAGGAGCAACAATAGCGTCCACCTCAGTTTGGGCATCCTTTCTCCTGTCTGTCTCTTCCCATTGGCGCCCATGACTGTGATGTGGTCAAAAGCTCTTCCTTACAAAGACTGGGGGAAGCTGCAGGGAGGTGTCGCGAATGAGAAATTGTCTGTGATTAAATGTACTGTGTGAACCCTGGCTGCAGCAACATGGCAGACTGGAAATTGACTCAAGTAAGAGATACACCGGTGTAGTGAAGAATTTGTGTGTACAGGGCCAAAAGCAAACAGCTGTCAGCACATCCCACTGCTGGACAATCTGACATCCATCTATGGGTTTAGCAGTGGCTGTCTATGTGGTGTTACAAGTCTTCAACATCATTGCAGCACATTTTAGCAACTGCGTGTAATAGTCCACACTGACAAAAACTCTTCCTGCGTGATTTCAGGGTTTAGGTCAAGGCTCAGACCAGAAACCCCTTGTACAAAGAATTTATTTGACTCTCAAAGTGGCCATGTTGGGTAATACCTCACAAACACTATTCAGTTTGTGTGAGGGATTACAGGTCTTATCCAACCAGTGGTCTGTCAAACCCCAAGTGTTTGCAAACAAGCGGTTCAATAGGACAAATTACTCAACTATTCTCATACAGTTAATACAGTGTACTGGGAGGAACTATTATTTATTTTAATGCAATACTATCAGACAATATTAGACAACTAACTGTAAATTATATTAAGCACTAGATGTTTTAAAAAAAAAAGCTGATTTTCTTTAAGAGGTAGGGAGCAGAGATTCCTTGTGGGAGGCACCAGTCTGTGTTTCACTCATTTGGACAGTTCTGCTGCTAATCTCTATTGTGGCAATGTAAAGCTCAGAGGTGAATGCATGTGTGTGGCAAGGGGGCGGGGCTTATCATCAGACTACAAGATGTAGAATTACAACAAATAATGTACACTGTTTGTCAATTTTTTTTTTCATCAAAAAATGTTAATGATTCGAGAGATTATCTTTAATTGTACATATAAATTAGCTTATTTACTTTACTTTAGTTTAAATCCAGTCTTCTTGAGTGGTCTTGGATGACTGGCTGCTTAGCTCATCCACAAAAGCCTTTTCACTCTTACTCTATTCAAACAATGCTAAACCTCTGGCTCTGACAATACAAGTTGGGCCTAATCTTATACATCTGAGCCAATCAGAAGTGAGGAGAGAGTAAAATGGAATTATTTGGCCAATGGGCACAGAGGCCAGTTTGGGGGAAGAGGACAAGAGCAGACGACCATTGTTGATTGATTACCATGAAAGACACTTTTGTTGGGATCTTGAAGGCAGTACACTGCGCCTGTATCCGAGGAAACACTAGTGTCTAAAATAGGTCAGCTCTACAGCAGCATACACATGATAGTCAGTACACCACTCAGTGAGGTGTGTGATTGTGACCGCCCTACAGGAGAGTAAGGTCCATTGCTTATTAGCTGTGACTAATATTGATTAGCTCTGGTACAAAGGTTAGCAGAGCAGCTCCTGTCTGTCAGTAAACCAAGACTTGATCAAAGACAGCAGTTATGAAAACATTTTAGACAAATTGGTATTGCTTTAAAACTGTATTTTTGCAGCATCATCAAAAAGCACAGTACGTCAAATAATGGCTGAATATTCTCCAGTGTCAGCAATATCCTCTTCCAAATCATGAGTTGAACTTCACCCAAAGATAAAACTCACAGATTCTATAAACTATGATCGAGATGAAAGCTGTGGTCAAGAACAATAGTGCAGAGAAGAAGAATGTGAGGAGTTTTATTGTTTCACCTAATTCCTGATGAAAAAACACTTTTTGACCAAACTGAATTAGATTTTATAGACATACCACTGTTTCAGAAATTTTATCTTCTATGCTACAGGCAAAGAACAATAGCATGTCTGATGTTCATTCAATGTCTCCAGCTGTTTTAAAAACACATACACTGCTGGCCCTCTGTTTGCCCTGGCAGATCCTAACAATAATAATATCAACAGGCACAGACCTCAACTTTTCCTATTACTCTATCCAGCAAGGGTTTGACATGGACTCAGCCGTCACCCACAGCTAGCATTTCCAGATACACATTACATCTCTGCATAATTTCAGCATAATATGTCTGAATATGAATGTGTGTCCTCTAGTGCATTAGCTGCAGAGGTGAAGGCGTTGAGTGTGTCTGTTACTGATCAGCAGAGGGGGGGCTATAAATGCACATTAGCATAAAGCACACAGTTTGGACATAAGCATCCAACATCCAGTGTATGTAAGTTTTCTGTGGGATCACCTCAAAAGTGCTCATATCTGTACATAAATTTAGTGTTATGTTTTAGATCACAGGTTCATGGTATACACATAGGCACATGCAAAAACCAATATGGCACAGACTGTATGCTAGGAAACCTGCTGATTTGAAGCAAGATAATCAGAACATATAAGAAGAAATCGGTGAAGAAAATATGTAAAATTAATCTTCAAATATATAATAAATACTTTGTGTTATTTTATTTAATGATTTTTCTGTATTTTTGGTGTTCAAATGACACAAAACAAAAACAGCAGACCAAATTGAATGCAAACCCAGATATACGTGCATGATTTACAGTCAGTAGGTGGCAGAAAAAAATAGTTAAATTTCAACAAAGTTAAAAAAAAATATCCATAGTCACCATATCTGTCTATTTCTGCATGGGAGGGGTTTACCTTGTGAACAAGGGGCAAACAGGAGTCTGACCCCTCCCACTGTGCTGTGATTGGCTGGAGTCTCTGTGAGTGAGACCTGGGGAGGCCAGTAGGGAGGTGAGTGGTCCAAGAGCTGCGGTAGGGGGCAGGCACACACACAAGGCTGCATGGACACTGCCTCTTAAAGCCAAGGTGCTCCTCCTCATTAGACTACAGTCTGATGAACACATAGCACAGGAGAGACAGGCAACACAGCTAAAGTTACTGGAAAAGAAATGTTGTAAGAAACTTTTAACCATTCTACATTGATAGAACACGTTGGCATCCAAGGGTGAACTCACCAGGCAAAGAAGAGGCTAAAGTTTTCCATTTTCAACTTCAAGAGGGATTACAACTTGTACACCTTCTTTGCATTTTCCATTCAAACTTTTTTGGATATAGCTTGTTTTTAGAATAGCTGAACAGAAAAAGCATGGCAAAGGGACATAAGAACCACAGGTGGGCATTGACCTATGAGTGCTCCTTCAGCTTGGCCCTGGCACGATCGCTTTTCTTCTCCATCACCCTCCTCTTTCTCAGCGCTTCTGCTGCTGATGAGTATGATTACTACAGCTGGCAGTCAGACAACTTTCACAATGGCCGCTTTTACACCAAGCAGCCCCAGTGCGTGGACATACCTGCGGACTTGAGGCTCTGTCACAATGTGGGCTATAAGAAGATGAGACTGCCCAACCTGCTGGATCACGAGACCATGCCAGAGGTGAAGCAGCAGGCTGGGAGTTGGGTACCACTTTTGGCAAAGCGTTGCCATGCCGATACACAAGTCTTCCTCTGTTCCCTGTTTGCTCCGGTGTGCTTGGACAGACCCATCTACCCGTGCAGGTCCCTATGTGAGGCAGTGAGGAACAGCTGTGCGCCCGTCATGGAGACTTATGGCTTCCCCTGGCCTGAGATGTTGACCTGTGACAAGTTCCCCATAGATAATGACCTCTGTATCCCCATGCAGTTTTCAGTGGACCACGCAACACAGCCACCAGGTAGGAAGCAATTACACTGTCATCTGTTTTGAGCAAATCTATTGTGAAATGTCAATTCAAAATCATGATTATAGAAGGTAATTTGGTCAGAAATCTATGTCAAATTTGAAATGAATGCAAGGAATATACAAGAGGGAGGTGATTTGTTGTGGTCCCTCTGAAGGGAAAAATTAACACTTAACTTTCAAACCTGTTGGAAAAACTATTTTAAGTAAACAGTCAAGTAAAATTCAAGAGAAGTTCACTGCATTAGAATCGTCCGTATTGTTCTGTTTTAAATCACAGACATAGAAATGGGTTTAAAAAGTTTCCACAATAAGTTTGAATCAATTTGTACCTTTGCACCAAAATCCAAAATAGTGTTATCAGGTAGGGCATTCAGCTTAAAACATAATTATACACACTATGCTACTATGCTGGAGCATCAAATGACAATTATGAATAATAATAAGAGTTAAATAAGAGTAAAAGCTCCAACAAGGAACATGAAATTCTAGATGAAATAAATACTTGACAATTATAGGAAAATACTGACAGTTGGCCACCGTGCAGCAGTAGCACTAAAATCACCATTGAAGTTTAAACACTGAAAATATTCCTTCACATTACCTCTACTGCCCGAGGGAAGGACAGACACAAAGCATGATTCAGGAGACTGGACGACTCCGGCTGCTGAAGATCAGTTGCACAGTTAAGATAAATGGACTGTTATGCTAAAGTTATCTGCAAGTGTAAAGCAAACGCACATGTGTGAACAACTTTATCGGTGTGATTCAGTGTGGAGATCATCAATCACCATAGAACAAGTGTTCCAATGGGGAGCGCCCTGTTGCAACATGCTACTCAAGGAAGTCAGCATAGTTTTAAGAAAGAAATGAAGTCGCACAATTAGCAGACAGATGGAGGGTGTTTGGGGAGGGAGTAGTGTTCATTGAATGAGCACTTAAGCAGGCGAAGGGGACTTGATGAGCCTATAGCCGGCAACAAGGGGACAGTTACTGGAGTGTCTGCTGCTATTGTTGGGTCTGGCAGCCGATGGGCCAATTAGCAAGAAGTCCAATTACAGAGCTCCAGCTAATTAGTCGACATGACAGAACAAGAGAGAGGGGAGAATAGGATTGGCTCAAGTGCAGTTGTCTGAGGGAGAATAAAGATATTTGAGAGAGAAAAGAGGCTGTTTCCTGTGAGAGAAGTGTCTGTCTGGGCTTTCAATAGCAACTTGGACTAAGTGCTATACAATTGCGCTGATCTCGTCATTTAATCATCATTTACAGCTAATTTCTTTGTTAAAATGGTCCACAAAAAAGCCCTTCATTGTATGCTGTGTGGTTCAGAAAAGGTGACAAATAACTTATGAATCTTTAAACAGTGCATTTTATATCAAATGAGTAATAAATATTTAATTGAATCTCAGCTAAAAATAGTTTGAGGTTACTTTAATATATCGATTTAGTTCCTCCAATTAGAGAGAATAACTGCTCTGTTTTCATAGGCTTTGTGTCAACTATCTGACATTCTGGCTTTCGAAACATATCTCATTCTTTTACATGCTCACTGAGATGAACAGTTATCTCACACTCGGTCACACCAGAAAAGATTCACTGATCTAATCTCTGCTAAGGGGTGACAGGAAAAGACTACAGAGTCAAATGTGGTTTTAGAAGAACATTTATTATTGTCAAAGGTGATTGTTAGGCGTTTAAGACCTTGGAGAATGCATACCAAAACAGATTAAACTGCGGTAAAGTTTGTGCAGTGGACACAACCATGTTGCAACTAAAGTAACTTTCTGTGAGTAAATCATCAGGTAAGTCAAAATTTGTGATGACTGCACCACATACATCTGAACCATGAGCACCCCCGCATGCCTTCACAACTGCCTGATACAATATGGCTGTTGTCCAGTAAAAGTCGTTAAAATTGCATGGTGTGAAAGATATTGTCTGTCCACACCGATGTGACCAGTGTAAGTTACAACCTTGCCAAGGGAGAGGGGCTGCGCTGTCAGGTCCTGGGCACAATGGGAGCCACTCATGTGGCCTGGCCGCTGTATGAAAGGGAAAATGTGATCCAATGCTGCGTGCATAGAGAGCTGCCAAAGCCCTTAGGAGGCTTTTTTCTGCTCTGTGGATTCTTACAGATGCAGGAGCTGGCCGTGTTAGGGACCTCAGGGATGTGTCTGGGACCTGTTTAGGTGATTCTTCATCTTTTTGTGCATCGCATTTAAACAGATGTGGGGACCTCAGGCACAGCTTTGGTCCACTGTGTTAAAGTGACAACATCAGTGTGTGTCACATTGTTCAGAGTTAAACTAAATTGCTATGACTCATATTTGTGGTTACATCAAGATTTGATCCCAAATGTTAAGGACAGTTTCATTACACAAACTTTTATAGCACTTATCTGGTTCAGCTTAACTTTTATTAAATTTCAGTTGAAGGTACCATGCAAGTGACATCAATATTAGAAAATTCATGAAGGATAAAAGAATTTAAGACTTCTGCGGTCTGACTCAGTGGAACTGTGCAGCTCCAATGTTGGATTTTTGCCGTACATCATTTCCACTTTGGCATTCCATTTGAGAAGATTAACAGCAGCCTTTTCCAACAGATCACCTCCCAGTTCACCGCCACACTCACAGCATCTCCTCCTCTGGTCAGATTCAAAATAAATCTATTCAATTACTGTAGTCAATGTGTACTGTGCAATCAATCAGAAAGAGAACAAGTGTATGAACAGCAAAGACGTGCAAATAGCAGTCATGGGCAAATCCACTGCACAATCTGGACAATAAAATTACAAAGTCTACTAATAAAAATTCCTAAACTGCATTGAGGTTTTGGAAGAATACATATGACCTAATGTCCAAATATTTGCTAAGTGGAAAAGTGTCCAGGAAAGAAGACATGACCCAGTGACTCTTATTAGAACATGACGAGGAGCATCAAGGCCCTCATCGCCTAATTGGTCCCTGAACCAAACGGTGTAGCTCTGTCCAAACTCAACTCTGCTTTAGAGAGGGGCTGCTTTTCTTGACACATGCACTGGCCTGGCATGAGCAGGACTGGCACTGTGCCTGCATACCACCACCGTGAAAGCCCAATGAATAACTGCACAGCCACAGCAAGACACAACACTTTCAGGAAATCTTTCAAAGCACTCAAATCCAGCAGACATTTGGCAAGACTATGGCAGAACGCTGAAGTGTAAACAAAAATTAAAATCTTGATGCATTAACAGGCTAAAATACGTTCTAAACTGGCAACATAAGCCTTTATTTTTTGAGAGATTTGGGGGAACGTCTACCACTACAAAGCATGGGAAAATTGAAAAATTTCTGTATGGGTCAGTATCAATGCACATAGACTGAAAGGGTGTGGGTCTGGGGTTCACCTCCCCATGACCCCGGCACCAAAAAACGCTCAACTTTGACCCCTCACATTATCTACTCAGACACTGAGGTCAGGACTGGCTGATAACCTTTGAACCCTGGGGGGAATGTATTCTTGTGGGTACTACTGTTTCCCTGAAAAAGTCTGTTGTATTAGACTATATAGCATAAAGTAGCATGTTATAAATAAACTGAATGTACTGCATAATGTTTGTTGGCTTACATAATGTTATAAGCGCATAATGTATTCATTATGGTGCAGTACCATAGCTTATTGTGGATATTGGCAAAACAACCATCATCTTAGGTTACATCAGGATAGGAACTTGGTAATGCCAAAAGCTTTGAGAGAGCTAGTTTCCATAATGTTACTGGCAATGAAGAGATTTTTGCATAATTGTATGTACGCACTTGACATTTGAAAAGTGCAAATAAGGTTGGTTCTAAATCAATATAAGTTTAATGCTAAGAGTTAACCAAACCTGCCTGTGGTTCCTGAGTTGGCTCCTTCACTAAAGTTAATCACTTTCAGAGTGGCCCTCTGCATCTGCTCCAGCGTTTACCTTTCTGCAGAGCACGGACACGCCTGCACCAACAAAATATACAACAGCCACAATTAAAACATTTTCTACAGTGTAATTGCAGGGCAAACATCAGTGAGTCTGCTGGACAACATATCCGGCTAGCAGCAAATAGCCTGTGACATGAGGAGGGGGGATTCAAATAAGTGCTACACAAGTCCATAATGATATTGTTTTTGTACCATATATTTAACCATTAGTATGGAAAACTGCACTGTAATATCATACTGCAATTTGTTCTAATTGATTTTTTTCCCCTCCTCAGTGTCCAAAGTTTGCCCGCCATGTGATAATGAGATGAAATCAGACAACATCATGGAGCATTACTGCGCCAGTGACTTTGGTAAGTGCCCACCATTCATATTAAACTGTCAGAAATTATTTGTGCCATTTATCAAACAAGTGCATATGATATCGTTTGCCCTACTTTTCTCACTGAAATTTACAAACACGATTTATAAAAGCTGCCTGGTCACCTTCATGATTCATTATAGCAGGTTTTGTCTGGGTCAGCTATCAAACAGAACATTCTTTGTGTTCATTACGTTGAAACATGAACACCTATGGAACCGGATCACAACTGGACACTTAAGCAGTGTTGAATGAAAATCCCATGACAAGACACTGGATGGTGAAGTCAAGATAACTATGACATATGGTTTTGGAGATCAAGGCAAGAATGTGCTGCAGTGGTACACTAGAGTCCACAGTAACATATTATGAATACTTGGATCATCTATCTTCAGACATTTTTGCCCTAAAAGCTTTGGGAAGGTCGCATTTTGTTACATATCCTTTTGATCTGATCTGTGTAGTCTCCACTTGCATTGTTTTGGTGACATTTAGCAGTGTGGCGGTGATGAATTGTAGTAGTAAAACCTAGGATAAATATAATATTGTGTAAAAATTTGAAAAATAATTGCAAAAGGTGTTTAAGTTAGAATAAAAATGTGAATTATAGGCAAATGAAATCTCAAACTCAGTTGTAACTTGGATGAATCAATGGTACTTTTCAACATAGTGTTCAAACTTTTTAGACTAAAAGTTCACTGTGAAACTTTTCTGGTAGAGGGTCCGCCACCTGCTTGTCTCTCTTTAGATATTATAGTTTTGCCTTGATTATTGCACAGTATGGACATGATCCTGATAATCACAATGGACACAGGTTCATGGTCAAATCTATAAAGAAGCAAGCCTGCACTCATTCATGAATTCATGTTTTTTAAGGTATTTTTGAACTACATGTACATGTAATTGAACAAATACAAGGGAGATATGTTTAATGTCCTATTGTGGAACATTCCAGGCTAAGAAATAACATCTCCATGGAGACAAGCAAGCGGCGGACCCTCCATCTTAGAAGTTACACTTTTAAGCTTTCTATGTCAAGCCCTCAGATCTTACAAACATATAAGAAACCAGTTGGAGAAAAAAATGACTTTGGCAGAGCTTGTCACAGGGACACTGGCCAGGCTTCACAGTGGGGCCCTGGGCAGCTCTTGTGACTGCATATGATTGAGTATGGGTGGGCCAGCAGAACGCAGCAGGTGGGGGCAGGTGGAGGCGGACATTTTATCCTCCCTATCTTTGGTCAAACACACCTATATGAATACGTCCATTCACATAAACACGCGGGCCAGCACGCAATGCAGTAAATATATACAAGAGTAATTGGATGTGAAGTTGGATATGGGTGAGGGGCAGTTCAAAACATGCTTAATTCAACACTATCAGCTGACATGAAATAGAGGAGACAGTTTCAAAATATGGACAACTATAATATTAATTAAAGGTGCATTGTGTAACTTTTCTGGCGGAGGGCCCATTAAATACTTTTCTCCATGGAGATGTTATTGCTTTGTCTGGAATGTTTCACAGTATGGCATTAAACCTTTCTATGTTCATGGAGACCAAATCAGACCAAGTTACAAGTCAGATCTATAGAGAAGCAACCATACTCACAGTCAGAATGCAAATGAGTTTTTCTAGATATTTTTGAGTTTTAAAACCATCTGTAAGTGAATAAATGTAAGGTGGAGCTGTTTAATGTCAGTCTGTGGAACATTCCAGACACAGCAATGACATCAGTAGAAACAAGCAGGTGACGGACCCCTAAACAAAAAGTTAAATAGTGCAACTGTATTACGTGAGTACTACTTGAATTTTCTTACTTACATACTGCTACAACTACCACTATTATTGTACAGTAATGCCAGAACTTGTAGAGTTACTCAATTCAATGCTACTACTATTACTGTTTCAACCCATACTGCAAACATGTACTTCCACCCACTTCACTGAGGAAAAACAATATAATCCATCATTCAGAGAGACAAGTATATAGTGACAAGCAATTTTTTTTATGTAATAATTAACTTGAACTTGTTTGTACGATCTAAAAACCTTGAGTAAGAGTATACTTTCAGACCCATATCAAGATTACGCCTTTTGAAGTGCAATGTTACTATCATGTGCTACTAGTACAATAACCCTAATGAATGATAATCCTGTTAAGCCATTTTCTAAATGGACCATGCAATAAATAAAACTTGTCCCACAATAAATCAGTAGCACAAATTGTAACACTTTATTTAGTCTGAGAAGTATTACTGGACCTTCTGCAGTTCAAAGAAATCTCTAGAGCAAATAAAAATATATTAAGTGAAAGACTCCAAACTAATGATTCATATGGATGGTACAGTAATTATGGTCAGGACTATCCACACCCCTGTAGTACTAGCAGTATAGTGTACCTGGGTATGTTTATGCAGCGCAGACGGGCGGGTGAGAGGGGAAATGGCTATCCTCCAGCAGGCCGGGGTAGAGCGATGCCTCACACCAGCCCTGTGCGTCTGCCGACTCCATGATTAATCTCACCTGTCAAAATGTTCACCCTGAGAATTCCTCTCTTAAGCGCTGGCACCTCCACTGTGATCCCTGGCATGTAAAAGTATGAATATGTAAACCGAGGACTCAACAGGAGATAGTCAGTGCCTTGGCGGTTTGATAAAAGATGAGATAGTGGTATGAGCAAAAGCCACATATTAAGCTGAAAGTAATGAGGAAGGGAGTATGTCTGATATTTGGGTTTATTTAAACAAAGGAGGAACAGGTGGGGTTGTGTATTGGTGGGCCTATGGGCAGTTCTTAAAGAAATACAACATCATTAAATTGTTACAAAGATTATGTAAGTATGGTGATTTTGAAGACTGATATTACTGGGTTTCAGATGACTTCATTACACTCAATAGCCCTATTACACAAAAATGAGGGCAAATAAAATTACAATTGCAGATCCTCATTGGAATATATTAAGTCCAAGGGTCTAGTCATCAATATAAATGATTTGTTTCAGAAAATGGCATTTAATTAAAAGAGAAAAATGGCCCATTCATGGGTTTTAGCTTCCTGTTACTGCAGTGACATTTTAAGGATTTTCCCATTAAAAAATATAATATTTCATTTGAATTACATTTTTAATCTTTCTGGGAACTACAGTATGAATATGAGAGTATTGTGGAATCAGAAACCACCACTATTTTCAATGCTTTCCGTAGCTAATCTGTCATGTCTTCTCTCCGTCAGCTCTCAAGATGAAAATCAAGGAGGTGAAAAAAGAGAAAGGAGATAAGAAGCTGATAGCAGCTCAGAAGAAGAAGAAAGTCTTGAAGCAGGGAGCTCTGAGAAAGAAGGACCTGAAGAAACTGACCCTGTACATCAAAAATGGCGCCAACTGCCCCTGCTCACAGCTCGACAGCCTGGGGTCAAACTTCCTCATCATGGGACGCAAAGTGGATCAGCAACTCCTGGTCATGTCCATCCACAAGTGGGACAAGAAAAGCAAGGAACTCAAGTTTGCCATCAAGTATATGAAGTCTCACCAGTGTCCCACTTACCACACTGTGTTCCAATGAGGATTCTCCGTCTCAGCACATCCACATAGCTTTTACTTACAATAGCATACCAGCCAGCTGCATAGTCACGCATCTTACACATCCAAGTTCTCACTGTGCTAATAACTCAATTAGAAGTATATTAATAGAAAAAAAATCATGATTCATATAATTACTAATACGGGGATTTCCATGCACACACGCTACATTACGCTGAATGACTTGGCATGACTTTCCCTAAAATAAATACATTAGTTCACTCCAAGTTTCATAATGTACATAAAGTGTAATGAATATAGTAGAAAATTTGGATAAACACTAGCTTGGTAGATCGGGGCTTTTTTCAATGTTTCACTTTTAATTTTTTATTCAGCGGAAAGGAGTTCGACCAGCAAAGTATGGACTAGATGGTATTTCCACTGACTTTGTTTGGTACTATCATGGACCAGGGATGAGACTTGAATCTTTTTGCTTCAAGGGGGTTAAAGAGGCAGAGACTCTATAAATGGTGTTTGTTTAGTTGTTTTTCATGTATGTGGTACGAAATGTAAATCTTATAATAATGATACATAGCAGCTGAATTTACACTAGCAGTAAGCAAGCAAATTTAACTACAATACTTTACAAT
This sequence comes from Odontamblyopus rebecca, assembly GCA_030686955.1. Classification (NCBI taxonomy): domain Eukaryota; kingdom Metazoa; phylum Chordata; class Actinopteri; order Gobiiformes; family Gobiidae; genus Odontamblyopus; species Odontamblyopus rebecca. The sequence goes on along the minus strand of CM060662.1, from coordinate 20,563,596 downwards.
CAGTTAACCGAGGAATTCTTTTGTAATATTTTTCCAAAAAAGTAAATGAATAAATATATTTGAATTTTTCTACACTGTTTGTTTTGGATGTGCAGTTTTTTTTAGTATATTATGTTATAAAATGGTTTATAAAACAATGAGGGCATATTGTCCAAAGTTTGTCTCATGTCAAACTTCGGGACAGTCTTTAAACATCTCGTATTACCTTGAAGAGGCTGTACCTGAAGGGCTGATGAATGAAGCCAATGAGGAGGTGCCAAATTGTGCAGCTTCTCGGATGGCTCTGTAACTGTGTGGGTGGGTGCAGAACTGGGGCTGAACTCTGGGCTTCTGCAGGGCTGGAACAGACACAGGTAAACACAGTTAAACCTTTATGAAGTTATTGTCATTAAAGAAATGGACTCTTATGAGAACTTGTACTGTATTAACTGAAATGGATATGTTGATGTCACACACAGGAGGTATGCAGTAAAAAGGAAAACAAAAAAATGTGGTTTCATACTCAAGACAAGATAACAAACTACAGACCTAATTGTCTATGTTATGATAATACTCATGAGCTTGAACTAATTACTCAAAATTAGATATACCAAAGACTAAACTGGAGTACACAGTATTTCAATAGTAAGTGAAACAGCATGGTAAAACACTCTGACACTGCCTGTGGAGTTTCTTTTATTTGATTAGTTTGTTTGTATTAACCATAAAAAAGATGAACAACATAAAACAACCAAGTTTTTCTCTTAAAAAGTCTCGCAACCAAGTACTATTTAAATTGATTTTGACAGTACATTCCACTGAATCACTTGACCATTTTTACAACAACAGAACATGTTTTTGTGATGTAATTAAAGCAATCCATCTTAAAAAAGACACCTTAAAAGTAAAACAAAGGTCGCTTTAAGGATAACATAAAATGAACAATGTGAATCTACAATGTGACACCCCACCTCCACAAGACTTACTGACAAATGCCATCAAACCCACCCAGGATCTAATTACTGTGGACACAAAAACAGATTTAATAAAAAAAAGTTTGACATCTTTGTACTTTACAATGGGAGATAGATTGAATGCGACAGTATATTATGTTAGCTGTCTTACGCCCAAAATGTTCCTGGAATCTGCAGACTTTGGACTTTGTTTCAAGCATGAAGGCCAGTAAAACAGCAAGCCTCTTCCAGCTGATTGTGCTGATAGTACATGCTCTGAATAGGAATGGCTTTAAAAACATGGATAATTAGTCACATCCTGTCAAACATGAGTGCCTTAAACTCAGATTAAAGAACATATATCGTCAGCGATGTGTGTGATCCAAATCTGGCTATGCATGTTTTCTATATGGGGCCTTTGGAGAGAAAATGCACATGACAGACCACTAGGAGGAGACAGCTCAGGTCTAAGGCTGGTGATGAAAAACAAAAAGGTGAAAGAGGGAGGAGAGAGTTGGCTCTGACCCTACATATACTCATCAACGCCTGGATAAAGGTCACTTAGTGGAGTTAATAAGGGCCTGATGAGGGACCCGTGACACATAGAACACACACACAGCTCAAAGGCATGCTGGGAAAACATGAGTATAAAATCACGTTAGCTCATTCCACTCCTGTAGGACCTTCATGAAACACTCAACTTTATGTAGCTGCAGCCTTCTGTGCCAGGACTGGTCCCTCTTCTCCAATACTCCCATGGTCAGCCTCTCGACCCATTATAAGGTCATTCTTCTTTACCAAATATACTGTATCTGATAGAACCTCAATGCAACAACTCCAATAACTAATGTACCCAAATATAGGTCATTGTGTTCAATATATTTCAAAGTGAGAAGGTTTGGCAGTTTGACTCATAAGGCCCATTGTGTTCTTCCCACAGACTACACAGGGCTCCTTTATGTAATACAAATGAGAGTGGGATGAATCAGTGCTATTTCATGAGAGAGCTGGAATAATGTGATCACATCATGCATGCACATGCATATACCCTCGTCTCAAAAAGTTAGTTAACCAAATTTGACTGAACTGAACAGAAAGACTTCATTATACAGTATGTAGGGAGAGCCCGATCATGTTGATTAGCTACAGCATGGCACACACAACACACAGCACAGATGAATCTGAATTAGAAAACGTGGACCACCTGTCTACAGGAAAGGAGGACACTGAGCTGTGTGTGTGTTTTAAGGTCAGAAACAGCACGATGCTGCATGTAAGTCACTCATTATAAATACACTGAATTTGTAATGACAAAGATGAGGCAATGTGCATGATGACTAAAGCATCACTGTCAAGTTGAGATGCTGCTCACAACAGGCCCACTTTGTTCACAGCTCACTTAGTAGTTAATGTGAGTTATAAACATGTTAAAGGTGCACTATGTAACATTTCACGTGGGGGCAAGGTCACACAGATCTTACTGGTAACTTGGTGGCTTTACCTGCTTGTCTTACATCAAGCTATGCAACACTCACTGTCGGACCACAGTGCAATGGCTTTAGTGTGATTAGATATGTTAAAACACTATTATACAATACAAACCATGTCCTTAATCATTAATATAACAGTGACAAGGAAAAGAGAACTGGCCCAGGACTAAGAGAGGAGACAGAGCTGCTTAGGTAAACTTCAGCTGGTCTCCTGGGTCGTGGGCTTTCGGAAACAATCACACTACCCTGCGAGTGTGTTGAGCAGTGGAAAATGAATAAATTAATAGGTGGAGTAGGCGTCCCGTGGGCAGGGTCATGGAGCATCTGTGAAGGTCATCAGGGTGTCCCAAACCTGCTGTTTCCCCCTGAAGCAACATGTCAGAGCGGAGATTTACAGCTGCGTGGAAAGCACACACTCCAACACACACGCCCAATGTGCGACACCCAGCCATCAAAGAGGACAGACGCACAGGTACAGCCAAAAATGCACCCTGCTTTTACATGCACACAGATGGTAGGATGCAGCGGCTCACAAATTTACAAACTGACATAAACTTGTGTAGAGCCAACAGGGGCTGAGAAGATTTTTCCAGATCTGGGAATAAATGTGTCCCATTTAACCAAGAACCTCTAACTAGACTGAAATTAAATCACAGGTACATTTTTGTCAGTGTTTAATCGATCAAGCCCTTTTCTGGTCTCTGTTAAATGTAGCTTCAATATATTTTATGTCACGTTCTGTGATCAAACATTCAAAATAATTGTACTTTTGGCTAAAACGAGCTCTGGTCGTCCGACCCCCTCGACCCCCTTCCCCCCTGGCTACGGGCCTGAACTCTCTTTTGATATTTGGCCATTTCTTTTACAATTAACCATGATCTACTTTATATACAAAATAGGTTTACTTGTAACTAGGGATGGGACAAGAACATATGCTTGTTGCAAATAACACTGCCACAAAATTACGCATACAGTGGCAAAATGATCTGGCATCTAAAATAAAATGAATAAAAAACTGTGAGGACAAAATAGTTCATTATTATTATAAATTATGTCAAAATCTAATCTTGTCTTGTCACCCAGTCTTGTGGAAATTGGGTCTAGTCCCACCCACAAAATTCACTTTGTTTGCATTGTTATTCTAATATGAACCCACCAAAACTACCCTAAAAGCGTGGTTGATATAATATAGTCATGAAGTATTAGGAGCTTTGACCTTCAGAGTATACAGCTCCCTGGCCCCTTCATCACACGCTCTGTCAACAGCAGCTTATAAAGAGAGAAGCATCAGTGACAGACAGAGAGAGACAGAACACATGGACAGAGCTGCTGGCCATTCAAAACATCTGCAGTCATAGCAAAAGAACTCAAACTAAATTCAACATTCAAGCATTGTGCCATTGTACATTTTCCATTATCATCTGCTCAATTCATGTATTTGTCTGTTTCAGTGATGAAAGACTAGCTCCCACCTTCCCAAACCAGTTGGTCATCAAAAAAAGGATAAAAAACAATACAATAACAACAATAATAATAGCCAAGCAATAAAAGCAGGAGCAAACTAGCTATAGTTATCTGTTCACCTACAATTCTCATACTTACGGCAACGACGTCAGCTCAAACTAATGCTAAAACTCTAAACAAGCTGTACATAGAAAAAGATACATATAAAAATAGGTCTACGATAAGCCTCAATCCAGTAACAGAGCCAGATGCCAGTACATGTTTTTGTAGTTTTGCTGGTCCCAGTCTTAAGGGTAAAGAAGGGCATCAATGCCAAATCACTGCACACGGAGACGCAGACAGTTGCTATGGATAGAAATAAAATCTGAAAGTAAAGAAGACTGTGATCATGTTTCAGTGGACCTATGACCTTTTAGCTCTTAAATGCTCTGTATGGAAGTTATGGTGGTCATTTTTCAGTTAAGGGCAGCTCCTTGGTCACTCTGCTCTTCCACTCTCTTCTCACGACTACAAACCCACTGCAGACCACTTTGTTGATGTAGAGGGACAAGTCAACAAGTCAATGGTTCCCTGAGTGGAGCTTAACTTACAAGGCTCTGACTGTGCTGCTGCAGCCCATCACACAGATATGAACACATACATGACCTGCTAATTAGCCTAATGGCCGCTCTTAAAACACACGGGTTTGATGTGTGACCATGTTTGCCTATGTATATGTTTGTCTGTGTACAGTACACATAGTTTCTAAGTTGAGCAGTTTAATGGATACCAACATCATTTCATAAGCTAATAATAGTATTTAACATTTTCCTTGTCTGCCTGCCAAGCCAAAACAAACACTAAACTGTAGTATCAGTGGTTGAGAGACTCTATAAAGAGTGTCTTCAAAAGAGGTCAGTAGGTTAGAGGAGAAAAATGGAGCTCTTTCTTCCTACTTTAAATTGTCTATTTTTATGAAACACAGGGATACTTGAAACCTTTTGTGGTCGGACTCAACTTTAAAAAATATCTAAGTATGCCACTGTAATCTCCACTGTTGGCACCATATGCAAGCACTCTGTTATTGGTCAAACTACATATTTAGAAGTCCCAAATAAGCAGTTTTACCAATCTTGCTGTGAAAAAGGGCTGTTGATTTCAGAGCTGAGCCTAAAAATTTATGAAAAATAAACATGCACATTTGGTGGGTTGTTAACAGGAAAATCATATTTACTTAATAAGTTACAGTGCATTTTAAAATCCTTAAATGTGCGCTATTATTACATTATGGCAAAACATATGGTATTCGACATATCCATCTTACATTTTCTTAATTACATGTGTTTTTATTGCTCAGAAAAGGCTTGAAAAATCTGCATTCTTTATATGACCAGGGTTGCATCTACACAGATCTGACAGGTAAGTTGGCTTTTGGGTATCATTATTTTGTCTCATTGGTGATACATAGGTTTAGTGCAATACTGTGCAACATTCCAGACAAAGCAATATTAATCTCCATGAAAACGAGCCGGTTTTAGACCCTCCACCAGAAATGTTATACAGTGCACCTTAAATACTTTCGTTGAATTCCTACGGCTGAATCATTGTATAGTAGCAGGATTTCCAATAGTCATCGTAGCACCATATCACAGTGTTGAGCACTTTCTACACCACTGTTGAAGTAGTGCAGTGTAACCTTGAGTCCTGGCTGCAGTGTGAGCCGTGTGAGAGTGAAAGCAGGGCCCCTCACTCTGTAATGGCACCTGATGAGAGACTGTCTGACTGATGAAAGCTGCAGCAGCACAAAAAGACACAGAGCAGAGGTGGACCACAGACACGCACTGATAACCTGCTGGTAACAGACTTAACGCTTTCCATGCACACATATCATCAAATACCCAATACTGACCAATTCTTTAAAGGGTCTATATCACACTATTTCTGATCTGTGTTATAATGTTGTTTTCTCATTAAAAACATACCTGGAGTCGTGTTTTGTTTCATATGTTGAACACACAAACCACATTATAATGTCATGCAATAATACAGGAAGTGCTCCACTGTTTTGAAACTCCTTCAGCAAAATCATCTGGATGATTTCTGATGTGGAATTGCCAATCTCTACTGAACTAAATGTAAAAAGTAGCTGTTAGCTTGAAAACTCCCATTACATGTAGACTAAAAAAACAGGATTACTCAAACATGTGTGAATGAAACAAAACACAAGTCCAGGTATGTTTCTGATGAGGTAACGTTCTAAAATGGCTTAGAGCTCACAAGGGTCAATTTTGTGTAATATAGCCCTTTTAAACTCACATACTTGTTAATAGCTTTCAAATCCGCCACAAAATTGCTGGAGAAGCGTGTATGGATTGACTTGCTTGGCGGCAGTTCAGGACACACTGGGAGTGGTTGTCTGCAGAATGACATTGACATTGAACACAGGTCCCGGAAGATCACTAAACTGTGGATGACCAAAGACATGATGTTAACCATATGCCGCCAGATGTCACTCATAATATATTCATTCAGACATGGAGGATCAGGGCTGCCAAAGTCATTACACAACTACCTACCACAGATTTGAAAAGGCCACTGTGCAAAAAAAAGACATATGTGCACTAGTGTTAAGGGTCGCCACTACGCCTGTCACAATAACAACATTTGAAGTTCGATATATTGCTGAAGAAAACAGATATAATAAATAATAATAGTGGAACTAATTTATGTCGCTGACATAATCACCCAAGAGCAGATTAAAATATATATATATATATAAATGTACAATATTGTGAAAAATCATGAGCTGCAATAAATAAAGATCAGAATGAAGCACTTCAGTACATAATTTGCATTTGTAATGAGTCATAGAAGTTATTGATGCAACCTTTTACATCTTAAATCTTATCATATAGTAAAAAAATAACCAAAAATGTTGAATTTAGTCCTAATAGGAATTATTGTGACAGGCCTAGTCACCACAAGTCATTGCGTCTTGCACAATGGATAATCGATACTTAATGATTTATAATTATTTATGTTACCTTCAGCCAGCTACACAAACATTAATAACTGAATGGACATTACAAATGGAAATATTTGCAGTTGTTTATACAGTAGGAATTGAAAATATTGTACATTTAGAGTAGAATAAACATAAATTTGAGAGGACTACTCTCCTGTTATAGCTGAGGTTGCACTTTGGCTGATACACTGAATGCCATTTTTACACATTAATCAGTTTTAAACAACTAAGAGACATTACAAAAAATTTGATACATAATTATTTCCACTTTAAAGAAGATATTATTTTGTCTCCTGTACCTATAATCTATGACACCCGTGGATCATTCTTTTCTAATTTTAAATAGCTATATTGATCGAAAACAACTTTACAAAAGAAACAGATCTGATGATTTCCAGTGGAAAATTGCAGTGCTGATTTCTGCCTACTCTTTACAGTTCATCATTATAAACTTAACATCATAACAAAGTGCTGCACTGCCAGACCATGCTGTCAGTTCTGCCTATACCTGAGTTGTATTTATTTATTTTTTCCATTTGTGCCAAAATTGCTACAAGGCTCTCCTTAATACTATGTGTCTATCCAATTTTAAAAATGGGAAAATTACATAAACAGCTGTGGGTGTGTACGGGGGTTGGTGAAAACAGGGATTTTTGGATTAAAGAAGAATGAACATTACTCAGACATCCATGAATCACTCTAAATACAACTTCGAGTGAGTAATCAGGAAGGGAAACCAATTATAACACGGTGAATGAAACAAAACACATCTCCTATGTTCTTGAGGTAAAAATATCAAATACCATAATCAAATCATCACAACATATCAAAAAAAGCTTAACACAGGCAAAACAAAGTGAAAACATGATGATGAGTGACGTCAATAGTGAAAAGCTCCAAAGGCCAGCCAAACATTTACACTAGCGCCCCTCGTCGAGCTCTCATCAATCTGAAGTCTGCGCTGAGGTGGTGCTATCCGTCCAACTGATAGGATCGTACATCAAACAAACTCTGCAACTCTACTCTGTGTCTGCACTCACATGGCCCTGCTTTTACCTGCAAAGAGTCCTACAGGGGAAAATATACAGAAAGGGTGGTTAATATACCTACCTACCTATCAAGAAACTGCAGAGGAAATTAGCGTAGCAATATTAATCCTAATGTGTCCTACATAACTATAAATTACGTATCAGTTCAAGAATTTGCTTTTGTTACTAGGTCAAAAGTGGAGGTGGGCAGATTTTTGAAATATAAATGATAATGTGAATATTGTTTTAGTGCTAAATTAGAATATCAAGTGTATTGTTTATAATAACATGCTGTAAAAAGAGCTGATTAAAAATGAATATAAAAAAACACAAAAACTTATAATGGTGTGAGTATAAGTGATAAAAGAGGATTCGCACTGTGGAGATGTTACTGCTTTGTCTGGAATGTTTAACAGTATGGCATTAAACCTTTCTATCTTCATGGAGACCAAGCCAGACCAAGTTACAGATCAGATCTGTGGAAAGGCGACCCCTCAGAATGCCTGTTTTTCTAGGTATTTTGGAGCTATAAAACCCACCGGTAATTGAATAAATGTAAGATAGAGAAGTTTAATGTCATAGTGTGGAAAATTCCAGGCAGAGCAATGACATTTCCATAAAAACAAGCCGGTTACGGGCCGCCCACCCAAAAAGTTACACAGTACACCTTAAACTTTTAACTTTAATATATTCCTTAGTTAAAAGTACAATGGTGGGAACAGTGTTGAAAAAAGTGGTCTGGCTCTGTTTACATTTAGTCATATGTTTGATGATGGTTGAAAAGATTTGGTCATTTTGCGGGAGACTTAACAAACACATCCAACAATATTATTACTGTGGAATACTTTTGCATTTGCAGAGCTACACTCAGACAGCACATTAGCTATGGTGGACCTTCAAGGAAACTCTGTTTGTTTGTAGATTGTATCTGAGGTTAGAATAAGAATAAGAAGCGGAGGAGAGCAGTTGTGTCATGTGGGTGGTACATGTTTGGCTGGTCTTTGGAGCATTTTAAGGCTGACGTCAATTTTCATAACAACTTTGGACTGTGTTAATTTGTACTGCTAATTTTTGGATTGGTACCACATTACATAAGTAGAGGCACTGAGAGCTGGTGTTGCCCTTACTGCTTAAGTGTAAGTCTAGGTGGAGATTTCTTAAGCACTTGATGTAAAAGAGTTCAGGTTTTACAAGTCCAGTTCAAGTCCTAGCTCAATCTTTTTAAGTCAAGCGAAATGGTTCCAGGGCTTTTTGCTGAAGTTATAATTACAGTATAGTATATTACGCAATTTTCTGATCTATGTTATAATGCTGTTTCCTCATTACAAACATAACTGGTGTTGTGTTTTATTTCATTCACACAATTCATTCTTCTCTCAAACTATACAAACAAGCTTCTGATGTCATGTGGTTATACAGGAAGTGCTCCACTGTGTTTTAAACCCCATACACCTTCATTAGAATCATTTGCATGATTTCAGAACTGAAATTGTCAATCTCTACTGAATTACAGGTAAAAGTTAACTCAAAAACTACCACTACATGACATCACAAGGTAGAACAGACCTTTTTGAGCTTTGTAGATTTAGGCAGACAAATTAATAAAGTTATTTAAACATGTGTGAGTGAAAAAAACAACAACTCCAGGTCTGTTTCTGAGGATGTACCAACATTCTAACATGCCTTAAAGCTCACAAGAGTCCACTTTGCGTAATATGGGACCTTTAACTAATGTTAGAAAGAACAAAAACATACCTTATACATTTCTTAGAAGTGTGTTTTCCATGCTGTGGTGGGGCAGACACATGATGTACACATGATTAGTTTGACATGGACCCTGCACACATTAAGGCCTTTTAAACTCATTACTAAGTAAAATACAGCCTTCTATTAATGTATACATGGGGGGCAGTGTTTGGAAGATGACAGCGCACAGATGCAGTGTTGATAAAAGGATATACAGCAGACATCCTGTATGTATTAGAGAAGACATGGCTCCAGTCGGCCTACACACACATAACCCATAAGAGTGCAGGCGAAGCAGGACTAATGTAAACCACTAGAGTGCATGGCCAAAGTAATGCACAGTAAGACAGCTATTTAGACATTACATTTTAGTTACATTAAACAAAATACTTGCTTTCCCCTCTCATATAATCTATGGAACAGTGGGTCATTATTTAGATCATTTGTATTCACAAATTTGATCTAAACAGACCATATGCAGCTATTTCCTAAAAAACAGAGAACGAGGCAAGAACAGCAACAACAACAATAAGTAAAGATTACTCAAGCATACATAAATGACTCTTATTGCAATTTTGAAGGGGTAAATATAGTTGGTAAAAAGAGAGGTTTAAGACTGTAATGTTTAAGAGAAGAGCACAGCCTAAAATGGTGTTAAACATGTGTGAATGAAACTCCATGTATGTTTGTGAAGAGGAAACAAAATTATAACACATCAGAAAATAGTGTAATATGTCCTCTTTAAGAGCGTACAGTCCTTATAATAATAACTAGCTATTCATTTTTCACAGCAGATCAGTCCTAAAGGCAGCAGTTCCTTCTACTTTACATATGCCAGCAGACATTTCCTGGTATTATATCCCTAATGTATCCAGTCAGGTGCGAGATCTCAGCACATAGGTGGTCCTGTCTCCTGGCAAAGCACTAATATGAATCAAGACAAATTATATGAAGTGGGCCACCGTTACAGCTTGTCAAACTGTATGAATATAAAACTAGGTCGAGCAATAGTATATAAAGTAGAAATAACAACATGAACAATATTTGAGAAGAAATATGGAGTGAGAAAGAAAGACTATGCAGGAATGGGGGAATGATCGTCTAAGTCCAGTAGACCCAGGAATGTTAATCCTCTTTATGTCTCCAAGCAATGATTAAACTTTTGTAATATCAGGCATGACAAGGACAAGCAGGTCACGAATGGGTCAGCTGTAGGCGATATGAAAATGAAAAGATATGAATAAGAAATTGTGCTCTCATCTTCAAAAACTACACTGCAAAGTGACATTTACTGCCTGTGGACATTGATGTAAAGCTCTAAACCTGTTGTTATCCAACCATATCTACGCAGATTAAGTTGTGTATGCTTGCAGTGATTATATAGCAGCTACTGTGTTACGGTGACTGTAGCCAAGTGGACAAGTCACACAGAAGCACTTTGAGGCTACGCTAGGCTAATCAGAGATCAGAGGTCATCAACAAACAGTGTGTTGTTAACCCTGCACTTCCTGGAAACGGTGCTCTCTGGAGGATGATGAAGAGAAGGCCGGAGCACATTTTCCACACCTCGGGATCCCCCAAAGCCCTGGGACAGATTCCACTTTTCACGTTTTTCTTCTGCCATTTAAATTGTATCACTTCAGTTTATTTCTGTATAGTCCACTATTTCCATAGCTTCACTCATAGAGACCACATAAACAGTAGTACTAACAATCAGGACAATCGCCCACCTCTACATCTCCTTTAAACCCCCCAAAAGTACCATACTTTTATCAGTGTCATACCACTTTGCCAAATTATTCCTTAAAAAGACATACTATGCTTTATTGGTAGTATTTAGTGGTAAACATATTATGTATGAAGACATTTTATTTATTGTAAAATGTATTTTTATGTAATGCGACTTTATGAAATCCACTGACTTCTCTGCAGCTGACCCTGCCTCTTCATGTTGCCATTTTACAATAACAAACAGCAGATTTTCATATGACCAGTGGTCACAAATCTTTGAAGAATTTCAACATGTCCGTGAACAGGAATAAGTGAAAACTGAAATTTCTTAATCACTAAAAGCCTCAAAATAGAACTTTGAGCAAGCTAATGATGAGCAAAAATCATTATAGCACAGTTAAAAACTCATAAAAAAGCATAATATGTCACCTTTCAATACATAATTGTTTTCATCTCAATAATTTGTTCTTAAATTTCTCCTGGTTGAAATAATAACACATGGTCCAAGAGTAAAGGCCTCTATACTAATTTGCAGTCTCTGTGTGTAAGTATATCACCAAGCTCAGAAATAGGAGTTTAGTAGAATTTTACAGGGCATTTATTGTGTCTGCTGTTGACACCCTCTCAGGCCTTTTCACGTGCTCTCACTTAACTCTAAATATACTCCCCTCAGAGCAGCAGTGCCGATCTGATCATTAACATTCTTACAGTGAATGGTAGTTTTATCACTTGAGCTATACAAAGCAGCCGCTGCCTTTGAAGTTGAGTTATAGTCAGCATCTCCTCTCATCTGTGATCTGCAGAATTGAACCAGTGCTGCAGCCCCATCTCCGTCACACTGAGGCACGTTTATCAAAACTGCAGCACAAGGAAACTTAGATGAAAAGTGCAATGTGGCTGGCTTCACTTATGTGATCAATGACCATTCTCAGTCTAAAGAGAAAGCATCTGAGAAAACATGATGCTTCAACTCTACACACGGAGTATGGATTTGAAACCTACAGATGTGGACACCCAGTTAGTGAACAACAAATGATTCTAGCATGACAAGGTTGGTCCACCCTGCCTTATCTCCCCATCTGACTAAACTGTCCAAATATTGCATGGGCCTGGAGAATTCATGCATATGAATACTAGATGTGCCAAAGGGTTAAGTCAAATAGATTTTAATCCTTAGTTCCTCCTTTCACGGTTTGAAATTCAGGAACTCCAGCTTTAAACAAATTTTCCTCTGATCTCTCATTTAATCTCATCAGGTATTTTGCCTGATGAAGGCCTAGGGCTGAAACCATTGATGTCCTAATAAAATTTACAATTTGCAAGTAAGATGATGTGCAGGATTTTTCTCTGTTGATGTCTTGAGCTGCACCCACTCCTCCAATGCGCCCATTTCAAGAAAATTATGTGCAAAGTTCTCATTCATTCATATAACAGATGCATAAAAAAGCAAGTATTCACAGTTAAGGAATATATCAACTAACATGGCAGAGAATCTCCATAAATTAAGCTTTAAGTAGCACCACATGTGTTCAATCTGAAATTGGCTTTGAACACTAACTGCACATCACTGGTTGAGTTAAGTTACATTTCAGGTGGTAACAGAAGCGGGACATCCCATAGGTGCTCTCTCTGCTGCTCCTCTGTCCCCTGATGCACATCCCCTAAACAAGCACTCTCCAAAACACTGCTGGTTGCTATGGCACTGAACTGGCCTGGGTAAATAAGAGACAGCGGGGATGCAGGCCGGAGAGGGGTCAGAGGCAGACGAGAGGGGGCACAGGGCTGTGTGTGGCTGTATACTGCCCCCATGGGACACATCCTGCCAGAGACATTAAAGTCTGCAAACATACAATGACATCTTCATTTAGTCAGACCTGTTCCACTGTTTACATCACACACACCACAAAAAGAGCATGTATGAGCATAAAACATATTGACAGGTGGAAATTAGCTCTCTTACAAATATTCACTTTACTGTAATAAAGTAGATGTCTCAGGTAATACAGGTAGTACTTTAGTTTAGATTTTAGACCTGTATTTTACCTAATTGACTATAATTCTAGGCATGCAATTGTAATTAGCTACATTTATAATCATAGGAGCTACTGAGTACCGTCCCATCATCCCAATGCTCTCAGTGCATCTCTCCTTTCTATCCTTACATACACACAGTCAGAGCTCAAGAATAATCACAAAACAAACAATTCAGCTTTAAACTGTTAATCCAGTTTTGTATAAACACTGATCTAAAATGGTACTAAAATTGCATAGAAAGGTAACCAGTAACTACAGTTTCATGCATCTTTATCTTTTACTCCAGTACAAATTTGGCAGCATGATGAACTTGTAATTGAGTATACTTCTAGCCTTGTAACTATACTTTTACTTTAGTAGATATTTGTTTTACTCTTTTCTCCACTGCCTATTAAGCTATGCAGGACCAGCTGCTGGAAGATGTGATACAAAGCAAATGCATTGTAAGTAGTACGCACTTATCCAGATATGAAAATGAAAATCAGTGCAATATGACAATTAAAGGGTATGCAGTTCTTCTACAGGCCCCCTGAGTCCTTTTCCATAATCTAATCTTGAAGGCAGTTATAAATTAAATCGAATCACAATCTAAATACACGCTCAGTCAAACTAACTCATGTATCACTTTCTCTCCAGTGTGCTTTGCATCTAAAACCCTATAAACAGGAAAAGAAGGGCACTACACTGTGTATACCTTTAGCTGTTTGGTTCATTTAATGTGCCGGACACAAAAGAGTCCAGATAAGTTTAAATGCAGGATTTGGCATGTGCCTTGTGTTTATGTGAGCTGTGTGACCTCCCTCCTGACCTCTGTGGACTTGGACCACAGGACACACTGTACACATATCGAAAGGTCTGGGCTTTAAACAGCACATAGGAAGCCAGGTCTCCACAGAGCAGTCACTGGAGCACACACCAGGGCTATGCTACACTGCAAAAAAAGAATATCAAGATTAGTTAAGTCAGCCTGAATTCAGAATGTTTATCTTAATTTGAGAAGTTTTGTCTACGTCTTGATATATTGCTTTTAGGGTTGTACAATCAATCATATTTTAATTGGGAAGGAGATTTATTTCTAATAGTCAATGATATGTTTGTATCTTTTTACTTACTCTTCAGACAATCCCCTGTTATAAAAACATGTGGTTTGGAGTTCAGACTTTAGAGGAAGAAATGGAAATTATTAAAAATATGTCTTGTATATGCTTAGAAAATGAATAAAGAATGAGAGTCTGTCATATCATCCAGAAAGATAAAGACAGCATTTACAACATGCAGTTTCCATTCATTCATAGGTTCATTCATTCGTTCACAGATAATATATAGAATAGGAACATTTAAATCAAGACTCTGAAGTCACTTTAACCCATGCTCGATATTCTTTTTTACAGTGTTCACATTAGCATCTCACCGTGGGCCCGAGGTGGTTACAAACTGTTTAAATGTCTATCAGCAGCCTATAAATTAATATAATACTGAATCTATTTGAGTCCACCCTTCCTCTGTTCATTTAGAATGTGTTACTGACATGTAGACACAAGCAGGGCACAGTGGTCGTCCATGACATTTTAGACCTGTTTCTCTGTGGGTGGTCATCGAGTATGTCAGTATACTGCCAGTTCTGTGCATTTAAATGCATATTCATCAGCAAGAGACTACACACTGAAAATAGACCTTTGTATTATTAACATATGCATTGGTCATTGCGCAAATATAATTAATGTGCACTGTCAAACAAGCATTCATTTTGCTTCGAGGAAATCGAAAAAAATATTAGCAGACAGCAGTTTGCGAGATGAATGTTGGATTACAAAAACATACTAATTTAAGCCCCTCTGACGGCTGCACAGAAGGTAGTTTTACAACGATACCAAGACCACCTCAAATGATGTCTGGTTGATCTCTACAGCATGCTAACCCTAGTATTTAAAAAGTCCCATATTACACAAACTTAACTCTTGTGAGCTTTAAGTTATGTTATAATGCTCTTAACTCCTCAAAAACATACCTAGAGTTATGCTTTGTTTCACATGTTAGCGTAATCCTGGTTAATTAGTCTGTCTACACCTCAAAAGCTCAGAATGCTCTGTTCCACCTTATGATGTCATGCAGTGGTAGTTTTCAAGTTAACAACTACCTTTTACCTTTACTTTAGTAGAGATGGGCAATTCCTGGGCTGAAATTATCCAAATGATTTGAGTGAAGGTGTATGAGATTTCAAAACAGCCTAAATATGCAGGATTTGTGTGTTAAACATGTGTGAATGAAACAAAACACAACTCCAGGTGTGTTTTTGATAAGGAAACACCATTATATCATAGATCAGAATAAAGCGTAATATGGGCCCTTTAAAATCTTCACAGAAAGCAAGCCTATATCTCTCAGAAGAGCCATAAAACAATCTGGTCATTTACAAACCCTAACAGTGATGGATCGACAGCCCACACAGCTGTCAATCACATCCTGGCCATGTGCACAGAAGTGAAGGCAGAAAACTGTAGGAAATGATGGAGATTGAATTAGTGGAATAACATTCTTTGCAAAAACACGCACACAAGTTCCCGTAGAGGCGGCTCAGCGGTGCTCACAGTAATTCTGTTTGATAGCTTTAGGAGCCCCCACTTCCAGTTCTCTCAGAGCGCCCACTATGTTTAAACACTTGAAGCTTTTTATTAGATTTGCTGTTTGGTCAGTGCAATTGGATGCCCTGGCAAAGTCTTCAAGCTTCAAATGCAAAATACTGGTGCTGGCATCTCAGACTGTAATAGATTGAAATGTCTCTCAGAAAAGACCCTTAACAACAATGCCAGGCTATGTCTTGTGTTATAAAAATTCCACCCCCACCTTTTGAATTATACAACGTTTCAAAGATCAGCAATGAGTAGGAAATTGTTACGGGCAGTGGAAGTTGAAGTGTAAGAGTGTACAGCTGATTATTTATTCATTCAATTTGGCTGTATGTATTAAAAATAATCTCTCATATTATGATTGTGGGGGTTGTAGTTCAATATCCCATTCACTCAAGAACTTAAAAATATATATCTGCTTGAGAATATAAGAAGACCAGTGTAAGTGACGGCGAACAGAAGCACTCTAGGGACATCTAGTGTTTCAAAGTGAATCCTACAAACGGGATGAAGTGATGTCAGAAGATACTTGCTCCACTGAGAATAAGAGTAAGAACATTTTAGAAGTCATTAATATAAACAGACAACAAACTAAAAGCCAGACTGCTTTCCGAGGACTTAACCATAATAACATTTGTTAAATAGGGCTTTTTGCGGTTAAATGAAAACACAGTATACATATCACAGTTTGACCTGGGACCTGCTGGCCTACACACTTAAAAAGAAAAGTGAAAATAACTCTGTATGTGCGCTAGTATGTGTTGTAGTGTATTGCACGGATCTAACCTCTAGATGGCGACATACAACTTCTGTAACCCAAAAGATATCCGCATGAACGTCCCCAGGAACTCCTGAAGACAAAGATGCGGAATATTATAACTGATGTAACACGCAACATTGGATACAGTCCGATTGCGATTTCTTAGACCATGAGACAGGATCAGGCACATTCAAAAGCTGTTAGTGTAAAAATACTGTGCAGACATGTGGTGACAAGTATCAAGTTTATAGACGGGAGAACTGGGTGATCTGTCTGACGCCACTGTATATCATCTTCACAGCACAGCAGGCCAACTTCATGCAACGTCACTTTCTTCTGATTCGTGTCACGAAAATCTAAGAGCGCAAAATGAGACGTCAGACTGGAGAGACGAGATAAAACAGGGGACTTAGTAAGATGCTTTATATAAAACAGTGATGGATAGGGGGATGACAATTAGCAGGAGGATGCCAGCGTGCTTTATTTTGAAATAGACTACAACTACTACACAGACATTTGTTTCATTGCAACTAAATAAAAATAACCGCACACAAATAGGCCTATAAGGTTTCAAACATCTGATGTGATCTGATCAGCAAACAACTCCAAGAATGTACAGGCTACTCACAACTTAAAGGTGCACTGCGTAATTTCTCTGACGTCACCATGGAAATGTTATTGCTTTGGCTATAATGTTCCACAGTATTGATTAGGCGACAGGGAGCAGGTTACAGCACCACACTACTTTACAGTTCAGATCTGTGGAGAGCCGCCCCTATTCACAGAAGGAATTATTTTAATTTTGAACAATAGAAACACTTGCAATGAATAAATGCTAGATGGAAATGTTTAAAGTCATACCATGGAACATTTCAAACATGCCTGTAGAGACAAGCATGTAGCAGACCCTTTACCAGAAAAGTAGCACATCTTTAGCTAATACAAAAGTTGGTGCCAGTGCTGAAATAGAGATGAATTAGGCTATTAAGGCAATGTTGAATGGAGATTTTATTCCCAAAAGAACAAATTAAATTATACTGAAATGCTGCACCTGAATATGTAGCCTACTCAAACTTGCAATTGACATCAAATATTCCTAGTATGAGTAAGTGACTTGGGTGGTCGTGAGACAGACAAAACTTGTTTGTTCTCTGTGGTTTTCCAGGTGCAGACATAAGTACATTCATTTTGATTTAGCAGCTTGGAGTGTCAGCTATGCTCTATATGTGGACTGGTGTAAATGATCTGAGCAGGACGTTTGCTGATTATGTTGAAATCAAATCTCCTTCTTTGGATTAGGTCACCTCTCCCCAATAAACCATCTGATTAAGGACAGACTCATTCATATTTGCCCAAGTGCACATTTCTGTATCTGTGTTTTTTTTGTCCCCCTTTCAGCATGGTCATGTGGTTCTAAAAGGCTGGAGTTCAGTGAGACCTCTACTTTCTGTTCATAAGGCCTTCGCCGTGCTGCAGATTTATTCATGGATTTTGGAGTGATTTAAAAAATGAGAACAGTTGCCATAGCAATTAATCACTCAAAACCAAAATATTCTATCTTTCAACTGCCAAATGCCATCGCTGCCCCAACCCTCTTGAACTCTCTCCCCACCCCATCAGAAACTCACTCATTAAACACCTTCAAAAACAGCTCAAAACTCCTCTTTTCCTCATAGCCTAAAACCTCAACAGATGACTGCTTCTTCATTATTTGTTTTGTTTGTTTTGTCCTTGTGTTTGTATTACTTTATTATGAAGCATCTTTGGGTTACAGTGAAAAGCTCTATATGAACCAGCGTACTATACTTATGATTAACTGGCATTCCCTCATAGATGCTCTCAATTTCATGCATTATTTATTCATTCCATATACACACAGAAGCTAAGCTGCCAATCTGCACCACAACTGCTCACACTCTACATTCATACATAGGTACGGTATGTGTCTTGTCGAAGGACACAACACTATGCACTAGAGCCACTGCCGCTCCACTGTGGCAGCTGGTATCCCCAGTGGTCTCGCATCCAAGTACCAAGCAGACCCAGCCCCGTTTAGCGGCCTTGATCTGACGAAATCTTGCATTCTCAAGATGATATGGTCTCATATCCAGTTAAGGCTTTGCAGTGTAGTTCTGCATGGTTTTCTTGGTTCTGTCCTCATACACATTTAAAATGTGCTAATAATAAAAAGGGGATTGGACAACTAAGTCATTATTCTCGATTTTGTACATTTCTTTAACAAGTTTTTATTTCAGTTATAGGTGGTTGAGAAGTGAGACACAGCACTCCTTTTGAGAAGACTGTCATCAAGATATTTTTGATGTAAAACATTTGAAAATCATTTGCATATAAAAAATGTAAAAAAAAAAAAGAGTACAGTTTTGGCTCAGGAAAACTACCCAGCCATGTGGAACGATCCCCTACTCGAGAAGCATCAAAGCACGGCGTCTCTGTGCTGTGCTACACCTCTTTGTTTTCAAATACAGTCCAATCTCGGACTATCCACAGCAGACAGGGCCAGCAGGCTGCCCCCAGACCTTGGAATCAAGTCAGACAGCACGGGCCAGTATCATGGCAGCCAATGCCAGCAGATGCATCGCTCTGAAGTCCACATCAGAGCACCAGGACCCACTGTTTGAAATGTTCTGCCTCTCACATAAACACACACAAATTCACTGCTAAATATAAACAGCCCTGGGCCCAGGAACTTGCAATAGAACTTAAATCTGACAGCTCCTTTTTAATCTCTTGCCATTTGCATCCCTTCTTTACTTTCTACAACAGATGAACTTTCTTCACTAAAACTCTTTTGAGGAACTTTATGCTTAAGTGATTAAAACAAACTGTATGAATTATGGGTGCATTATTTTTTCCACTTCTCTATTATCAAAACCTCCTAGTGAGATAATTTGTTTATATCAATCATATAAATCAATGTGATATTTTTTTATTGTGCAAGATTAAGTGTAAGCCAGTATTTTAGTATGGGCACTGCTCCCTCCTTCTCTGGAGTGCTTTTGTGTGTAATAGTGGATTAGCTCAGGCTTATGAAAGTTGTAAAGCAGAAAGAATGAACATCGATCCAGTTGCTCAATGCGGACTAACACAAAAACGCCTGCTCTTGTTTTTCTCCTTCTGGTTGTTCTCTGTCCTTCCATTGCTTCGCCTATTAATGCTGAGTAATTAGAAAACTAACAGTAAAGGTATTTTTACATCAGCTCAAAGCTTAAAGTGGCACTGTGTAACTTTTCTTGTGGAGGCTTGTCTCCATGGTTGCTTTCCCTGGAATCTTCTACCATATGGCATTAAAATATCTATGAAGAAAAGCAGGTGGCAACAAGATCTATGGAGAGGAGAGCCTGCTCACAGTAAGTATACATGTTTTTCAAGGAATAAAACACATGTAATTTAGTAAATGCAAGATGGATAATGTGGAATATTGCAGGCATATTGCAGTTATAACTTACGGAGACAAGTAAATGGCGAACTCCCCATCAGAAAAGTTTTATAGTGCGCCTTTAAATACAAAACTAGATTATGGGGACTGCTTGGGAGTACTACTTTAATAACTGTCATGGCTGTTTGGAGCGACAGTGCTGTACGACCTGCCTTGGATGGTGTTGCTGGTTTGATAAATTGGCCCTTTCATCTTTTTCACAGTGCATTGAGTTACTGCTTGTGCGTATGTGTTCAGTGAGTGCGTTCACATGTGGTTTGTGTGTATGTAGCGGCTACATTGTCAGCGCTGTGAAGTGTTTTGGCTTTCTTGACAAGAGCTGCTGTCACTGCTTCTGAAAGCCTGTAATAGGTGCCCATTCTCCCACAATGAATACATATACCAGCAAGAAAATGGTGCTTCACAAAGACCAGATAATCAAGCAGAAAAAATATGAACAAGGCCACTGACATTGTCTTCAGAGCTCTAAATTTTGACTAAATGATAGTTGAAAGTACTTGCATGTCACAGTGAATGATTTCCAATCCAGACGCTCAAGCGCCCCACTCTGGCACTAAATGTACGATTAGACTGATTTACGATTTTTGTTTTCATTTTAGTGCTCAAGGATGCAAAGACAATTTAAAGTGTGGGCTCATTTACAACTAATTATACTGGATTTTAATCAATAGCTTAAAAGTGCACTGTGTAACTTTTCTGGTGGAGGGTTTGCCACCTGCATCTGGCATTTGCTCAATAATGTTTTTTTCTTGGCCTAAAACTTGCATTCTTACTGTGAGTGGGCTCACCCTCTCCACAGATCTGATATGTAACTTGGCCCACTACTACTACTACTACTACTACTATACTACCACTACCACAAATGAGCATGTATAATAGGCGCTAGCTGAATGTTTGTAAAGGCATCTTATTCCCAATAGTTTATCTCTAAAGACCAGTAGATACAAAATGGTCTATTTACTTATGACCATTACTCATATTATCTATAAATGGTTGTGCTGAGTAAAATAGATTTTACACAGTTGGCAATACTTTGAAATAATTTGGTTTTATGAGACACTTTCTGTTCATCTGTCAACAATTATTGCATATTATGGAGCTTATTCTTTATCACAATGTACCTATCAGGCCCATTTCTATTTCATAAAAAGCCGAGTTACAGGAAACATAGTCCAGAAATAGCAAAAATTGTAAACTCTCCAAGCTTCATAATTCCTAAGATGTTTCCAGGCAGTGCAGGAGACACTGCCCCATATATGCAAGTTCTATAAACCTTTTAAAACATCCTAAGTGGAGGCAACTGGTGAAGTGAAGTGGAACATAATGTGATTTCAATTGGAAAACCGTAACTAGTCACAGAATATAACACAAAATATGAAAATACAAAGGAAATTCCACTGAAATTAAATGAAAACCACTCAGTAACATGTGAGAAATGTCAGAGCCCAGTTTAGAAACATTTACAATTGTGTTTTATGTTATTTGTTTATTTAACAAGAGATTATGATAAACAGTAAGCACTTTTGATAAAAGAAAACAAGATTTTTAAGTTTTATTGGACAAATCCTTACAGAAATATTGATCCCACTACAGTTTGCATTTTATCTACAGGTATATTACACATTTACACATTTCATCATAAATTACAGTTTTGTGAAGCTCAAATACAATTTTGATCCATCCATCTTCTCCCGCTTAATCCAGCTGGGCAGCTTGCTGCCCAATCCTCTGACCCTTCCATCCCCGGGTTGCCCGGCAGGTGGTAAACCCACAGGAGGGTGAAGGTCATGGTTCATAGGGGTGCTGGCATGTTTTGAGTTGATGGGGGAAACCGGAGTGCCCGGAAACCAGGGGGGAAACTGGAGTGCCTGGAGGAAACCCATCCAGACACGGAGAGAACATGCAAACTACAATTACAATCAATATACAATTTTGAGGTTAGGAAAAATTTTTTCCATCCTTCTTAACAGAGTAGCAAATAATAATAGCTAATATTTCTATCTTGGAAATTCAAAACTGTTCTTTATTTTTGTTGTAATGTTGTAAAACCATTAGCATTTACATCTGTTCATCAATTAACTGAAAATATATTATGTCACTCATTTTGTCTCCAGTTGGCTCCAGTCTGGAATTTTAAACTTTCTGATGACATAGGATTTTAAAGGTTCTGTGGGTAAAACTACTGGTGATAAATGCCAGACCTCCACAGGCCAAAGGAGCATGACCCCCTCAGGTGCTCATCTCCCAATCTCTGTAAGAGAGCTGTTATCTTGTTGCTTATTTTATCCAAAGACACAAGCTCTAAATTGAGAGACCAGCACCAGCCTATGTGTAAATCCCATTGTTTCTGTTCAACCTTCCCTATTCTCTTCAGGAATGACCAGCACAAACCCAAAGCACAATGCTTTAAAGGTGCACTATGTCATTTTTCTGGTGGAAGTATGGTTTCCAGTGGATATGTTATTGCTTTGCCTGGAATATTCCACAGTATGGCATTAAACTTATCCATAGTCACAGAGACAAGCAGGTGATGCAACCAAGTCAAGTTATTGGTTATAACTGTCACTCCACAAGTTATCTGTGGAGTGACAGTTCCAATTAAAGTAAGAATATGTGTTTTTAAGGTATATTTGAACAACAGAAACACCTGCCATTTATTGATGCACAATATATAAGTTTAATGCCATATTGTGCAACATTCTACACAGTGCACCTTCAGCTGAGAACTTTTCCTTTGAGCTGTCCAGGTGCTGCGTACAGATCACAGTTAATGTTCATCCAGAAAAATACAATACAGGATATGATAACGTGGAACTTTGCCATCATTCAATTCTCACAATGAGCTATACTTGCCTGTGATTCAGTTGTGTTTCTGATTCCAGAATAACCCCAAGTACAAGAGGAAAAACTTGGATAATTATTTGCACTACTGCTCTTGCTTCTCTGTCTTCACACCTGAAATAAAGGCTTTCTAAAAATAAACCATTGTTTGTGTTTGCTAAAAAGTGAGTCATACCCTGTTATATTTTCAAACTAGTGTTCTTTCTTCAAAACATCTTTAGCTCAGACATGTAAAAATATATATTTGTAAGATATTGTAATGGAATGTTGTAAATGTATTGTTTTGCGTGCAGAATAAAATTAGAGCCAGACCCAGCTCTGTTCCCCAACTGCCTGGTCTCACAATCACCATGGTAATGACTGCCCATTTGACCATGACTGTCGTTTATCACTGTCTCTTCAACTCATTGGCAGCATGTGTGCAGGCTATAAACTTCAGACAGACAGACTAAATGCTTCTGGAGGTCAAAAGATGGCCCATTTTGGAGGGAGACTAGACAATTAAACACAATGTAATTTGTTCTTCTATCACCTTAAGGGGTTAGAAAGTTACAAAAATGTAGACTACAAATGCTTTTTCAAGAAATAATTCAACAAAATCACCAAATTACCATAAAAGTGATCTTGAGAAACCCAAATCCCCAACACAAAACATCCTCATTGCAGTCTAGAGATATTTTTGACACTTGAACCAAACGCATGCATTTCATGACAGCTGATATTCACGCTGGCGCACCACGCGTAAAGCTCCTCGCTCTACCAGTGTTCCCACTCATTTGATGCGAGTGGGGCGCTGCGTGAGCACCACACACGCGGCGTGGACGAGAGCGCTTTCTGCCTTCATACCTTCTGGCTACAATTTCCTCTCAGTCTGTCCGTGTTCGCGCTGGGATCGCTCCACTTCAGTTTGGTGCCGCTGCTTTCGTCAAAAGTTTAAGTAGTGGGTAAGATAAGAGCCACAGCACGGAGAGGAGCGCACGAGAAGACACGGGAATAACAGGGGGCAGTGGTCGCAGGAAAAAAGAAGAAAATATAAACAACACGCTTCGCTTTTCATATCGTTGCCACATAATCGATTGGAGAGCAGTGCATTTGACTTAGGACGCGGTGAACGACAAAGGTGCGCTGAGGATTACGCAGAGCGGCTCGCGAATGGTGGTGGATTTTAGCGAAGAGGAGTCGCTGCCTCTGTGCAAGGTGAGTGATGGGCAGACCAAGGACAGCCCGTAACAATCAATTTGTCCATTATTGGCTATTGGACATGACCTTCACACGTATGCTTTGAGTGAAAGAAGTTCCAACTTAGTCTTCAATTTTAAGTGCAACAATGTGTGAGGCAAATCAAAAGGATGTCACAAATATAATGGGAAAAGTTTCCAAGAACCCACGAATACTAACTAAGTTAGGCGTTTTTACACCGGTGAACAGAAGTGATTAATTTTCAGCTTTCTCACAGCAGGGAGTCCCGGGATACAGCCTAATAGATTCAAGAAATGATTTTAGTATTTAATCAATTAAGCCTATAAAACACATTTGCCAATGTCAAGCTATTTCTAACCCAATTTGCAACTGACTTTCTGATATCATTGAAGACAAACAAGTCTGCTCATCTGCTGTTTTATTACCTTCCACTGGCAGGATACCAGCAAATTGGCTTGGCTGTCCTGTCCTTCATACACAATGCAGTCCCGCTATATCATTCATTCAGTCACATTCAATATGTACACATACACTAGGAAGACAATGATGTTTTATTAGGGCTCCTCTGACAGCGAACTCCAATAAGTCTCTTCTATACAAACTCGGTGCCTTTGGAGCTTCATACTCTGTTTACATATGGTATTGATTCAAGTGTGCACACGAGGTCTTCATCTTCAACTGGGATCGATTATTCCCGCACAGACTTCTAACTGTAGTCCGGGTCACCACAGACGACAAGCTGACAATATCTGTCTCCGAGCGATAATGGGCCATAATAATGACAGCTGAACTTTTTACCCCTTGAAATTTATTTATTTATTGGTTATCTGTCTTCATAAATAAAACACAATATGATGCAGTTATAAATGGGGAAGATTTCTGTCAGTTTTGATGCTCAAACTGTCCCAAACCTAGATATCTAAAGATGACATGTGGCAAGAAGGGGATATAAAATGCTAATAAATATTCAAATGAGTGTAAATAAATAGGCTAAATAAAACCGAATATAACATCAAAACTAAGTAGTCATTTGTGCAGGTAATGGTATGAATTTCCATATGACTGAAGTAAAATTACATTACACTACATGAAGACAGAAGAACACTAATCATTGTATGTTATATTGAACTGACAGCACACTTGGGGGAAGAGGACAGCTGTAAAAGCCAAAGGAAAGGTGTATCCTAACAACTCAAATTTAGGTCAATATCTTTAGCACAAATGGAGAAAAAGTGAGAAGTAACCCAGACATGACAAGTTCATTAGCATGTTCATAATGTGGAAGGCTGAGGGGGTTTCTCTGCTGCTTGGTTGGAGCATTTTTCTTTCTGTCCACATGTCTCTCGGGAACTGGGGAGAGTGTAATTAAGTGACTGGCAAACAGGTGGAGGCATAGATGCTTTGTTTTGTCTGCAGATAAAGTGTAGTATAAAGCTATATCTGTATTGAAAGAGCAGTTACACATTATGTGAAAGACATGCCAGGTGCTTTATTTTAGCTGGAACAAAATTGGTATAGCACAGCATTTGCACATCTACTTATGCTGATTATACTGCCCTTGGATTCTTGGATTACTTTGATAAATTCCACTGCTGGCCAAGGGTATAAGAGTCGCAGCTTTGGAGATACTTTTTACAGCTTGGCCTGCTTAGACTTGCCAAGTTCTAATGCTTCTCCATTTGTCTTGCTTCTAACAATAGTCCTAATATTACTTTTGGACTTAATTTCACAGTATTAGGCTTATTTTGGGTTAGAAGCAGTGAGTTTTATATGGAGGTCCTAAACTGGATGTTAAGGTTAGCCTTTATTGTCTTTTTAGGGAAATTTGTTCTCTGCATTTGATCCATCCTTCAGTGGTACTGGGGCAACCTGTGGGCGATGCTACAATGCCATGCTTGGGAACCCATCTCCAGATCATGAGTTAGGCAGGACTATAACTTAGCTGGATGATTGTACCTTTGGGTTCATAGGGGAAACAGGAGTGTCCAGAGGAAACACACCCAGAAACAAGGAGAAACATGCAAACTCCACATAGAAATGTCCACAACATCCTGGTACATTCCACTCTGAAACTGGCATGAAGAGAAAGGGTTTTTCAAATCTTAAGTGATCATTTTTTCAATTGACAGTTTTACCAGCCACTGCACTGTCATTAAAAGCACGTGGTTCACACTATGGACAGATACATTAGACACGTTTTTGTGTTAATTGGAGCTGATTAAAATATGAATTATATGCAATAATATGCTTGAAAAACATATTTAATTACTCAAATGTTGATTGCTTTAGGAAAACACAGTTATTAACATTGTCCATCCATACACACAGATTAATATTAGCTTTATTTAAATTTCTGCCAGGGGTTATGCTTCCTTTTATTCTAGTCTAAAAAATATGATTGTATGTAGGTTGTGTGTCTGTCCTCAGGCCTGCTCCATAGCAACAGGCAGCATATCTTCTTCTGATATCTTATTTCTCTCACCGGATGACCTTTGTGGTTGCCTTATATCTGTGGGTGTGAAAGATCCTTATTGGTGCGTGACCTATCTAACCTTTTCAAATTGAATATTTAGCACCACATTCGTCATTTATATACATGATAACCTCTTGGCACAATCTGCAGCGGGCTCTTTTACACTTCACTGTATAAAAAAATCAAATATGAATTCAATTGTGTTCTATTAGTAATGACTGTCCCGGCCTTGAACAAGTCACACTTTGTTTCTTAGTCCATTTCAACTGCAACAGGAAACGGAAGGGACAAATTTAATGCACATCTCGCCACGGTTGTCGCGTTATGTTAATATCATCGTCGGACTAATAGCCAGTTGCATATTTCATATCGGGCAAAGCAGACCAGGGCCCTTTACAAATCAGTTTTCTTTTGCGCCATCATCGTTGTGCTTTGGAAACTGGCCCTGCTCCAGATGAGCAGAATGGTAAAGGGGAGGATGGTATAACAGTGTGGGGGCTACATTACTAGGTCAATTACGATAATTACAATATCGACTTAAGGCTCATTTATGCTCCACTTTGGTACATAAACAGATCTGTGCATTCCAAGCCTAGTATCCGTCGCTAATCAAGACCAATTAAATAACCACCAGAGGGCGCTTCAAAACGTTAGAGATTTGACCAAAACTGACAAAATAGAGCACCAAATAAACAAACATGGAGGCCCACAGCTTTTTAGACAGTTTTTAGATTGCCTCTGTTGGAAAAGAGTCAATAAACATGAGGTGAGATAAGCATTCATTTATTTTGCAACTGGTTCTAGTCACTTTTTAAAAACTTTAGCCTCCACTATTGCACTGTGCTCACTACTGTTCCTAGTGGTTAGTACATGCATAGCTCCTTTGCTAAGATCACACAGAACAAAGCAAAGGATGGGCAGAAGTCTCTAGATGTTTCCGTAACATGGATCTATAATAAGATATGAATAATAATATGATCTATATAAGCAGATAGCATGAATGAGCCTTTATTATTGTTCAGTAAATGAAAGCTATGAAATATATTTTGGGGCTCAATATTTACTGTGGGTACTTTTTCTCTGCAATAGTGTGGAGAATTTTGCCATTTATATGTAATATACAATAGATAGAAGATTAGAACTGTAGAGGGTAGAAAAGTAACTGCTATGGCTACTTTTCAGTTTATTCTGCCATTTATTTGTAGCATCTCAGGCTTTTTAATTATACTGTTTATTTTAAAATTGGCTTACTTGGATTATTCTGGTTTGTGTCAGTGACAAAAATTGAAATATTTTATTGTGACAGGCCTTTGCATGAATGAAAATATGCTTAAAGGTGTACAGCATTCCTGTTTTTACATTTGCCGTCCTCATTTTGTCTCCCAGTGGGTTTGACATGCTGAGATTCACATGGTTCGCACAGTAAGGCATCTGATAGTAGCTTCCTTCAAGGTCATGCCCCATTTACACCAAGCGTCTGTCAGTGCAAGTGCATATTGCCAGCCAAGTGTTCTGAACTAGATCTGAAATATTACACCACCCCATAGCATTTAGTATCATCTTCAAGGCCATTGTAAATAAATGAGTATTGTGTGCGCATCTGGGAAATGGCTTTTAGGACAAATAACGGTGTTCTTTATTACAGACATAAAAGCAGTATGGTGCAGGGCTCTCTGGGGTTTTTGTAGAGATTGTTTCAGTAAAGCGCAGATGCACCTCACTGTACTCAGATCCCTGAGGAGGAAGGGGGAACTGCAAAATCACGCACACAGTTTTATTTCTTTATCAATAAAACCAAAAAAGGGTTATATAATTAAAAGGTTAGCTTAAGAATGAATTTGAATGATAAGTAAAATGAGTCCATATTATCTATACACCATTGGTTATAATAGCCATTTTATGCTTGAGGGGAACAAACCATCAAAGGGTCAAAGGGTTCATTAGTCGATATACTTGGACTTGGTTTGTTGCATAATCAATCAAATCAATCAAATATACTTTATTGTCTCAGAGGGAAATATGTCTTGGGCAAAGTGTTGACATCTGCAGAAAGCACAATAAGGACAATACAGAAATGTTAGAGATAGAGACGTTTAGTCAAAGTTTATATTAACTGGGCCAACACTGAGCTTTCATACACGTCTAAATAAATAAGATGTGGTGTTATTATTAGGCCAATACATATCCCAATTTTTAATACCATAGATGCGTGCCAGATATCTGTTGGTCAATGAAACTTCTGAAATCATGAAATTTCCAGCACAAGCCACTATTTTGTTTTGGCCAACCTGCTGCCTACAGAATATGAACAAAGCTCTTTTTGAAAACATTAGTGCTCTTTTATAGGTTTGTGGTAAATGGGCTGTGGGTGAGTTTATAGTAAATTTAAGTTACATATTTTGGGGAAAATAGTAAAGATCTGTCGACATATTGGCCCAAAAACATTGGTAGAACTTATTGGCCATCTGTTGCTCTGGTTTCTGAACCAGACGGCGCTGGCCTTGAAAAAACGAAAAGTCTTGTACAAATACCCTGAATTGCTCATGTTCATTTTAACTACTTAAAAAAGTTTATTGATATAACTGGCTTTTTATTTCATTTTCTAAAGCGCTCCCTTAGAAACTGAGGTCCGAAGCCTTAATCATTTTTATTCTAATGTTGTCAGAGACGATCAAAACAAGCAATAATCTCACAACAGGTATTAAACACGTATTACTAGAATATTCTTTTACGTAATGCCACTGTAATGTCCACACTGCATTAGATTAAGTATAAGTCTTATATAAGCAGCCCATTACAGTCACAGCCAATAGCTCTCACAGAAACACTGTGGGAGGACATGACCACATGCTGTTATTAATAAAAGTAAATACATTGTTTCTTAACTCATTGCTGGGATTTCCGCATCAGCAAAATCATGCACAGACCACACGTTTACAAAATTGGATCACAGTGATTGACAGTGGATGCTATAAGAGCATTAGTGTGCATGTCCCCTGTGGAAAAACTTCATCATTAACAGTCCAATGTGATGGAACAGTGCGTACATCTTTTCAATGGGGAGACAAAGTGAGATAGGGATAATGGTGGTGATGGTGGAAGATTATGATGTTCCAATATGCCACTGATTAAGATGCTTGTTTGACTAATTGCTAACAGTTACATTTCTAATTAACAGCTAATCTGCTGTGCTAGAGTAATGGAGAGAAAATGGACTGAGATGTTCAAATCCACAATGTTGTCTCAGCTGTTTAGGCTTGTTTTCTAACACACATCTTAAACCAGATGATTGCAGTTCTATTGGGAGTTTTAAGTCTGAATGGACAAGATTGTGACAATTATATTACAAATCCTTTTGGTAAATTCAGAATAGCTACACATTAAAATAGATCACTTTTGGGATTGTTTTGATAAAATTTGTTTTAGATTTGGGATTTATGTTTTAATTTGTTCAGAGTGTAGGTTGTGAAATAATGTGAAGAAATAAACAAATACAAGAGTCTTGTTTTTCAGAACATTTGTGGAGGTCTTAACAAGTAGGAGAAGATTTTTCTAATGATACTGATGCAGTGATATCAGGCTCGGGATGTTCTACATGTATGTGTATGGTGGAATGTTCAGCAGTTACTGGAGACACAATGCACACATTAGCAAACATAGTCAAAAAAGATTTAAAATTATCTGAAAACACAAGAAATAAAAAATGGATTAAAACAACTCATTCTCAGGAGCCTGTGATCAATGTGAGCGTTCATGATCCTGTTTAAGTATTTGATTTTCAAAAAAAAAGGTGGGAGTGACAAACTGAAAAACTGTAATTTTATGTGAGACTTGTTTACCAGCACAAATAATCTCACCTGTGGTGGTTCCAACTAAATCCGCTCTTTTTAGTCAGACTGTGTTAAAATAAAGCTTAGGTTAAAGTCTAATAAGCCTCAGATAAAGCAGTGCTTACAGATGGCATCACACCCCTATAGACAGCATATTTTGTCAGACATTTAAAAAAGTACAGGTTTTGAGCTTCAATAACTGTGCCAACTCAAATTGCAACTTTTATCTGATTGCAATATATATTGCAGCCAAAACTGTGACCATATTTAACTTAGACAAACTTTATTGATTCACAAGGGAAATTATTTTGACACAGTGCCTAACACATCACAATATATTATAACAACAAAGAGCAAAAATGGTAATAATAAATTCAAAAGTGTATTTTTGATGGATTACAAATCCAGTTAATACCACTGAAATGTCACTCTTGAGAAGACTACAGTGTAACAGCATCCTAATGAAACAGAGGGACCGTACATTTTTGTTTCCATTCAGCACAACATATGCCACAGACACAAAACAACCCTGCTCATTTCTACAGCTGCCTTTTGTCTCCACTATTAACTCCTTTGCCTAAGTTTGTTTGACAACACAAGAGCAGTCACAGACAACAAAACTTTTAACAAACTGGAAAAAATCTAACTTGGCCCCTAATAATAGTCGTCATTCACCCTCTAATGAAAGCATATTGTGCCCCAAAGCTGTAACTGTGCTATTAATCCCATTAACATCTAATGACCCAGAGAGAGAGAAAGAGTCAAATATAGCAGCGCTGCAGTGAGAAGAAAAGGTCCTATGAAGGCAGAGAGCTTTTAGCACCGCACTCCAAACCGCTACAGATGTTAGCAATGTCAGAGTGCAAATCATTCACAGCGTCCAAGCACAATGCAACCAAATTAGCCCATCGTGTATTCAAGAGGATAAAGACATGATGATTTTAATGGTAAGCTTAAAAAAAAAAGAAAATATACAACTGTCAGGTTTTGTGTAACTGCATTTGAATCCCAGTAAGGCTGCACAATATTGACAAAAATGCAGTATTTTTTATACGCCCGTTGTGTAAGACGGGACGTATTATGGTATGGCGCTGTCCGTCCGTCCGTCCGTCTGTCCGTCTGTGGACACTTCAAAGCTTTGAAGTCTTTGAAGCTTTGTCTTCATGAAAGATCTGAACTCTCTTCTCAAATGTTCTGCTGCTGAAAGCGAGAACAACCCACATTCTCTGCTTCTTTGAGCTTTGACACATTAAAGCTTTGTAGTGTCTTTAAGTTCTGTTGCTGCAATCTGATTGGTGGAATTCCGATTCTAGAATTCTATATACAATAATTCAAAGTACGGGCGTATTTTGCCCCGCTGGCGGAGCTCTTGTTAAAGTATTTCAAAGAGAGGAGTATATTTTCAGTATTTTAGCAATCCATCAGAAATGTATTAACTAAAACAAGCCTGTAAATGTCTTGGGTGAGGTTCAAGTAACGCACAAAACATAAAGTGTAAAAAATGCAGAAATATCACTTCATACCCTCATCTGAAAAAGCTATAAGCAAGCTAGATTTATTTTTGATTAGCTCTATTTGCACTCTTTTGATTACTTTTTGATACAACTCCAGTTTCAAGTATTTATAAATAGAAACAGTATTTTCAATTGCGTACAGTCATAAGCATGTTCGGATGCTTAATTGCCACTTAAATCTCTAAGCAATATCCTATGTGATTTTATGCTGGCTGTCATTACTAATAAGCAACTAATGTCTCCCTAAAATGCCACTTCCTCATAATTTCACAATTATCTGTTGCCCCCGGAAAAAAAATAATTATAAAAACCATAACAAAGTCTTAAATTAGTAGCAGAAAGTGAAAGTTGATTTTAATTGTAGCATAACTCTTGAGATGATTAACAAAGAAAAAAGTGAGCACACTAAATCTCAACGCCACTGCAGTACGCTTTTAGAACAGCTTGGTCTACCTTTTGCCTAGTTTTTAACACATGTATAATTAATTTACAGGAAGCGTCCCTTGAATAACTGTCCCCACTGTGAGAAAAAGGATCTGTAGTGAAAAACGCTGGTCTGTGTTTAAGGATCATTGTGTCTGCTCCACTTTTCTGCAGCAGTCGTCAAGCCTCCATCACTCCTCCATCTTTCATGAAAAATCTGTGCCCCCCAGGCTCAGCTCTCTGTTGGAAGAGGAAGAACTTTTTGTCTACTTGTTTTTTTGTTTTGTTTTTTGTATCAAGGTGATCAATGTGTATTGGCGAGAGAGTCAGGTGAGCTAAGTTAAAAGAGGATTGTTATATTTTATAATTTGGTTTCGCTTCCACTGTTATTGGTATGTTTTTAAATTTGAAACATAATCACTATGTATTAATTCTGCTGAGGATTTCATTTCAGAATTTATTTTAAGTTTGGCTTGTAAGATGCATTATGTAACTTTTCTGGTGGGGGTATGCCATCAGCTTGTCTCTAAGGAGATGTCATTGCTCTGGAATGTTCCACCACTTTGAAACACTTGCATTCTTATTGTGAGCTGGGTCACGTATCCACAGATCTGACGTGTAACTTGGTCTGGTAGTGTTACCTTCTTGTGGAGAAGTTTAATGCCTTACTATGGAACATTTTTAGACTCTTAAACAAACTATATGCCATGCAAACAATATATTATATATTCTCATATTCGGCATCTTGGCAAAACAATAACATCAACGAGATGGAGCAGACTCTTTACTCAAAAAGTTACACAGTATTATGATTTTTGTTTTGAGGAAAGGACTGTAATTGGCCAAGGTTAATTCTGTCATAACTGCTTACGTGAATACATGAGATTCAAATGATTCTGTACACTTTTCTCTTGTTCTTTTTACTGTTATACATTTATATTAATATACAAATCTTATCAAGGTTTATATTAATATAAAAATCTTGGCTTTCTATGTAATTGTGCAGTAATTTAGCTGGCTTCGTACAAAGCCAGCTCCTGCAGTGCAAACAGAATGGAGCGTGGATTGAGACTGGAGACCATGGCCTGGGTTCCTTTGAAGACTTCATTCCCTTAGTACCATTGATTGTCATTGCACAAAGGGGGGGTTAATCTTGGACCATGCATGTTGAGGCGTGATGAAGGCTATATTGAAAAAGATTACATTACCAGCAGCAACAAGGGAATAAAACACATTGTAAAGCATCAATGTACTGCAGAATGGTTAGAAGGGGTCTATTATTATTAAAGCAATATTGCCAGTCCCTGTAGATGCTTATTAGGCAGGCATGAGTCAATATCTCATCATATTAGCCATCATTTTAAAAGGCTATGAAAGCAGCCTTAGATTCTGAACAAAAGTGTACCCCAATGAGTCCAGTGCACAGCGGGGCCATGCAGACGGAACAGAAATGAAACGGTGAAGAGGAAGTGGAGGAAGTAGTGAGTTAAAAGGACCCTGCTGTTGGACCACCTGCTGTTCTACCCCTCATTATTGCCCATATCGGCCTGTCCCTCCTGTGCTAATACTGTGCCCTATACAAACAGCTGCAGCAGTCTACCGTTAACACATTATATGGGCATTATAACAATATACAGTTGTATTTTGTTTGATTCATGCATCTTTAAAGGGCCTATATTACGCAAAATTTAGTCTTGTGACCTTAGCCATGACAGAATGCTGTTACTTCCTCAAAAACATACCTGGAGTTGTGTTTTGTTTCATTCACACGTGTGAGTAACCCTTCATTGTTAGGGTGTCTACATTTCCAAAGCTCAAAATGCTCTGTTCCACCTTGTAATGTCATCAATGCATCAGTTTTATATAGCGCTTTTCAGGACACTCAAAGACTCTTTACAGAGCATTATTCATTCACTCCATACCCGGTGGTGGTAAACTACTATTGTAGCCACAGCTGCCCTGGGGCAGACTGAAGGAAGCGAGGCTGCCAATCTGCGCCATCGGCCCCTCCGACCACCACCAACACTCACGCACACACCACTTTCATACTAGGCAATGTGGGTGATGTGCCTTGCCTAAGGACACTATGACAGTTTTTTTTTTTTTGTGACTGGCGCCCCCCTGTGGCACCTGGAATTCCCAGTGGTCTCCCATCCAAGTACTAACCAGGCCCGGCCCTGCTTAGCTTCTGAGATCTGACGGCATCAGGCTTTGACGAGCCAATATGGCCACAAGCAGTGAAGCAGTAGTTTTCAAGTTAACAGCTATATTTTACCTTTAGTTTGTTATTTAAGTGATTCTACTGGTGGTGTATGAATTTTAAAAACACAGTGGAGTGCTTCCTGTGTTACCACATCACCACTTTACCACTTTAAGGAGAAATCAGCCTATTGCACATGTACATGAACCAAAACACAACTCCAGGTATGTTTGTGATGAGGAAACATTATAACAGATCAGTAAATAGCGTAATATGGGCCCTTTAAGCATTCCTGTGTGCTGTGAGACTGCCAGGCACAGAAGATGAAAATGTATGGATGTATAGATTGGTGAGGAACGGCGCTTTCTATAGGAAGTGTAAACAGCTGTGAACAGTTGCTGCTGGCATTCGTGTTTAGAGATTGACTTGCTCTTTGCTATTCCAGGGTCAATGTAGTACGCCATGGTTTGCATTATAAGTGTGGCAATGGTTTATCACAGATGCCTCTTAGTTTATAGGGATGTCAAGATTGATACAATATTTAATAATAATTTCCGAAAGATCATCTTATTGTTTGACATGTAATCTCAATGACAGCAAGTTCAATAATAAATAAATAAAAAGTAAATAACTGTAAAATCATAAAATTTCTTCTCCCCATTTTCAAACTGGTGCAGAATTACAGTGGATGGACTAAGACAAAATAGCATTCACTGTTGCTGGCATCAGAGATCCAAAGGTGCAAACATGATACTCCATTGTTTATCATACAGGGGGCAAAATGGGGGTGTAATGTACGCTTTTTCCTGTGCTTATGAGCTCGATCATTTATTGTCAAGTTGCTGGATTTTAAGTTGTGCATCATCCTTTTTATTTCATTTTATTTTATTTCTTTCAGCCAAACCCATTCAAATATATTGTCTCCCATAGTTGCTTTTTTTCAACCTTCAAATCATCCTACATACAGAGGAATGAATACGTGTGCTCTCTAGGCAAGGATTTCAGACAAATTATTCAAAAAGTACAGCACTGCCCTGTTTACTGAATTCCTTTTCAGTCTATTCATGTAACAGCATTTTAACCATTGCTCAAGGTTACCAAACAGTAATTCCTTCATTTCTTCAGCACTATCAAGTGTATACAATTTATATATATATATATATATATATATATATATTATGGCATGCCGTTTAGGAAATTAAAGAATATATTGAATGAAACCTTAATATATATGGAATGAATGCTTGAATATATGGAATGAAACCTGAATATATTGAATGAAACTTGAATATATGGAATGAACGCTTGAATATATTGAATGAATGTTTGAATATATGGAATGAAACCTGAATATATTGAATGAAACTTGAATATATTGAATGAACGCTTGAATATATTGAATGAAACTTGAATATATGGAATGAATGTTTGAATATATGGAATGAAACTTGAATATATTGAATGAACGCTTGAATATATTGAATGAAACTTGAATATATGGAATGAATGTTTGAATATATGGAATGAAACTTGAATATATTGAATGAACGCTTGAATATATTGAATGAAACTTAAATATATGGAATGAAAGTTTGAATATATGGAATGAATGTTTGAATATATTGAATGAACGCTTGAATATATTGAATGAACGCTTGAATATATTGAATGAAACTTAAATATATGGAATGAAAGTTTGAATATATGGAATGAAACTTGAATATATTGAATGAACGCTTGAATATATTGAATGAACGCTTGAATATATTGAATGAACGCTTGAATATATTGAATGAACGCTTGAATATATTGAATGAAACCTGAATATATTGAATGAACCCTGAAAACGGCGTCATCCGCACCTTTGGCGGCCATCTTTGTTTCTTTCATTTCGTAGCCTACCTACCATTGTCAGCATGAGCGAAGTCTGCAAGAATTTAGTTGCAGCAATAATAAATACCAGGAAGCAATCAATGCCCTGCTAATGCGTGTAGTTTTACGAGAAATACTAATTTTAACGTATACCGCTCTACGGACGAAGAAATTCATTCCTTTTTTAATAGAGGTAGACATGTGAACCCCACAGGCCAGGTGTGTCAGTCAATCATTTCAAGAAACATGCTGCGCCCTCACAGGAGGTACCTGCAGCCCCAACCTACAATCTACGTCCATACACACGAAAGGGCTCAAGACACAAGAGGTAAGGCAATAATTTAATACATTTTAATTGCGGTTGAGAAAAGTTTAATTTCGTTTTCTCTAATTAGTAACAACGAACAATAGAAATATTAGACATTTATCATGGACTATTGGCCTAGCCCAGTCCAGTATAAACACCTCCAGGGGCTAGGCGTAAGTTGAAGCACCAGGTTAAACGGGGCTGTTGTGCGTAACGCTCCACAATCGCATGCAATTAGCCTAAAACATGTTTAAAATCACAGATACCAGGGGAAAGTATCCTACAACCACAGAAACATACACTTAACTCTTACTACATGCACTGACATCTCTCATTAGACAGCTGGAATGGTTTGTCTCTTCTAAACCTTCTCCCTCTTTGAGTAAGATAATAGAAAAGTTGCTTGCTATTACTGTATAATTACCGCAAATTAGCGATTAGCATTACTGCTAAATAGTCTTAGAAGGTTTAACATGTCTAATATTTCTGTTGTTCGTTGTTACTAATTAGAGAAAAATCTAAATGAAACTTTTCTCAACCGCAATTAAAATGTATTAAATTATTTCCTCACCTCTTGTGTCTTGAGCCCTTTCGTGTGTGTGGACGTAGATTATAGGTTGGGGCTGCAGGTTCCTCAGAGGGCGCAGGCATGTTTCTTGAAATGGACGTTAAAATTTGTATTTCTCGTAAAACTACACGCATTCGCCAGGGCTAAATTTCTTGCAGACTCGCTCATGCTGACAATGGTAGGTAGGCTACAAAATGAAAGAAACAAAAGATGGCGCCAGTGCCATGATGACGTCGTTTTCAGGTTTCATTCAATATATTCAAGCATTCATTCAATATATTCAAGCGTTCATTCAATATATTCAAGCATTCATTCAATATATTCAAGCATTCATTCAATATATTCAAGTGTTCATTCACTATATTCAAGCGTTCATTCCATATATTCAGGTTTCATTCCATATATTCAAACTTTCATTCCATATATTCAAGTTTCATTCAATATATTCAGGTTTAATTCCATATATTCAAACATTCATTCCATATATTCAAGTTTCATTCAATATATTCTTTAATTTCCTAAACGGCATGCCATATTATATATATATATATATATATATATATATATATATATATATATATATATATATATATATATATATATATATATATATATATATATATATATATATATATATTTAAAAAATGTAGTAGGAGGTATGCAATTCATTTGATATTAAAAAGCTGTCTGTAATTGTTTTTCCAACCACCTTTCCAATTACAACCAATGCACAGGACTGTCTTGTCTTCTTCAGTTTCATTCACTATACCCAGGTGTATAAAGAAGAAAATGTATTAACAAGCCCACACTGCAGCAAATGCAGCCTGCCAACTTAAGGGTGTGGCTTGAATGGTGGCTCCTAATCTTAAAGACAAAGTTAGAAACCATCTCTGAAAACCTGCTGCCATTTCTATAACTAACCCTGTGAATTGCATTTCCATTACTTCTTATCAGTAAACTATTATCAGTAACCAACATGGCATATCGGCTAATAAATTATGGATTTTCAGATGAACTCTCCCCTGACTCAAATTACCGCCATTCTTTAGATGGCTGTTTTGCCTTACATAGCCACCGATAAGAATTGTATTATTCTAGCTAGAATCACAACACTAACAGGATTTATGATATGGAAATTCGCCCTCACAGACCACACCAGACTTCTCTCCTTCTGCCTGCCTTTAATTATTTCTCTTTATCTGTCTCTCCATCTCTGTGCTCCATTGCTTCTTTCATTCCATTAATCTCCGCAACAGATTGCTTCTATTAATTAGTCCTCATCTCCTATCTTGCATGTAATAATTAGGTAATGGAGATATTAGGAGATAAGGGCATTGCTGCACTCACAATGACTTTTAATTTTCAGGGAGATTAAGACAGACTGGCTTTGCTCAAATACTCAGCGCTTTCATAATCAGGAAATATTTATCCCCCCATTATGACTGTCACTTTGTCAATGATTTACTGTCAATACAGTTTGTTAGATTACAACAGATGACTTGATAGCTTTGTGCATTTTGGTGCTCCCTGATTGCTAGAAACATTTGAACGAATATTGTTCCTAGCAGACGGTAATGGCTTATTCAGCACTCCACATAAAAGGGAC
Source organism: Odontamblyopus rebecca (assembly GCA_030686955.1). Classification (NCBI taxonomy): domain Eukaryota; kingdom Metazoa; phylum Chordata; class Actinopteri; order Gobiiformes; family Gobiidae; genus Odontamblyopus; species Odontamblyopus rebecca. The sequence continues at coordinate 20,524,489 of CM060662.1, read as the reverse complement.
TGTTTGTCTAACACATCTCCTCCATTTGATCGTTCTGGGGTCATGCTCAGGTTGTGACTGATGTGCTGGGAAGTGTCTATGCAGCATGTCTCTTGGAAGGTCCAAAAGGTGCGTTAAACAGAGCAGTAGAAGAGACAGCAGTAATTACCAAAGCGCTTCATTGTGTGCAGAGCCGAGCATTGTGTTGGAAGTAATTGCACACCAGACTTGAGATAAAGAATAGCAATTTCCATCAATCCCGTGCCCTGCTGACTTGTGAGTGTATATATTTGGTGTGATCTCATCCTGGATCTATCTTGCATTTGAAAGAACTGACCTCTGTAGTCTCTTATGTGGATGACTTATGAGCCACTCTCTTCCTGGAGGCAACAAGTCGGGGTTGTTTTAATGGCTGATGCGCCTCTGGACACTTTACTCAGCATAACAGTGCCTGAGGGGCCAGGCCTAATGAAAAGAATAGAAAATTGAACAGAAGACCCCCAGAGCACATCGTTAGAGTTTTATATGATGGTACGCACAGAACAGAAGGAAAACACAGGTTGTTATAATGCCACATTCACACAGCACTCACCCAGCAGGATGGTTTATAAAGCAGAAATCAAAGCAAAGGCACAATAGTCTTTTCATAATAATGTGGTTCAAATTGTTTAGATTTAGTATTTCAGTGTGGTCTCAGGTAACTCTGCCTTTTTAGAGGAAAAACATGATAATGAATTATTTTTCTTTTGTCAACCTTTTCATTTGCCAAGAATCATGTTGGAAAAGCCTCCTTCCAATATCCTCTTGTTTAAAAATATTTGGATTCCACTAATGCTGCACCTGTTCTTCTGTTTTTTCGGCAAACCGACATGATTATTTGCTTATTGTTTTAGCGTTAGCATAACACAGTAAGCCAATTCTAATTAAACAGATGTATTTATTTTTATACAGCACTGAGGGAAAGACAATAGCTTTTGACCCTTGTGGCCGATGGCCTCACTGAGCCTGATGTTAATAATGAGTAAAAAATAAAGAATGCACAAGCTTAACCCTGGGCAACTAGGTGCTCAACATGTTTCTACTTAGACCCATCAAACAAACTCAAAGTTAGACTTTGGTTCATTGACATTTCTTTTAACCTTGTTTGTGTTGCAGCCTCAGATGAAGATGAAGTCTGCAGGTGTGGTGGATGGGGGCTTGTTCACAGAGAGCTACTGTAACATCTGCAACGCCCAGCTCATCTCAGAGTCCCAGCGCACTGCACACTACGAGGTCAGTCTGTCTATAAAGACTACTACACTTTTTAATGCTCTTTTTCTATAACCAAATATCCTGCAGCTGCCACTCCTCTGACAGGCACTTTCCAGCATTGTGCATGTTGCATTAGTCAGATTTGTACCAATTTGTGGTCATGTCGTTCAAGCCAAGCTCATCCATAATACATATAGTTAATGCAGCGTGGTAATGATAGCACTTACACAGAAACATGCACATGCAGTTTCTCCTTTATGTACTCTCACTGACTCCCTTACACCCATTTAATGAATTATCATTAACTGCTCAGCCCTGTATTTATTTAACTTGGAGGTATGTGTGTCCACTTGTGTGTACTGCAACAAGGTTGCCCTTGACTACAAAGCACAACTGGGATTAACAAGCGCACTAATGAGGACAGGGCTTTATCGAAGAGAGCTAACCAGTGAGGACAAGGTCTGTATGCCTTATCTGGTCCTTTTTCAATATATAGACATGGCTGCATGGCTGCCAGTGGCTACAGCCAATTGACAAACTGTTCCACTGCATTTGGTCCTGTCACACTTAAGGCTATGAGGTCACTGAGGCAAGGAAAAGAGAATTATTTATGGGACATGCTGCATATGCTGTAATAGAATCAATCATTTCTTATTGGTTGTTTGGTTATATGTTGTATCAGTTGAAGTAGTAGTAGAAATACATGTATTGTAGATCATATTAAGCAAATAAAAGCAAATTAAAATTAAAAGCAAAACCTGTCACTTTTTACAGACGAGAGCAGCTGAGTAAGTGAAGCAAGCTTGAGTAACCCTAACTTAAAAGGTCAGAAATATAAATGATCCTTATAACAGAACACTCAGTCTCAGTGACCAAAACAGCCAATGGAGAATGTGATATAAGGAGTTACAGGAAACATACATGTGTGTAACTCCTGTTACGATAACAACTGCAAACACTTGTTATCGCAATTGTTGTGCTTCATCTCCCACCCACAGCCTTATCTAGTCATTCAAGACAAAAGACAGACAAAAAGTAGAAAAATCAGAGACATGCATAGTACATTAGAGACAAATGACTATAGGTAACCATAGTGACATAAGCTCCCACTTTTAGCCTATGTCCCAGGGCCACTGACTTCATGACCATTTATATGCCATAACACAAATGCAAGCTCTGCCAAAATACATTCCAGTTGTCTGACAAGTGAGGTACATATTTACATTCATGTCTCTAAAGAGCTTTATGTGAATGGAGAAACTCTGAGCAGCAAGGTTGTATATAGATACATGCCAGTGTCAATCACTATCATCATGCTGCCAATTGCTCGTCTGTTTTCCTGTGATAGGTGTGAAAAAAGCATCTCACTTGAGCGGCCACATCCACAGCACACTACAGATAATAATAGATGTGATATAGTGAAGGGAGTCAAGGTCAGGGCAGGCCAATAAAATGATATGTATGGAAAAAGATGGCCGCATCAACATGCAGAGCTGTCAAACACATAGCCACGTTCAGTGTTAAGATGTGTCTGGAGAATTTCATTAAAGAGGTGGTGAGCTGCCTCAAGGACACTCCTGTCTGCTCAAATCAAGCCACTGTGGGCTTCAGCTTATTATAGTTCACACAATTTCTATCCAGGGAGGATCTCCTAGCACCTGCTGTGGACAACATGTATCTAAAGGGAGCTAATGAGAAGAGTTTGATGGGGTTTGAAGCCCTCTGATTTAGGGCAGAAAGATGTTCTGTAAATGTACTTGCATTTTTTTTCTAGTTTTATATAAAGATGAAACTGATTTTTTCTTCCAAAGAATAAAAAGGCCAGTTTGTGTCCTCATGATTATGGACAGATGCATATAAATCAATTTGGTATATAAATCAGAATTTCCATAAAATGATATTTAGATGCAGAACCATGGGCAAGAGAAACTGTAAATATTGTAGTTGTGTACTTACCTCTTTCATTACACATCTCTGATCTCTTCTCAACCAGGGTTTCTGCTCTGACTTATTAACTAGTGGCAAAATGTAGACCAGCGTAAACAGCTGAACAGAGATAAAAGCCTGGATGGATTAGTTAAGGTGGAGTGACAGTGATTGATTTTCTTTCACTTGATAAAATAAAGTGTTCTTTAGTAGCTCACACATCTCTCTTTTTTCTTTTGTGTTTTTAGAGCAAGAAGCATGCCAATAAAGTGCGCTTGTTCTACATGCTTCACCCTGAAGATGGAGGACCGCCATCCAAAAGGCTGAGACCAGACAACCCAGTAAGTCTCTCCCAGTGCCTCTTACTACCACAGGCTTGTGTCCAAAGATGAGCAGATGTGTCCTTGACACACTTTTTCAGGCTGAAAGTGACCCGCTTCTGAACAAATCTCTCCTTGGCTTGTTCAGTTCACAGAAGCAAAAGGCCCATGGGAATAATGGACCACTTTGTTGTATGTGGTATGCACTCCCAAGAACCTGTGTCTTAGCCCTGTTTATTCCTATAGGGTTTAGAAGAAATAGAACCAGCCATGAGGCTCAGTATCACACTGCTGCAGGCCATGGTTAGGGAAATCCACACATTGTTCAAAACTGGGTAAGCTGTCGGCCATTGTATTTCACATCCAGCTGTATGATGCTGAGGGTGCATATGCATTTGGAGTAACAGTGACCTTTGGAGGAAGTGCAAATTGCATATTTCTGTCGGCATAATATGGTGTTATTGTACATACATTTTATATACATGTGGCATAGAAACTAAATGATTTGTAAAGCGAACAGATTACTGTGAGTATTTCAATAACTGGGATCATTTAAAATTACCCAACTACTTAGGCAAGTTCCCAATAAGACAGAATTGTGTGGTCTCCTTATGGAGATATATAAAGGACACATAGATGATGGTGTACAAACATATACACCTGCGTCTCCATCTGTCTGCCGAAGTGAGACATGACTCAGCTCTCCTGGCTCTCACTTCACATGGGACACTAAACACACACGAACACACCACATGCTCCACTCACACTACACTACAGCCTCTCCTGCAGAGCTGAGACAAGACTTCTCTGAGACCCAGCCAGTGCTTTACCACCTCAACAGAGGAAACAAGTCATGTGAAAGGACAGAGTCTAATTATTTATGATGAATTATTATGAAAATTATTTTATAAAGATTGATTGGCCTCATAGCATAGATAATGCAATGTGGTGGATGTTATGACAAAATAAACTGGCATAAGGTTTTCTTGGAGCCACATCCCAATTTGTTTAACCAACCAGTAGTTGAAAATCACACATAACCTCAGACACAATGATCAAAACACTGACAGATTCTGTTTGTAGTTACATAAACCTCGTTTTGGTGTAAATGCCCTGCCATCAGGATTTTGTCTCACCACATAAGGTGTTTTGTCATAGAACAAACATGGAGAAAGTAGGTCACAAAGGTGCTCCGAGATAAAAGCAGGTGAGGGGGGGGGGGCTAGAGTCTGTGTTCTTCCTTATCCTCTTTCACTGCAAGCCAATCCGGGTACTACAAAATGGTTTATTTTCACCACTTTTCATCGTGCTCTAATGCTATATTTACTCTGTGGTGCTTTCAATTTACACTTTGAGGTCTCCTTACACCAAATGTGTGTGTCTGCTTCCCCGTGCTGCTCCATGTGTATATTTAGCAATGTTTCCCACAGCGCCTCAACAGAGAATAGTGAAGGAAGAGGCGCAGAAAGAAACAACATAAGGGAACCTAGATAAACACAGCTAATTAGGCTCCTATTGTTAGGTGTATAAAGGCGATCAATACACCCAAACAAAATCTTTTCAGACATCACTGTCAAATATATGGAAATCACAAACAGAAAGTCAATGCAATTAGGTCATATGCAAATAGTGTCAACAGTTAAGGCACATCAGGTTGAAGGTAACACAGACTGAAGCTTGATGGTAGAGAGCGGGCACAAGAGTGAATAATAAATCAGACTAGTTTTCCTTGTTAAAACAGTTCAGTTCAGTGGAATGGCAGCTGTAATGAGCCCAGAGCCACCACACGCTGCAAGATATTGTTGAAAAGTTTTCTAAAGCTAATCAGGAAAACAAGTTTTGCTGTGATGTTTTTGTATACCAGAGGGCATTTGAGGTCATGGTACTCAATAGTCTATACCCAATAACACACAATACTTTAGATACAGAAAGGGTAACTATAATCCAGGCGTTCATGTACCATGTTTAGTTAAACCACCTTTCATGACCCATATGCTTAGATGATGTAAATACAGTAATAAACATATGCGGGGTCTGGACCTGGACCTGGAGGAGCAGTGTATCCTCAACTCCAGCAGCCAGAAACCTGCAACTGACTTCTGGACTGATTATTGACTGTAATCATGGCAGTCCTGTGTGATGTCACGCTGAGACAGTTTTTGAGCTCAGTTTTTAACGTCATATCATGGGTCTTTTTATTCTATTTGTGATTTCTCAGTTGCTCATACTATCATGGGACAATGAATATATGAACCGCATTTTCTATTAATAATAAAAGTATTAGTATAGTAGCATATGATTTAACTTTGATTGTAAACAGTTATGTAAATAACACTAAAGCTGCATACAACCAGTCATAGGTAACATTATGAGGCAACAAACATTTTGTAAGTGACCACATTAGACAATGTACGTGAGTTCTACAAAGGCCACGTAGTTATGGGAAGGCAACTACAAAGGTCAAAGAATGTCAAAAACTACAGCTGCTCTGGTCTGTAGTGCATTTTATTTATTTATTTTTATTAAATCTTTATTTAACCAAGTAAAGTGTTTACGAACTAATTCTCACTTTTAAACATGACTTGGCGTGTCCATCAGGGTCTATCATGCAGAAAACACAGAGGGAATAATAACTGCCATGGCTGCCATTGTTGTTGCAAATAAAAGTTATTGGTGGTTCAAGGAGAAAAGGAAAAAATAGAGAAATATTCTGACTGGTGGTGGAACTTTATTTCAACATTTTTTTTTTTTAATAACAATTGGAACAAACTATATAGCCATGAACAGTGAGTGAGTCTGTGGAAGATATTTTGTTTTACACTACGGCAAAACATGATAAAAGCTGAAATACCCTAGAGAAGGAAGCACTGGGTCAAAGAAAGAATGGTGCACAAAATCAAAAGAAGAAAACATTATTCTGAAAGAAGCACCCATTATGAACACTGTAGTTTTGCACTCATGAATAAACATTGTGGGATAAAATTAGAATGTGTGAAAACTCAAATGCTAATTTCCAGTGGCACTATGGAGCATTATTTTATCAAATCTATTTCAATTCGTCAGTAACATGATCGTAAGAATCGCACATGGGTTTAGGGAAACACAGCGGTACAGCTGGTGCCCAAAGGGAAATATGGAGGCTGGGTGGGGGTTTGTAGGGAGGGGCTCAAGGCGCACACGAAGGAAAGATGAGGAAAAGGGTGAAGATGTAAGCTGAGAGACAGAGCAGAGCCTGGAAGGTAAAGGTGTCCTTAACTGTGGCGTCCATTGCGGCTGATGCTAACCCACTCTGACACGGCCAAACACACACATTCAGACATGCTGCTATTATTGTCCTCTCCACCAGCGGGCTGCTCCTCAACCAATGCACCATGACACCTGGACCAAAGGGAGCACTGGTGTGAGAGGGCTACAGAGAAGTGGGTCAGGAGACACAGGGGACCAGGGCTAGTATTTTTAGGACAGGGAGGTATGGGTCACCCAATACACTTAAATATCACACATGGTCCAACTCAAACTAAATATAACAGAAATGAATGAATTTTTCTTATAGTTTGATGATATGGATAATTCAATATTGTATATAGTTTATGAATATATGTTACATTTGTTTACCATATATTCATATGTTTAACATAAATGTATGTTTTCTATAGCCTTATAGACTTTTAGACTTTATTGATCCAAAAGGAAAATATTTGGACACAGTAAATCAAACATACAAATGGTAATAGTAAATTCAAAATAAGTAGTAAAAATGGCAGATTGGGGTTAACCTCCTGAGACCCGAGCTTTTGTCTGGTGTGCATTTTTCATTTCTTCTTCCTATTTGGGATAAGTAGGACCTACTAAGTAAGTCTTCTGTATGACACCATTGGTTAAAAAATGTAAAAACATTAAAATGTATAAATAAATTACAAAAAACAAACAAACAGCAATTAGCTGTTTATTTCAAGCCCTAAACCTGCCAAATGTGACGTAGGTCGACTGTGAGCGGGTTGGGGTTCAGTGAGTGAGGTTAAAAACACACAAAAAGGCCTGAAAATGTGGTCCACTGTTTAAATTTTTTCTGGTTTTCAATCGTTACAAAAAAAAGTAGAGGTGCAAAAAGTGGAGACAGGCAGCAGTTTCCCTATAGCAGCAGAAACGTCCAGCAATTTATAACTGTAAACTCATCTACATATTCCCAAGTTTACCTAACAACATGTACAATCAATAATATAACATGGTCCCAATGTTTTCAAATGAGGACATGACATTTCCTGATGCTCTCGTCTGCTGTGGTCAATAAAATGTGTCAAATTTTAATGCCAAATGAAGATACATTAAGATACATGAAGAGACATTATTGTACATAAATACACTGGTTTTATTCATAAATTTTGCATCTAAACTTTACCATGCAGTTTTTTTTTTACTTTCGGGAGCTGCTGTAGAGGTTTTTAGTTGATTACAGTTGAAAGTTTAAAATAATTGAAAATCATGGTGCTAAGAGGCAAAAATGTAATGTCCTCGTATGGGGCCACAGGGTCTCAAGAGGTTAAGGCACAAACGTAAAAGTAAAAATAAAATATAGAAATATAGAAATACAAAAAATATAGAAATATAGTAAGAGGTGGGTGAGGATGAACAGTGCAAAGATGAAATAGTGACTGACATAAAATAGGGCTACCTATCACATATGAGTGAGTTAAAAGCAGTGTTTTAGAATACTGTCCAGAATAATCACATTACAGAGCATGTCTTTTTAGGAAAGTGACAGACAACTGAGTGTACTGTCCCATTGGGGATGTGTGATAATAGAATAATTAAAAGAGGATTTGGTTAATGCCAGGGGTCTATTTTGTTTCAATCACTGTATTTTACGTAGTGTCTCTAAGGACCCATTACTTTTATTCAAATGATGTTTCGGTGTCAAAGGGGGCTGTGATTACAACTAGCTTAGCAGGAGAGTTTTTCAAACCCTTGTTAATTGATGTAATTTTTCCATCACCAAACAGAAAACAGCTGGAGGCGCTATTGTTAATCACAGACGGATAATGTAAGCGCTGGTATTGAGTGTCAGTCAGACGCATGCTTTTCTGTTTGTGTTTTTTCACCTGTGGGGAGCAGTGGGAATCATCATTAGAGCTGCAGAATCCACAGTGGAAAAGCATGGCCTCAGCCTCAGCTCAGGGATAGATAAATATTTGATCAGGGCTCTCTTTGCTTAACGTGTGCAAATATGTGAGTGCCAGATTGAGACAGAGCCTGTGGAGGTCAGTGTAGAGTTCACCTTTTGATATCTCACCTCCATTTCATCCCTGCATCTATTTTTCTATGCCAGTTTCATCATTTTCTGCTCTTGACTGCTTGGTTTCCTCACTTGCAGGACTGCGCAGAGACCGAAGTGGACCGAAACAAGTGCTGTACGCTGTGTAACATGTTTTTCACTTCCGCCATTGTGGCCCAGTCGCACTATCAGGGCAAGACGCACGCTAAGAGAGTCCGCTTGGTCCTGGGGGAGCCGCCTGCAGCACTCAACAGCCCCACAAACACAGGTAACACAAATATAGACCACTCTTCTAAAGACACACATTTTCTATTTGTCCAAACACTATTGAGAAAGAAAAGCTTGTAGCGTGTTGTAATCAAGCAGTTTGGATGACTGTCAGGAGCCTTTGCCATGTAGTTTTGTGGCACTGGATCCTAGAGGAAAAACATGAAGAGGAGGAAGACAGAGTGACCTGGGAGAGAAGAGGACTTCAAGAGAGATTAGAGTCAAAAGCATCTTCCAAAAAAATAAAAAAAACAAGATGAGGGGACTGCTCTTTGGATGCCTAGCCAAACTGACAGGCTTCTGCTCACAGATGCAAATATAACTAGACAAAATGGCAGATACACTGAATAAACATGCTTTTGAATCTTAAAAAAAAAATCATATAACACGATTCATACAAGTCTCATGGGAGGAGAGGAGCAGTCAGGGATGAGCGATTCTTGAAAAGGTTCTTGTCAACCTGTGTTCTATTTATTTAAAGCTATTTCATCCTCTCCCTTCAAACAGTTCATTGAATAAACATGTTGGGGTCATGTTAGACCACACGCAAACAAAACATCAGATAAATTTGAAGAAGAACAAATGTGTTATTAAGATGAAGACCACGTGTAAAGCCATTTCATGTCTACATACAGAGCACATCAAAGTGGAGTGAAGCAGTGGTCTCTGGTCTGTGGGTGTGGTTAGAGATACAAGACATGCCATCTTAGTTACAGTAACTATGCATCTCACAGGAGTGCATTCAAGACCGATATAATGAAAGACACATAGAGAGACTCACACTCCATGACTCCATTCAGATTAGTCGCACGAGTCATCTGTGAGTGGGCTTTTGTTTTTCTGACAAGTCCAAAGTCTAAACAGGCTGCATTGTGGCGTGTTGTCATTGTAGGTTCAAAGTCATTGACACTTTGTAGCTGGTAAATCGGCACATTCGGGCAAACCATCTGGCATTTTTTGAGCTTTCTCTCAAGACTTTGGGGATGGAGCTAACACCCAGAGCTGTGTACAAACACTTTGCCTGGAAAGATTAACACATATCTCAAAAATAATACCATCTTTCTTGATTTATTAAGAGAGATTAAGAGAATAAGAATGTGAAATAGCTAATGCATCCAAACTCATAATGCGCTCTTGTGTAGCAACACAGTGAGAGCCCCGGCAGAGTCCCATGGACATGTCTGTGCTGTTGGCTATTAATGGGCGATCACCATGGTAACAGTGTCATGTCACGAGGAGCAGGTCACCTGGAAGTCTGGCATTTTTTTTCTTCAAAGGCAGAAGACCGAGATGAGAGAGAATAATGGAGATTAAAAAAGGATGAAGGTTGAGAGGATGCTCTCAAGAGACACCGACCACCAGGCCTACCTGAATACATGTTTACATGTCTACAACAAGTCTACAACTACATAAAAATCTGTGTGATACATTTTGTACATTTCTATTTTATGTTACTGCAAAAAGTAATTCACTCTCTTCTCTCATGTGATTTCCTTTGTGGAGAAACTTTTGCTTTTTGTAGTGATTTGCACATTGCTTTGACATTCTTTTTTAACCTCATGCCCTTCCTGTCGATTTGTGTATTCAGCCTTGAAAAACTACTCTTTTCTAATCCTGGATTTTAATTCACTCTCTCTTTTCAGACTCTTCGCCACCTACTCCATTGCCCACAGATCCAAATTTGTGCCCCAATCCTGCCCCCACGTTGCCCTGGCCCATGACTGTGGTTGGGGCAAACGGTGGGAGAGAGGCAGGCAAGTACTGCTGCTTATGTGGAGCCTGGTTCAATAATCCGCTGATGGCACAACAACATTATGAGGGCAAAAAACATAGAAGGAACGCTGCCAGGGCACGCCTCCTGGAGCAGTTAGCCGGCAGTCTGGATGCCACGGAGAGCACAGGTCAGTGTCTTATCCCCACACTTGTGATAAATGTGAGAGGGGCTGGACTGTGGTGCCAGAAAGATGATAACAGGGAGATAAGCTCTGAAATCCCAGAGCAATGAGACTGCAGTACAAACAGAGTAAGGGAGGTGCAAAATATTGTAGATTAAATACATTATAGTAATTGCATCTTAAAAAGCTCATGAAACTCAAAACACTGCATTTATCCAACAGACAACATATAGAAAATCCACATATAAAGCATTAAATAGCAAAACCTGGACAATTTATAGATATGAACAACCTAATGAACTTGTCAAAAGCCTGAGTGATATTACAGCACTAATAAGGTTAGTTCAGTAATAACAATTATGGCATGGCAAACACTGAAATAGAGTAGCAAAAGTTTATAAATTTTAACATGGTTATAGCTTGCAGCACACAGTTACAGCCTGTACTGAGCAAATAATACCATAAATACTGTATTAGTGCAGTCTGCTGCTATAAATGTTAGCACAGAACTTGAAACTTATTAAGTTACTTAAATAAACAGTAAATCTCCCTGGGCCTCTGATTACAAATGGTCTTTCAGTGTAAGTAATAGTAATACTTAGGAAAAAGATACTGGCTTTACACTGATAAAATTAGCACACTGTTTTTGCTTGAGATTCTTGTCAATTTATCACACGTGGGAGGCAATTTCAATGGATCATTTTAATAAATAATGAAGGCATGCTATGTGAAAATATACAGCCTTACAATACTTGTTCATAATGCATTCTTTAGTATCCACTGCCTGCAGAGAGTGTGTATATGAAGTTGGTGTGTATCAAATATAAAATGTACTGTTTTATTGAGCAGGCTGAAAATAAGAAGATTTCATAGTTTTATGCTCTGGGGCCATGTCAGTGTTAGTGTATTCTTCCTCCTAATTTACGAGAGGTTCTGTTGAACCACTACAGAGCTCATGGAGAGTTGTTTACTAGGCCAGCAGTCTGAGGGATATATTTCTGTGTAAAGCCGTGCAGTGAATGAGTTGGCTCATCTATCATAAGAGCAAATATTTGTCTCCGCCTAATTAACTGTGTATCTATGTCCAAGTGCAATTTTGACACATCTTATTCATCATCTGTTCTCCACAGTCTAACCTTTTCATGTTGCATATCTGGGGACAGAGCATTTCCAGATGTACAGTAGCATAGATTTCACATTTAACAACGCTAGTAAAGCAGCCAGAGTGCACGAGTCAAACTAAAACAGTAATATTAGAAATGATTTTTTTAATAGGAAAAATGCAATTCAGCAAGAGCGGGTGCTCTGATTGCTATTCTGTGCCTCTTTATTCTCCCACACACTTCTGTCCGCTTACAAAGGCAGAGAGAGAACACAGATTTACAAGTATCTTTGCCAGGAGGATATTTTAATGAAATTATTAATAGACTGGCGTAGAATTTTCCTTTGGTGGTTTCATCTTGTTCATTGCATCTGCCCAACAGAGGATTCATGGCCCTGTTGTTCCTTTGGATGTATTCATACTGTACATGCAGATGAGCAAAGCTGTTCTTTTGCCTGTTTGCTCCAGGTGCCATGACACCGACCATCGTCTCCAAAAGCCAATCACATTAAAAGCATGAGTCACGTATAGCGCCTCCACTGGTTCAGACGGTTTAAGTGGTGTCATGTTGAATGTCATCCCCTCTACACTCTCCCTGACCCAAATCTTTCCACTTCATATTTTTTTTGCATTTTGAATTCTCACAAGTCTGTAAAACTATTCAACAGTGAAAGACATTTGTAACATGCATCAAAAGCATTTACTATCAGTCATCTGTCATACCTCACTGCACACTGCTGGCATGAACCATTATAAACGCTATCAATCAAACAGTTTATCCCATCGGTCAAGTTCCAAATACTGATCATCACGAGACAGCTTCATGTCATTAGGCCTGGATTATATCACAAAAATATCTATACCGCAATAGTGGCTGACACAACAATCAATACTGCAAGAAAATAAATATATTGCAACAACACAAAGCTTCGAGTTTTTCATTTGAACCCAGAGGAGCAATTCTGGTACAACCAGCATCTTAAAAACATTTACATAAGAACATGACACAAGCAAGAATCAGAAAAACATAGCATAAGTAAAGTGCAGGTGAAGGCAGGGTGCAGCAGTGGCAAGTCTTTTAAGAGTTGAAAGGCTGCTGACTGTAGGAATAAAAGTTTTTAAAGCTGTTGATTCTACACACAACAAAGCATCTGCCAGAGGGCAGGGCTTGATCTCTGAGAGAAGTGGGTGAGTGGGATTATTTTTCCTGGGCCATAAATTTTCCATTTTACATATTTTGACTAGTAGATAAAGGTGTGTGCATTTTTATTTAAAATTAACTTAAAAGTATATTAAAAAATATAGCTTTTTCATATTGTGCATGTGATAAGTATGATATATTGCTGAAGAAAATATAGGCAATAAATTACAATAATGCAACTAATTCATGCCACTGACACAACAAGCCTGAAACAGGATTATCTCCTCCATAAAACTAGTAATATAAATGTACCATATTAAATAAAAACTCTTATGCACTTTATACTTTATATCTAGAATTAGTTACTTTATACAGTATCTAGAATTAGTCATAAATGTTAGTCATTATGCATCGAACCCTCTACAGCTCAAATCTTATCGCAGTAAATAAAATAACAAAAAGCTCCCCACTGGTACAAAGAAAAAGTGCCCATGATAAATACTGACACCCAAAAATAGTGTTCCATTGAATATTTATTTAAGTCTATACTGCCATTATTGTGACAGGCTTCATTATTATCACTTTCTCTAGTTTTCTCACATCTGATTGTCTTTAACTGGCTCTTGAGGTGTGAAGTCTCAGATATAATCTCAAAGGGAGAGGTGATGGCAGGTGAGTAGGGGGAGATAGAAGTGATGAGAAATACAGTCACAGCAGAGCCTGCATCCATCTCCGTCCTTGGTTCTCTTTGGCTCCTAGTTTCCTCCTCACAGTGTTGATCTTTAACTCATTTGTCCACACCGCTCAGTGTTTGGGGAACGCTGTGTAAACCTCTGGGGTTCTGACGGTGCCCATGTCTCATCTGTCTTTTTCATAGGCGTCCCATGAGGCTAAGCTAAATTATTTCCAGACCAATATTCCCCCTTTTCTAACTCTCTGTATTGCCTAGCTGTGTTCATGGATGCTACTGACCTTTATTAGCAGTTGTTGAATATTCCTTTTTTGTCTCTTCTTGCCTCAAAAGCTGCATGAGATTTCTATCATCACTATTTTTTTACTCTTGGATTTTGTGGTGTAATTGCATGGACAGGGCACAGGGGACGATGGGGGATATTTTCTGTTGCTATGTGCCAGACCAACCTTGGAGATGGATTACGGAGCTGGTTGGTGAGGGAGGGAGCCTGCTCGACTGGGTTGTGTCTTTACATAAATCATGACAGGTCCACAAACCCCCGAAGACAAGTCTGCGCATTGTGTCCCCTCTCTGGAGACTGGCTGGAGATGAGCGTTGGTGAGATAAGAACAGAGATTGGAGAGCGAGGGCCCGGTGTAGTGGAGCAGAGAAAGTGGTGTGTAATTGATTATTGTGGTGGAGTGTGGAGACAGGGCTGACCTGCTCTCCCAGAGGACATTCACTGTGGGATGTCCCAGAAGCACCTCCTGCTCACTGAGTCCTGCTCCAAACAGGAAGGACCAAGAGATGAGTATTAGTAAGAAAGCTCAGGGTTAATGCTAGTCAATAGGTAAGTGCAAAGCAGAACTTTTCTGCAGGAAAGTCCGTTATTTGCTTGTCTTCATGGAGATATTATTGGTTTTCCTGTAATGTTTCACAGTATGGTATAAAACATGTCCATCTCCATGGCGACAAGCAGATGCTGCCAGCTACAGATCAGATCAGAGGAAAGGCAAGCCCTCTTTTAGTATAAAAGTATGATTCTGAAGATATTTTTGAGCAACAAAACACTCATAATTAAATAAATGGTAGATAGACACCTTCAATCACTTACTGTTGAATATTCCAAGCAAAGCAATAACATCTCCATGGAGACAGACAAGTGACATACCCTTCACCAGTAATTCACTTATTCAGTGCACTGGAGCACTTTCTGTATAAAGCCAAATCTTTATGTCTGCTCTCTCACAGTGTAAAAGATTCAGTGCAAAGACCTGCACTTGAGAGGCATTCAAGGTTAAAATGTTTTATTCAGTACTGGTATCTTAAATGTTCCATTTATTTTGCAAAGGGGCAGACAAATGCATCATAATTTCTTCCTTAGACCATTACTGACACAGCCCAACCATTTACAGTCATATTTCATACACCTAATACTAATGTTGGCGAAACTAAACTAAATCAGTTCTATCTGAGCTGATTTTTCCCTCCTACTTTCATCAACATCCTGGAAACCTTGATTGAGTGTGCTGTTTAATCAAGCAGTGAGGATATGCAGCCAATTCTCAACAGATATTTATTACATAAAGTTGATGAATATTTAAATCTCTACACAACCATATCTTAGGTGTGGATAGCTATTAGACTCTCAGGTGTAACACCCTTTAATAAATATTTAACAGTTCCACAAGATGAACAGCAGATGAACAAAACTGAGCTGGTACCTACGCTCCAGCATTTAAACAATCTCCTCATTATTTTTAAGTAATAGTTCAAAAACATGGCTGGCTTCCTGCGTATGTACTTTTGGTTGAAACAGATGGTCTTTCCTATTACTGTCACTTGCTGCACAACTAATTAGTCCCTGTAAGTTGCTCAAAGTTTGTTTTTGGTAAAATTCCGGTTGGATTTAGTCTGGCACTTGCCCTAAGCTTGCTGCCTCTCTCTGCTCTGCTTTTTGTGATGTTTTTCCACAGAGACGCATTGTCAAGTCTTCACAGAACATTCGGAGCTTGATTGCATCTCAGTGGGCCTGCTTTTGAATCTGATTCATTGTAATATTTCCAAACACATTAAAACCTATGGTGCTGGCAATATCTCCATTAAGTATTCTCCTGTGTTTATAGTGAATACAGTTGTGAATGGTAATACACATATATCTGAGCTAGAAGAAAGCGATATAGTAAATGTTTCTATTTACACATGATGTGATTGTGAGGCTCATTTTCACTGGCTGAACTGACAGGGCTAAAGCAGCTCTACAGAGGATCTGCCAATTATCTGTTCGGACCACTACCTGAAATCCCACAAGAGAAGCACAAATAAGGCTCTTCACTCAGAGCCCGGCAGAGCCTCCACTGAGAGGCCCAGAACACCTCGCTCCAAATGGATCATTACTGCTGCTGAGTCTAGGGTGAGAGTGTGCTACACACTGTACAACGCTATGAGGTGTGCTAATCTTATTTTTGTGTGGCTAATGTTGCATTTTACTATAGTGACAAGCGTTTGTGTGGCTCCACACCAAAGACCTGGCAGTGCCACAAGGCTGTACATTACCATCAGCCTCAGTTCATCACTCCTGTCTGTCTCTTCTGTGCATTTGGCACATTGTCTTGTGTAATTAACAAGGCTTTAAGCAGCCACACAAACGTTGCAAACACACACAGCCGGCCCCTGTGGGCTGTCACACATCAGGGGCACCCGCCTTGTGCATGTAATTAACATGGATTAAGGCACTGCATGGTCTTCAGCCAACTCCGCTTTATTAACCAAAACACTGCCACTATGGCCATGGTGTATTGTCAGATAAACATATATGTTTCTGAAGCTTTAAAGTCACCAGGATGCCAGTGTGTGGGTGACATTAGTCAGACTTTTTGGGAGCACATTTTGAACAGTTTTCTTTTTTGCATTTTACTTGTCCTTTATTGAGTCACCACACCAAATCCTCCGCCTCTTATCTATGCAGCAAGTCACATACTTGTTTGGCTTAGGTTTTGTGCAAACTGGGCTTGGGAGTGGCACAAACAGCTTGTGACCTATTGTGACAAACAAGCACTACTGATAGACCATACCAAACAATATGAGCAGGGTTGGTGAGAGCCAAGGATGGCTATAAGCAACTGTGTTGTGTACATCTTCAAAATCTAAAGAGGTACAAAGAAGAAACCACGGCATTGGTACTGAAATTGAGGCTACTTTTGTTTTTTACTTTTGTACTTTTTGTACATTTTCATGTTGATTTAATGTCGATGTAGATGTATGATGTAGAGCTGAGGCATTTGGTCATAGCATTAGGCCCAACTGGGGTAAACAGACAAACCTGGACACAAACTCATCAAAAATCATATGATCATCCACGTTGTACTATTTTTCATCTCCCTTGTTGACACACAAATGACTTAATTTTTGCCTGATCCAAATACCAACATCAAATCCGAGACTGCACTTCCTTCCGGCACCTAATTCAGCCATGACTTTGTTGTAAATGACTTCATGTCCTTAATCACCCCTGCAGCAAAGAGAGCGACTCGGAGACAACAGGGAGCGGATATGCCACATTATGCAGTTCTAGCCCTAGCTAAATGACCTCCCACCACTCCTAACTGTATTACAACTTCATCTGAACAACATACTCTGCCAATTACCGCCACAGAAGGTCAAGAGGTGATGGAAAACCCCGACAACTCATAAATCTCAAGGACAGAGGGAGACAATTGAGAAAAGGGCACCTACATACAAACAACAATCTTATTTTGTCGCATTGCACATACACATACATTTACTGTCACACATTTGAATAAAAGCTCATACAAGGATAGCTGCGAAGTGCCTTCAAGCAATTAATTCTACACTATTTACTCAAACAACCCTGAAGTGTCCATGTTGTTCATCCTCAAACATAGTGCACTCTCAAGAGAGGCTTTGTGCAAAACTTGGGAATGCAAAAATAGCCCGTTCTTAGAGAGAATTGTTTGGAAGGAAAGCAAAGATAAAATGACAAGAAATGAAAACATACCAATGCCAAGAAGGATAATAAAACACTGCATATTCATCAGTGTACACCCTCTCCATGTGCATACTCACACCCTTTCCATTAGCTGTCAGTGTCTGCATCTTCAACCAGCTATTTTGGGGTCTTCATGTGGACCACCTGCAAACCCTCTAATTAGTTAACATCTGTGTCTCTGTTCATTTGCAACCGTCTTTTTGCCTATATACACATACACCGAGGAACATACCGGGCTTTAAAAGAAGATCATTTTAATGAGTTCAAAGATAGAGTATTGTCTTGTTTATTTTTGACCTTCAGACTATTTCTACTGAAGCGATTCAGGAAACTGCTTTAGACACAGCAAGAAAGAATGCAAGTGGGCTGAAGATCTGAAAAGGCAACAGGCTTTGTTCTAATGATCACTCCAATCAAATCTTATCCAGATGCACCCCAATTAGGAAAATTACCCAGCACTTACATTGCAGAAATACTCTTCCAGCTTTCACGGATATCCTCTTTGGTCCCGCTGCTTCACTGGCTGATAATAACCAGGATAGGTTTGGTGTTTTTATTCTGCTTTTTTCTGGCCATGTATCAATGCAGTAAGTGTATTATCTTCCATTGCATGTGTTTCCAGGGTTACGCAGTAGCTACTCTTGCAATGTCTGCAGTGTCGTCCTCAACTCTATTGAGCAGTACCATGCACACCTCCAGGGTTCCAAGCACCAAAACAAGTGAGTATGAACCAAAGACTACAGGTGAAAGAAAAATGGAGAGATGGGTGTAATGGGTGTAATTTAAATATAGTTGGTACATGTTTCAAGTGTCTGACCTGCATCCACTGATCTTATTCACTGCTGATACGCTCATTTGTTGCCTCAGGTTAGACTCTGAGACATAGGTCAGAGTTCAGCGAATGTGTCATGAAAGCTAAATGTCAAAGCTTTATTTAGTCATGTAGTCACAAATATCAAATATACCCAACCTAAAAAAGCTTTAAAGAGTGTCCACAAATGTACAAGCAGAGTATATATTCTGTCCTCTCAAATTCTTAAGCAGAATTATGAACTAATGAGTGAGATCACATGCACGTCTATCTATACCAAAGACTCTGCTGATGTAAATTGAAAACTATTAGCCTCATTTTACTCTGGTCATGCTGTTTTAAGTGAGAAGAATAGAAAACTTACCACTGATTATAATGCAAAACAAGAATAAAAGACGTAGGAAATTGCATATATAAAAAATGGCCGCAATATCTTTCAAATGGATAACCATATTCTGCTCATGTCTGTTCTTCAGACTGTATCATGAAAGAACTGCATACAGCAGAGGTGAAATTCCTCTTTACTGTCCTTGCTAATACAATACTTTCCTTTGCTAAAGTACAGATCCTAACAGAACATGTCTGGTTTGAGTGCTAGCAAAATGAAATTCTGGCATTCAGGCAAATAGCATTAACAGAACAATTTACATTTAAATGTAACTAGTATGCAATGTTTTTTTTTTCTTTCTTTAACAGAGTTTCATGTGAGAAATGTTGATTCATTTTCCACTTTATCATGTATAATGCAGTATATTTAAACACATTGGCAAAATAACTGAACAAGACAGACATGGGCTCTTTAGCATAGCATACATCATATTCAACTGCACAGTAAAACCTGATAACTGTCATGCTTGCTGAGAAAATGCAGGATAATAAAACAGCAAGGTACAAAATATCATTTCTCATTATCTCTGCTGTTTTAGTCATGAAAAAAGGATATTCTGTGAAGAGAAAAGCAGTTGAATGTGGGGAATTCACTGATTGATGGTAGCAAAAAACCTGTAAAACTGATATGCGGACAAGGGAACATGTCGAAATAGCTGACAAGGACACTGTATCCCAGACAACATGATCTGCAAAAACTACATTTTATCAAGACCAATTGTAAGATAAAGACCATAGTTTGTGACAGAAGGAAATTATTTAGATTAAAGTGACTTGAAGCTTATCTCTTACACGTTAGAACTAATAACAGACATCTTCACTGCAATCAAGTCAAGCCAGTGTGAATAAACGCTGAGGGACATTTAGTGAAAATATTGACATTTCACATCCATTAGAGGTTAATAGTCCTAAGTTAAAGTTTATATTTTAAAACTATTCATTTGTGGATAAGGAAAGATGGATCATTTTCCATTTGGGTGAATAACATCTCATTTTAGCTCATTCCAAAGCCATCCTTATGCACCATCTGCTGAGGTTTAGACTGTGTGTGTACAAAAGTGTAAATCGTCTGAATGTCTCCTGTGTGGCATCCCAGCGGCACTGCTCTGTCTCTGAACGCACACTGAATAGTTAAAGCCTATATGACAGAGAGCATTTTGACTCAAAACAGGTATAGGCTCTGGCGCGTGGCTCTATTGATCCTAAGGGAAACGCAAAACAAGAGGAAAGGTTCCACCCCATCGACCTTACTTCCTCGGCTGTCACCCGTACTGAAACCTTATATATAAATGCACATCACTAGTATTATAAAGCACTTACACACTCAAGTACACTAAATCATTGTCTATAACACAGCAAGCTCACGGTGGTCTGGGGCATGATATCATAGTAAATAAAGGCCTTGTCACTATGTACTATGGTCGTCTTTTAGGCGATCCATATTTGAGTCATTATAATTGACATTTTTTGGAGTATAAATGGTACTTATTGCCTCGATCAAAAGCAGCACTGACCCCAGATTAATTATTATGTCTTAATCATTCATATAGACAGATAAATAGATGAACAGATTCATAAATCATGTTTTCATTTATATTACCATTTTATTGTTTAACTTGGATGTAGAATGGTAGCAGACTATGGGAGTCTGCCATTGTCTCCTCAATGAGAAACACTGGACTGTTTTGTAGTTATAGTTTTCTGTTTGATTTTGACCACATTTTAGCATTCCTTATGTTTTATCTCTGTGCAGCACTTTGGAAACTGCTCTGTTTGTAAAATGTGCTGTATAAAGTGGATTTGGATTTAATTTGGTTTCTTGGTCTGCGGTGTACTATAAAACATGGGACCAACAAAAGGGCAGGCAATGTTAAAGGCGCACTTGACTTTAATAAGAAGATAAATGAAATGTAAACTTTAATTGAAGCACTATGCTGAATTCTAGCCTTTTATAATTTGACCAATGCATTTTATAATATTGCAATTTGAGTAACAGCAAATGTATTTATTTGTTCAGTCCCATAATTTTATGTTACATAAACATTCATAAATGCAAGGGGGACATATGGTTTATCCCAGTACGGAAATAGAGGGTGCAGGGTGTATTTCACACTCGGGATCAGCTGGGCCTTGTGCAAAGAGCTTTACCGAAGAGAAGAAAGTGTGTCTGACAGTGCAAAGGGCTTAGACTCACACCATAGAAACATCTATTACAGCGTGTCCAAGCTACTGTTGTGTGGGCAGGTATTTATTACATTCTGGGGACCTGCCTTCTTTATGGGGACAAAAATCAGGTCCTCGTAATGCAAATCCTTTAGTATTAGATCAAAAGCATGCTTTTCAGTTCAGATGCAGGTTAAAATAGGTTAAAGTTTGGCAATGGTTAGGATCAGTCTCCAGGAAATGTTTGATCAGTGTTATGTCCTCAAGATGCATGGAAACCCAACATGTGTGTGCATTTGTAGCTTTAAGAAACAACTGTCGTCTTCTTAAACAGCTGGGCAGGACTTACCACAGACCAGTCCTTATCAGCGTCTCACATCTGCTCCATATGCACAGACCAGGCAGGTCAGTTTAAATCCTGCGGTCACTGAGCGCCTCCACACACGCTCCTGTAATTGGACCAGGATACACTTAGATAGATAAAGTTGGCATCACATTTTTCACAGTTTACAGAGTGGTGGGATGAAGTGGAACAGAAAGTGGGACAGGTGGGCAGCAGAGACCACCTGGCAAATGACAAACAAAAACATTTTAAAGTTCCATACAAAACTTAGGTGTTTAGGAAGGTGTGATAAACAAAGTTAATAAAGAGTGCTTTAATAATTATATAATTACTAAGTGTGAAGCCAACCAAGAACACAACCAATGTACATAGTTTTCAGTAGGAAGAGAAGATCTTCTATTTTGAGATTTTGATATAAGCATGATTTAGATTAATATTAAAATAGAAAATTGCACCTATGAACAGGAAACTGACATTCCATCCAATTTCAATAATCATCTGATAATAATGATTCTTGTAATTGACTATAGCCAGGGAAAAGGCGTTAACTGGGACTGTGTAGTACTATACTATTACTACATTAGAAGTAGTTTAAGTTAGTTTATTTATTTGTCACATACACAAATGCAGTACAGTGTGTGATGAAATTCTTATGTACCATTCAGCAACACAAACAAAATGTTAAGTACATGGAGAGAGGTTAGGTATTTTTAGTTTTTGTTGTTCAAAGTTTAAACTTCAACAAAACTGTAGCAGTTAATATTAAGAGTACTACATATCCATCTTGAAAACAATGTAGTAAACACTAATTATTGACTCACTCAACAAAAACAGGCATTCTTTTCACAAGATCCAACAACTGTATTTATTGTGCCTGAAATTCTTTGTTCACATAGTACACTTGCATAAACATAAAAACAAAGAGCTGTTAATTAGCTCCTTGGAGTCCATAAACAGAAGAAAGCTTTGAGAGTTGTCTTGATAAAGATTGCTTACGTGACCACTAACAGGCTTAACTAGGCAAATAATAAGTACTCATGTTCACTTTGTATAACATAACAGGGGCTGGGGTTTCTCTGATCTGCTTCTGTGGTTATGCCTCTTGTATCTGTGTTATGTGGATGGATGCTGGACCCAAGGGCACGATGGTTAGGACAGGGCAGCCCATTTAACCTCCTCACTCTCATAATTATTATAATCCACGCTGAAGAGGCTGAGGGCTGTGCTGGTCTCACTAAATGTAAATGCTTCTGCTACTGATGGGCAAACTCTCTATATTCTTCAACAGGGCCAGTTACTATGATGTGCCATAATGATGAAATTTATGAAGCCCCCATGCAATAAATGCAATGGTGTAAGAGTGCAAACAAAAGCACATGTCAGAGTCAATGTTTAAATATACTGACAAGAGTAACTATTAGGAATGTAACAATAACCGAAATATCGTGATAATGTATCGTCAAAAGTCTCATAATAATATTGTGGAACATCACAATATATTGAATTACATCTTCATAAACAGAGGGAACTACATATACCATGATTCATTTCAGTACAGACAACATGAAGAAATATGTTTTCACTCTTTTTTGCGGTTATGATTTGTCCCAAAGTCTTGTCAAGGTATTTTATAATCAAAAAGTATCCTCCCCACAATTCTAGTCACATCTCCAAAATAACAGAATAAATACTGTACTGTGAGATGCCTATCATGATAATATTGTACCATTGGATTTGGATATTGTTACATCCCTACTAATTATTGTGACAAAGCAGAATAAGTCATGCATCTTGACCATGCAGTGTCAAACAACTGTGACTGGCCAAAGATCATGTTATATCATGGATAACACTAAATTAAGTCATGTAAATATGTCTAACATTTTCAGCCAAGATGAAAAAGATGACAACATTTTATAACCAGGCTTCCCATGTTTGTCCGTACAATTAATAATGCAAAAGCAACATAAGCAACATCTGAAAATGTTATTGCCATTTATCACAAGAGAGACAAGCAGGTTACAGCTCAACGATACATTACAATTCAGATCTGTGGAGAGTCGCCCCTATTCACAGAAGGAATTATTGTATTATAACAGAAACACCTGTAATAATTAAATGCTAGGTGGAGATGTTTAAGGTCATACCATACCATGGAACATTCCTGGCAAAGTACTAACATCTCCATGGAGACAAGTAGGTAGCAGACCCTCCACCAGAAATGTTGCGCGGTGCTCCTTTAATGATACTGTCCATTTAAGAATTGGTTTACTGGTATTATCCTGCTTTGTATCAGTGTCATAATGTAGTTTCAATATTATCGTTTATCACAGTATATCTCTGCAGCAATATATTCAAAATGTGTTATCGGGACAGGACTCAGAGGTCATAAGTTGCAATTTAAGTCACATCTGACCTGTAGACGGCCCTGAGGCTGCCCGTTTGCACCACTGGCCCATCTGACTACCAGTAATCACTCCCTATTTTAGGACTGCCTTCCTCCCATCGAACTAAACTTGGAAATACTAGTACACCTCAGGCTCCTCATATCTGACCAAACTTCTCCCTATCACATACTATTTCTGCCAGTTATGTGTATGCACATTGCCCCGAGCTTAACTGTCAGTTCCTTTAGATGCAGAACGAGATGAAAATGTTTTATTGCGTTACCGTTGGCAACCATAGGAGCTGGACTTTTACCTTGCTCACCTAAAGACACAGACGTGTGACCGGAGCTGGACCTTCACACAAACACTATGGCACACACACACAAACACAACACTCTGAGGGTTGTCATAGAGACGCTGAATAACAGAATAATTGGATCAGTTTGTCATGATCTCTGCCCTGTTTCCTGCTCGAGCTGATCCTATTAAAGATTTATACAAGAAATATTACACAATTGTCAATTTCATGCTGGGTAAACTGTATAAAAATGTTTTTTACATGCAACAGGTTCCGAGTCAATTTATCTTGATATAACATAATGATTAAAACTACACAACAAAAGATAAATATTCACATTCTTATTTATTATAATGCTACAATACTATATATTTAGTTCCCATAGCAAAAGCAAATAGACAGACATCTTTTTAGTAGGAAAAGCTGAATCTCTGTGGTGTAATTTGTTTCAGTAATTTAAACAATAAGACTGTGTATGCAGTATGTGATGTGAAAATATCTCTTTTCTACCAAATTTTAAAATTACAGTAAAAGGTAAACTTCATAACTGGAACATTTTTTGTGCTGCTTAAAGATGCACTGTGCAACTTTTCTAGTGGAGGGTTCGCTATCTGCTGGTCTACGTGGAAATGTTATTGCTTTATCTAGAATGTAATCAATCAGTCAATCAATCGATCAGTTTCAATCAATCAAACTAAACTAAACTAAACTGTAATCAAACTAATGTCATACCAGGGCAAAGCCACAACATCTCCATGGAGACAAACAGCCAGAAAAGTTACACAGTGCACCTTTAACGTACAGAAACCAGATAGTGGTTATAGTAGTTTTTTGTTTAGCATGATTTAGACAGATACTTAGGTATGCTATTTACTTTCTAGTAAGTGTAAGTGTATGTTTTACTCTTGACATTCTACTCTTGATATTTTACACCTGACACTTTGATTTGTTGCATACATCAAACAAACAGCAGTATATAGATCCTCAGTGCAGAGTGTAGACTTTGGCAGGGGTGCCCGACTGGAGCCCGGAGTGTGAGATGAATTGTGACAGAGGCGACGGGGCGAGCAGGGCACTGTTTGAACAGCCATTACAGGGATAGGTGCTGACAACTGGGTGCCTCCGAGCTGGGACTGTGGGAGGGGGGAAGGGGGGCATTACGCTTATTAGGGCACGCTGAAGAGATGGCATTTAAACAAGGCCCGAGCCAAGAACTGTGGAAAAACTTTTACTTTTAATGCATGCCTGGATACCAAGTTTAAATAGCCCATTTTACACTATTTTCTGATCTATGTTATAATGCTGTTTCCTCATCACAAACATAATCCTGCGTATTTTGGCTGAGTTCTTCTCTTAAACAGAAAACGTGCTGTTCCACCTTCTGATGTCATGTGATAATACAGGAAGTGTTTCTCTGTGTTCTTAAACTCCATACACCTTCACTAGAATCATTTAGATATTACATATAAAATAAAAATAAACTTAGAAAAATAAACTTTCGCGTTGATATTGCTAATCTCTACCGAGCTGAAGATAAAAGGTAGCAGTTAACTTGAAAACAACCGCTTCACAAGGTGGAACAGAGCATGGCTACATCTTTGTAGATGTAAACAGACTTATAATAAAGGAACATGTGTGAATGAATCCAAACACAACTCCACATATGTTTTTGAAGGTAACAGCATTCTAACATGGCTAAAAGCTCACAAGAGTCAATTTTGCATATATACAGTGGGAACAACACTATTGTTTTCTTCAATAAATTCAGCATTCAAAGTGTATCCATTGCTAAGATTGGCATTGGATTTGTGCCTTTGGATGCTAAATAAAGAAGTCTTTAAAATGCAATTAGTTGGAGGTGGCATAAAACAGGCTCCAGTCCAATTGATCTATTTTTAATTAAACACGGCATGCTGTTTGCAGGTGATAAAGGCACAGGATGCATTCAAGAAGTCTGACAAACAATACAGCTCTCCTCATAAAGGCTAAATCCTATCATTATTGCACCTAAAACACCAAGGTTTATGTTCTATCATCTCCAGCGTTAGAACGTGGGAAGGAGCCACAATAACATATGTAATTATGGCAGGAGGGTGAAACCGGATTATTGGTTGATGTGATACGCAGCTGTGCCATTGCTTATGAAAGGGACTGTTGATGAAAGAAAAGAAATGAATGTGGAACAAGTTTAAAGTGCAAATGTCAATAGATGTTTTATCCTTTCTAGAGTTGGCTCAGTCAGTCTGTGTTAAGTATATGCCTCTATGTTGTTGCTCTGGATGAAACTAACCTGCAGTGTCCTGTGCTTTGTTTGCAGCCTGAAGCAGCACCAGCAGTGAGCCTCGGAGTTGGCCATCAATGATGCAGGGAATGAGACCACAGAGATTACACACCAATAAAAAGAGACAAACAGGGACTATGAGAGACTTGAGCAAAAATTAAGTTTTGCTAACATGTGTTTATGTGAATTGACTATAAATGTGAAGATGTCATGGACACTGCATAGAGTTTAGTTTATATTAAATTAAAACATATATTTAATAAGAGATCTACAATGACAGATTTTTGAAAAGTATAATGCCATATGTCCCCACAACCAGGGCATGACATGAACAGTTGTCAGATGCCACTTTGGCCAGCAGAAGTTTATGCATATACGTATATTAAATTTAAGAGTTTCCCCCTGATGCTATTCCACCATATTTGTTCCATAAATGTAAAGAAAGGAAAAATAAATACAAGAAAAAGCCAGTATTAAGACGTCCAATATGCAAAAGATCAAATAAAACTATCGGTGAGCAAAAAAGTTCATGTTAAGCCCTGCTCTCAACCCTATAAGAAAACTGATGTCATCTGTTGCCCACGGCGATAACAATGATCACTACAACAATAAACAGTAAGTGCTTTGCCACTGACCAGTTTAGAGCACCATGTACTACAAAATCCACATGCCTTCAGACTGCTAGACCTCAGGCCCCATGGTCAAGTCTATAAGCAAGAGAAATTTCAGTCGATTTTGTTTGTAGTGCATCATCTTGAAACTGGGCAGTGCGTATAGCCAGTTTATGTTTGTTAGTTATGTACTGTTAAGAACATTCCCTCTCAACACTGATGTCAGAAACAGGGGAAACAGGAAATGGCTACTGTCTCCCGAGTTAAGACAAGCTAAATGTAGATAAGAGGATTTCTATTTTTCTGTTGTTGAGACCAGAAGAACACGCCACACCTGATCCATGTAGCAGCCATCCTACAGACAGATGGGATCAGATGCATGCAAAAAGACAAAAGTTGCAATGGCATATGCCTTCTCAAAACTATAGCTTGTGCATTTGGCATCAGTGCTGCTTCTTAGTGAGAGCTTCATAGGGCAACACTGCACATGTTCTATGTTCTGTTAGCACTGGGTTTCTTTTCTAGACTAAGAGGATAACGCTTGTGATGTGATCAGTCTCACATTGTCAGTGCCGTATTTATTAGACATGATAAGAGCAGAATAGTATATTAAATATCAGTAGTATTTTGTTAAGACAAACTAATCATGCAACACTAATGCAATGAGTTATGGACTGTTCTTAAAAACTGAGTTGGTTTACTTGTTTCTTAGTGAGTACAGTGTAGTTTGAATGACCTTTGGTGCAAAACACATTTTCTGAACTGTATTCTTCATTCACCCACAAATGTAGCTGCAAGTAGAAGTAGTGTGCAGATTTTATTTGCTCTTTCTCATGTTATGTATTAAAATGTTGCTCTTATTTCTTTGCAAATAAACAACAAATTTGGGTACTGAGTCACAATGGACCAATATCAAAGTCAAGATTTGAATAATTGTGAGATGATGATTGACTAATAATTTGGTGACTTTGGATTTGAAAACATGGATTTTTCAAGAACTGTTGAGCAAAAATTTACTCTAGTAAGTATCACATGAAAAAAAGTAAAAGTATTACAGTACCTGTTTAAAATTTTACTTTTAGAGTTAAAAGTAAGAATATTTCACACAGATTTTGAAGTGTTGATTTGTTAAATGTAGTGATATAGTTTAAAAATGATACAAATTTTGGTCAACACGAATGTCAATACGAATCATTTTTTAAATTTTCTTAGGAATTTTGTGTATTTAGTCAGGATGTTACCACAAACATGGTAAAAAAAAATAACCCCTAAAATCATATGAGAAATTTTCTTTTTTACTTTTTGTACTTTGCTACTTGTACTTCATTAGCTTCCACCACTTCCACTTGAATATCTGTGTCGTGAGTCCAGTCTTAAGCAAATGTTACATAAGATTTGACATATGAGGTGCTCTGAGAGCTGTGACTGCTGCTGGGGTGGGGCTGCATTAGACTCTAGTGAGCACATATCTACACACTGATGATGAATACTACTGTTTTTTTTGTAAAGTCTGTCTACATCAAGTACATTGTGATGCATTTTCAGAGAACATACAGTCCCTGACAAAAGTCTTGTCGCTTATCCATTTTGTAGAAACAAAAGCTTATAACCTGACTTTAAATTAATCGATTGGTTTTAGAAATGTCTCATATGAAAGCTAAAACCTTTCCAAATTATGCTCAATATACTAAAATAAATTTGCTTCACTGAAGAAAGATTGATCATTTAATGAACACAGAAAGATCAGATTTTGGCAAGACAAAAGTCTTGTCGCCTAGTCATATGATGCACCCAATCCTAGATTACAGCCTCACCTGTGATCAGATACTGATCAGTCAATTAGTGGGTGTGTATAAAAAGAACCCCAGCACACCAGACCTTCACATCAACTGCAACTTGACCTCTGACAACATGCCTAAGATCCACCCTGAGACCAAAGCGTCAAGAGGCTGAAGACCAGATCCACTGCTGAGGTGGCTGACACCTTCAATGTGTCTCAGCGTCAAGTACAAAGAATAAGAAAAAGATCTGAAAAGACTAGAGATGTTTTGAACAAGCCCAGGTCCGGCAGACCCCGCAAGACAACTGCTCGGGAGGACCGTTTGTTGATTCGAAAATCCAAGGCCCCTTTTCCACTGCAGCAGAGCTCCACCAGGCCTGGTCACCTCAAGTCCCTGTGTCAACCAGAACAGTTTGTAGAATTCTGTCTCGAAATGGCCTCCATGGTCGAATCAGTGCACAGAAACCAGCACAAAACAAAAGGCAATTAAAAAACTGTGTGGCATTTGCCAAGGCCCACAGCCTGCTAAAAGGATGGACACTGGAAAAGTGGCAGAAGGTGGATTTCTCAGATGAATCCTCAGTTGAATTACATCACAGCTGCCGCAAATATTGCAGGAGACCTACTGGAGCCCGCATGGATCCAAGATTCACCCAGAAAACAGTTAAGTTTGGTGGTGGAAAAATCATGGTCTGGGGTTACATCCAGTATGGGGGTGTGTGAGACATTTGCAGGGTGGAAGGCAATATCAATAGCCTAAAATATCAAGAAGTATTAGCACCTCTTACATTCCCAACCATAAAAGGGGTCAAATTTTGCAGCAGGATGGTGCTCCATCGCATACTTCTATCTCTACATCAAAATTCCTCAAGGTGAAGAAGATCAAGGTGCTCCAGGACCGTCCAGCCCAGTCACCAGACATGAACATCATTGAGCATGTCTGGGGTAGAATGAAAGCGGAAGCATGGAAGGCAAAACCAAAGAATCTTGATGAACTCTGGGAGGCATGTAAGACGCTTTCTTTGCTATTCCTGATGACTTCATCAACAAATTGTATGAATCATTGTCGAACCGCATGGATGCAGTCCTTCAAGCTCATGGAAGTCATACAAGATATTAAATATGGATCTCACAGCAGCACTACTTAATTCACTGATGTTATGCAACATATTTTTGTATTTGAAGTAAATTATTTGTTCAGTTTTCTGTAGGCGACAAAACTTTTGTCTTGCCAAAATCTGACCTTTCTGTGTTCATTAAATGATCGATCTTTCTTCAGTGAAGCAAATTTATTTTAGTATATTGAGCATAAATTGGGAGGGTTTTAGCTTTCATATGAGACATTTCTAAAACCAATCGATTAATTTAAAGTCAGGTTATAAGCTTTTGTTTCTACAAAATGGATAAGCGACAAGACTTTTGTCAGGGACTGTAGAGTAAACAAGTCATTTTACCACAAAGTCAACTTCTATCACATTTCATGAATATTTATGAACTGTAACAATTTAGGCTTGAAAAACACTTTAATCCAAACATTATCAGTCATTCACCTAATTTCCTATTTCTGACTGTATTTAAAGATTTACAATTTGTTTAAAAAGTTACTTTAATTTCATTAACAATTTGAGGATAACTGCATCACCTGAAGATGCACAGGTCTGGTGTAGAGCTACAGAGAGGTTGGGGTTGTGAGGTGTTTGTCTCTCCACTTTCATATACATATGAACCTGGCTCACGCTAGATTGATATGTCAATCTGAACTGAGTTCTGTACAATATCAATCTTAAGATGGCTCTCGCAGAAAAGGATGGGAAGATGACAAATATTTGAATCTGACTGGTCAAAGCATCACGACAGTGGAACAAGATGAAAAAAATGTGTTTGTGAATCTATAAGTGCTTACCTTCTACACGTTTTTCACAAATAAAACAGCCTGTATTGATGCTAAAATAGGCTGAAGTACATCTATTGGTGTTACATGTTTGTTTTGGTTTATTTTGGTTTGTTTGGGTGATTGGCTTTGGCTTCCACACAAACCTCAATGCTGTGACGTGACTTGTCCGCCCAGCCAATTAGCATACAGTGGGCACGCTCAAACATGGATTCTCATGAGTTTGTGAATTTACAAATATGAGAATTCATCTTGCTGTGCAAGATTACATTCATATTTAATTCATACAAATGTTCATGAAGCATAACATTGAAAATACAAAAGAATAGATAATAAATTGTGCAGATAATGTAATGTCAATTTAGGGGAGAAATCTCTAGATTGAAGTGATTGAAGAAGTAATGGATGGTTTGTGCATCTACAGTGGACCTAATTGTGTAGTATATTTGTGTGCTCTGTTTTATGAAACATGGTAAATAAGGCCGACAGCATAAGAAATCAGTGCATTAGTGTAACATACAGACCAGTGAAATAAAACATTGATGGGGCTATTATGCCATTTCCACTGTATTCCAATAGTGAGTGTGAATACTGGGCCAACACTCTCAGCGGGCCATGTTATCTGCACTCATCCATATTCATGACCCTATCACTGTAACCTCTCATGTGCACGGATCCACTACCTCAGACTGTATAGAGCAGCACAGAGGAGAACCTGAATGTCATTGTGCAGCAACACTGTTCAAAAAAATACAAAGCAGAGACAGGGGAGATCTTAGGTAGCAGTGAATGATCATCTACAGAACTACTCATACTTCAGGCATAACTGGTTAAAATGGCCAGATTGAAAATAAAAAACCTATGATAACATTTGTGCCTGTGAATAGCCTGAGCAGCTGGGCTGGTGGTGACAGGCTTCAGTCGCCTTGAGTCAGGTCCTGTCGGTGCAGCAGGCTGTTGGTTGTCAAAGTCTGTCAGAGTCCATTGTCAGGCCATTGTCACCATCAGACACAGAGCCTGAGACCGAGCACACTGCAGATCACACACCAGTGTCACCGGCAGCACAATCACAGACCACTCAAGAAATCTGGACCAAACCACTGGAGTCAACAAGTCACTGTGAGACTGTGGGTTATAGTAACATATAGGACTGGAAAATTAATATTTTAATTGAGATTCAGTGGTGTGTAAATCTGCCTTGCTTTATTTATTTAATCATGAAATAATGGAAGCTAGTTTTATTTTGTTTTGGAAAAGAAAAACACTGAATTGAAGGTGGGGGAAAAAAAAATTTTTCCTCATCACACAGCCTTCAAACATGGTCAGATTATTAACAGGAAGAAAATTATAGAAAATGTTTTTATTTCGTTTGTGCTGTTTTGTGCTGTGACAATCTTCATTTATGAAACTAGTTTTGCGGAGTTTGCAGCCGTCAGCTGAGCGAAAATGACGTCCTATAATTACCGCAGAAATAATAATTAATAATTTTAGAAATATACTCGCACAAATGAAAATTGTCACAGCACAAATGAAACACAAACGTTTTCTATAATTTTCTTCCTGTTTTGAGCTCTATTTAACATTTTGAGGGGCTGGATGACGTCATCGGTCGAGAATAAAACTGCAAATATCTTAAGAACCAGAATCGCACAAACAAAACGTTTTGCAGCACAAAACAGCACAAATGAAGCGCAAACGATTGACACCATTTTGGACTGTTTTTGAGCATTTTTAAGCTTCCTGGGGGGCTGGCTGACCCCAATTTAACCTATAAAAGAACCGTTAATTTCTCCAAAACTAAAGAAGCACAAACAAAACTTTTTGCAGCACAAAACAGTACAAACGATTGACATAGTTTTTGTGTAGGTTTGTGTTTGATGGGGGGCCAACTTCACGCAGGTCGTGCCGTGCTGTGCTGTGCTCGGGCGCGGTTGCCTGGAGTTCTGCGTTCGCATCTGCCAGGGACAGGGCGTTGTCGCACGGTGCTGTTTGCGGGTTGTGAGGCGGAGCTGCGGTTTTGTCGGAGACGGTGGGTCCATCGGCATGGGGTATCTATTGCGTGATGGGGCAGGTGTGTGTTCTGTTGTGATGTGCGTTCCTCTGTGTGTTTGTGGATGTGGTGGCGGCGCGGGGGAGAGAAGTTGTAAGCGGTCCTTGTTGCATATTCGCTGTGTGTTTTGAAGCGGACTTCGTTTCGTTTTTTTCCTCATGCGGGGCATCGGCATGCGCACAGGTGTGTCACGCTTTGGCCCACCTCCTCCAAACGGGACTTCTCAGTTTAGTACAAATTGTTTTCCTTCCTGTTTACAACCAGGTCGTGTAGTTTTTTTCTAATGTTACAGCGTCAAAATTATGCTTTTAAGGCTTTTTAGGGGGGTGTGATGGGTTAATCAGGGGAGTCGGGCACCCCCCTGTATTTCACACACTGCTCTACACTCATCAAGACAGTGTTTCGGCTAGCTGCAGCCATGCCAATCTGTCTGAAGATGTTTTTCAAACAGCATTCCCAGCCGTGCTCCTGCCCCTCCTCCTGTAAAAAGCTTTTTGCTGTTTGTCAGTCTGTGCAGCTGTCCAAGAGAGCTTTAATTAAAACTGCTCCAACGCGTTCACTGCTTGATCCCAAGACACTTGCTCTGCCCATGAATACACAGGCATTCTCTGCAACATTACATAGATTTGTTCTTCTCTTTGTGGTTCATTACATTACACAAATGTAGTTTTGTTGGGATTTATGTGAATGTCTCAGGAAGTACATGGGGCCTCTCAAATGTTACTTGCATCTGGGCCATTCAAGCCATTATCCTATGGTATTCAGCATACTGTAAATCATACAAATGCAAGAGGATTCTTGCTCTGCATTAAACTGCACATATAAGATGAGAGGATACCTAACTGTCTACACATAGTGGTCCATAAAGTGGGCCAGTGATAGCGTTCATATGTAGGCCTGGGCTCAGGAGAGGAACACAGTGTAAATGTCTGTGCACTGACAGTATCCAATGGTTTTCCTGACTGCTGTCATCTCTGCAAAGTCCATATCTAAATATATAGCCCATGTGTGACACGCTCCAAAAGGATGTCACAGGTTTAAATGAGCCTGTCAAACCATCGACTGCTATGTCTTTCAGCCAGGCACCTGCCATGTTATTGCTCATGAGGCAACAAGAAATGGATTTGAAAAGTTGTTTGCTCACACAAAACTACAAACTAATTTCCACAGCAATATCTATTACATGTATCTTCACTGTTCAATGAAATGCAAATATGGACAACCATAATGGCTGTAGAGGTGACATGACTGCAGTCTGTAAATCCATGCGCACTTACACACATTTTGATTCATTAGAGACTGGTAAGGATAAAGCTATACCATAACATGCACACTACATTTTTTGCTCTTAAAATACCCCTCGTTACCTGGGTTTACAATGTCACCAGTGCAGTTAAAATGAATACATGTTTGTTTTGTTTAATGCAGGTGTCAATAAAACAAGGGGGTCAGAAATGTATCTGACTTGTCCATTAAAAAACAATCCAGTATACTGTAATCATAAAGTTTCCACTATCCACTAGCAATTAGGAAAATTCAAACAGGGCTTGTACAAACTTTAAGACATTTCTACTATTCTACATTATTCCTACTGACAAGCTCATTAGATATGAGAAACACTCAACGTAGTATGTGCACCATACCATTATGGTCAGCCATGATTAACCAGGCCTTTCATTTAAAGCCATACTACAGAGGTTTCCACCTCAATTTCAAGAACATGATTGCTTGCCAAGAAGTAGTAAGTGAGCATTCCAATGAAATCAAAATTCATTGCGTTATACTGCACCCTTCACAACCAGCGCTTCAGTCCTCTCTTAGTCATCTCCCTCTTAGGATTCGGATCAGAGAATTGTGGGGAATTGCATCATGACATGGCTGCATATGTTAGGTTTGAGAGAAGCATAGGGACCGATTTGAGCTGGACAGTTTCCAGGGGGAACACAGCTGCACAATCCCTGGAGTCAAAACATGTTTTATATTTGATTTT
This sequence comes from Odontamblyopus rebecca, assembly GCA_030686955.1. Classification (NCBI taxonomy): domain Eukaryota; kingdom Metazoa; phylum Chordata; class Actinopteri; order Gobiiformes; family Gobiidae; genus Odontamblyopus; species Odontamblyopus rebecca. The sequence goes on along the minus strand of CM060662.1, from coordinate 20,489,662 downwards.
GGGCACAACTGATTCTCTGTGTGATGAGAGATGACGCCCTCCTGTCCCTGCACACTGTAGGTAGCTCCTGCATCCATCTCCATCTGTAGCCTGCTCATCTGCACTGCCGTCCTACTCCTCACACCACACACATTCACAACACAAACATGCATATATACACACACACACACACACACACACAAGCACACACACACAGTCTTTGTAAGCCGTGCTGGTCTCCAATGCTGAGATAGAGCCAGGTATGTTAATGAAGTTAATCGGATTGTCTCTAGCGGGGACACACAGCAACTTTGACGAAGTTTTTGGATAAGTTTACCATAAGTAAATTAGGGAGCATGTGCTTTTGTACTTGTGTGCCAATATTATTTAAAGTTATTGCGCATTACCCTATGTGTGTATATCAGGTGAACACATATATCCTGGAGTGAATTCAGCAGGGAAAAATTAGCTCAATTCTCATTAACTTCTTTACTACTTTGTTTTCCTCTGCTTCTGGCACTGGCTGCTCTTATTTGATTGTGTGAGCTGTTTTTTTTTCAACAATATAAAAAATAGATGACATGGTGAGAATGATGCTGAACCGAGATTATCTGGACTAGATGTAACTCCAGACGATTCAGATCTCTGAAATGCTGGGCTTGTCAGTGCACACACATGGCATCAGGCTGGAGGACATATACTATACACAAATATGCAACAAATCATTTGGATCAAGATATAAGATAGCAGCTGCATTCCCCCAATGCTGGTTAGTGCATAAGCAGCACCTTCCTTGGAACTTTTGGCAAGCACTTGTTTTTAGTTGTCGCAAATTGGCAAATTTACACACATTTTTGCTGTAATCAAATTAATAATCTCATCTTAATTTACCATCTTCTTAAAGGCAAAAACACACAAAAAACATTGTTTTATATAGATCTATATAAATTCAGGCATTAAGGGGTTAAAGAGAATCTTGACCCCTGGTAGCCATAAGGCCTTAAGGGTTTTTCTTATTTAAACAGCTCATAGGTCACCATAGTCTCAACACTGGTCTATGTCTCCATACAGGGACTATATTTTACACATACTCTACTATGCTATACTATGCTATGTCTATGTCTCCTCATTTATTCTCCCCTGACAGTGACCTTGCTGTGCTCCTCTCTGCACTGTTTCCACTTCCCAACTCTGAATGCCAGTGCTGTCAATCACACATCCTCCTGCCACCCCCCAGCAGGACCGTAGGGTCTATTCTAATGAAGTCCATGTTTCCATTACAGGACAAAAGGGCCTAAAAAATGGCTCTCAACTTTGCCAAGTTTGAAATATGAGGACAAAAGGTGAAAATGGCCTATGACCTAATATTTGCAGATAATTTTTCAATAAAACAAAGCTATGTGTTACTCTTGCTTTATTAAAAACAGCATATGCATAAGTGTGCTCAGAGTAGCTGTACGGCAGGCGGATATAGCGTTATTCCTGATAAAAGTTGGCCTCTTGCTTTTGGGGGAACATGTTCTGCAATTTTGCACTGTTCAATACACAGCACAAAGTCAGCCCAGAAAAAATTGCAGACAATTTCCTGTGGTTACATTCCTTCTTTGTCATTTCATCCTAATCTCTTTCTATTGGCAAACACACATAACCATATATGGCCATACACATGCACTATAACAGTACTTAAGGTGGTCGATCAAACATTTAATTTTCTTCTAGTGCTGACAAAAGCATCTCGTCAGTGAACAGAGACAAGCCACTTTTATCGACTGGCATCCGGAGGGCCCAGCAGCTATTATAGCGGCAATGAGTGAGTGGCCCAGTCAATAGACTTTCTATTAGTGGACTACTCCCTCAGCCCCATGCCAGCACACAGCACACAGAGAGGGGGACAGAGAAGGGGACAGAGAGAGCCGGAGTGACTTGGGAACTGTGTGAAGGTCAGTAAAGGAGCAGCCAAAGCCCCAGGGAGCTGAGCTGCATGTGAGAGACTGGACCCTCGGTAGATCAATAAGGGAAGTAAATAGATAGTGACAGAAGGCTCAGATATTGAACATGGAGACTGTTAAATACCTCATTTACCATAGGTGGAAGTAACAGATTACAAATAATTTGTTTTAGTCATTCATTCAACTTCAACTATTCGACAAGTTTATATTTGAGGGATTTTTAAAAAATCTCTCATTTACAAAAAAAAAACACTGTCTTATTTACACATTTTAATGGACACCATTCATCCATGCACATTAAGTCTCAGTTGTAGCTGTTTGACAACCCAAAGCTGCATGTGCTTAAATATAGTGTACAGTATGTGAATGTTAAACCCAGGCTTGCATGACCTTGTCCTGGCTGCCTGCAGCAAGTTAAACCTAATCTAGATGAGCTGCGAAGTGGTCCTGCCGCTGCGCTCTAACAGAGGGAGTAATATGCACACACTGGCTCAGCTCCTATACCTCTATCAGTAATGATGCACACTGAATAAACACACTGATTCTTTTACTGACGGTAGGAGCGGGCAAACACATAGATTAGTCACAAGGTAATACCATGCTCAAACCAGTATAGTGACAAAAGGTGTTTTGGACCCTAAACAATATTCTTCAATTTTAAACTTAAAGAGATCCAAGTTAGATATGGGTGTATCCATTTGTACAGCTTGATATCAACCACCATTCAGCAGGTTTAACCACACACACTTAATACACTGTAGTAAGCCAGAGTCCAATCCTGTGGGTGCAGCCCTTTGACAGCTTCATCATGCATATTAGGATGTGACAAACTTGAATAGGAGGGAGCCAGTCTGAACACAGACTTTTAAAAATGACTGTTCTGTATGTTTCATTAGCCCCAGCACTTTACCTTAAGCACACACCACTTACTGTCACCTTTTGAGGATCGTTACAACCTTTCAAGGACAAGCATCTCATCTTCATAGAATTTCTAAACAAATGGATGTCATAACAACTAGCCGAACAAAAATAAGTCAACACTTCTTTATTATATTATGTGGAGTTTTTACACAGACCAAGAGCAAACTATAATCACTATGTGTGGCATGTTACTAAATTCCTAAACATTATGAAAATGTTGCTGCTTGACATATTTTTGGGTTCATTTTATTTTAGGAAAGTGCAGTTTAATGAAGAGTATGTTTCTTTTTTAGATTTTCAAGCTGGTAAAAGTGGACTTCATGTTCGCCTAATATTCAGTCATCAGAAACAACGCATCTGAGCCGGTCATACTTAATTTAGAATTCATGTTGTAGTTGTGCCCTTAGTTCTACTCTCCAGGTCTGTCACGTAATTTTTAGCATGTTAACTGAATCTGTTCTGGCCCCTTCAGAGAAAGGCTGACTCTGACAATACATATTAGTTGCTATGGTTAAGTAGTTAAGTACCTTTGCCTTAACATATAACAGTTACTTGTCCCCATAGGGAAATTTGTCCTGTGCATGGGCTGATGGGGGAAAATAAAATGAGTGTCTGGAGGAAACCCACACAGACATGGGGAGAACATGGAAATTGTGCACAGTAAGGCCCAGGCAACCCAGGAATTGAACCCAGAACCTTCTTGCTGTGAAGTGTGAGTGCCAGCCACTGTGTGGTCAACAATCCTTCACTCAACCATGAGCTGTTTGCTGCAAGTGTAATTGGGCAAGACTTGTGCTTGTGAGACCTATTTAGTTTGGCCAAAAGCCTTGGTGTCTGTGTGCTCATCTGAGGCTGTGAGCATAGAGGCAGCGGTGGAATAATCCAAGGCTACTGGCAAAAGATTACAGCGGCTGGAGACAAAGACAAAAGAGATAAACAAACAGGGGACACTGGGCTAAGGAACATCTGGACAATGTCTCACAATAAGAACAGAGAAACCTTCAGATTGAGAAAGTGCAGTGCTGCCTGCTTCTGTGTGAGAGCAGCAGACTGAGTAAGCCGCCTTTTATTTGCTGAAGATTAGAGGACAGCTACGACACATGCACATTTAAGGCTTATACTGTGAGCCTGGACTGAGGGGAAGCGGTGTGCTCACCAGTCACTACTGCACTGTTACACACATCATACTTCCATACTTTAAGGGGACATTTCATTGACTTGCATTCACTTCCTGGAGACTGATCCTAACCTTAATAATAATAATAATGCATCAGTTTTATATAGCGCTTTTCAGGACACTCAAAGACGCTTCACAGAGCATTATTCATTCACTCCAGACCCGGTGGTGGTAAGATACTATCGTAGCCACAGCTGCCCTGGAGCAGACTGACGGAAGCGAGGCTGCGCCATCGGCCCCTCCGACCACCACCACCATTCACGCACACACCACTTTCATACTAGGCAATGTGGGTAATGTGCCTTGCTTAAGGACACTACAACAGTTTTTTGCCACTGGCGCCCCACTGTGGCACCTGGAATTCCCAGTGGTCTCCCATCCAAGTACTAACCAGGCCCGGCCCTGCTTAGCTTCTGAGATCTGACGGGATCAGGCTTTGACAAGCCGGTATGGCCACAGAACCTTAACCTATTTTACCCATATCTCCCCATAAGGGAGGCAGGTCCCCATGATGTGGTCAACCAAACAGTTTTTGGTTCCCATGATAAAAGCCTGTCCACACATGCGCACATACACACAGACATGTGCATTCACGCATACACACATAACTGGCGACATCTGAAGAGAAACTGAGTTGTGCTGAATCTGGGATGAGCAGCTCTTAAAGGACTGCCTTATCTAGGAGTTCACTTATGCATATTTCCTTGTGGCAAAGCAGATCCTAGCCCGATGGTCATACAGGTTAAACACTGTCATACTGATTCCCCCGGTCCAAGCAGTTTCTAATCTGGACTGGCTCAGGAGTGGATTATCTCATTAAAAAACTTGACCCTCTCTGCACCAAACAGTGGCCACAGGTGCCCACCACACAACATAAAGGTCCCCGGTGGTTTCCAGGCAACAGGAAGATCTCAGAACAGATCTATCTAATGAACACATTTTATTAGAAACATTTATCTTATAATAAATGTGAAGACAACAAATCTCCTCATGATATTTTCATAAAATAAAAATTGTTGTTTTGCATGATCATTAACAAAATGAATACATATGATATATTATCAACCTAAACCCAATATAAACCCAAAAAACATGCACCATAGGTATGAGAGTGGTATGTGTGTGAGTGCTGGTGGTGATCAGAGGGACCAATGGCGCCGAATGGATTAGCAGCTACGCTTCAGTCAGTCTGCCCCAAGGCAGCTGTGGCTACCCTTGATTTAATGCCGGGTTAATAATTCTCTTCCGGGACATGTGTCTGTGAAAAGTGGTATATAAATAAACACATGAACATATATTCAATAAAGGGAAATGATGAATCATCTAAAGTATGTGAGTAAGTCAGACACACCATAAGGCAGAACAGTGAGTTAAATGACAGAAAAGCAAACTGTAGCCTGAGCAGTTGCACATGAATTGTAAGACTACTTCTCATTTCCTAAAATTCTAATTGTTCCATCAAAACGCATTTAATCAGTTGTGCCCTCCTTCATTCAATCAACAGTATTTTTATCTAATAATTACGCAAGTTTTTGTAAGCTTCCAGACGGCACGCTCTAATTAACAACAGCCTTCCACATTTTTAATATTTATCAATTCTCAATGAATTATTTAATTGATATGCAAATTGAATTCTACACAACCACAGACAGTCAGGGGCAAGGCTGTATTATGGAGATGAGCATCAGGATCTGTACAAAAAAAACAAAAAAACAACAACGTGACAAAACAACAGCTGCAGTGAAATGCAACTCAATTTAGTCCTTTGGTAAATACAGTGAACAGTGCATCTTGTATAAATCAAAAGTTCATGAACCTACTGTACTGAAGGTAAGATAATGTGAGAGCAGAAACAACAAAAGGAGGGCAAAATGCTGTAAATCTTCAACTAAGAAGATGAAAAAACTAAATAAGACATCATTGTTGTTAAACCCTTTTAATAGACAGACAAATCATTATTACTTATAGTTTATTATAGCTTCCACACTGTTCTCAACAGTTCTTCACTCTGTAGCTCAGTCCTTCCCTCTACATTCTCAGTGAAGGTGACATTGCTCTGTTTTTTCTTTTGAAGTTACTGAATGAAGGCCAAAGTCATGGTCTGATTTTGAGGCCAGTTCTTTTAAAAGCCCAGGTTTCACTTCAAAGACCATGCTGGCAAACAGAGGGTGGGTAATCTGAAGTGGTGAAATCTCATTTTAGTTTCAGACATTTGTAGAGTCTACAGATGATCTCAGTGACAAGGTGAATCCCAGTCAGATGACAGAAGGGACAAATTCTCATCAAAGCATCAATATGTGTACTAATTAACAAGGATAAAGTTGGGTACCGCACTATTGATACTTTGCAGTGACATCCTGCTGGGAGTGTTCAGCTAGATAGCTTGTGAGTACTTTTATGCGTGAAAGACACAATCATTTCACTTGTTCTTCCTGTCAAATCATCTCTTTCTGGTCAGATTGTGTTCAAATAAAACTCAGATTAAAGTTTAACAGAGCTTTTAACAGAGCACTGCTTTTAGTTAGCGTCATACCCCCAGGGAATGTTTATATCTGCTATAAAGTATCAATATTTAGAGCTCATGGTGTAATACTAACCTATTTAAACTTTGTATTATATGTATGATCTTTTTGCAATCCTATTATTCTAACAATATTTTACAAAGCTACTGCATTATCACTGATATTTGGTAGCCCTATAGAGTTGACCGCCAACCAAAAACAAGAGGGTGGAATTAGAGCAGGGCTGCTGATAAAACAGCATAGATTAGCCTTAGCTCATGGCCTACGCAACAGCACATACCAGCTCATACTAACAAATGCAGAGTCTGAGCCTGGAAAAGCAGTCCTATCATGTCCTCCATAGCTGGCAGAGTTGGGGCAGTAAATTTAGTGTGAAGGATGAGAGTGGTGGCGCAGGATGGAGCCTGTGATTAATGTAGGCCTCATCTGTGCTTAATCCCTGATTCCACACCTGTCAAAATAGGAGGTGTGACACGACACGGTACAAAGCTCCACTTGTCTCACTCAGAGAAGTGTGAAGGGTTACCCACCCCACTCGGATCCACCCAAATCGGACCCATAGTTCAACGGAAAATAGAAGCATGGTGTTTGTAGATGAAAGTCATGTTGATGAGATATTATGCATTCAGATGTTTTGTGTTTTCCTAAAGCCCTGTGAAGATTACCCTACAGAATCTAGTGAAAGCAGGACGCAAATCCCAGGCCCCAGGGCAGATTAAAGATATGTTTGGTTGGCACTTTACCGGAAAGCCACAGTAAACCAGAGGAATTCACAAATCTGCCAGCCACGTGTCCTGTGGGTGCTGGCCTATAACACAAGATTTAGGCTCACAGTTATGGTGGGGGGTGGGGGAGAGATATGAGAGTGCCACACACCTCCAAGGAGGGAGGGAGGAGAAACATCTGTCAATGAATAGATTTCAGAACAATATTCTTCACAAAGAATAATAAAACAACGCAAATGATACCGCTGTGCAGTTTAATGGGTACATTTTAGGTTATAGCAGGGATACGGAGTAAAGCACTGTGGGTCTTAAAAGGTGCTAAATAAATTCAATGCAATATCATTAATATTATTACTACCGTAAAGAACATATTAGTAAGTAACTAGTGATGGCAGTGATTGACAGAAGAGGGTGATTCCAGGACTAAATCGTGCCCCAGGCGACTCCAGATGCCTCGTCTGAATAAATGAGTCCTTTTAATCACCAAGTCATTGGCTGTTTGTGAAGATGGCTCAAGAAACACCTCCATCATCAGAGATAAACACATAATCTATCCACATGTATGCACAAAGAAACTTCAAACAAGCAAATACAGCACAGCGCAAAAGCAACAGAGTTTAACAAGTCCCAGTTTCCACAAAGGAAACAAGCTGTTTATTGCAAGAAGAAACCCAGTGTACCCTGCAAAGGCAAGATATCACAATGGGAGAAACACTCTCATTCTTTTCATTTTAAATAAAGAACTGTATGCTGGATGATTTCACAAAAACATGCACGCCAGATTTACTCCAAGTTCAACCAATACAATAACAGACACACAAAGGACAAACACCACACCAGTGCTCGGGTAATACTCTTAGCATATTGCTGAGAATGTGATTCCATCAGCGGTTTGTTCGGCTGTTCTCAAGAGTAAAAGGAAGGGTGCAGCTCCTATTTCTGTACTTCTATATTTGACTGACACACACCAGAGGCAAAAACTATAATGTGAAAAAATGGGAACTATAACAGCACCACACCTGAGTTTGAGTCTGAGTTTTAGGACTGTGATGTGTTCAGGTAGAGCTGCAGCATCTTGACAAAAGTGTTTAATAATTTAAAATGCTCAGTTAAACTATATATACATGTGAATATTTGTATTTCTGATATCTCCTACTGCCCTTCTACTACTGTACATCTTTTGTCTTCACAGGAATTAGGATCTCTAAAAAGGAAATGGACTTCAAATATGAGTATTGTACTGAGTGAAAGTAAACTGTCTCTGTCAGTGAGTTGGTAACCAGCGCCACTGCGATATCATGGAGATTAAATCTGATTGTGCCATGATGTCAGAATTAACTATTAATCACTATTTGTTTACATTTAAAAAAATATGTTTGTAAATGAAAAAAAAAAACCCCAGCACACCACTTCTCGAACTAATGTATATTACAAAACATAAACAAATTCAGGAAATCTTATTTTAATGTAGGAAATTTCCAGAATGAATAAACATTTTATAAAATATGCTTGCATTAAAATAAGATTTCTGGTAGTTGGCGTCCACCCATAGACCGTAAATATGAGTGGACATAGCTAACGCGTTTGCTGCCACAGGCCAAATAGGAAGTGCTCCAGGAGGCTCTTCTGGCTCCTTCTCTCTCTAATTTTTTTTCTGCTATTTTGAAAAATGCTATTTATAAAGCCTGGCTCCAGATTCGCTCCTGTAATCGTTAGCATCGCTGAACACTATGGGTGACGTCACACTTGCTAAGTCCACTTTTATATACGGTTTATGCGTCCACCTGAAACACTTTCAGGACAAGCAACTCAAGTCCCAAACTCTGAGAGGACATGAGCATCTTTAAGAGAGTTTACATAGAGAAGCAGGTCTGGGACGAATCTGGACCAGTTTGTCTCCAAACCCACTTTCCTCCATATAGAGCTTGAGCTTCCCACTTAAAATGAGAATAGATCAGAAAGCAGAGGCCAAAACTACAGAGCCTCAGCTTCAAAATTAATGGAGTGGAGGATCCACACTATTGACACGAGACAACCAGTTATATACTGCACATAGAAGCTTTTAGAAGTTTTTTCCAATACATTGACTCTTTCCACTTGAAAATCTGAATAGCAAAATAAGGTTTGTCATTCATTAAGAGAGCCATTTGAGGAGTCTTGCATAATCTTACAAAGAGCAAACAAAATTGGGACGCCAGAAAAAATATAAACCAGATTCTTTTTGTCATCTGTCGCTCAATCTCTGAAAGAGATTTGTCATGAATATTTCATTTCCTTGAGCAAAAGAGAAGCGTGTCATTCCTTCTTGGGCTGCATACTAACTAGATAGTATTTCCATTTGTGAAAAAAACTGTCCCGTGAAGTCAGTGGATGTAGTGATGAAAGGGCCTACATGATGGAGGCAGACATAGGGACTCTCATCGACTAAATTTGGGTTTAGCTGTGCATCTGATTGAACAACCTGCTGCATTAATGTAATTTTTATTAGAAAGGTATTCCTGCACCGGGCCTCAGCTGCACACTGGGTTACGCCGTTTCAGATGAAAACTTACACCTCATAAATTTCCTGCCTATGAACAATCGGCCAGGTTTAGATTGGGGTCACGGCCTGTCTGCGATTGCATAAGACCATCCACAATAGTCTGCACTATTTTAAGACTTTCTCCTCACAATCACTCACAGCTACGCTAAAACTTAAAATGGTATGTCAATAGTAGAACTGCAAGTACACCCATAATGTACGTTAGCATCAAGTAAAAGATTAAAACAACCATTACTTACCTTTCACATCTACATCACAGGTCACAGGGTTCCTTTCAGCATCAGTGAAGTTGTCTGTATAAAGAACATACATGGCGTTTGAAATCAAGAATACATGTACAGTATTTGAGTTAGGGCAGTGCAATTGATTCAATTTAAAGGTGTGTGTAACTTCTAGAGAAGGGCCTTCAAATGCTTTTCGCCATGGAGATGTTATTGTTTTATATGGAATGTTTTACAGTATGGTATTAAACTTTTCTATCTTCATGGAGACCAAATCAGACCAAGATACTAGCCAGATCTGTAGAGAGGCAACCCACTCACAGTTAGAATCCCTGTTTTTAGAGCTATCGTTGAGCTATAAAATCACTTGTAATTTAATAAATGTAAGGTGGTGTTTCATGTCATACTGTGGAATATTCAGGGCAGAGCAGTGACATATCCATAGCAAAAAGCAGGTGACAGACCCCCAGCCAAAATGTTGCATAGTGCACCTTATTTGTCTAAACATCAGTGATATGCCGGTATCTTTTTAATCCAGAAGTCTACCAATCCTCTGTCCGTACAAACATTTTGTTCTATAGCCAGCCCTAATTTGAATGAAAATATTTAGAAGCTGTTGTAAAGAGCTTTTTGTGCTTGTCCAACATCTCAAAAGCATAATTGGATCTAATACGAGTAACACATACTTTTGATTGATTTACAGAATACAGGGAGCCTTGTATTATGTCCAGCTGCATACTGAGGCTCTATGATAAATGAAGGTGGCTTTCTTATCAAGCACAACACACCTTCTTCCCTTCTCATTACACTTGTGAGCACCTCTGCAGCTGCACAACCACATGTACCTTCACAATGAGACTATAGCACATTTCTGTGTTGGTGCTGTCTCTTATGGGACTTGCCATTGTTCTGATCAGTAGCCACAGTCTCTTCTCCCTTTTCATCCCTTGACAAATTAAACCAGATGGGAGTCATCTCTTGGGGATTGCAGCACCTCAGAGCTTTTAAGATACTTTTAAAATGATATATGAGCTCCACTATGAAAATGTCTTCACTACCGCTTTTACCTCTATATTGTTTGTGATTCTCAAGGTCATCCCCGCACCCCTCGGTAGGCACCACACTGCAGCAGATGCCTAAATCTCTCTGCGTGACTCTTAATTAAACCCTGGGTTCCTGTGGTCCTAACTTATTAAAGATGAACCCACATGCAGTCACATCCTTAAGGCTTACATGCAGATGTAGCGTTAATGCAGACCACTATTTTACTCGCTGTAGTGACCTAGTTGCAGTGAAATAAATTATTTCCTGGCTCTTGCTTTAGAAGTCACTACAAGACCTTCTTCAGCAGCAGGATGTCTTCAGACTGTTGATAAAAGGTAATATTAATGGATTTTTTGCTTTTCATTTTACTTTTAAACTTAGTAGTAGTAATAGAAGGAGTAGTACTCTCCTATACAATCAAAACCAAAATTGTACATTCAGTACTAGGCTACTTGTCTTAAAGTTCTCCGTCAACTGTTATCCAGCCTTTTTTTTTTAAAAAACAAATTAACTTTTGTTAAATTTTGTACATTTTTATGGGCCCGATTCATTATGATTTACACAATGTGGAAATATAAGCTTAACCTTTAGCATTTAGAGCCACACAAGGTCAACCACTGTCTCCCCCTAGTCTCATATCACCTCATTTACAATCAGCATCGGGTCCAGAAAGACATCTGTAATATCCTGCAACACAGCTTTAACACAATGTTATGCAAGTGTGACCAGAGGTACTCTTAATATAAAAACTAAAATACAGGTTTGTAAAAACAAGACAAAGACGTGACTTAAAATGTGTAATTAAAATTTATTAAAAGTCTAAAGGTACCCATTAAGTCTAACAGTCATGGCAATTTTAACAAAAAGGATTTATTCTATTTAAAAAAACAAAAAACAAAAAACTTTCAGCCCCTGGGCGGAGGAACAAGTCCTGAAACAGAAATAAATGTTAAAACATAACCAAACAAGGACGACTTGAGAGGGAGTAGCCCCACTCGGAACAAAACAGAAAGTGCTACCATGCATCCACGACAAAATAACTTAAAAACCCAAAGTGCAAACTAAAAGAAGGTACGGGCTAAACCCCGGGACGCCCCGGGAACTTAAACCAAATAAAAGCTAAAAGCCCAGGGACGGCAACTATTAAAACCGGGTTTATTATCGGTGCAAGCTAAGTCAACCAAATAAAAGGACCTTAAAATAAAACGATGTCGAACAAAATTAAACTCAACACAAAACAGTAGCAAACCAAATGCTAAAATAGAAAAAGGACAGACAAGAGTTAAAAGATTGACATATTAAAACCTTAGTTTAAAGACACCTGTCCTACCTTAAAATGTCAAGTACTCACGGGGGATAAATATCTGCCACTGGATTTGCCATGGATTTAGCTCTAACACACACATTAAAACCCATTAAAACCAGTTTAAAAGCTGAAATAATTAAAATACAAACAGCAGCCAGCAGAAGTCGGGACTGAGGTGTTGCGGAGCAGCCTAAGCCCATAGGCCTCTGCTGGCACAGGAAGGTGGCGCCAGGTAGCCCAAAACCATAAGAGCGCCCCCTGCTGTCCTCCACATAAGGAAAATAGGAAAGGTATTCTCTAAGTATTGGAAGGGTTTCCTATACTTAAAGAATGGGGTAATTAAATTTGATTGGAATTTGATTATTCTTAGTCAAAGCAACACCCACGTGGCCTTTTTGGTTCTGGCTTTACGAAAATTAAGAGTTTTGGGGCACCATCTCACTGATGTTGAGAAATAACCCAATACAATATAATCAATTACCTACATTAATTATTTAATTAATAATTAAATGAACATTTAATCTACAGGTTCACAATTTCTGGACATGACGGTGACTCATATCTGAATAACACCTCACATGATCAAGTAAAACTGGTTTATGAATATTTATTTGACCAAGTTAAACAACATTTAAATAGGTTATCTTCATCTTTAAGGGCCCAATCTTGCCCCCAATCTTAGCAGTAGCGCAAGCGCAAAGGAGGGGGCGTGTCCAGGTTGAGCTGTACTTCGCTGCTGGAGTGGGACATGGATGTATTTATTATAGTTCTATGGAGTGGGACGATACAAGTACATATACGGTGATGGCGTCTGTGCCAATCTGTGCCCGCTGTCGCATTTAAAAGCACTGCCCGTGTGGGTAGCCTGATGTTTGAAATGTCTTTGCCTCATTACAGCAGCACAGACGGGTGTGGGAAAAATGATAAATGATTACAATAAAACAGCTCCGGAGCCCCATGATGCAAGTACGCACTAGTAGAGGCATCAGGAATACAGATTTTGGATTCACCGACAGAACTGGCATTCCGCACGCGCACCCCTGTAAGCCCGTGCACGCGCACACGTCAATCTTTTTTGTTTTCTCTTTTCCTCAAAACGTTTGCCTCGCACTGTGCAGCAGACCAGTGTCTATCTCACGCACTCCCCCCAACCCTGAGGAGACCCCACCCGAGATTCAGCGGTAAAAGCTGAGCCAATGAGAAGGTAGATGAGTGGAAGTTGAGCTATCACATTACATGTATGAACCATCAACAATTTTGCACAATCCAAAGAAATGAAGGAAATGGGGGATGGGTCACAGAAACCACATATAAATCTATATTCACATTCTTCCAGAGTCTTCCAGAGAAATTATCTGGTCCAAATCAATATTACAACAGTTGAAACATCACAACATTGATAAATTTGTGGATCACGGGACAGTATCAATACAGTTAGCATAATGCCAGGAAAAGAAGCAGAATACGCATGCTCTGTTTTGGGCACTTTTTATTTTGGAGTGGGTAAACATGGTGCCACCTGGTGCTGTGGTTCTTTTTGACATTTCTAGGCTACTCTGAGTAAACTGGTCTCATACTCCATTTCTTTCTCTAATGATAATTTGGGTGTTGTTTTTTTTTTTACAAACAAACACCACAGCATTGTGATTTTATATTCTATTGGACTTTATATAAAATTGCTGGTGGCATTATTAGATACTTGGGTTACAAGTAACAGACACATGAATGAATTGCCCATAACTCCAACATGACCATGCCCTGAGTGTCTGCATGCCATGATGAGGCTGGAGGAGACAGCAGCGTTTGGCCTCTGAAGCATCTACGCACATTGGTGTGAAGGGGGAAGCCAGTTCAGATCTACAGTGCAGTTTGGTGCGTGTCACATTGAATCTACTGCACTGACTTTGGGAACATAGTGGTTGGCACATTAGGAGGCTTAGTGCTTTCTGATGATGTGGGAGGGGTAAGTTGAGTCTGACAAAAACAATATAAAAAACCCTTCAAATTTGGTGACTTTTCAATACCCTCTCTATAAACTTCAAATGTGTTTTGTTCACCACACAACTAAGCAAGGCCAAAGGAAAAAAATATGATGTAATTATGAGAAATCTCACAGCTGTCAGTCAGACATCCAGCAGTGTTTTTGAGGCGAGAGAGAGAGATGGAAGAAACTTGATCAAAGTGGAATAATGGAGGAGGGCAGAGATGAGAGTAGAAAGTGGAGCTTCTTTTGTGGCTGTTTATAAATGTACAAGGGAATAAAAAATGCAAGAGAGGATTTTAAATGAAGTAATGGTCTGGACGGTAATGCTAGTGTTCTTCTCACCCAGTATCACCAACAGACTTAAAATGCTTTATTTATTACCGAAAGTATTGCTAAGAGCGTACCCTAGACCTCCACAGGTTGCATAAATCATCACTTTATGTTACATTGGTCTTATGCATGAAATGCAAAATGAAAAAAAAAAAGAGCAGAGAAGCAAATGGTGGTTAAAAGTGGTTAAAAGGCCCAGATTACGCAATTTGTGTTTTCATTCACATGTTCAACACAAAAATCTTGTTCTTCTCTCAAACTGAACACGCTCTGTTCCGCCTTGTGATGTAATTTGGTAATTCAGGAAGTTTTTAAAATCCATACATCTTCACTAGGATAATTTGGATGATTTTAGCCCAAGAATTTAACGTCTCTGCTAAACAAAAGGTAAAAACTGTTATCTTCACAAGGTGGAACATACCATTTTGAGCTTTGGAGATTTAGACAGTCTAATAATGGAGCGGATGAAACAACTCCAGGTACACGTTTTAAAGATCACAAGGGTCAATTTTGTGTTTGTTTTCTCACATTCTTAGCATGGACATTGCAGGTTTTACCTCTATGTTTAGTGTTCCCACAATTACATGACATAGTACATTTAGCTGCATGGCAACTGAAATGTGTGCACACAGCAAGAATGTCTTGAGGTGAGACATTTGCATGTTCTCCCTGTATCTGGGTGGGCTTCTTCCAGGTACTCTGTTTTTCTCTATCAAACAACATGCATGATAAAATAATTCAGTAATAAAATAATTCAACAACGTAATCCCATAGACTGTATATATAAATGGACATAGTTAACCCGCTAGTGGCCACTTCCCAAATAGAAAGGGATCTTAGGGGTGCTCCCGGGTTAATCAACTCCAACTGACTTTACATTAAAATGTTGTTACCCCTCTCAATGTAACTGCTGCAGTGAGCCGCGTCATTTTAGTCCTAAAATGTCTGTATTAACCTGCTTTACATTATCCTGGTGTTTTTTTATTTTGACACATTGCCTGTAAATAAATTCCTATTCCTAATATGGAACTCTGCCTCATATTAGGACCTCATGAGCTTCATTAGACTGCAGACAAATGCAGTGGGTGATGTCACACTTGTTTACTCCACTTCTTTACAGTGTAAGGGTAATTCTAACTACACTTAGCTCAAAATGGAGATGGGTCCACATGCACTGCAGTGTGGTCACCCCAGCCACACTGAAGGATGATCCACTATTAATACAACTTTTTATAAGGACGGAGTACACCATAACCTTACATTTAGTCATTGGTATTATTCAGTGTTTTAAATTCAATAATGTCAAAACTGTCAAATAATTCATTGCTCCATGACCTTTTTTGTTTTGTTTCCTCTGTGCCTCTTTGATACATAGAGGCACACTTTTGCTGCTGGCTGTGACTAAAGTGTAAACATTGGCACAAATGGCTTTGGCGAAGACACTTTTTAGAAAACCTGACCAGATGTGTGCCTCCCATTCATCATGTGACAGTAACTGATTTATAGGGGCATGGAGAGTGGCCTGTCCTCTTTCCAAAAATGCTTCCTAGAAACCTCTGAGATTAAATTAATCTTCATTTGCCCCCTGTTGCTTTGAGCTCCATCCAATTCTCCCAGTGCTTCTCTCACCTCTGTGTCACCGGAATCAAGTCAGGCTCAAAAAGGCTCCTGCTGAGTGACACTGAGCTTGTGTGTGAGCAAACACACTGGTTAACATGAGCTATGAGATTATACCCATTTACAGCCACTAACGTGACCTTATGTGCACAACAGAAGCAGACTATGTAGACACTGGGTCTGGTTTACTTGTTTAGGCCTTTAAAATTGATCCGAGGTTCTCAATGTGAACTATGTGGACTACATTCATACCATACTCCATACAACTGTACAACAACTCACACTTATGTAATAGATAACCCTATGTCCTGTCAAGCACGATTGCATCTTTGCGTTGTTTCTCCGTACAACCTCTTGTACATAGACAAGATATATTTATATTACTATACATCTGTTTTTTTATTTTTACTTGTACATACACATTTATATAATTATGCATTACAGTATATGACACCAATCTATTTAAGCTACTTTTGAGGTACACAAAAGACAATAAAAAATTAAATTATTAAAAAATACAATTTTATCAGTATGTGAGTATGTCCATCCATCTTCTTCCGCTTTGTCCCGCTGGGTCGCGAGGACAACTTGCTGCCCAATCCTCATAGCACCTGACCCTCCCATGAACCCTCTGTGGGTGGTGAGCCCACAGGAGGGTGGATGTCATTGTCCTTGATGTTAGTTCATAGGGTATGTAAGTATGTGATAAATATAAAAATATAAACTGGTCTCCAACTGTTTGCCACTTGAGTATTTTACAAGCCTCTATTGTTGTTAAGTTTCTGAACCCCAGAAAAAGAAAGTATTGTTCTACTTCCACGGTTTTCCTTTGAGTCTAATTCAGGGTAAACTAAAGTAGGGTATATCCTATTTTAACAATACACTGGCAGGAAATTACAAAATAAAACCGGGTCAAGAATAATATACTATTTAAAAAAAATGTACACCATGACAGTGGTCCACCTAAAAACAATCAACACCCGTATTGGTCTGATTCACAGTAGATTTGGGCTGGCAATACTCTATCCAATTTTAATAGATCCAGGCTCCAGGCCCCTACATGCGATTTCCCAGCGCTCTTTCTCCCCACTGCATTCTCTCTCTGGCCTCTCTACCTGTTGTGGGCTGAATAATTGAGGAGTGAACAGAAGATTCATGAAAAGTGTGGCTGGTGAAACGCTCCAGGGGCCCAGTGCTCAACACAAATCTCCAGAAAGTGAGAGAGAAAGGAGCAAACTCATCCATATTTACTGTCTGACTGCATTCTGGCATCAGGTGAAGGCAGAGCTGCATGCTTCAAGCTTCAATGACTCTGTGAACACACAGGAGGCTGCTTTGGACTGCTAACGTTTGAATTTTTGGACAAAAACTTTTAAACTGGCTTGTCACTCAGAGCAGAAGAGGCAGTCAAGGGGAAGGCAAATGAAGATAACTGAATTTACAGAAAGTTTAAAGTAGAATGACTCTAGCTTGTTTAGTGCAAAGGCCAGAACTCATGGTGAATTATTCTGATAATTGCCAAAAGAGTAGACGTAACCTTTAAAGGAAACTCTTAAACTCACCAAATTAATCACAGTGTGCAGGCTAAGAGAGGGACAGCCAATTAGAGCAGCACCTCCCACTGCTACACTCACACACTATAATATATAATTAAATAATACCTGATTTTTACTTCCTTAAATACATAAAAATAACTAGTTCTTTTTGAATGATTTGCAGTGGTCCAAAGTGTATTTCACAACTTTTAGAGGTCATCACGTTAATGCTAACTAGTGTGCTAACGAGTCACATGTGACTATACGCTACCAAAATTGTTTTTGTAGAGGTGGGTAATATGCAAAAAATAATAATAGTAATAGCACAATTTTCCAGAGCCTCAATTTGAATTGAACTTTAGGCCTGTCATAATAATTATTAAATGTTATCGTTCAATATACAGTGTACAGTATTTCATAGTTCATTTTTTTGTAATAGTGGGATTATTTTTTTGCAATATGATACGATTTAAGATTCAAAGGGTGAATTATGAACCAGAACTATACAATCTAATTACTTAAGTGTTATATTCTCCCATTTATGCATTGCAGCAATACTGATACTGATTTTTAGTTCAGTAATATATCGTATCTCAGAAATTAATATTGTGACACGCCTGTTGACATTTTCTACTTTAAGAGCAACAACTTTCTGTTTAATCCATACTTCACTGTCTTGCCTTTAAAAGGTGCACTGTGTAATTTTCTGGGTGGAGGGTCCACCACCATGAATGATGAAGCTGTTGCTGCTTTGCATGAAATTTTTCACAGTACGATAAAAAAAATAAAATAAAATAAACATATCTACCTGCATGGAAACAAGCAACGAGCCAATTTGCTTGTCCAATTTGTGGAGAGGCGGGTAAACAGTAGAAAGCATTTTGTTTTTGTTGTTAAAACACATGATTAAATAAGCAAGTTTAATGCCATAATGTGGTGCCATTCCAGCGAAAGCAATTTCCCTAGAATATCCCCATGGATACAACCAGGTGCTGGACTCTTACCAGAAAAGTTACATAGTGCACCTTTAAAACTACAATTTCTGCCTCTATAAAAAAATAATTGACAAGCTACTGGAATTGGAAAATGTTGAATCTATGTGCAGTCTCCTCTCGTACTGACAAGAATGAACAGATACACACATCACTTCTCTTGTTTGCTCTGCACTTGTTAATACTGCTTTCAAATTACAGTAAAACAACTATTACACCATGTGCTTTCACTGTAGGGTATGAGATGTCTATAGAAAACAAACAGTGTCATATCCCCTGCTGTTTAAACTCTGTTAAAACAGCCTAGCATTGCCCTGGTCAAACTATTAACATGCCTAACTTGAGCTTCAGTAAAGTTTACCCTCTGAACATGGAGTGACTAATACTCCTCTTTACTTAGAGCAAACAGAATGTGTGTGGGTCAGCTGCAGCCCTGTGTAATTAAACCACCTCTATGGTGTAAGACTGCAGTAATAAGGCCTGTCATGGCAGAGATTTAGGACCAAGTGTGAGTGTGGGATAGTGCAGTGACAGGGCAGTCATCCGATATCGGAGCTCACAACCTCATAGTGTGAAGTCACTCAGACGCTGTTGCTACTTATAAACCCCTACTTTGGGACGCTGTGTGAAAAGAAGTGTGCATTTGACTATATTTAAAGCAGCCTGTTGATCATATCACTTTCTGGACTCACTGTCAACAAGAGTATGACTCAAGAGCTGCTCAGTCCTGTCAGTCTGAAGGTGATTTTGTTAAGAGTGATTATGTGTAGAAGGCTCAAAGACCGGGACATAGAGTCTCTATTTTTGAAACATGGTGCAGATTTCACAGTCACATTCTGGTGGTAACTTAGTATATAGCCAAAGAATCCTTTGCCCATGAGAAAAACTGAACTGGGAGAACAAAGATTGAACCACCAACCTTTTAGTAAGTGGGAAATAAGATCTACCTGTCACAGCCACCTTCAACTTCAAAGTAAACTGAACTGAATTCTTACTAGAATTTTAAATGCATCTCAACCAACCAAAGGGGGACACTTTAATCCCCAGCTCTGATAACCTAGGGGTCATTGGGTCTACTATCATCTTGATTGTGTATGAATGTATTTGTATGACTGATGATTACCAGAGTGGTTTCTAATAAACAAATAAAAAATATATACAAATTCATAAGTACTGAATTATAATTATTATTATTGAAAATTATTGATGAAATTGATAAATATTATAATGCTAAATGATAAATATTATAATGCTCTTAAAAGGATGGCTTTGCTTTGAGAAATAAAAATGTAATAAGTTCTAGACATTACGTGTAAATAGTGGCTTTATAACCCCCAAGGCCCCCAGTCATGTTCCTGTTACTCTAATGCATTAATGCGGTATATTGATGTACTGCACTAAAAGCTGCAGAACGATAAAATCATCATTATTATTATTGCACGAGTCCATTACAGTGTGCAATGTCACAACACATTATGACGGTCAGAGATATGACGCGTTCAGTTTGGTCCCATTAAAGGTCAGAGGGGTGAACGAGGACATGATGGACGATGCTCCTTTGTAGCCTCATGGATTTCCAGGATGACAAATATTTACTGTTACTCATACAACAATATTGAGCCACTAATAATGGATTACCTTCGATGTATGTGCTATGCCTCAAAGTGTACACCTCTTGTCCCATAGTACTGGTAGACTCTCCCCCAATGCCTGCAGGACATAGTGTTCAGACACATTTGAGTTTGTAATATGGAAATGAGGTCCTTTGAAGCAGCTAATATGAATGCAAACAGTAGGTAAGAGAAGGTTTTATCTGTCAAATACATTTGCAGTGTCCGTCTATGAGATCACTCAGCGCCTTGAGGCTTTAAGGATCTCTTTCTAAGATGAATCTGGTTCATTTTAGCCCTCTTGTTATATTCACTGACTTCAAAGTGCGGTGGAACCATTCCCAGCTACCATCCCCTGGACTAGATTTAACAAATTGTTTCAAATGTATTAACATGGCGCTATACCAGTGTGGTAAGACTAGAGGAATTCAGGGAGTTGTAATGGTTTCATTGCAAACATAAAAGGAGACAGGATTTTAAAGATGTACTATGTAACTTTGCTGGTAGTGTGTCTGTCTCCTGCTTGTCTCGACGGACATGTAATTGTTTCGTTGGATGTTCCACAATATGGCATTAAACGTATAACTAACTTGCATTTATTCAAATGACAGGCTTCTTAATTTAAACTGACCTTGCAAACACACACACCTCTCCACAAGTCTGCCCTTTAGCTTGGTGGTGTCAACTGCTTGTCTCCATGTAGGAAGACAAGCTGCCATAATGTGGAACATTCTTGGCAAAGTAATACCATCTCCATATAGTATGATAGACATAGCACACCTTTAAAGACAGATAGTGTTGGCAGCGGAAGCAACTTTTACATACAATATACATTTGTTTTTGTGTTGATAATATAGTCCAGTCCTTCTAGTCCAGATTAATTTAGTTAGTGTTACTGGTACAACCTGGTGTCTCCTTCACTGGACTCGCATTAAAATGGTGACGTGGTAAAGGTCAGTGAGCAAACTGCTGTCTTACGAGGCGCTCTCCGTGTCACAAGTTCAGAGATCTCATTGTCCCTTTTCCGCAGCATTAGGGCAACGCAGCAAAGGATTAAGTCTGTGAATGTGTGGCCGCTCACGCATGTTTCGCCTCTGCGTGAGTTTGAGCTGTTTTCATTAACTCAAGGTTATTTTGTGAAGACCCAGGCTCTGTTTTGAACGTAATTATTCAGATGTGCTTTTCCACTTAGTTTCAAGCCACTGGTACATGTTAATGTGAAATTAGCCCTCTTTTAGCATGCCGATGTGAATGAGTGCGTGCATGCTGTTCCAACAGATCAGAGCAGACCAGCCCCTGCCATCATGTCCTGAGCCTGGATCGTGTCTCATTATGTGAGTCAGTGGGACTTAAAAGCAAAGTGTGTTCTAATGTTATACAGACAATTAGGGCTGACTATATTAATGTGGATATACTGCCAATGTTTACCCACACAAAGGGCCGTCTGATTTACCATTTGTGTAAAACAAGTAACACTTTGGGCTCATATCTCTATCCTTATTCGACCTTCTATTTCTTCATGATCATGTCTCACTTTTACTCACTAATTAGACTTTAAACTAAAAAAAATTGCTTCACAAATGTTGTCTTACTTTAATATACCCCAGCATTAGAGACTTCCAAATTAACTAAGCACAATAAGAAAAAATAATGCTTTCATTATCAACTTTATTTGCATGTAATAAACTGAACAATACAATAAATTTGTGATCTAAATATTGAAAATGTAGAGCAAACATGAATGTTTTTGACTAGAGGGTTTGTTTGGCCATAGCTACTGGGATTATTGGTACAAGGTCATTATCAATGTTAATATTGCATGTACTTGCTGTATTGTATCTTTGTTTCATTGTGTGAGGTTCATCATTATTTAGTTAATATCATTTTATTATTTAGTTTATGTTTAGTTAATTTCTGCCCTGTCTCAATACATAGTATTTCAGTTACACAAAAGTGGCAGTATTTTTTCTTATCTTATGGTTTCTTTTCAACTGCAAATGTGTTAGTTATGATACCTTCAAGAGAATGAAAATAGATTTAGATAAGAAAACGAAAACACTCAGGAACAACTACAGTAATGAATTTTTCAGTTATGTGTGAACAGCTTAGACTGGCCTTGGACTTCAAGATGCACTATAGTGCAAACAAAAAACCCTGACAACCACCTTTAAATATTTATTAATCAACATTACAGTGTATGAACAATCAAGGCATCACATGATCTATAGTTATTGATGAGTCTATAAACTCACATTGCCCTTGACTCACCCAAATCCACTGGGAATAGCTGTGCTGCTGGTGCTGCCGATGCTTGCTATATAATATGATGTGATGTGAAGTTGGCCCCGCGTGTTTCTCCTTGGCCCAGAAAAACCCTGGAGCCACTGAGCATGAAAGAAAATAGAAAAGGAAAAGATTGACCTCATGCAAGCACAGAAGTGTATGAAATATATTACAAGTTATGTTTTTATCTAATGTGAATAAACAGTATATTCTTTATGCACACACCTTCGAAGGGTGGTACACAAGTTGTATTGTACATAATAGAAAAAGTCTCTACAGTTGCACAGAATTTTTTTTTTTTACCTAATGTGAATAAACAGTTTTTTTTTTCATTATGCACACACCTTAGAAGCATCTGTGCCTGGTTGAATGGCTATTTGATGCTGTGTCTTCACCTCCAGTGGCGCAGAGATGAACAAGTCGAACTGTACAAATAACAAAAGACATACAATGACACAAGGGATGGAATAACAATGAGCTCTGAGCTGCAGTGGTACAAGAGGGAACATGAACAAAGGCTATAGCACAAAAGGCATTATTGCATTTCAGGTGCCTGGGATAATCCACTCAGCTCAGAGACAATGTTCTGCGTATCGTTGGGCTAATGATTGCAGCACAGCCCAATTACAGAGTTGTAGGGATTTACTCTACCTTCAGATACAAGCCAATAGAAGTGCTCCATACTCAAGGGCAGATAGTGCAGTTAAAGTGCAGATGAACTGGGGCTCGGAAAGGGGAGGGGCTCTACATGCACAGATCACGCAAATATTGGTCTTGTGTATATTTGAGTGATTTCAGGGACAACAAAATCACATTCACAGAGTGGTTTTATAAAATGTAAAATGTAGTTAGAATGGGTTCAGCAATTGTTTAAAAGGTGCATTGTGTAACTTTTCTGGTGGAGAGTCCATCACCTGATAGTTTCTATGGATATGTCATTGCTCTGTCTGGAATGTTCCACAGTATGACATTAAACAGCTCTACCTTACATTTAGATAGAGGTGGTTTTACAGCTCAGAAATACATTAAAAAAAACAGTCTGACTGTGAGCACAGTTGCACAGATCTGACTTGTAACTTGGTCTGGTTTGGTCTCCAGGAAGATAGAAAAGTTTAATGTCATACTGTGAAACATTCGAGACAAAGCAATAACATTTCCTTGGAGAAAACCATTTGACGAACCTCCCACCAGACAAGTTACACAGTGTACCTTTTAATACTGGTCCTGTGGATATTTCACTGACTGCATATTCACATACATTATAATATTTAAAAAATATATATAAAATGGAGTTGGGTAATGGGAATATGATGATAAAATATGACTATATGTTATTGTGGCCATACCGGCTTGTCAAAGCCTGATCCCGTCAGATCTCAGAAGCTCAGCAGGGCCGGGCCTGGTTAGTACTTGGATGGGAGACCACTGGGAATTCCAGGTGCCACAGTGGGGCGCAAGTCGCTAAAAACTGTCGTAGTGTCCTTAGGCAAGGCACATCACCCACATTGCCTAGTATAAAAGTGGTGTGTGCGTGAATGGTGGTGGTGCAGATTGGCAGCCTCACTTCCATCAGTCTGCCCCAGGGCAGCAGTGGCTACAATAGTAGTTTACCACCACCGGGTCTGGAGTGAATGAATAATGCTCTGTAAAGCGTCTTTAAGTGTCCTGAAAAGCGCTATATAAAACTGATGCATTATTATTATTATTATTATGTCAGCATTTGAGTAAGTGACAAATGGATTTAACTAAGCACAGTGAAGTGTAAGATTTCAGAAGAATTGAATTTCTTTAATTACGTAGCAAAGGAGAAATTCAATTCTGTCAAATGGACAAAAGTTTTTTGACCAAATACATTTTTCAGCTCATCCAAGCTGTTTATTCAGTTCTTCTTGCTTAAGTTACCTTTAGGGCTGAAACGATTCATCGAGTAAATCCATTAAATCGATTAGAAAAATGCATTGATTATTATTTTTTGCCTCGATGCTTCGTTTTATTTTCATAAGCTCGGCGATGGCCGGCCGGAACCTTCTGCGGTACAGGTAAAGTTTCCGCACGACCACTGCACTTCACTGTACACAAAACAGCGCGGCGCCCATGGATGTATAATAAGAGGGTACACTTCATCTCCTCCCGTACGCCGCGCACACCTGAATTCCTCCGGTACACCACGCACACTGCATCTCCTCCCGTACGGCGTGTGGACCGTGTCTTGTTGCATACGCTGCGTGGACCGCGCTTCCTCCTGTGCGCCTCTAAACCAGAACTAACACCAGGACTAAAACCAGGTCTAAAACAGGACTAAAACCAAGTCTGAACCAGATCTAAACCAGGTCTAAACCAGGTCTAAAACCAAACAAGAATTTGCAGGAGGTGGTTGCTACATTCATGTAGTTTTAAAAAGTCTGACAATATCAAGTAATCCAAAGTATTCAGATCACGTTACTCACTTTAAGTAATTTAATAGATTACGTTACAAACTACATTTTGGGGTATGTAATCTGTAATCTGTAGGGGATTATATTTTAAAAGTGACCTTCTCAACACTGATGCTACAACATCTAAACAGAAAGCCCCCATACATTACATAAAGTGGAAAAGAAACTGTGTGCAAAGTAGATGCAACATTAACAAACGATTACTCGATTATTCGAACAAAATAATCAACAGAATAATCGATTACTGTAATAATCGATAGCTGCAGCCCTAGTTACTTTTCAAAGACTTTATCATGATGTTAGATTTTAGCGTATCATATCACCTGCCCTAACATGTAACTTTATAATCTAACTTTATACTTAATTAAAAAAAAACAACAACAACTTTAAACTATAAACTTTATAGGTCCATAAATACAAATAATCTTCCTTGCTTCAGGGTTACCAAAAATAAAAAGTCTACTGGATAGTAATGTGCATATTTAATTGATTTACATATCCGCTTGGTGCAGTGCCTTCTAACCTCTTATGGCTGAATGAACACATTATGATTAAGTTGCACAAATTTAATCATAACATTAAGGCAAGACACTGCAGATGATTAAGAAAAACTCTTACAATTACTCCTGCTCTACTCTATGAGGTGATCTGCATTACAAGTGTAAATGCATTATTATTTTGATCTTTATGCTCCTATGTAAAAAAAACAACAACAACACAGATATTGAGAAACAGACTTGGAAGTTACAGTGTCCTATAAATCTATGGATGAGCATTGATTAAATAAAATAATAAAACATCTGCAAAACAAAAAAAACTGAAAGGTACACTATGCAACTTTTCTATTTGACAGTGTGCTGCATACTTGTCTCCATGGAAATGTTATTGCTTTGCCTGGAATGTTCCATGGTATAACTTTAAACATATTCATCTAGTATTTATCCAATGTGGATGTTTCTATTGCTCACAGATTCAGTATTTTGCTTGTCTCCCTTCTGATAAATAGGTTTAATCTACAGTGTGAAACATTCGAGAGACAAAGCAATAACATTTCCATGGAGATAAGCAGGTGGTGGATTGGAGGATCTAGAAATGTTACACAGTGCACCTTTAAAAAAAAAAAAATGTAGAAAAATTGGTCTTGTCTGTAGTAGCTGGAAGCCAGCAGAGGTCACATGAAAGTATTTCTGAATTTCAGATGACATCTCAGCATTCTACAGGCCAATATTAATTAATACACATGGGGGGCTGCTAAAATTAATATTGTTAAATGCTAAATTAAGTTGTAATATAGTGAGCATTAGTGTTAAGTGACTAATTGAAAATATGGGGTTCAAAATTTGTGAATTTGCCTTTTGTATATGCCATGGCTAAGTACAATGTAATTCACAGGGAAAACTGGCCCTTGCCCCCATCTAGGAGCATGAAATGATCACACTGTAGAATCTGAAAACTATCAACAATCTTTGTGCAAATCCCAAACCAGAATCATTACAGCACTTCTCTTCTCTGTCCTCCATTGTCAATCCCATACAGCACAAAGCTCTCTCTGCTCAGTCCCTTTCTGAATATCCACCTCCCTCTCTCAATGCTTTTTTTCCAACTGTCAATTCTCATCTGTCATCTTTTGTCTGCTTGCCTCCAACTCTAGCACGTAAAAGTGTCTGGAAAGCGACCCCCCCAAAAAATGTTATAAATATATTTGAAATCGGAGGAGACATTTTATCTTGGGTGAACCTCATTAAAAGTTTACATCCATCAAAGTGACAGATATTTACTTCATTTATGAAGCAAGGCAGTTTATGAAGCTCAGAAAAAGGGACACAATCAAAAAGCAATGAGGATGCATGTATTGATTGCTCACTGGGGATTTTAGCAGTTTACTCTATGAAATAGTAGAAATAGTAGGATATAGGCTATTTTACAACGTAGGCAACCTGGTACAAAATAATATATTTTTGTCCTGAAACAGCGGCACAGTATCACTACTATGTCCAATAAGATACTTTACAAATATATTTATTTTTTTGCTTTTTATATTTGCATTAGGAAAAAAAACATCTAAATCTTATAAAGTAAGCATATTAGCTTCTCTAAGCCATCCAGCAAAGAGGTTGTGAGTTGGATCACCTAGACCACCTCCAATGGGAATCGGGCTTAATTTTGCAGCATATTCAGTGAATCAGCTCCACCACAACACAACTTAGCTAGTGTCCAGGCAGTGGTTCAGTGGTTAGAGCACTCCTCGCCCAAAGGTCGAAGGTTTGATTCCCATTTGGAACAAGTTCTTTCATTGTGTTCTTAGGCAAGGCACTTCACCTAACTTCCTGAATCTGGTGAGAGCGTGAATGATTGGTTGTAGTCAAAAGAGGCTGATGGAGCAGCCTCGCTTCAGTCAGTCCACCCCCAGAGCAGCTGTGACAAGTCTGTAAAGCACATTACAAGTGCAAGGCATAACTGATATTATTAAAACAAGCATAAGATTCCCCTTCTGACAATGAATTTGACCAATGGACTGTCTATGGTTTGACCACAGCAGATCAGTAGTGGCAGTTTGGAGTCAAAGTATTAAAAAAAACTGTAAAATACAGTACCCATTTAATGCAATGGGCCAAATGTGAAGCCAGAATGTTCTTTGTGTCGAATAAACTCACTTCACACAAGTCAGACCACTCAGTGAACTGCGGATTATTTTAGCGGCTGTTTGGTGCACCAGGGGAGACTGCAGACAGACTTGCCCCCAGCCCTGTGGAAAAGGTTGGGAAAGTGATTTTGTCAGTGCCTGTAAGGTTCTGCTGACCACAGCCAAAACACGGAGGCCACATCTCCCAGATAATCATGGCTCGGTTATTCGAGCTAACAAGGAGAGAAAAGCATGTGGGAGAGGGCCCATCACGTCAGATGTCGGCATAAAATTCAATAAATACAGAGACTAGGCTGCTAATATGATGCTAATATAGGGCTACAATCAAACATTAAAAGTGTGTAGTTTTACAGTTAGTTTGTGGGGTTTTATTATTACTTACTTTGTTTTCATGGAGCCATTTTCAAAGCAAACTCAGCAGAGTAATTTTAAGAGCAGTGTGAATATGAGCCCATCAAAGGACTTCATCACCATCTAGTGGCAGCACATAGAAGAACAGGACTCAAATCAATGACATCCTGTCTCACAGAAGAACCCAATGGAATGTCTTCATTTCAATCAAGCATTTCACTAGAAGCGGCAAACATTTCACTGCAAAATAACAGTCTTTTCTTGTTGGGAAAAAACAGGTTTTCAAATGTATTTAAGTGAAAGTGACATTTGATTTATAACAAAGCTGATAAACATAAGGAATAATCATAATCAGTAGTTGTCAATGGGGGATCAGGGGCTCCAGATGAATTGGAAGTTTCTGGGGACCCAGCCTGGTTCTCTCTGTATATTCTACAGAAAACTCTTAAATGTATTGTTGGATGGCCAGGCAGCTGAAAGTTATCAGCACAACTCTCTCTCTTCTCTCGCTCTCTCTCTCTTTTAACAGTCAGCACATCAGGAACTCATGAATTACATATTATTAAACAATTGTATTTATTGGTATATTGTTTCACTTTCTGGACATGATTGTCTTTGAGAGAAAAGTACATTAAGTACACATATCATTTAAAGCAGTGCTGCATGGGTAAAGCAAAAATATAATACTGCACGTTCCTGAAACATAACTTAAAATATAAAGTCCTTCAAAAATCATTCGAGTACATCCACAGGTCCTTCAAGGCAGCACTTACAAATAAGACTTTCCACCTGTAAACAAATGTTATTAGAAACTTCATCAGTCAGAAAGTACCATTGTATTCAAAGAAATATACATTACATTTTCTTGTTAGGCACATGGGGCTTTGGCAAATCACACACCCGTTTCTCTGATAGTTTGTTCAACTGACAATGTTGCATAAACAATATACAATGTATTTTATTGCTCATCCCCTGCTGGTGTTATTTAGCATAACACATTTAAACCAACTAAACAAATGTGCCATAGAAAACCACAAACTTAAGGCACAAAAAGTCAGACCAGCTTCATTTCTTCGACTAAAAACAACCCTGAAATTACATTCTTCAGACAAGGCAAAACTGAGCAAGCAGGGACACAAAATATAGGTCACCTTTGTTTTTGACATCCTCATTAGCACTTCGGAACAGTACCTGTGTAATAATTAGCTTTTTTTTTTTT
The DNA here is from genome assembly GCA_030686955.1 of Odontamblyopus rebecca. Lineage (NCBI taxonomy): Eukaryota > Metazoa > Chordata > Actinopteri > Gobiiformes > Gobiidae > Odontamblyopus > Odontamblyopus rebecca. The sequence continues at coordinate 20,460,276 of CM060662.1, read as the reverse complement.
TTTTTTTTTTTAAATGGGAAATATAATATGCAGCATTCTTGTAGGTACATTTCTGGATTGCACAATCCATTTTCGGCAAAAGAACAATGCCAATGAAACAGTCCTAGCATTTCAATGCTGTGGTAATGTCTTTTTGTGAAAACAAAAACACACGCTTAACAATGCCAAATACCTTGTGGATGAAGACAGTGTAACAGGAAGTAGAATGGCTTTGGATGTTTATTTGCTACTATTTGCTGCAGCAGAGGCACTTTGAGTAAAGTCAACCCTTACTTGGGTAACAGTCAGATCCAAGACTGGCCACAGATATGGGCCAATGAACAAGAAATAAAACTGAAAGAGAACAAAAAAAAAGAAGAAGGGAGTAGGTGGACAAGGGCATCCTTCCTTTTTCACCTCGGAATAGGAGGAAGAGGGGGTGCCCCTCGCTCCTTCTTACCAGACCCTGGAATGAAATGGGAAATAGTTGAAACATAATCACTGAATACATATTTTACAATTAATATGCTTGTAATCTGTTGATTGTCCGACAGATGGAAGTTTTTAGTTTGTCTGTGTGTCTAATTTATTTACACATGTATGTATGTGTATATATGTATGTATGTACTGTACAGGGGTATGTACTCACCCCTGGGCTCGTTCTTGGCAAGTTTGCTTGGATAAGTCTTCTGAAAGGGCACATAGGGCTCTGGGGGAGGGAGGTCTGACACCGGGTGGAAAGTGAAACGACACTCCCATTCATCTGTAAAAGAGTGGAATTATTACATGTTATTTCTAAATGTTCCACTTATACAAATACCAACAATAAAGGACTCACCCTGCATCTGGTTGTCATGAGAGTTTTGAAAACCGTTGCCCATTGGAGGAGGAGGAGGTGGTAGGGCCCCTGTCCCAGGTCTGTCTGGAGGAAGAGGTGGTCGACCACCAAGTCCACTTCGAGGAGGGTCAGGACGTGCTACTGCAGATGATCTCCTACTGCCCTCACGGTTGGATGGAGGAGGGGGAGGAAGAGGTCCTTTGAAAAAACAGGCAAGCTTAATTTATTTTCATATGATGCATAACCTACAATATCTAAATATAAAGACACGTGTTTTTTTTTACAAAAAATAGTCAGCCTTTGTTGACTCACAAATCAAAAACGTGGCAGTTACCTGAGCGTACTGAAGACTGGCTCCGTCCCAGAGATGGTGGTCTCTCATTAGGAGGTGGTGGTAGGGGTCCTGATCGGTGTGGCGGAGCAGAGGAAAGACTGAGGAGAACAAAAAACTGTTATGTTATGTTATGTTATGCTGGTATTATGTTGGGCTAGCAAATATAATGATGAGTACAGCTTACCTGTTGAGAGAGGTGTTCCTCTGGGGCAGGCGTGGAGTGTTGTGGTCATCTCCGACAGGTGGGGTGGGAGGGAGAGGGGGAGGGCCTGGCCGACCCGGGGGCAGTGGAGGTGCTCCGCCTCCAGCAGGAGACCGGGATGATGGTGATGAGGAAACTGGAGAGGGTTTGGAGTTGACAGAAGGAGGAGGAGGAGGAGGAACATCACGAGGCATAGCAGGACGACTCATACTTGCAGGCGCTGGTGGTGGAGGGGGTCTCTCATCAGGAAGTGGGGGCCTACCGCCTAGAGGTAGTGGTGGCCGGGTCCCATTTGACATCGGAGGAGGGGGGGCTGGATGGCCTGTCCTTGATCCCATTGGAGGAGGAGGTGGAAGAGGTCCATGCCTTCCTGGAGGTGGAGCAGGTCCACAGGAGGGAGTGGGTCTGGGGCTGGCAGGAAGTGACGGAGGAGGGGGGCCTGGGCGAGAAGAAGGGCTCTGGTTGGGTCTGGGAGTGTTTGGGACCGGAGGAGGGCCACCAGGACTCTCCTGTCTGGAGAAATTAGGCCGGCCTTTGGGGAGCTCGGGGGCATTGTTTCTCAAACCAGAAGGAGCTCCAGGAAGTTTAGGGGGACCACTAGACCCTCCCCCTGACCCAAAAGAGGGACCAGACGGCCTGCCACCTGGTGGTAGAATAGGTGCTCTACTGGGAGCTGAATCTACCAAACAAAATAATGCATGTAATCAGTGTATCACAAGAACATTCCCATTTTACTTAAGATTATATGACAATCACATGACACAAAAAGTCATATTCACATGGAGCTGACAGTGTTAGAGTGATGGATTTACCAGTGGTATCTCTGCTTCCTGAAGACCTCAGCTTTGGCATCCCGCCAGCAAAGAGGCCTCCAAGCCCGGCAGGAGAACCTCCACCAAACCCTCCTCCACCACCACCACCCCCTCCTCCGGATCCTCCACCACCTCCTGCTTTAGGCTCTAAAAAGGACAGAGCAAACAACAACATTATATTATCTTTATATTAACTTTGGTGATATACTAATACTGATATATACAGACAACTTACTGTCAAGTGAAGGAGCACTGCGGTCATTGGTGACAGCTTTCTTTAATCTGGCACCTTTGCAAATATCTGATAAGAGAGCATTTCTTCCTTGTTGTTCAGAACGGTTTAGGTTGGGCTTCTCTGTGTTGGCCTAAATCCCAAGAAAATATATACAACAAATGACATCATTGAAAACAGAATAAATGTATAGTAAACTGTCCAATTAGAAAAATATTGTATAATACATTAACAAAACACTTTTACGCTCATCAATTGAGTTATGTTGGCATGGAATAAATGAAAAGCATGTTAATACAGCCACAAATGTCTCACAATATGAATAAAATACTGACCAGAGGCAGTGTGGGAGGAGGTGGAGGCCCAGGGGGAGGTGGAGGAGGTGGGGCTGGCATCTTGTTTTTACCACGTTACTTCACTGGGACAGGATGTTGCACTCTGATGGACACAATGCACACAGTCAGTTTAGAATAGTACAGTTAACCACAAAAGTGCAAAAATATCACTTGTATCCTTGTTTGGAAAATTGCACACAACATTTCAGTTTTTTTATTTGATATGCTTAATTATGATTATGAATAATAATAACAACAACAACAACAATAATATTATTATTATCCATCCATCTTCTCCCACTTTATCCCCCCCTATGAACCCCTCTGTGAGTGGTGAGCCCACAGGAGGGTGGACGTCATGGTCCTTGATGTTAGTTCATAGGGGTGCTGCATGTTTTGAGTTGATGGGGGAAACCGGAGCCCGGAGGAACCCCAGACAAGGGGAGAACATGCAAACTCCACACAGAAAGGCCCGGGCGACCCAGGGATCGAGCCCGCAACCTTCTTGCTGTGAGGAAGAGGAAGAGGAGGAAGAGGAGGAAGAAGAGGAAGAAGAAGAGGAGGAAGAAGAGGAAGAAGAGGAGGAAGAAGAGGAAGAAGAGGAGGAAGAAGAGGAGGAAGAGGAGGAAGAAGAGGAGGAAGAGGAAGAGGAGGAGGAGTTGTTGTTGTTGCTGTTGCTGTTGCTGTTGCTGCTGTTGTTGCTGTTGTTGTTGTTGTTGTTGTTGTTGTTGCTGCTGTTGTTGTTGCTGTTGCTGTTGCTGTTGCTGCTGTTGTTGCTGCTGCTGCTGCAATAAAACCTTTCTGAGTCTGTCACAATAATTACTATATCGACATATCATTCAATATATGAAAACTGGAAGCATTTTTTTTTATCGTTTTTCTTTTTTTTACTATATGATATGATTTAAGCTGTACAAGGTTGAATTAATAACTTCTATGACTCATTACAGATGCAAACTAAGTACTAAAGTTTGTGCTTTTGGTACATTTGTACATTTAGAATATTTTTTGGTTTAAATTTGCTCTTGGTTCCGTGTGCCAGTGGCAAAAATTTGTTTCAAAATTACAATCCTCCTTTGAGGATAGTGAGGAAAAGAGCTTAGCCAGTTTGAGAGGGGAGTTTGAGAGGGGAGTTAAAGAGGCTATTTTTGTCCTTCTTTAAACAGAAATGGAGGGCTCAGACACCAGACACTGTTTCTAATTTATAACTCCGTCCTCAAATCTAAATCTAAATAAATTAAGAAAACAATAGGTGTAGCCAGGTCAGGCACAGAGGTGTGAAAGCACCCATTATGGCCCTGAATGATTATGCTAATATGACCCCACACCCAGGGCAATCTCAATAGGCCTAGCTAACTAACAGAAACAGTAAACAAGTAGGGCATTAGTTTCAGAGTAATTTCATAGTAGCTAGCTCCTCCCTTTCAGGCAGTTATAAGGCAGTGTCCTTCAGTATTTTGACCAGAACTGAAGAAGCAGCTTGGATTATCTGCAAAATGTGTTTGACCAAATAAATTGTTGTCTAGGTGACCGATTGAATTTCTCCTTTTGCCTTTCAATAATATCGTGTATTGTCTATATTTACTTACTAGCAATATCCATCCATCTTCTCCCGCTTAATCCGGCTGGGTCGCGGGGCAGCTTGCTGCCCGATACTCATAGCACCTGACCCCCCTATGAACCCCTCTGCAGGTGGTGAGCCCACAGGAGGGTGGACAACATGGTCCTTGATGTTAGTTCATAGGGGTGCGGGCATGTTTTGGGTTGATGTGGGAAACCGGAGTACCCGGAGGAAACCCATCCAGACACGGGGAGGAACATGCAAACTCCACACAGAAAGGCCCAGGCGACCCGGGGATCGAACCCGCAACCTTCTTGCTGTGAGGCCTGAGTGTTGCCACTCAGCCACCGTGCCGCCACTAGCAATATATCACGCTTCAAAATGTGTTATTGTGACAGCACACACAAGCTTCATTAAGTACCAGAAATATATTGTTATACTATATCACATAGTATAACAATATATCTGTGGCCTCACCACCTACAGAGGGGTTCATAGGGGGGGTCAGGTGCTATGAGTATTGGGCAGCACGCTGCCCCCGCGACCCAGCTGGATTAAGCGGGAGAAGATGGATGGACATATTTTAATAAATAAAACACTGGCTTTATCAAAAGGTATAATACTGAAGCACTGGAGCTTTGAAAGTCAGTATAGACTGGGCTCATCTATGTACATGTTTTGATTTGTTTGTATTGTGATTATAATGTAATTCTTAGTGAATTTACCTTTTGTATATTTCAGGGCAAAGTAGAGTGTATTCAATAGGAAAACTGTCTCTTGTCCACCATCTGGGAGCATATCATCACATGCTAGAATCTGAAAACCACCAATTGTGCTATACAATTGCCTCACCTATAACAAGGAAGCACTCCAAGTGTTTTTTGAAACATGAATGCTTGCACATCAAATTCAGCGCTCGTATTGGAGAGAGCTCTTACTTCATTTTAAAAATTCATAAGCATCCTCTAGGGGCCTTGAACTTCCTGTACATCGCTGACAAACAGGAAGTCACCATGCAGCTCCAGTGCCACAGCCATCCGGCCGGAGAGATGATACCTCCTCCTCAGCTAAGATCAGTGTTTTTATGAGAGGCTACATGTGAACATAGGCCTGTCACGATAACATTTTTTAAGTATGATATATTGGTAAAGAAAATACAGAAGGTAACAATAATACTAAAGCTGCGACTGACACAATAACCCTAAAACGGGATTATCCCCATAAAAAACAATTCTAAATGCACAATATAAAAAACATAACGTGCAATAAATAAATTGGTGAATAAGACACTAATAGATGTTATTTACTCAACCCTCTTTTA